>OZ010660.1:1200000-1800000 GCA_963932335.1 Andrena marginata
CAAACAGAATGTTATTATCGATGCGTCAATATAAAACACAATGGTCGTTTAACAGTGTTTCCCAAGTCCTCGTTAAGTCAGGCTTACCGTTGCATGCAATAAAGACAGTCGGATCCCTTCAGCCCGGATGCCGTTTTATGGCAATTTGGGAATATGGCTGCACGAGCTTTGTCGACGATGATAGTGGCACCAAAGGCAGTTACGTCGAATTGCCGAACTTACGAGAAAGGGAATAATCCACGCTCGCGTCTCCAGAGTATTGCAGCGAGCCCGCTGTCTCTACAGACATCCTCTGTGTAAATACATCCAGCCATTTTCAGCGGGGTCGTGCGAACAACGCTCGCTGCGTTATTGACTGTTGTTTCATTCATCACTTTTGGCGTTTGGTCAATGGTAATAGCGAAACTATTTCCCTTCTGCAACGCGGGCTCGTCTGCATCGCGTCAGAAACACTAGCTACGCGAGGCACGGCCCGTTTAATTCTGCTCTTAGTACACGTGATGGAATATTTCATCGACCATTTTAAATATTATTAAGGGAACATATGGGTAAACTATCGTAGTTGCACTAGTTCAGTTACGAGGCTGAAAGTGGCTTTAATATTTTTAACGCCAGTTTGAAGGAACATGGAAAGTTTTGAGCTTACGATTTTTAAATATTTCGAGTTATTCTGTTTTGTATTCGAGGAATTATTTGTACAGAGAATGGAGGTCTATTTTGAGTAACTCTGTAAAATTTGAGGGATATAATAATTATGAATGTTTTTGGCAAGTGTGTAACTAAAGACTTTAAACCTTATTGTTTATATAATTCATTACTGCAGTAGTACTTTAAATTCGCTCTGCTATTGAGTCACACACTGCTAGAATCCAGCTGTTCAAAAACGTCCACGTTAGTGAACAGATACATATTTGTTAAGGTAACAGCGAAACTGGTAATTCTGCATGGCTGACAATGGAAGGGTAATCCGGGAAACGCGTATTTTCACGTGACAGACGTCGCAGATATACGCACGCTAATGCTTAAAAATTACAGTCGAAAAACGCGGTGTTTCGTTGGCGTGCACCGTGTATTCGCTGCGAGCGGAAACGAAATATTTTAATTACGCGGGAGATCGAAACGGTGATTGAGGAACGATGTAAAACTGGCGGGCCCGTTGTTCGCGGCCGATTATTTTTAATAATCTGCAAAACAAACTTTAAATTGCCGCCGCGAGCAACGTGCTTCCGTGCCAGTAAACAAAGATTCGAGTCGAAAACGTTCGACTGCCCTGCCCGCGATTACTCGTGACTGAATTGCTTTGTGATTTTTTACGAACCTGTGAAATTCCACGGACACTGGTCGCAAATGAAGCTTGTAAAACGGAACGATGTTCTTTGATGTAAATCAGGACTGTTGGGGAGATCGATCTGAAAATAATTTTAACGACTTCACATAACACATGTAATTGTACTAGGAATAGGGTATTAAAAAGTGTAAAGTATGAAGGTTATTTGTAACTGCCATAGTAAACATTTTCTGTATTGAAAGCAGAAGCTACGAGAATTCTTCTACTCTTCTAATCACATACTCGAAACTACAAACTCGGTGGCCATTATCCACGACGTTTCTATTTGATTTCAAACATAAAAATTCGTCTTCGTGAAAGCTAACATTTTAGTCACAAATCACTGTGCAAATTTAGTGCCGTCCTTTCTTTCAATGATCCATAAAATTGGCCTCGCAGAAACCGGTATGTTTCCTCTACCATCCTGCAGTTTTCCACACTTTGAGAGAAAGCCGAGTGACCGAGCAATCCGAGATTCGACGATCGGGGTGGCAGTTGCCAGTAACCACGTTATCGTCCACGATCCAGCGAGATTTTAATATCACGAGCGATAAAGCTGCCCATGGACTTTTGCTGTGTTCCCAGCTTTCCAGGGAGTTGGAAAGTTTGAGGGCCCAGCCTCGCTGTAAGACAGGTTTCCCATAAGAAACCGCTCTGCTGGATCATCGAGAGGGGCTTTCAGCGTCACGTCAATCGAAAAGTTCCGCTGGAAAAAGTCGCAGTTCGGTCAAACACCCTTTTTACGTGCAATCAGCCTAGGTTGGGGGAAACTTTGATCCCCCCCCGGCATAACGTACAGACGGGAGATCGTTTTTTTCCTTTCCCTTCAGGATTTCCATGCGTTCGCTTTTATCCCTGGGAGTGTTCGTAGAACATCGACACGCGTGTAAAACGTGTCCTTTGAATTACAAGCTGACGATGAGTTAGAATGGACGTCACCAATGTTACAGAGTGTCGACATGATGAAAATAAAATTCTCGGTATCATTATACTATCCAGCAGAGATGGGCATTATCTAGATAAAAATCGAATAAAATAACTTTGCAAATGAAGTTAGCTTTATTGGGAGCGCCACTGATGAAGCTAGTTTATTCCAAGGACTTTCAACTTAGATTTCGAATAACGGTTCAACCGTCATTCTATCTTTATACTAGAAGGTCGAATAACCGGCGTGAGCCTTTGCGGCCTGACCCGCGCGCGGTCGCCTACCAGTCAGAATTCTACAGAATCTGAATTTGTTTATTTTTCATCGTATCGATATGAAAGTGACACCAATGGATTCCTGGCGTTCTCCCGATTAGAATAAATCAACTTATTCGATCTTCGATTAACGGATAAACATAAAGTACCTTTTATCTAGATGTTATATACATGTTGTCTTTGCCTAATTCGCTACGTGAAAAAAAGTGAATTGTTTTTAAAGTTGTCTCAAGCTTTTGTGTTTAAACCTTTTGCAATATCTTGCGCTGAAAATTTGTCGCTCTCAAAAATTTGCCGCTTCCCAAAATCTGATGCTCTCCGAAATTTGCCGCTTCCCAAAATTTACTGCTCCCCAAAATTTGCCGCCCTAGGCTGCACCCTTCTTAGCCTATACCCAAATCCACCCCTGATACTATCGATATATTTTTGAACCCTTAACGAAGACCTCTGCAATGAAAATTTGAGAAATCTCTAGCAACAGAAATTCCAATGATGAAAGCCCCAAATATTTTAGGAAAAGAATTACGAAGTGCCAAAAAAAGAAATAGCTTTTACCAAGAATCTAAAGAAAGAGACGAACAAAAATATGTAAAAAGAAAATAAAATTCTGTGCAATTCATAACGTTTCTATCTCGACAATTCTAGTCTCTACGATTAATATCCTAAAATTCCTCTATGATGTATCGTACACAGTGTATGCTCACCAAAAAATTGAAACAACGATGGATGTAGATTTCCAAATCCACGAAACGTCCAACGAAATCGCGAGAAGGCAGACAGATTTCGGACGCGCGCCAGAAATCCGTCGTAGAGCCGGAAGCAACGGTTGCAAAGGAAACCGCGACGCGACGATAGCTCGCAGCGGCTGCAGCGGGGTGGAAAAGTCAGGCTCGACGCGCGAGAGAATGTTTTTTAATTAGCGAAGATGAAAGGGACGCGGCTGTCTGGCGTCGATCCCAGTGATTCACTGTCGCTTCGACGAGTTTTCAAACTCTCAAACAGTTCTCACCAGCCTTGCCACGCAGAAATGAAGATGAAACATGTATCATTCACGCGTCCGAGTCGAATTATATAACACGAACGTTTTGGCTTGTTTTCGCGTTCATATTTTCCGGGAAGCATCGAAAGTATTGTTCAAGTATCGTTTTACTTTGGAACCGAGCAATTTACTTTATTTTAATAATTTAATAATTCTGAAGTTTCGTCAGTGATCCTTCGGATAGGATTGACTAACTTAAAAGAGAGTATTTCAAAAACTTGTGCCACTCGAAGTGTTAAAATAAAAGTTACATTTCTGTGTGTAAGAATACGTGTAAAACTGTCGCAAAGAAGTCACGTAGGCCCGAGCGTCCCGAAGCGCCCGCCAAAACTGCCTAGTAACAACGACCGTTTTCGGTAGCGACCGGTGTTCGGTAGCGATCGCCGGTGCTCGGGATTCGCATACGAATCGAGGCACGCACGTACGCAGTATGTAGTCGGTCGCGAGAGTCGAGACAAGACGAATAGAAAGACGTATATAGACCAGTTTACATTCTTTCAATAAATCACTATCTCTATTTTTGCTTAATCCATTGTCGCGCTCAGTATAGCATCCTTTACAACTTCAGGAGTGGGATTAAAAACGATCAGTGAAAAGGTTGATAGAGTGTGGTGATTATTCGAAGGTAGCATAGATATGAAACCGAGTGATATTAAAGTGGCACAACTCAAGGAGATTACGTTATGCTACGTGATTTTGATAATACGTCAGGAGCGCCAAAGAAACTTCTTCCGGCATTTAAAGGACCATAAAGAAGGTCCTGAGAAACGATCGGTATCTCGTTGCTGATAAAGAGGGTTTCCAAAGCACGCAGTGTCGATATCAGAGTGCTTGGGAAGCCAAAAATATGAGGCAGTGGGTAAAGCCAACACCGCAAGGTACAAATGTATTTTTATGTAAACGTTAGGATTTATCGTAGTCATTAAGCCAAAGTTATGTATATTTCATTCCGTATTATCATAGATATTAGCATAGATATTTTACTATTTTGTTATTGGTTGCAAACATTTTATTAGTTTCTAAGATATATGTGCGTATAGCCCGAGGACGATCTATAGTCAGAACGGCCGAATTGTAAGAGTTGTGTGAGACGGTCACAAAGACGTCACGTAGGCTCGAGCGTCTCGAAGCAGACGTGCAGTAACATCGCCCGCCAAAACTGCCTTATAACAGCGACAGTGTTCGGTAGCGATCGCCGGTGCTCGGGATTCGCATGCGAATCGAGGCACGCACGTACGCAGTAGTCGGTCGCGAGAGTCGAGTTGAGACAAGATGAATAAATCACTATCTCTATTTTTGCTAAACCCATTGTCGCCCTCGGTGTACCATCCTTTACATATGGGACAGAAGACACAATCGATCTGTTGGGAAACAATCTAGTTTCACTCTCCCGTATAATCTATCGGGTTTTTAATAAGCTTCCTTACGAAATTACGTTGATTTTTCAGTATGGCGGCGAGGCAGGGAGGAGATTGGCTCCGCAGGAGAAGCCGCTGGAGATACAGGACCAATTTCTTCAAAAGCTCGGCTACCAGGACGTGTCAAGAAGATCTCGACTGGGAGTCGATCCTGAATTGCGACACCTCATTGCCTTTCACGTGGGTGAGTGCGATTTATTTGATTCTGGGAGCGTTCCTTTAGCATCGAGCGATCTTGGCTTGAATTTTTTGTCAGATCCCTTTGTGGGGCGATTTTTTTCTGGAGAGAAGAATAGAGGTATGTGTCGAACGCTAAAGTATAAGGTACTGTAATACATGGTGCCTTTAGATGAGTAAATAGAGACTGAAAAATAAGAGATACAAGAAAAACAAGTGGATAGTGTGTACATAGAATATACTGTGGGTTATTTTAAATGAGATGCTTACAGGCTGGAACTTTTAATGTTATATTATTATTATTATTATAAACGGGAATATCCCATAGTTTAGTATTAAATAACTACATCGTAGAGGAAATATTACCTCTGCTCGAATAACTAGAACCTCCAAAATTCGTATTGAACTTAATTTAAAAAGAACCGAAGTACATTAAAAAATGCATTACTCACCAAGTGCCTCACAAAAATATCGCACCTACAAACAAATTTGCAAAGGGGAATGTTTCGCTAAATTTCTGAGACCCTTTAACCCTTTCAACAGGATCAGTTCTCCTGCCCCAAAATTGAACGAGCCCAACTAATAATAATATACAGTCTCTAAAAGATAATCTAAAGGACAATCTTTTAAAAAATTCAAATTTATTTACATCTCGCGGAAGGGTTATAAAATGTATAAATAAAAGAATAGCATATTACAGTGTGACAGGAGTGTAAGTTAAAGAGACGCCAATAGGAGAAGAGAAAAAATTGGAATGAGTTGAATTAACTCGAAAATCCCGGTGTTGTCTCAAGGGATGCCGCGAATCCGAGGTTCGCTTCATCCCCCGTTGGTTAACGCGCTGCCACGTCGAACAGTGCTGGTCCTCGCGCCAGTTCTCATTTGCACCCTTTAAATTTTCAAACTCTCGGCCGCGACGGGAAAACACGGGCCGTGTAACGAAATTTCACGTCCAACGACCCCGACGGAAATTGCGTAGGCTGGCCCCTTTATTGGAAAGGGCGTTTCCATGGGACGCTGGGCGAAAAGCTCGTCGGGCTTGGAAAATTATTCATACGCGTATATTGTCCGCCTGTGCCATTCGAGGCGTCTTCGATCGCGTCGAATTGTTTGTCCCAGCAATATTCAGCTGAAATTCTAAATTTCGTCCACGGCTCAGGATCCTTTAAAATACTTGAAACTTCGACGTCTGTTTCTACGACTTCTGAAGCTCTGAGACTCAGTGAAGGTCATCTAATTAGGCATAAAAAATCTTAGTGGGTGCAAAAGGGATTGTGTTATCCGGTTAATTTATAATACGGAATGACCCGAGCGATTTTTCTTCCTGTATTCGCCTCGATTCTAAATTCTAGGGTAATTCTTTAAACTGGAGTTTCTGCAATGTTCAAGGAAAGAAGATAGGGTAAGGTAGCAACTGGGTAATGCCATACGAAGCATCTTTTTTCATCGGGGATAGGAATATTAATTTCAGCGTAAATAAGGAAGATAAAGTCCCGCGGTCAGGGTAATTGAATTAAAAGTGCTCCGGTACAAGGAAGTTGAGAGAAGAATTTTTTACTTGGCAAACGGTTTCGCACGCGGCATAATGTATGGTAGTAAATGAGAAAGCATTATGTCTTTATAGTAAACATTAATTGAGTAACCCATTGGAGTCGACTCGCCGATCGATCGTTTGCGAGTGCATAATTACACGCGTTAATCATGCTAATTAGATGCGCATCGGAAAATACCGATAAGTATATAATTCAAACGGGCTGGTAAATTGCCAGGGGAAGTTAATCAGATTAATCTGCTTGAGCGATCACAATCGTTTCGTTGGCATATTCTGAAATCAACAAAGAGCACAACGATCGCTTCTGCTTTTACCCCGGCTAAAACTTCTGTCGATTTCGATGAAAATCTTCAGCTTCGGCGAGCTAAAAATTCAGAAATCAATTTTTAAGGGACGAATCACTTGAAATACTTGTCATACGTTCCGCGTTAAATTCCCACTGGCACCTAGTTGAACTATTAACAAGTTCCTAATAAATATCTTATAATTGTGTTTTGTGTCATGCTATGAATCAGTGAAGTAGATAGATGAATGAAGTAGTCTTTCAAATTCAAAGAAGCTTTTATATTTCCTTATGAATGTTCCCATCTCTTTATTACGATAATGATAATTGCCAACTTTCAGATTGGACTACTTTTTAAACTTCCCTCCTGCCCCATTTATGGTAACATTCTCCTCTCGACAGTCAATTCACGCTTAGAAATAATTTATCACGTCCGCTAGCACCATGCATTTGAAAATCCGCAAGCCATAGAAGCCACTTCGTTTCGATAGCGTAACGTGCAAAATTGTTCGTCTCACTAATATATGAAGTAGGTCTGTGACAAATGTGGCTTGCAGCGAAAAACGCGTGTACTAGAAAATAGAGTGTTAAGCAGTTCGGATGCCATCATACGCGTTACATCACCGACAGGAAGTTTTATCAGGGCAATCTTCACTGCTGCGATCGGTGGTGTGCGCGCGCGCGCGCGTTTTACTTTGTCGGTGTGCCGTCCCTGAAATGTACGAAACTTGTGGCTGATCGAATGGCCCGATCGAAACGACTAATATACGGCACATGAACTATCAACTGGCGATAACTCGCTGCGTTGCTCCCCGCTTAAGCATTGTTGAACGTTAATCGGTCGATCCAACTAACCGTACAGTTTAACGCGACCGAATTCCACATCGTGAATGGCCGTCGCCGGAAATCGGATGTGCATTGTCCGCGATAACTTTACACTATCGTCACGATGACACAGGCAACGCGTGCTTTCGCCATGACTAAGAACGCGTGTCCATTATTATCCCAGGCGTAGGTATTCGTTTCGAACGTAATCCGTGGCAAATTGATGCGAATGCGAGGAAGTAGCGAAATAAATGGTCGATTAATTCTACAGTTGTTGAAGTGATATGGAGGCTTAACGGTTGGAACGTCTTCCCTTCGTTTCCCTGACAGAAGGAAATTTTGGTGGCTAAGAAATTTCAGTTTTTGCAATTGTATCTGTATCCTTATTAAAATTCCACCGAATGCTTCACATTTTGAGGGACGCGGGACGTGGGAACCATTCAGAAAGATGGTCGCGCTATCAGATTCGAGCACCGGGTCAATGTCGAATTGCGAGGCAATATTCTACATATTATCCCGCAGAGGTGGGTAGCCGAATATCTCGTTTGAACTAAACCCGTAGTTCTGCACAATCTCCGGCCGAGACTATGACCTTAACAAAGTCCTCGGTTACTCTTCACCCTGCCCACCACCTTCCCTCTGGCACTTCGGAATGGTTAATCGCTGTTTGCCCATCAAATAACGCTACTAATTGCCTGCCACCTTAGATACACGCTTATTCGGCCGGCCCCGAGCCTCTCGCCCCAGAGATACACGTTGTCACAGAGGATATACGACGCTGCTTCGAGGCTCTAATTAAATGACAGATCGCGACGAAGTTGATCCTCTCTGGGAGGAATCTATAGCGCACGACACGGTGTTGCAATCGATGCCAGAAATGGGACACGCGAATCGTAGGCTTCTCCGTAGCAACACGAGTCAACTATGGAAACTAAATTCTCCGATACGCAAAATATGACATGCCCTTCTGTACGAGGGTATAGAAAAGTAAAGAAACTTGGTTCGTTCGAAGCAACGTTTATTCAAGTAATTGAAAAAGGTACGAGTTTACAAAATGGATAAAAAATTACAGTAGATCTACTCTGAATCAGAACCACGATCGAGCTGGTATTAACTTGCTGCTCAGCTCCAATAGTATGTTCCATTGGAGTTTTGAAGCTCTGAAATTTATTCCTCGGTATGGGAATCGTGATCAGTGGCTCTGGAACTAAGAAGTAATCGTTCCCCACCCTTGAATTCTGATTTTATTGTAACTTCAAATTTTTTAAATGAAAGAACAATTTTTTTCTGCGGAAATTCAGTCTGAAGGGATGAAGCCCCTTAAAGTTACCGCGTTTTTTTAATATAACTTTATTCTTCTTTCGGCAGTGGGATAGAGCAGAAGAAACTGAACAATTCTCATATTTAAAGTTTTCTTTTACCCCGCATCGTTACAAAGTTATATTAAACAGAAACGAAAACACGCGAGAACTTTGGGGGCTGATTTCATCCCTTCAGAGTGAATTCCCGCAGATTAAAAAATTGCTACTCGCGTACTCCGATATCCCCTACATTCGCAGGAATTTGTCGAGTTGGCTTGCAAGTCAATTTAAGATTCACAAGATTATATGCATAAAGCAGAAGAAATTCAAGATTCGTTTCACATATTCTTCAAGTTAAGACAGCTCATCCGCGCATGAATCATTTGTAGTAATTTCTCTCAAGCGCGCTGCAGACGTTGCAAACGAATAATTAAGAATATGCTTGAGAATTGAAGATTCCTCGTTCGATTGCTTCGAGCCCCACGAATTTGCCATCGGCAATAGAATAATCATGGTAGCGTGGCCCCTTCGTAGTGGGTGAAACTTTCTCCGAGAAATTCCGAACTGTTAGCCAGTCTGTAATCGGCATTTAACGTTTCAGCTTAGCCAGCCGCTGGGTCGTTTTCCCTTGCAAGGCGAACGCCTCGTTCCCGGAACTTCCGACGTGGAAACTCTCAGTCGTTAGCGGTTATTATGGTTAAACATGGTCGACCTCGCGGCTGCACGACCCTCGCCCAGATGAATTTACTGTTTTAAAGGCCGTCGAACGTGTGGCGCACGCGTGCACAATATTAGTGTAGCACCCTTCGATGTTAGCATAATCTGCTTTGACTGGGTCACATACCACTCCGTGGTAGCTTAACCTTCATTAATTCTGATAACGTACGTACGTTTTATCGTGCCCATGCTGGACGAATTAACGTGGAGGGCTTGCATTTTTATCTGGGGAAACAAGATTCAAGTGCTCTTACGTTTAAAGTTTACACATATTAGATACTACAATGTATTCTTCCTTGAAGGGGACCTGGTCTGAGTTACAGAAGAGATGACAACCACCTTGAAATGGATTTTAGTTAGTTGCCACCAACAAAATCTTAATATATAAAGCAGAAAGTGTTCGTGCGTTCGTCTGTCGCCTAAAAACTTTCGAACGGTAAACTCTGGGGGCATGAAATGTGTCCCAGCTCGTTATGCCTAGCTAATCCAAACGAATGTGACTATTTTCGCAAAAAATAAATAATTTTTTTTATAAAATCAGATACCAAATTTCGGGCGAAACCGAGTAATGAATCGCAAAATCACGAAAAATGTGAACTTCATATTTAGATGGTATTCGTGTGTTTTTCAAAAGCTTGTGTGAAAATGTCAAAGCAATTCGAAGGGTTACTGAATCCGGTCGCAACGTTTAGTTGGTCTATGTTTGTCCTGTGTCGGGTGAAATTAGCCCTTGGGGCCAAGTTAGATCTGTCAGAACTGGTAAACAATCAGCGTTCCGTCAAGTGGTGGCTCTTGATTTGTAAGCGTGATACTATTTGGGGAACACTTCAACATTTGAATCTCTAGGTGTGTGTATTTGCAGGTACTCTTGGGGTGGAGGCTTGCCCTCTGCAAGTGCTTATTGTATCGTATTGTTTATTTTATTTGAAATTTGCGTATTCGCACACAGAAATTTCTAAAAACCTGCCACCCACAAGGACTATGAATTAATTCTGAATACTAAGATCAAAGCTGATAAGCCCTTGTTAGTCGAGCATGGAGCATCGACAGTGTTCACTTGGCTCGCGAAGCTCCCCATCGCATTGCAATACCTATTTTCTTTGCGCCATCGATCGTCCATATTCCCCTCGCCCCGTGACCAGACGAGGTTAACATAATAAACGTTGAAGCGTTCGCGTGAATTGAAATGATAAAGATAAATTGTAGCTTGCAGCGATGTAAACGCCAAGTCGGACGTTTAATCCGCTTGGGGCTTTGAAATTAATACAAGCTTCACTTGCTCCACTTTGTTCTCCCTTTGTTCTTCAAACGGGGATTTTTTTTTTTAATTGCCACGCTTTAATCGTTTGCCATTGGTAATTAAAACGTAATCGTATTTGATAGGAGTTCGTTTAATTCGTTATTAAAACAGTATCGAAGTCGAGTTGTAAAAACAGGATTCCTTTCTTTTGTCCCTCGGTCGTCTCTTAAAAGAGGACGTTTAAGCAAGAAGAAGTGCTTCTTCTAGATAAAATCTTTGTATGAAGAGATAATAGCAGGGAAGGTATGAAACTGTATTCGACTTTATTCTGATAAAAGATCTGAGATGAATGTAGGATAAGCCAATAATTTTCTTTAAAACGGAGCAGATTTTCTTCCGTGGTTTTTGAAAAATTAATTAAACCCCTCATGTCTAAACGTAGCCCCCTTACTTTAACGTTCGTCTCGAGAACCCTGGCGAGCACGTTTCCTCGGCAGTAAATGAGAATTACAAAATTACAAATAAAATGAAATCTTTTAAGCCGCGATCAAGTCTTGCCTGAAACTCTGGACCTTCAATCTGGCATTTATGCCAGACAGGCGGGAATTAAGCCTTGAATATTTTAATCAGTATTAAATATTTCATCGCGATACACCTTCGTAATCATCTTTAACTTATTATTTTGCCTCTGATCTTCGAAGCATCTTATCCACTTTTCTCAACAAAGATGAAACGATATTTTTACTAAATATTATACTAAACATTGAATATTAAACTATTTTATTATATTAAAGGGTCATTCTACTTCGATGGGCCGAAAAACTAAGCTATTCTTAAAAAAATTCTCAGTAAATACAACATATAATGAAATAAATCTTTTTGGTATTTATTAAGCTACTCTGATATTATTAAAAAAAAATTAAAAAGAATTTTTTTAATTTATTTTAAAGTAAAATGACCCCTTAAGAAAGAAACACTTCTTTCTTTCCATAGGTACCTATTTTAAATAGCCTTCTATTTAATTCATAAACATCTCATACTACTTATCCTATCAACATCACTCGATCTTCCTAATTGACCTCTTCTTCCATCACCAGGTTGCGAAAGCTGATAGTGCAAACCGGCCCCCGTCAACTAAATCCACATGTTAGGGCTGCCGCTATCGCTGCCATAATTCACGTCGCCATTGGCAGGCTTACGGTCAGCTTCGGCGAACAGGTTGTTCGTTGCAACATTCATGCGCGCTGTCAATTGTTCCCCATATCATCAAACAACGAATCAGCCCCTGACGATGTTATCGGGACGGCATGCATTGTTTTGCAGTGGCTACCAGCCGAAGATCAACTCTCCATTACCGTGATTAATGTACCGTTGGGCGGCCGTGGGATTCATTGACGTTGCTCATTTGCTCGTTATCGATACGCCTGTGCGCAACGTCCGCAATTAATTGAAGATGCGAGGCAGGAGATTATGGCAGGCAGAACTTGTTTCGAAGTTGGGATATATTTCAAATTAACTAACTCCGCGAAATAGAAAGTACAGAAGTTCTGCGAGGCTGAACTTTGCCTGGAACCTTCATCTTCCAAGCAGTACTTCGTCGAAGGGACTCGAACAGTTTGGTAACATAACAGCTTCGTTCAAGTATTTAATTGACTGGTTGTCCTTCGACAAAGGTGCTGTGATATATGAAGAGACAGGCTTTCTCCCGGGGGCTTTAAAACCCAGAAAAAAGGGGATCCAGTCGGTGGAGAAGGGGCCAGTATCGCGTAACCACGCGCAGCATAACACTTTAACTTAATTAGCCCAGCAAATTGTATAAGGCAACTTGGTATAATGTACTTGAAGTTTACGCCGGCGTCGCGCGACGGCACAGAAGCCCTGAAATTGCTCATTAATAGCGGCAATAACGTTATAATTACCCGTGGCACGCGTGAACTCGGCCATAGTTTCGTTATCTCCGAGCCAAAAGTGGCTGCGCGCGGGCGTGATGTTAAATTTCAAAAAGCAACAACGACGGCGGTACTTATTTGCACGCCAGAATTCACGGCCCTTTCGCATGAGACACTTCTGCGGCCGACTACTGCTATTTCAAGTGTATTCGCGTAGTTTCTCTTCCTCTGTATTTTCTTCTATTGCACGGGTTTAACACTTGCTCGTTTTCGAAACTGATTATTATTGGAACGTCGATACAACTTTCCGAAGGGTGTTTGTTATATTTACTTATTTTATTCGTAACATATAGCTGAGATTCATTTGAACCATTCAAGAGAATTCGAAATAGCAAAATAATAAAGACACGCCCAAATTCAAAGAAGTGGTGGTGGAAAAGATTAATTCAGGAATATTAAAAAATGCATATTTTATGGAACCTCGTTTCAAACAAATTTCTAAACAATTCTATTTGCGATAGTTCCACGCGGTAAACAGTGGAGCGTAAAGGTACAATGAATCATCACCATCAGACTCGCGCATCTCCATTTTTTACCATTACGTACTGAAAGAAACAGTATTACCTAATGAAAATGAGAGGCACTCCGTTAATTAATTACTTTCAAATGCGCAGAGAGATTGTGCCCATAGAATGGTTTCCAGGCCGCAAATAACGTATGACTTATATAAATTAAATCACCATACTTGGGATATTAAATACAGACAGCTTAATTTATTCAAACTCCACGTTTTATCCAAATTCGACGCCTCCGTCCCCCAATACAGGCTTCACAGCTGAGAAACGCCTTTACTCTTGAAAACTCGAAAATCGACGGCCGACAGCGCAACGCGAAGCGTTCCCCGGCGATAATTCAGCAACTTGAAACTGCCCTGTTAAAAACTTCTGTTACCTGACTTACACTCTTAATCCCAGGCGACGGTAATATCGGCCCGAATGCCCTCGGCCAAGCCGTGGGCAAAGTATTGAATTAATATTCCGTCCGAGCAATTCTTCCACGCGAAATCGCTCGATTTCGCCCCCTCCCCATAGACTTTCAATTTCGGCCCGCGCCGCCGCTAAATTTCGCTGGGGACTCCAGGTGGACAGGCTCCGCCCGGGTGGGATTGAAAATTCCAGGAAACTTCGGCCGTGTTTCGCGCGGCCGATGCAAAATTTGATGAGCGCGCCGTGGTAAGACGATTAGCAGGAACGTTCCTGGAATCGGTGAAATATTAATTGGCGCTTACGCGAGCCACGCTTTGCGTCTGCCGACCGTGAATGATTAACGAGGGATATCAATATTTAGGGAATCAGAGGGGCGCGGGGGTGGCGAGGCCGTCTAATACAGAGCAATTTCCAGCAGCCACGGCTGAAAGTTGCCCTGCGGAACGGGTGTTTTAGTATAATGACAAATGGAACTCGGCGCGGAAAGTTGGAACAGGGCTAACGCGCGCCGACGCGAACGATACTTCGTCCATTTCGAAAATTACGCCCAACGGCTTGCGAAAGTTCCTGCGTCGCTGCGAAATTTCCACGGGCCCGGCCTTACCAAGATTGAGTAGTAACGGCGGGTAAACATTCGCCGATAGTTTATTGACAGGGAGAAATTCCACCTGGATACCTCGCTGGTATTCATCGAACCTTTGCCGAACTTGCTGGGCAGGGAGGTTTGCCAGCACCCCTTATTCGCAATTTCCAGGATTTTTTAGTCTATAAATTGATATCACCTTAGGAGTTTGATCATATGAAACGAGCGATGGACACTGTGCTGAGATAGTCGAGTTTTTTTGCTTCCACTTCGGACTTACATTAAATTTTTAGAGCAAAAGTGTCCGGGGTGTAGTTTCGCAATTCTTTTGCGATACTGAGTCACGAGTTGTTTTTTTCAAAGGGAGTATATTCTTGGTATTATGAGCTTTTGGTGGTTCACGGGGATTCGAAGTGTTTCCGCGCCTGGCACTTATGCGATATAAACTTTTTGACACGGGAGAAAATGCACTCGAAATAACCGACGAAATAGATCAATTAATTCCTGCTATGTAACACAAAGCCTACTTCGTGATCTGGAATGATTACCTCGATGTTTACCGAAAAGCCAGCGACAGTTGACGCAGTGTATGGTAGCGACAAATGCTTCCGCACTGGGTGGCAAGATGACGAATGGGGTGAGGGATGACGAAGTGCCGAACTAACGTGATTAACCTTCCGAGGGTGTCGGCGTGGCCTGGCGAGCCATTAAAACCATACCCACGATGTAACAGGGCCCAAGAGCATTCTGTAATTACTCGCACCTGTGGAAGATCCCCCTAAGTCCTGCAAACACGCACAACGTCGAAGCTGTCGCGAGGTTTCTTTGGTTTTATGGCCCTCGGTGGCGCAGGTGCAGGCACTTTGCATGTGGATAGTGATTGATTATAATATACTGCGCGCGCCCGTGATTGGCGATAATTAACCACTGTTAATCTATCAGTAAGCACGAGGTTGCATCAGGAGACGCGTGAACGTCAATATTTATTCGCTAGGTTCACGTTTAATACCCCGTCGGATATATCCGACGTTAGCTCGCCCAGCAAACATGCGGTTGCGGGGAGTACTGGGATCCTCCACGTCGATATCGACTAACAAGTTGTAAAGTCCCTGTGATTGCAGAATCGGTAATAAATTATTTGACATTGGCATGGCAGACGCTGGGTCTATCGTGATCCATACTTCGCGTCAAGCTAGGTATTAGTTATTTAAATTAATATCCCAAGTACCGCACCACTTTTCAAAAACATAATGGTTCATTTATCGTGACCCAGTGTTGAGTGGACTGCGTTAAGCACGAAATGAAACAGAGAAAAATTACCCCAAGCGTGCGCGAAACGATCAGAAATGGTTCGTGAACGATATGAACGTTTATGCGCATTTACACATGAAATATACATGATGCTTTCGAGAGAAACGCAGAGTATGAAGTCTCTGGGGGGTGATTTGCATGATTCGCGCCATGAAACGTTATTTAGCGGTGAATTTCGGCAATGATCGCGAGTGAATTCTATGAATTTTACCGGATTGCATTAATACAGATGCATGCATACGCCACGTGTACGAATTTCATTTCGAGTGAATTGTTGTAGGGACATCTTTTTCATTTTTTTCGAGAATTCCGTTCAATGAAATGGTCGTTTAACCGTGCTCGGTTTTTCACCAAAATTTAAATACTATTGTCGCAGGAGATCGTCCTTCGATATTTTACACAAGAATTAAAATGACACTCGAGGATCCAAGGTCTGTTGCTGTAAAGTCGGTTGCTTCCGTAACTTCCTGCATTCCCCGTATTTCACAAAGTTGCTAAATTCCACGCACATAATATTTCGCAACAGTCGGTGCGCCAGATGGAACTTAGAATTTCATGAATTTGAAATCCGTCCTGACAACTTCGTCCAGGTAACTCCACCTTCAACCTCGTATTTTTCAATGTTGCACAAAATCTTTGTCTTGCATTAAGTAGTAACAGCTTTCGCGAATCGACTTAAGGACACTGCTTGCAACTAATTACGTATTCCTGAGAAATGTGGAAATACTGCCGTTTTTTCGCGAAAGAAGTAATAACTCAGAACCAGGAGTCGAGTGAAACTGTAAAAAAGTCCAATTAATTAAAAAATAACTGTACTTTTATGAGTATTATCTTTTTTGTTCCGAGAAAATTGTTATAAAATGTAGTATAATAACAGAAACTTTTATTCCATACAGTTTTGTGTAAAAATCTTTTATTTTCTTGAAAGTAGAAAAAGTTCTAGTTAAACAGGAACATTTATTCCGCTCTGAAAAAGTTACAGTTGTGAAAGCAGATTTCCTGAAAATGTAGGGTAGATAGATCTGAAGTTGAAACCTTAAACAATTTGGTGAAAATAATTATATAAAAATCACGATGTGCTTTCTCTTCTATATTTATCCTACTTCGAATTCCTTAAATAATACTAATTAAAAAATTATACCAACTTTTATATTTTACCCTTAAATATCTGTTCAATCGTATACGATCCTCTCCAGAACTTTTATTAATCGACCATAAAATAACTATTGAAACTGAACACTTACAACAGGTTTAAAGTGTTAATGTACAAAGTTAACTTAAAACAGAAAATAAATGATTTAAAAGTTAAAAGTTTTATTTGACTGCTGCTTAGTGTGAAAATAAATATATAAAATTCCCTTGTAACTCTAATAATATTAATTCCTCGACCCACGTTCCTTCTACTTCGCCCTTTACTCTCTAAATCGTACACCCTCCTCTTTACCACACCCTGTAATCCTCATTACGTATACCCACGCGTTCCCCATCGCATTAAACAGTGGGCATTAAAATTTAAGAGAGCTGATGAATTTGTGTCAACGAGTATCATTACGAGAAAATTACGCGAGAAAAAGGATCGTGGACATTTTATGTTTCCCTGGAATCACGGGGATATTGCAACCCCGTCCCTCCACACGTTGATTAGAACCGCAGTTGCTCACTTCTTTATCCTTTTCTTGCAGGACCCGCATCTCCGCTGCCTGATCTAGCCGGGTACAGCCGTTGCGGGTACGCGCTTGTGTTGAAGGGGTTGGTTTTTCCCCAATGGAAACGGCGACCCTTGGCTGTCATCGGATCCAGGCTCTTCCTCTACCCCGGTAAGTGTTCCACTTCGAGATTCTGCCAATCCATACCACCCCCTCCAGGACAAGGAACAAGGATAGAGCCTTGGGCCGGTCGGTCTGACAAGAAAAGGAACGCGAGCCTTTGCCAGCATTATCTACCTTCCCTTGGCCACGGTTTCTTGTCCCCGCGATTATTGAAACGTATATCATCGAAGTGGAAGTCGAGATGTAGGATTCGCCAGTTACGCTCAAGTAGTCGTTCCTCGAGTGTCGAGGAGTTGATTCTTTTGATCGTTATCGGGGTGTTTTAGATTTTATAGTTGGTACGGTTAAGATGAGTTATAGGAAATGGGAGATTTAGGGGAAATTGTGGAGGGTAACTTGCTTTATGTTGTTCTCGAAGTAAAAGGGTGGATACTGTCGAGAAAGGCACAGGTGGTAGAGTAGCTACTTAGTCTTCTTATTGTATTTTTATCGAGATACAGGGAACGTTCCGAGCTTTTTTGAAGGAAAAGTCTAAAAATTTTCAGAATATGAGATGATAGTGCAATGAAGTTTAAATTTGATTTGCTCTCGCGATTACGAGGTAATGGATTTCTCCAATCACGATTACTCCCTGCGTCGTTTTTACGTCCGACGGGAATACACGCCTCACGATGTTCCCGCGAGAAGTCAAGGGTATAAAAGTCACGGGGGAGGGGAGGCGATGGGGAAACAATCGAAAGAAGTAGGGCCGATGGTGGAATGGTACGAGATTTATAGCTTGGAACTTCCTTGGATCGAGTTCGCGGAAGTTTCACTTTTCAAATGAAAATTACAAAGTTACATTACAAAGCGGTGTATGAATATAGACAAACGGTAGCAGTAAGCTTCTATGTTTTGTGACTGGATAAGCGTGTCTGAAATTATAAAAGCTATTCCACTATAGGCACTCACAACTTCCACGTTAATCAACCGACAAATCACTATCTTATACTTTATCAAACTCCAGTCCCATGCAAATATTCTTCGCCACTCGGATCCCTACAACCTAGAACCTTGATGTACCCCGAACCTTAAAACGAGCCATTGACTACCAAACACCCTAACCTTCATACCCATTTACCCGAACAACTCCTCGGCATCTCTTCTATCACCAAAACTCACTGCTTAACAATTACCATAACTCTCCACTCATCTAACAACCCACACTCAATCGAACCAGCCCTCAACAGTAAAAACGTATCACCAAAAGGGAACGTCTTCCTCAGCAAGCGTTCGTTATCGACCACCCCCCCAGAATCATCTCGAACTTTGATGCACCTTCCCAGCGAAGAATTCTCCCCGACCAGCCCGATGAATTGTCGAGGGCAGCGGCCTGCCCCGTCGACGAGGTGGAACATTACCGATACAAGCAACTCCGTGACTGATAAGTGAACTTTAAATTGGATTTCTTTGCCGCGAATACGGGCGGCGGGGGGAGGTGCGCCCCAGCCTTCGCCCAGCTCAGATAAGAAGCTGTCAGCGTGAATAAAAACATCCATTTCGCCGCGGCTCCCCCGTGGAAACCTTTCGAATGGCGGATTCGTGTTCCACGGTCCGGCCCAGCTGTCGGTTCCTGCGGCAGCCGGGCTAACTTCGCCAGTTCGTTTATTTCTGACAGGCAAACAGAGGATATCGCGCGTTTCTCCGCTACTCGATACGTGATATCGGGGGTGGCCAGCAGGAGGTAAGGGACCAGGCGCGCTCTACTGACAGGGGATCGACTGATTTGCGCCGGGGTATATCAATATTTATTCCCTGCACGTTTCGGTGGCGAAAAGGTTTTCGAACTGGGGATGCTCCGTTGACTGTATAAGACGATTTCAGCAGATATTACCGTTTTCGATGTGAGATAATTCGTTAAACAGAAAGGTTTGCTTGTCGTAGAACGAAGATGTCAGGGAAGTTGAATGAGATTCAGTGATTCGCACGGTTGTAGAAAGTTTTCGATGATGCAGGCACGTTTTAGTGAAGGGAATATTTAGGAGAATGAATGTATCAGATGATATACAAAAGAAAACTACGATCCATGCGATTAGGGCGTCAGAAAGAGGGAAAGTATGGGGGCGCGAGTGGAAGAGCCCTGCGTATGGTCAGCCGTGCGGTAGACCTGTATTACTGAAGCCACATTTCCCTGTAACTTATTATTACAGATGCGTTATTTTCATGAATCTTTCCAATAAAAGTTATCGGCATCGATGTGAACTATAGAAAGGTGAAAAAAATTTGCCACAATTTCAGTTCTTATTTTTTATTCACACATTTATGTAAATTTTAGTAGGCCACACAAGTCTTCCAAGTTCAGTCATTAAAGATAGAAATTCCAAAGATATCTGATATCTATTCCAAAGAATCTTTCCATCTGCCGCGAAAAATGAAAAGTAACTTTGTTGCTTAAAGAATGTAAATTCATCCCCTAATGTATTCAAAGATCTATTCTAATCGCGCCTTTCCCCGCGACCATTATTCCTCGATCAACGATATTCCGCGGTGGATCTACCCCAGCAGGATGTTTGATGCCGTAATTGCACGTCACGGCGATAAATCCTCGAGCTGAAAGAAATTCTTGATCCGCGGCACGCACTCGGTACGGTGACAGGATCGTTCTACAGGAGGGATAAAGGACAGGACGTAGATAAATCATGGTGTTTCATCGGGAGAGGGGGGACGGGGGAGGGTGGGTAGGTAGCGCACCAGATCGTGGCATGGATGTTTTCCCTTTACCGCGGACTGACGTGCTTTTATCTTCTCGAAGAGGTGCCAAGAGCTTCGGGACATTTACGTAAACGGGCAAACGATTGTAATTCTATAAAAAGTGTCAGCCACGCGGGAACGATTTATACGAAGCGATAACGTCGCTGTCTACGGTTGTTTTCAAAGGGCCGATATTTCAAGGCCGATTTTACATGATTTTTGGAAAGAAATGTTCGTTTATTTTATCGAAATGAGACTTCTTTTCAGAACTCTTTGAGACTAGAGTGAATTGGACTGATTTTAACCATTTGATGGTATTGATTGCATTATAGTGCGAAATGCAGGAATATTTTATGAGGTCAATAATACAGGGAAATGTGATCGGAAGTGACATTGAATAATTTTGTTCATTCAAAGACTAAATGGTACTATCTTTGGGGGGTGTTTTGATAACTCTGTTACAACTAAATAGTTCATGCAAGTGTTGGCAATATTGGATTGATTTTTCATCTTTAAACTCCACTGTGGGAAAGATTCTTCCAATCGTGGTACAATTTTAAAATTTCAAGTGTAATTGCTAAAAAATCGACTAGCACCTTTACGAAGCAATTAGTGATAGCTTTCTACTGATCTTAAGGAGCCACCCAATTTTATTCCATTTATAATCACATCCCTTTACATGGATCCAATAACGCCACTTCGCTATAGGCGATCGAATCACCCATTCATTCTAAATTGGCTCCCGAAAAAAAACAGCGCGTCACTCGCCAGACAAAACTGTCGAAAAAAGAAACACCTTGTTCCCTTTTCGAATTAACCGATCTCGGTAACTTGTCCAGTATTTTCGGCTGAACTCGAATTGAAAAAAAAATAGAAAAAGGAAGCAGAAAGCAAGGCACGAAACAAACGGGCGCTCGAATCGCTATACATTTCCGAAGCTAACGACCATCGGTCCATCACAACCGTTCGTTTTGAACGAAGGGACAACAGGGAAACGCTTCCATGAATTTTAAGATCCAATTGCAAGAAGAATGCGGAAAAAAGAGAGAACTGGTTTACAACGTTGGAAAAATCGTTGCAAAAGGCAGTTGAGCAATGACGAAGGGGGTCCTCTGTGGTTTTTCATGGCGTTACGAGTCATTCGCGGTTTGGAACATGTCAAACGATCCCTGACAGGCAAGGGTACGGTCATTTCATTCAGGTCACGTATGGGAATGCGGCGTTCAGGTTCGTTGTCGTTCGATAAAAATGTCTGAATTAATGGACGTTGGTATGGATTTCGGCAGCGATTCGCGTCAATTACCGGCCAATATGGCCTGGGAAATGGCTGTGACAGGGTAAAAGGGAGCGAGATATTCCTCTGTAAACATCGTCCGGAGCCATTCGAAGGCGTTAGGGCTTCTAAAAAAATTCTATCGCGTCTCCTGTACGGCCCTTTAATTCAATATAAGTCGTAACAAGGACGTTCCACGCTAAATCGCTCACTCCTTACACCCGATATTAGGGATTCTGATGAAATTGATATATTATGTAGTCCACGTGAAATTAGAGGGTGTTTAAGTCATCATTTTTCCAACCCTCAATTTGTTTAACAAACACAGCTTGTCGATAACGTATAACTTTTACCTTTTTCCTCGAAGACAGACTTTGTATTATAATTGAATTCTTACCTCTGAAGCCATCGCCACCACGATCTTCCTTATTCTTTCATTTAAATCAACAAAACGTAACTTTTCTGAATAAATATTCATTTGCCCCAGGGACTCATTCTCCCCGCACAAAAATTGCCCAAGGTAAAACCTTCGTCAGCTGTATCTATTTATCTGTCGACCAATAACCGCCGTCGTGCAGCCTCCGAAAGCTACAGTCGGCGATGAAATCTTAAGCGCAGTCCTTCATTGGCGACCAGTCGCAAAGACTCCAGAAAGGACGCATCCCTGCGAGTGCTGTGGCCATTCCTGAATTCAGCTTTTCCGCAGCATCGCGTCGTTTGAAGGGGGACATGCTTTGATGGTTGCTTCCTCGGGGGCTTGATTAAACTCGCGATGGCTGCCGGTAACAGGTGTTCGCCATCGGCGAGCGCGCTGAATCAACAGCGAACAACCTCCACTGGGGGGGATCCCGTCGCTGTTCGACTTTCGCGGCAGCACTTTCCGCCAACTTATTTACTTTCAGGCTTCCCCGTCCCCGCGATCCAAGGGTGGAAAGGTGGTTTCGTGGATTTCGCTGGTTCATTAATCGAAATACGCCGTGGCTTCCACTGATATCACACTGGCCTCGATTAGTTCCCTCAGAGCCTGAGAAAACGGCCCCAACACTGATATATACCCCAACCACTATGCCGTGGTGCGCACAAATAGTAATTAGACGCAAAGATTAGGTATACATGTAAATATAGTTGCAGTAAGAGAATTTGAAAAGGTAAAAGAGAGAGGAAGGAATCGACAGTCATTTAGAATTCACTCTACTTACTTTCCTGTTGCCCAGATAATTCAGCTTCGCTCGTGGCACCTAAAAGTAACCAGAAGTAGAGTCTGTAAGAAAAATTAATAGAAGGAGAGCGAAAAAGTTCGCGAGAAGTGTTCGAGCGCTAGGCGTTCAAGAGGAATCCCCCGATGCTAGATCATTCCAAACCTCCAAACTAGTTCATCGGTATCTCGATGAAATCCACGCCGTGTGAGGAAGGTAGGGGTCGATAGGAAAACATCAGGTGCTCAAAATCACGAACTGATTTTTTTTAGGGGTAGACAATTTATTCACTGTTTCCTTTGACAACGCGAGAAGGACTGAACGAAAGCACGTGTAGATTTCAATGTTCACAGGTTTGTATTCCAGTGAAATTCTTCTATCATTTCGTCCACTTTCCTTCATCGTCTTTAATCTCTTCCTACTTACAAACCAAAATAGCTATTGGTATTTTCCTCGCGACTTATAAGACTGTACAAGTAAAACCAACCAAATTAATAGCAATTCTACAACAAGCAATATTTGCGAAACATCGCCATTATTCGTGTCAAACAACAGTGGAGAGGGTTTCCGTCGGATGAATGGAAAATCTCATTTTTCTACGAGGATTCAATTCACGAGGCGGAAAACGCTCGATTCGGTCGATTTGCGTTCAACGAGTTATGAATTCGATCTCATCGGTGAATATTTGCACAGTCATCCGCGCGTTCTTCCTGTCCCACGCACAGTTTCTCGGTGATTGCTGTTCGTGAGGAAGTCGTTCGAATTTAACGAGTTTGGAGAACGCGAGCCCAAGTGTGGCGGACCTGTTAGCCGCCAGATCGATCATTCCCATATCGGTGGTGCAATAAAAATCGATTTGCAAGGGAGGAGCCTTCGATGCTGTAAGCTTCGCTGGCCGACAAATTGCATTAATGGTCGGTTTAGAGCGAAAACGAGTTTGCCCAATCGAAAAGAGCATTCCCGTGGTCTCTCGAGGGTGTTTTCTGCTTAAACGTGCCGAATTCTCCGCTGTCATCGAAAAGTTTGATCCCCTAATGAGAGGGTCGCTTAAATTCATTTAACTGGGACCTCGAATCCCTCGCGATCCCCACTGGTCACCAGTTTTCATGCACTGTGCAAACTCCATAGTTGGTCAGTGGTGGTGAAGAACTTTCTACCAATCGGGCGCCAACGTGTTGAACATCGAACGTGCGTCGTTTAAAAATTCGCCTGGTAGTTATTTGAATTTAACAACGCTGTATAAATTTAATATTTCTGCTTAACTTTTCTACGAAAAGTAGATTCAGTAGACACAATAATAAACTTAATAATAATAATATAATTAAATAGACATAATAATATTTATTAATAACAATAATAACAAGAAGATAAAAAATAAAAAAAAATACATACATGTATAAGAAAACAAGAAAGAAAAAATAGTAGAGATAAAAATCCACAAAATAATAAAAAAATCCGTAAAATAGTAGAGATGAAATATATTAGATAACATACCTATGTAAAAGTAGAGGTCCAACTCTGAACTGTTATCAAACCTAACCGCTATAACTCGACTTCAGTTACAAAAATAACATTAGTGGATGAAATCAATTCTTGAGGTTTAATAATGACATTTGACATTCGTAACTGGGTATAATCTCGTTGCCAGAGTTCGAGGCTGGTCATTTCAAAGACTACCGCAGCAATCGCTACTACGAACCCGATTGAGCGCAATATTCTTGGCGTCGGTCGTGAACTATTTGTTCGATCCGCAAATTCTGATTGTATACAATGCAATTTGATCTGCGAGGGGGTGCCTCGGAGCTCCAGAGTAACTCTAAGCATCGATTCCAGTACAGTCGGCGAATGACCGGTCGCGAGTGCAACGGAATGGCACTCGAATGCAATCAACCGCCGATCGATTCGAACGCACCTGTCTGTACCGTTGTTTAAAGTGAAATTTTCGATCGGCGGCCTCGCCGTGCAATTATACAGCTGGATCGTCCATCACTTTGAGCGGAACTGTCTATCGAGTTATTTGAACGCGACTTATTGATCGGTCTCGATGCAGCTCTCGGGATTAATTTCGCCGCGTAGAATTTGATAAATTTCAGTATCAGCATTCTCTTGGCAGGATTCGAGCTTTTAATCGAGGGATTGAGAATTAGTGGTTGGTGATCGTCATTCGATATATTCAAATATATCGAAGTTATATAAGCGGCGTGGCATCGATTGAGAAACGGACAGCGTTTCGGCGATTTACTACCTGGATTAGCGGAACATACTCGTTAAAATCGAACGGCCTCGTCAAGTCTAACCGGCGTTAATCGGGACGGTAGTTGCCATTGATGCCAGCGAAGCCGCAGAATTTGTTTCTATGTCGTTAAAGGGTCGGTTGACTCTCCGCCAGCAAATCCCTAATTGAAACCGACCACGGGCACAGTTTAAATCAGCAAAACGATGGGGATCCAAACCATCCCGTGGTGCACCCTTGACCTCCTCTGATTACACGTTACCGTTTTTAGCGATGGGATCAAGCTCCGCGTCTGTTAGCGGATCTGAATCTAATTTCAGGCTTGAAGCAGCTTAAATCGCTCATCGGATCAATTAGCATTTGTGAAGATTAAAGTATTGTGAAACACTTGGTATTACTTGGTAATAGGTGTTCCTATGTTTCGGTCTCCTAAGGTAATGGAAGAAAGGTTAACTGTGTTAGGTTAGAGGTGTTTCAGAGAAACTCGGATCGGGAAAATTGTAATAGGATGGTGGTAGAAGTTGGCTCTTACAGCTAAACATCTAGTGACAGTATAATATAGTGTTGCCTAAACTCGATAGAAACTTATGGTTAATTAGACTACAGTGTTTCATATTACACTACAACTTTACGCAGGATAGGTTCCTAAACTTGTACCTAACACGAAATTATCTGCCTTTTAAAATATTATTTTCTTCGTAGTATATGGACAATTTTCAAAACTTTCTATCTCTGACCTCTACTCACAATTAATGCAGCTAATGATATCACCTGTAAAATTCAAGCCTACGTTTACTCGAATTCAAAGTTATCGTTTAACCACCGAGCACTACCAATTTCCAACAACACTTCTACTGCACTCACTCCCATCGTTATCTGTTTTAAATCAACATCCCCCCCTCCCAGGGTTATCAAACACCATCTCAACTTCCTACCAATTAAACTTGCCCAATAATTTCCTCAGAGATTAATTTGTTCCATCCCTCAAGAATCGCGGCTGAAACGACGCTGCTTGTTCGCAGTAAAGAGAACCACCGTTGTTCTCCCGTCTCTAAACTGTCGACCATTCATCTGCATCATTATCTGATTACCCCGAGTTTCACTCCATTAATCGTTCAATTGGTGCTAATTAATTACCTCGAAATATACCCAGCTTGGATGGAGGAAGTTTCTCCGTCGAGGCGGATTCCCGCCGATCGACTACGCCTCCCGCGAAGCGCGTCAAACCGATGTCATTACCATTAGAAAAGAAAAGTTGCGGGGATTGCTTAATAATGACCTAAAGCGTCGAGCGGCCCTGTACTCCAAAGCTTCGCGAAAACTTTTAATTGCCCGGCATTCCTAGCCTCGCTCTTTGTTGCTCTTGGCCGGCCGTGATGAGGTTACCGATCAATCGAACAGCACTTCCTCTGAACAAACCTTCGATGAACTTTCCCGTTTTCCTTAGCCGTACCTTCCCATTGTTCGCGAAATTTCCTCCCGGCAAATTTGAAGTCGTGAAATTCTTCTTACCGGATTGCCATTCTTTGCAGACAGAACGCAGTATAAAATACAATCCAAAGCGAACGGCGTGGTGCATTATAATTTTCTACATTTAAAAGGAATTAAATGTCTTTTCGTTCGTTTTCCTGCATTTAAAACTCGCAGTTGAAATGCATCGCGAATTTATAACAGCTACTTTATAATGAAAAATGTAGGGGAATTTTATGCTATTCGAATTAAAATTAAAATATATTACTTCTGGGAATATGGGGGATTAAATTTAAGGGAGTACCGTTTCGAAGCAACGATTCTTTAAACGACCTGGGTTTGTTTTTTTTCTAAAAAAATCAGAGAAGGGATCGTCCCCTCAGGGCCTCGCGGAAGCCCATGTATATTTTAGCTAGCAATTGTTTTCGCGGGCGGTCGAATCAGTGGCAATTATTAATTTTCTCCTGGGTGTACGCGAGGGGGAACAAGGTCCCGCAAGGACTGCCCTTAAAATATGACACTGTGCCACGCCACACGTGAAAATGATAATGAATATTTATGTTCGTTGCGCGTATTCCGAATGGAGGTGCATTGGCCAACATGCAACTAGCATCGAAAATGATTGCTTCGAATTGGAACCGCGAAACTGCGCTCCCAGTGGCAAGGTGTGGTTAATTTTTGGACGAACAATCGGGATTGATACGCAAATCCCAGATAATAATAAACAATAACTAAACGCTACTAGTTGATTGGTTGTGATGAAAAATGAATATTTCCAATTAGAATTGAAGTATTCCGTGGTTCAGTAACTCCTCGTAAGTTCTCTCTATCAACGCATACAGGATTCAACCGAAAGAACTTTCCTCTCAAACACTTCAAAAAGTTCATCGTATCCCACCCATTCAAAAATTCATTCACTCAACGCGTCTACATTTTCAATAAACCATCAACACTTATTCGAGGTATCACTCAGTCCACGCTCTATTACACAAAAAACTCAATTTACAAAATAAAACCCCTCGACCTCTCAAAAGCCAATCTCTCATTGCTCAAAAAGTTCTGCCCCTTCGCGAGTTCCATTATCCGAGTCCTCAGCAGTATCTCTAAAGCGCCCGGTGCGCATCGTTCGTCAAACGAGGCCATCAGCAACATTTCGCCTCGTGCCAGTTCACCCACGTTCCGAAACGCGTCGCCAAACCGACCGATACCAATCGACCAATTAGCGTGGATCCCCGGCGCGATAAGTTCCAGGATCGAACAGTTCCCGGTATTTTTCACGCTGACGAACGTAATCGAGCTGCGATCATCTAATTACACGGAGATACGAGCGGCGATGGCTGTCCATCCACGTCGAAATTTCAGCCACTCCTCGGAATTCGATGTTGAAATTCCCGCGCTCGTTTCACGGCAGCGCTGCGGGCCACGCCTAACAGCCCGCGGTTTGACAACGCGCTTGTCAGCGTGATCGAATTTCCCCGACAGGTTTTCAGGGGGAAAACACCGATGTAAATCGGAATTTATTTCGCCCTGCTCGTGAAATGCAGCGAAAGAGGGGGTGGTCGGAGGGGCGTAGGGGAGGAGTGGGGTGATCCCTGAAATTGCGGGATCGAAACCACTGGATGAAATCTCCCAGAGGGCTATCCTAGTTGGAATAATAACGTTCCGCGAGTGTTGTGGCCGTGGGAGGAATGGAACAGGAATGGCTGCAGTAGGGAAACTGAGTGGAGGGACCTAGCAATAGTGATGTCTTTTGAAGAGGAATTGGGAAGAGGGTTGAACAGGGAAATAGTGGAATCTGTAGAATGCTTCTGGCTGCCAGCCATTCTATATTAATGCTTCGATAGTAGATGAACTGGTAAGTGAGTAAATGTGAAGCTTACGAGTGGCGACTGATATTTCAAAAATATTCGCATATTTTTCAAATACCTCCTTTAATCTGTCAACTAAGTAACTTCTTCACCGAGAATTTTAAATATTCTGGATATTAATATTAATAATTCCCAACGCTCTGATGATCATCCCTTATGACATTTGTGATACATTTAGCGTGAGTTTTTCCTTATTCGCCATATAGTTAAAAAATAAATATAGTACAATTTTTCCTTAGTAACGTACACCTCAACTCCACTCGATTATTCATTAGGTACAATAATTTTTAAATTATGTAATAATAAGTCGTGTAATTCTCAACTTTATAACTCAACAGTAGAACTCACAAAAATAATTAAAAGTCCACGAATTCTGTAATCATTTTAGTAATATTGAAACTTCTTACTTCGTCAGTAAAATTCTTTATACCGTACAACCGGGAACACGTACAAACGATTTCGAAGTACAAACGATTTCGGGGTCCAATTTAAAAAGACCTGCCATTGGGAAACATCCCGTGCGTGGCACGCGGCAGCGTTGAATTCAAAATTCCAGCCGCGGAACAATAATAAGCGGGGTGAACTGTTGGTAACTACAGCGTGGAATCAATCATCCTGATTCCAGCCTGTCCAGAGTCCCGACCAGAATGGATGGAGCTGGGCGGCGGCGGAGGTGCGGTGTGTTATGCGCCGTCACGTCTGGGCAAACTGGTGCTGCGTATCACTGGATTTCCAAGGGTCACTCAGCAGTGTCATCAGACCCAACAGCAAGAGGACGGTCACCATCGCGAGACGAGGCACTTGTATCTCGGCTTTCACCACCCCTGGGACAGGGACTTGTGGAAAAGTTGGATTAAACAAGTAAGTCAAACAGAGACAATCCCAGCTACGATAGGGACACCGTTTTCCAACGTGTCCGTACAATGTCGGGACGGCCTCAATCTTTCTATCCTCTTGTCCATTGAGCAAGGTAAATTGTGTTTATTACAAAGAAACGAGGGTAGATGGCAATGGCTAGCCTAATAGGAATTCTCTGAAGCATTGTGGGGCTTTGAGCTTTTATATTAACATTGCCACCCTCAATTTTACGTATTTATTAAGGTAAATACAAATATTAGACTAAAAGAAGGGAACGAAAAATTAATATTTTTTTTATTAGTTTTAATAAATTTCTTTAATAGTAGTTTGTTAGATTTTAGAGTATCGTACGACAGTTTAGAGGTACGTTATTGAATGTTCAGTGCATCAGCTCCGAGTTTCTTAAATTTTTAATGAACTGTTTTTTCTGAAAAAAAAAATTGAAACTTTCGCTGATAAAGCAGTGCAGGCGAGAGGTTACTTTGAATGAATGTCAAATATTATCGCAAACGAAAGTTGTTATTTCGTGTTTATCGGGGCAATTTGTCGCGTTTTCGCGCGCTAATGACGCACCTGGCTTCGTTAAACGATAAATTTTCAGTAACTTTATTGCCCGATGAATTACGTTCTCGTCACGAGATGTGGCAAATTGCTCGTGCGAGCATCATATGCTATTCATCGCGTTGAAATACGGCAGCGGCGTCTACAAAAGACCACTGGGGTGCTTTTTCAAATGACGAATGCATTCGACGGTATTCGGGGGGTATTTCTCGTGAGTTTTTTAGATTCAGGGCGCTACACAATATATGAGAAATACAGATGAAGTTTAATTCAGAAATATAATTGTTCAATTTCTGACATTCGAGTAAATAGTGCCAATGGATGCATGAAAAATTCACGCTCACGTATTGACGTTATTTAATTCCCTTCCGATGTGAATTCATTCTAATTAACGCAGCTCGATAAGCCATCGCGATATATTCCGTCCATTAGTTTCGTATTTGCTCAAAATGCAAATAATTTCATCGCTGGAACACGGAGAGCAGGGGGGGCAGGGATTAAACGAGTTGCCAATTTCAATTAAGAGCACGATTACGAAGAAACCACCTCCCCCATTTCCGCCAAAGAAAACCTATTCAGGACACGGTCAATTTAATTTTCAATCTGACTTTTAACGCTTTCCCCCAGAGAATATTCTACCCACCAATAAAAGCAGAGATTGAAGTTAAATTTCGGCCTTCGATAGATGTTTACTGTTGCATAAATTATTTATAGGCCACATCTTGTGATTTCAGTTTGAGTTTCAGAAAAGTTATCAGAAAAGTTATCAGAAAATCCCCATCAGAGGCCTCAAAGCCTTATCAGGTTAAACACTTACTCGCTCAGCAGTGAATAAAAAACAAAAGTAACCAAATAGGATTGCATCCGACGCTGCGTCGGGAACAAAGCACAGAGAACTCTTAAAAGCAGAGTGCGAGAAGGGGGGAGGGGTGAAAAAGAGGGAAAACGTGTCAAAAGTAAGATGGCTTCCGTCAGGAGTTTCAGAGTCGGAATCAATCTTCGAGAGGGTGGCAGTGAATGTTTGCCAGACAATCGCGAACGACTTAAAGTTTAAGCCCCCGTCGACTGAAAGCAATTCCTAGGGAAAAGCTTGCAGGGTAACTCGTGGAGGAATGAACGATCCTTATCCCCGATGGTGACTCCCTTGAATTTTCCATGACATCGTGGAAATGAGCGTTGGGATGTTGCGAACATGAAGCATAAATCTGGGGAGTTCTTCTCTATGGGGGGGCCGGGGCAACTATTTTCCCCTAATTTCATGTTCACTCTTTGCGCCACAACATTTTCCTCGACTGACATAGAACATTGAAATCGGAGAATAATATAGTAAAATGACTGAAGATCAAGTAATTTACTTAACTCTACAAATCACGAATTCTTCCACTATTACAAAATAATATTATAATGGGCTTTATGGCTCACGGAACAACAGAGAGACATATTTAAAGTGCAGAGGGTTAACAATTTAATCACTCAAATTTAATGACAAATCATTATTCTATCGGAGAAGTGACAATTTAAGAAACCCAAGACAGGCGCGGTTAATATTAGAATTAGTATTACGAGCACCAAAATGGCCATCTGCAATCACAGAGCGTAATCCTTGGAAATGTTAATACCCCTTACTCAGAGTGCTGTAACCCCCGGAATCGCTCAGGTCTCAAAGGACAGATCTGCGAACGGAAACTTCGCCCGCGCGAAGAAGACCCTCCGTTCTTTTTTCCTATCGAATCATCCGTTTGGAATTTGAACGTTGCACGTGACCATGAATAACGACCCAGCGACGAGAGGATAAGGAAAATTTCAGAAAATTCCAGCACTTTCATTTCGTCGGGGGATGAAGCTCTTATTCCACGGGGAAGACGATCGGGCGTCTTTCGCGGCTGGGAGGCGAGGGAGGGTAGGGCAGGATATTGAACAGCTGGAGGATCGTAAGAGAATGGAGCGTAGGAACGTTTGGCACGAGGGAACCTCGACAGGGTGCGTCTTTATCCGTGGTTCATTAGCCTCTCCTGTTTGCTGAGAAAACGTCGCGCTCGAGAGCGAACCTTTGCCTCTTCCTGCTAAAGGGAAACACCCGCTAATACGTCTGTCGAGGCTTTAAAGCGATTACGCGGTCCGCTTAATCGTTTCGGTTCTTGAATTTTATCGCCGCCGGCGGTTAGACTGCTACTTTCTGCTAAGCTTCAAGGAAGTATTACCGCTCCTGGAAGCGTCTCTTTTGCAGCTTGCGTTATATGGTGAAAGGCCCAGGATCCTGTTGGCTCTGAATCACTGAAGGGGCCAACCTCTAAGTGTCTAAATAGCAGGCATTTGGAATAATGCAATGATAGCCCCCAATTCACTTCCCACTTCAGGAGAACAGTTTTGGTCGATTGTTTGCTAATTCAGGAATTAATAACCCTCCCATTTACAAATGCTTGTATATAAATCTCGAAAAATTACGCATTTCCTTTGAACGACCTCTGACTCGCGTCGACCCAATTTCGATTTAATTCCAACTCTTGCTACAATCAGAAACCGTCACTGAATTATATTACTTGAATATGATCAACATGATTCTCCTCTGGGCTACGATTATCCTAGCCATAGCAGATCGGCGCAACAAGTGTACCCCTAAAACTAAAAGCCTAATACAGCAAACCAAAAGCTCGCATAAACGATTCATCTTAGACCCACCCCGTACAAGGGCCGCCTTCTTCGGCAGAAAAACAACAGACTCCCTATCAACCCCCGACATATTGCTGGTTCCACGGTGCACGTCGAGTGTGTTCAATTAAAATCCATAGTTCTCCAGACGCGTGCAGGCTTCGCGGAGCGGAAATTCAATAAAGTCCGACTCCGGACCGAAGGGTGGTGGTCAGCTGGAAGCTTAGGATCGATGGTTTGCATCCTGCAAGCGATCGTGGTCCACCCTTCGCCCACGAAGAAGAAGAGGCCGCCCCTCTAGGTGGTCCTGCGTCGCTTGCGCCTGGTATTTGCTTGAACACCGGTGAACGTGGCCCCGAGTCACGGGATTATGCTCGTTTGTAGCCTGATATGCCCACGGAACCAACTGCTTGCCGTCCACCCCATAAAAGGATACCGTCGGAGCCAGGCTGCATTCTCTCGTCGCCCCTGCCAGGAATAAAGAAGCTCCGCGGGCTTCAATAAGCGCGCACGCTCCAGAATTCAATCGGCATCGTCCGCCCAATATCTCATATTTCCCGATATTAGCGGCACGAAAGCTCGCGCCCGTGGCTGGGCAACTTGGGGGGGGGGGGGCCAATAACGGGGTGTGTACCGATCGATGATTAGAAGAGGGAACAATATGTGGCTTGGATCGCAAATGCTGATAGATTTGGATCGCGGCTGGGGTAGCACCTTGGGCGTTGTAACGCTTCGGGATTAATCGGGCCACCGAATGCGACTAGTCTGCCAGGAAGAATAGAGGGGGTGGAATAAGGTCGCGGGGGTGTTGAGTGGATTTTTGTGGCAGGTAGAAAAATTGATGGAAGGATTTTGTGGATGAAAGAAAGAGATTGATTTGGTGGGTGGATTGGACCGAATACTGGAATTTTGTTCAAAACAATTGATATCGCAAGAACTTTTTTGGCCAGGGTTGTGAAATGAGAGGGAGGTAGGGTAGGATTCGAAGAAGAAAAGAGAGGGCAGTTGCGTTTTTCCCGGGGCCGCTAGTGGACTCATCGTTATGGGTTGCCCAGCAGGCCCTGCCTTAGCTGCAAGGATGTTAGAAGATAGAACGAATCGGATATGAATACGAAGGAGTGGATGAGGGAGAACTAGCGTGAGAATTCAACGGTCAAGAGGCCCTCTGGTAGCGGAGACAGAGGTATCGCTACGCTTTCAGAGTGATACAAGTGATGGCACTGAAACCTAAAATTAGCTAGTGGTTCGGAGTCCATCGGTGGAAGTTGGATTATTCCACTCAGCTTTCATCAGCGTGGAGAAATGAATCGATCAACGATGAAGCAATAACGGGTGCGCATTATTCACGCCCGAAATAGACGGCTGAAGGAACGAGGGGCGATTAATCCCGGACTAGTGATGTCCCAGGCACAGAATCGGTTCATGGAAGGGAAGAACTCGTTCGGCGCGATTAATACGGGGTCGAAATCAAAAGGAGCTTTTCCATCTGTCTGGCCAGATCCTTCGGTAATGTGGAAAAGATCGACGATTGAGAGGAAGAGGGGCGATGGTTGATGCGACTGCTCCGAAGGATGAGGGATTGTCGGAGGCCAGGCGCGTGGGCGATGGGAGGAATTCGGAATGGCGCAAACATTGGCCTAAAGGCGCCGTCTGAATATGAAATCACGATGAACAAACTTTAATATCCAAATCTAGATCACGGACGACGGTATTGACGATCCGCGAGGAAAGGATAAGAAGCTAATCGGAACACCTTTTGCCCTTTGTCCAACAATACGCGAACAGTCTTCGTCATTCGTTTGATTCGTGGATTTGAGGGTTGTTCGTGGCGTGTCATACATTTTGGGAAGATTCTTTTACGTTATATGAGAATTTTATGTAATCCGAGGCTCAGAGTTTTAAAATTGAATGTCATACACAGTTGATCTCTGGTGGTAGATCGAAACGAAATATATACGTTGATACAGATGTAGCTTGCAAGTTAAATACTGCCAAGCTCAACGCAAATGGAGTATTAATATCGAACATCATCATGGAATATTTAAACAGTTTGCATGGGATAGGTGTAACTTTTCTCGTCTACCACGTCGTGGTCAGCTTAAATGGATATCTTGGAATAGAAACTTCAACGAGCTTGCACAGGCATTTTACACGAGCAACGAGGCAAAATATTTCTCGGTAAAGTATCCCTCACCGACGTGGATAAGCGTAACGAGTTTTATTTCAGAATTTCTCCCCGTTCGTGGCTGGCGAATCTAGCCACGCGTTCACGTATGTATCTCACGGAACTATCTCACTTTGTTTTACAATTGGACTCTTCTAAATACTTATTGCAGAGACACGCGACTGCAAAGAAAACTTTGATCGTGAATAATTTAATAGGTACTTCGTCAAAGCCATGGTTTTCACTCGATTTCGTTAATTTATAATATAATTTATAATTTATAATTGATCTCTGTGTCACCATCAAATCTCTTCGCCCTGTAATTCCACTTTCGTTTGAAATCCATGGGAAGTATCACGTTCAATGATTTCCAATTGATTATAAATTCGACTTTTCGAATTTTGAACTAGAGATATTTCCTTTTCAACATTAATGCGAATTTTTATTCAGAATTCCAAAATTCTACTTCGTAGCAAATGAGTTTAGGGGATTTTCGAGCGTGTAAAAAGTTTTCTATCAGCGGATAACGGCTTAGTATTGTAAAAATGGCGAATTTCTTCATCGATGAATGCGAACGCGTGGAACAGGAGAAGTATTTGAGCACAGGTGCCCCATTGGATCGTTCGACATTAACGATATTAGATGCTGGACGTAACGTGAATTATGGAGGAAGATTTATCCTTTCCCTCCCCCCCCCATCGAACAACAACTATGACAGTCTCAAATATCGAGGTTGCAATTCATGCTGCAGCTTACAGTCGTCAATTGTTCAAACTGCAACGTCGATATCAGCATGAATTTATGATAATTCACGCTCTATAAATGGACTGTAAATTAGTTCCCCTATATTCACGTTTCAATATTACAATACAATCTCGTGCATCTATTCTATTATTCCAATTCGATTTTTTGCTGTCCGACCATGTGTATAATAGGCTAGGCCCAAGATTAACTATCATTCCTTCTCGACAAATAATTTCACGATTCTCCAATTACCGTAAATTCGAATACAATTAGAACGTAGTCTCGATCTCATTAAGTACCGATATACCAAGCCTACCGAAACCCTTCACTTCAACAGAGCTTTCTACTTCGAAGGCTGAAAAATCAAGAACACATTTGATGCATTGAGAACAGAAACAGTCTTTTCCACATTGAAAAAAAGTCATTTTTCCTATTTTATATAATTAGTACAGCCTATTGGAATACATTATTGCTACTAATTCAATTTCGCAAAAAATGTGGGTTATTCCGTAGAATCCGAAAAGAGGAAAGCTCAGCAACGCCTTCGTTAATCAACGCATTCAACCCCACAGTGGAATATAAGATTCTGAAGAAGATCCTACGAAACTTTCACAGCTACCAGAAATCTCTCCGAAGAAAGCTTGACCCACGATAGATAAGGTGGGTCTGGCAGTGGCGAAGGACCCAGTTAAAAAATTGAGCGTGCCGTGTCATCTTGTCGAGTGGACACTTGGAACGGAAGCGAGGAAAATGGCCGTCACGGGGGTTGAATTATTCAAAGCGGGCCAGTGGCACACGCAGTCGTGTCGCCCCGCTATTTGTATCGGCGATCGCTGAATATTTAGCGATGAATTTATCTGGAATCATGATGTCGCGTTTCGGCCGGCGTGTCACGTTCGCGTGGTCGCGCGATCGGCCCCCGATCGTGATCGAAGCGCGACATCCTCGTAACGAATTCCCCTGGCGGCGTGGTCCGCAGTCCACCAGCGCGACCACGAGAATACAAAGTCCTGTTTGTTGCAGTTTCGACAGTGCAAACGGACTTCCGTGGATCGACGCATTAATCCTTTGTCACGGATGCTTGGGACGCTTCGGAGCGGCCAGCTAGCACACCTGGAATGTTGGAACTTTGTTAGACGTTGCCTCATAGTTGCTCAGAGACAATGTCGCTGAGGCGGGGATTGAGTTCTTTGATCTGTAAGCATTTTACTCCCAGCACTTACACGCGTGACGTGCGTGGCGTGCGGGGATCCTAAACTCGTATGTGTTATGCACAGTGGTTGGACGCCCACGGGCGTTCTCCGCACAGAGTGAACAATAGATGTGGGTTTTGAAGGCTGAGTGGGACTTTTGCAGTGAGGAATTTAAGGAGTGCTCGAGGGAAGCGGTTGAGAGTTGACGGAGTAGATTTAAAAATTACTATTCAGACAGAGTTAGAAGAATCTAAGGAGATCTCGTTGTTGAGATTTGAAAAATTACCACCGTAGATGCCGAATCACGCGAGTACAACGAGCCCGGAATATAGTAGAAACGCAGAAGCTGCCGGCATTCGCGCCTCCTGTGTCATTGCATCATTAATTAATCGTATTCATTGGGCAGCATGCCGTTGGGGATTGGGGGTGTGGTGTCGAAACCGAAGTCCATGTGTTCGAGCACGTTAAGCTGGGGCAGCTGCCACCCGCAACCATTGAATTGTGTTAGGATATTTGGAAAATTAATCTCAACGCTAACTATTGGGCGAAGAAATAACTGGCTCTAAATCAAGCCTGTCACACATTCCCGTAAGAAATCCATCATTAACGTCGAATTAAAAAATTAGTACACCAGGCATGTAGTTGACATCCACCTAACCCAGATTTAATTCAACTTGACTCTCGTTTTCAATTACTACACCGACAATATCGCAACGATCATTGATAAGCGATTAAAGATTGCGAGTATCTGCAAGCACGTTTATTAATTAACGAACTGTTGAAATTGTCGTCTGTAGATGACGACCAGATCTCCGTTAATGATCACGCCATTATCTTGCTGGTCCTTGCTGAACCTCCCCCTCCCCCCTGGGTCAAAACCTGAAAAATCTTTTAGCCCTCATGGGGAGCTTTAGAAAATTAATTGCAACGGGAGACAGATCTTCCTTTTTCCACAACTACCCCTTTGTTCTCGTTGAATACTAGGTTTCTGATTTCTTCGCCCTCCTTTGTCTCGTGTTTTGTCGCTAAATCGCCAAGTACTCAGTTTCCAATGCATCAAATTAACGCACCCCCTAGGTATCCCTCGACTCCTTCGTTACAATTCTTATCCGCTAGCATAAAAAGTAACTTGCGCAAGGCGATCACGAGAAAAGTCACGGTATGAAGAATTTCAATATCCGAATTGCTGGAATTCGCTGAACACGAATCGGAGGATCCCCCGATGAGAACTGCAGCTCTGTGTAACGAGTGATGCGCATTGGCAATGAGGATACCGCGGGGCTTGTAGTGGCTTGTGTACTTGTCCGAAGCGGCGCTTTAATCAGAACGCATTCTTTGATCGTGCCTAGGGGCTGTTGGGCGCTTCAAGAGCCCTCGAAGATGATTTCTCTGTACGAAAAATGGAGAGGAGAGATCGGGGTGTGCGTCCGTCTTCTCTTTGTGCCCCGACTAACGAGCGAAAATTCATGTGAACTCGCGTCCGCAACCGGGCTCTCGCCCCCTCCGGGAAAAGATTCTCTGGCAGAATAAAAGCAGAACGCAGAGTGTCACTCGACGAGAGGGTGGGAAAGCTAAACCTGGAATAACGCAGGGAAACGCTGTAACGCTCTAAAAAGCGAGCAGTAACTAACTTTTTGCAGCTCTCAGACACCTCGTCGTTGGCAGAAAAATTAAAAGGAAACCTGAAATTAACAGGCGAGCGGGAAAGGGAAGGTTCTCTGTATCTGGAACAATTGTACATCCTTTGTCAAGCTTTCGTCACCCAGCGATATTTTTCGTGTGCGGGGAATTTATTGAAAAATGCTGCAGCCTATAAATTGTAGGTACATCCCCACGATTAGATTTAATTCTATCAAAAACATTTTCTAAATCAGAATATAAGTACATGCAAATTATTATCTGGAGCACAGCAAACAACATATAAATAATACAACATAAATAGAGAAAATTCTTGCCCATTTCAATGAATACCACAGCATTCTTCAATGTTCAATACCTAATGCTAGTGATCTGTATCAATAATATCGCATCCCATATCTTCCAGTTCCACAAAAGCGTATTAAAACTATTCAGCAAATACCATTCTCACCGTCCACTTGGAAGAAATCTCCAAGCAATAATCAGCCCAGTAAAATCGTAAAAATTGAATACATAAAATGCCCCTTCCAACTTCTGGGAACTCGAACGACCAAAGTTTGACAGCACTCGTGGAACGATTCGATCACAGCCCTAAAACCGACACCACGAATTATTGAGCAGTTCGGGCGTCGCGTTTGACGACTGTTTTGTTGACGACTGATTATAAACGAGCTCCCGTTTCGAAGGGCTTTATCGGACACAGTTACATCCGGGACTCCGAGATGTTAAGACTCGGGCGCGAGGAAGGGTTGGGGAGCAAGCGCGGGGAGGGCGGTCGGTCGGTTGTAACCAGTAACTTTCGCGAAGTGCCTTTCAGCGATTAAGAGGAAACTTTCGCGATTTACAGTGGATTTCGCAAGGCGGCCGCAGACCTCGACGATCCAATCGAAGATTTACGACTGAAATCGCCATTTGAACTTTATATCTTCCCTCGAACAACTTCGAAATTGGAGGGGCTTATACAAGTATCGGGGCGAGGGAATCGTTATCGGTGCTAGTTTTCTCGACGTTTAAATCTCGTCCTTCGATATACGACCTTCCTCGACTCGACGATTATTGAATCACTTTAGTGTTGTAATTCTTCAATGGCAACCTACAATCATCTGAATGTGTCACTTATTCGGGATAGCATTCCGATGCTTTGCCAATCTTCTCGAATTCCCTGAGCGTCTTTATATTTTAATTATGATATACCTGGGTCATTTGAAAACTTCGCTTTAACGACCGTAACGAAGTATTTTGCAGGCCAGAGCGGGGGATAGCTGAAAGCTTTCTGGTAGCTCGGGATGTCCAGCAATAAATATCCAAAAATGGCGCGCCTTAATTCCCACATGCTCTCGCGAGGCTGATCGTTTCGTTTCACCGCGACTGCCCCCTAAGGGTTGCCCCCTTTCTAGGAGAAATTGGGGCAGAGCTGTTTCACTACGCTCAGAAGGCTGAGTCTTCTATCTCCAGTCTTCTATCTCCAATACTATTATCAAGGTAGTTTCTGAAACAATCGAAACAGGAGGAGATATAAGATACATATATAAATAATACGCATAATTGGCGAGGCGCAATGAAAGCTCATATTCGAACCTGGGCGTGTATGTAAATTTACATGGCGATTTATGTCGCGTAGAATCGCGCCTGACGCAACCTGAAAAAAAGGGAGCCACAAATGAAATATTTAGCAGCGTTTTCCACTTTACACTCGTGGCACCGCGAGCTGCAATTATGCGGACACGAGATTTTAATGTGTCGTTACAACGCGAAATGCTCGCCCGAAGTGAATGAATTTGACACAGGACGTAGCGATTAAATTGCGTATAACAGTTCGCAGTGTGTTAATAAATATTGCTGACGTTTCGACAGTATCTGTCGCGGTTACTGAACAATATCAAGGAAATTGATAATTAGTTTCCACGCTTTTATTTAATTGCATTATGGATTTTGGAAATTGTTTCGTTTGGTCGTCGGAGGTGAGGCTGAACAATAATACAATACTTCCTTTTGCAATTACTTTCTCCAATTCTTTTAGCGCCAATATGCAATATCTTCTCTGTAAAAGGTCGTCTGATCTATCAGGCGTGTTACTACTTGTTTCTGGTCGACTTCAAGGGATTGTAAGTTTGTGTAGATATATCGTGGGGTTTATTGTTAGACTTTCTTTCTTTCTTCAATGAAAGGTATACATTTTTCAAGCGGGGCGTTTATGTGTGTGACTTTCTTGTGAAAATTTAAATAAGAATGAATAATGAAACTCATGTGTGGTATTGGTGTTTTATAATGATAGAGCAAAGGGGATTTTAATTACGATCGTTTCTAAGTTCTGAGACTAAGTTAGGAAAGTGTAAGATCGTAATTTCGTAAATTATTTCTGTAATTAACAATTTCTGATTGCTGGCGCCATCTGCAGCTCTTGAAACAAGCAGGAGGAAGTAGCTTCCTTCTCGCTGTAAATGCAGCGATCTGCAAGGTTCAAATTAATAAATAAATTAATGATTTGCATAGAATATTATCAAAATACGTTAGTATGTGAATTGACTTTCACTATGGAAAATTAACAATTGTAAGATTACTGCCGCGATATAAGGATAGTCAAAGCAAAGTTTAAAAATCGTTCTTTTATATTAATATACATGTAATTCTAGTATTATAATTCACGTATTACATTACTTGCAAATTACTAAACAGAAAAATCTCCACGTTACACGATAAGTATGCAAAAACATCTGAAAAAAATCTCCGATCCTCTTGAATCATCACCAGTTTATTTCCTCAACTATAAAAGTTTCAGATTTCGGAAAATTTGGTCCGACGCGTATATTTCTTATATATTTTATTACCCATGCTTGATACAATTTCTCTTGATACTCCAGAGACCTGTAACTCCTCGAAACTTACCACTCGCACATTTCTTGTTCCTCTTGAGGCGGTTAAATAATATTTCCTGCTCACTGCAATTTCTTCTTCCGCCATTTAACCCCTCACCAGGCTTGACCTGCATTGTAACTTTTTCAAAGAAGAATTATAATCACAGTTTCACCAAACGAAATAAGTCTTTGCACTAAACTTCCTTAATAGTTCTTCGATGATTACATAGCAGTGTTTAGATTGAATCTTTCGTCACAAAAGAGCAATCAAATTTCTTCTACAAGAACACTGAAACGACAGAACTGTAATAATGCTATTCCAGAGTCCGTAAATTCCAAAAATTAAGAGTTCTTCAAAAAGAAGGAGTAATAATAAATGTACTCTCAAGCAAACAAAACCTATTTGATACTACCTACTTTAACCAATGCCAACTAATTAGAAACCACTTGCAATGTCGTTCTAAGTCTTCCGTGGCAAATGTCACCCCTTTCCTCCACCATAACAAGCCCCTTCTTTCTCAGCCACCCTTCGCCTGAATCATCGTCGCAGGCATTCTATCTGCCAGTTGCCTCGAAAACGGGACTCGAAACACCAGGAACGAGTTTATCAAAGGACACGGAAGAATGCTTATCACGTTATTCAAATGCCGCGCTCACGCTGGGGCGCGTGTATCAAATATCTTGCACGGCCTCCGTATTTCTCCCTGCACTCGTTCGCAACCCTTCTTTGGCGCGGAAACTTTACCGCCCCACCCCCTCCCCATCAGCCTCGATAAAGGACTTGGTCGTCGACTCAACCCCCTCGCCGAGTCGAAGTTCCCGCCGTATCCCCGGGACACTTGCTATATTTCCGCGGATACTCGCTGTATTTTCTGGGTCGCTGTTCGTATTCCATCCCCCCGTTTGCTCGCCCCCGTAAATTGCCAGCGGTACGCGAGATACCGTATCCACGGGGTGGTCTTATCTCCAACCACCCCCTCTGCGACTGCAAACTTTTTTCCTTTATGTAGAGGCGGAATTTTTCGTGGCAAGCCTACCATCAGATTATTGAGTATCTGCTGGCAAGTGAAAGGACGTTGGTCATTAGGGGTTGCAGAGATACAAGGGAAACGGGGGATGTAGAGTTTGGGTGGTATATAAATAAGGTTGGATATTAATTAATTTTAGTGGACAGTGTAATTGTTAGTAATAATTTCATCAGAAATCTTAATATATAAAGCGAAATGCTTCTATATGTTTGTGTGTTTGTCTGTCGCCTAAAAACTTTTGCTCGATAAACTCTGGGATCACGAAATGTGCCTCAGCTCATTATGCCTGACTAATTCAGATGAATGTGACTATTTTCACCAAAAAAAAAGAAACTAAAAGAATTTTTTTTATAAAATCAGAATCTAAATTTCGGGCGAAGCCGAGTAACGAAGCTAGTCATCTTATAAATACCACAGAATTTTTTTTTGTAGAATCCCCGAAACCCTTCACACAAAAATGGCCACAACCTTTTGAAATCTTAAATACTTCACTACATCCATCATTGCAGATGACTGAAACAGCGGTCACAAGGGACGGCGACGAGAAACTTTGGAAACACGTTGGAATATTTATGAAACGATGGTTATAAATCGTTCCGAGCGACGTCTCCGCGATGGGTGGTCGACAACGCGCTGCCGAGCACTCGAGGCGGGAATTATGAAAGTTCGAGGCACAGATTTTACATTTTAAGCGCGAGCCTCGCCGAATGTTTCGCCGCGCTGCCAAAATTCGCCTCGAGGCTAGTTGCATGGCGAAAAGGGCCGGCGAATAAAGTTTAATTAAACCGGCTAACGAAGTCGCGCGTGCCTTAAGACGACGGGAGTCGCGACGCCTGGCGTTGTTCTAACAATAAGCCTGGCGGTGCTCGAGTCGGCGACTTCGACTCCTCGCGAACCATGAAATCAAATAACTGGCCACGATTCGGAGAGTTCCTCAAGTTACGTATAATTTCATATACCGAAGCGACCTCCGATTTCCTCTGTCGTTAAATCAGGTTTATCGTCGAATCGAACGCTGTTAACGTGTTCCAGATCACAGTTGATAGCCATTTTTACAGAACAGCTTAGCTGGCTTTAAAACTTGCAACTGTTGGGGATCAGGTTGTGTAACGAGAAACTAATCCATTTGATCCATGGGGATTGCTTTGATGAGGAGGATTAGTAATTGGACTAAAGTTGGTAGCTATATTCTTTTATAGAACAAGTCAAGTGTCTTCCAACTTAGAAGTTCCATTCCTAGCACGTACAATGAATGGATTAACATGCAATTTATTAAAAAGAAAAACTCAAAGTAGAGACACATTTCTTCACAAAAAAAAGACTATTAAATGTTAAGCAGTCTTGTGTAATACTCTGTAGACTATACCTTTGAATACACGCATCGCAAACTTTCTAATAGCAATATAACAACAAACTTTTTAGCGTGCACCTTGTTTCTTGCGGTGATTTCGCGAGACAACAAAGCTGCATGGCTTTTTTTTTGCTTTCCCCGCAAGGAATCTGGCCATAAAGTCTACGCCCTGATTTCCGTCCGCGCGCTCGAATTTTCGCAGCCGCGTACACGGTTTTTACAGCCAGCCGGCTCTCGTCGATGAATCGTAATTTTCCCCCTTTCTTCCGCGGTCGGGCGTTGTTCGCCAGCACGCGGCATATCGTATCGCCACGCTGTTTTATATCACCGCGTTTGCATTTCACGCTGAGCGAAGCGTGTCGATCCAATCTCCAGTTGCTCGAACAAGTGCCAGAACAAGCAATACGCGGCTAGGCTGCGTCCGTTTGTTACGATTCCCCGCGCGGTGCCAGACGCGTTTTTCCCGACGCCACTCGACACGCACGGCGAAACGGAAAACGGAACCGTCTTCCGCACATTCGAGAGCTCCCCCGTCGTTTCCACGTTAGAGGGAGCCGTTTGGGTCAGCGGCGGTTCCGCGATGTTTGTATTCATCTGCTTGTAATTAATTCGCAATGAAATGCTTGATCTTCGAGCCATTTGACTGCTTAGTTAACGTAGAGTTCAGTGAATAAAGTTTAGACTCTGAAGTGGTCACTCTTAATTTCAGCTCTGAGCGTAGTAAATTACAAAAGCGACGAAAACTCGTGGAAACATTGAGATTTCTGTAGCCGCGAAGTGCTTCAGAATACATTTCGAATAAAAACCAATCCCAGAGCTCCAGAATTACATTGCAAACAACAGAACCAACGTGTACCCATTCCTCTTAATCGCAGAGAACAATGAAATTCTTCAGCTCCCCGACAATAATGATGCAGATAATTCAGCGTAAAGAACAAGTACGTATCTACTCTGAAAATCGAGGAGCTCAGTGGAGAACAAACCAGCGTTCGCGACCTAACTGGATCGAGAATTTGATAATGCTCGGCGCCATTTCCGCACGCGTTCTCCGTTCTCCAAGCGTTTCAACGTAACAAGACAGATGACAGGGCAATAATGGAGTTTTGCGAGACGAGGCGAGGTGGCGCGGCGGCAGTCGCAATTGGCGGTAATTTTTCGCCATCGGAGCCCTGTGGAAGACGATTCGGGGAGGACGGGAGCGCGGGCGAAGGGCGAAGGAGGAGCTGAGGGACGGAGCCCGTTAGTCGCGCGGATTTCAACGGTACGACCGCGCGAAATTGATCCTGAAATTGGTCGTTAAGACAATCCTCTGGCCGCATCGCGAAAATTGTGCGGGTCGAAGATAAGAGGACGTTGTCGGCGGTGACGAGCGTGACAAGGTGGACACGCGTCCGCGGAGATTGAATGTAAATGGGGAAGAAATTGGGAACCGCATTCGGGGGGGGGGGGGGGGTATTGAAATCTGTCGGAACTCGACGCGGAATTTTCATTCTCCTTCTCTTTTCACCTATCGCTCGCTGGTAAAGCTTCACTTGCATCGAACCTCAACAAAAAACAGATCGAAATGAAAATTCCTCTCCATCCGTTTCCGCCCTGTGAGAACTCTATCTGTTCTCTTCTAGTGTTTTAGAGAGAGACGAGTCTCAAAAGCTTCGGCAATGGAATACAGTATTTAAAAAAGTATTCGCGATCGACCCAACGGGAACACCTGCGTCGAGTAGCTACTAAAGGTACCGTTTCCACAGCAGGCGTCCGTTAAAACGGTCGAAATCGTTGCCCGCGGTGAAACAGCAGCCGAACCGGCGAGCAGGTTGCGCGATGGTGGCCAGCTGAGCGTGGTCTTCCGGTTTCACGTGCCGCCAGGACACGCGACAAAACTCCTCAGTGACGGTCCCGTCCTCAGCCATGAATAATGCCCTGCATCCGGCGACTGTTCGAGACCGTTCGCGTACGCGTCCCAAGACGCGGTTCAGGCATCTTGTCCAAGTGCTTTCGAAACGGTGTTCCAACGAAGTTGAGAAATTTTCGCGGTAGATGCACGGAACGGGAGTGACGATTTTAGTTATTGTGGCGGATGGTCGTGAAGAAAGGAGCGTGGAATTTGAGTGATCGATGTGCTTGGATTGTGGAATTTAATTGTGCAGTGAAGGAATATTTATAAGCAAGTAATGATTTCAGTAAGGAATTATTCAATTAAGGAATATTTTAAAAAGGGGGTCATTTGAGCGAGGAAGGAATATTTTTTAAAAGGAATAATTTGAAGAAGGAAAGAATATTTTAGATAAGTGTTGAGTGCTGTAGGTATTAGCATTAACAAAGTGGATCAAACTGTTCGTGATTTTGAAGAGGAATCTGTGTGAAATTTTTGAGACGTTTCGTATCGAGGCAATGATTTATGCAGTGCGAATCTACTTTGATTTTTGGTGTTTGATAGGATGGTTATAGGAAATGGTATAGCGTTTGTCACTTTTGCATTATTTTTTCAACTGATCGAGTTATTTGAGATATATTTGGGGATTGCGGAAACTGGGGCATGACCGTGTTTATCATTTTCAAATGAAAGTAGACCGGTACAGTTAGAAGGTGCAGTTGCATCTCTTTTTTATATAGACCGTATAATTCTTTCACATAAATCTGAGATATGATTATACACCATTGACTGAATTATACAGTACTTGTATTTGGGACTAGGAAATTGTTCGTCATAAAGGGTAATGAACGCAACTCGAATTTTCTTCGTTATAATAATGTTTAATTACTAATTACCACAAAAAATTGAATCGCGTATTTATATAGGCGCCAACGTTGTAAATGCTCATCTAAGTTAATGTTTATTCTGCATGGTTGCGTAAATTCGTATTATGCATAACCTGTTTGCTGGAAAAATAGCGGTGTGTGAATAATAAATAACGCTTTGAATGGTGAAACCATTTCTGAATGCGTTGGCAAAAGTATCCTAGGGACGGGAAGCATCATCCACGTATTAGGAATGAATAAATAGCGCGTCTGCACTGTCACCCGTGCATGAAAAATGATCTGATGGATCGACGACAGTCATGAATAATGTCTTGCATCCAAAGAGTACTCGTGAACACGTCCTGGAAACGAAAACGTATGTTGCATTTTACCACGGAGAGATTCGAAATCACATTTTCTTTATTACACAAAACCGTGTCTCCCATTTATAATTAACGTATATTTAATCTAGTAGGAAAAGGAATTCTTGAGAAAATTATTGTCACCTTCCCATGTGTAACTAATATTTCAATCGAATACATTTTCTCCCAAAATTGTAACCATCACACTGTCCTGTCAAAAATTCTGGTCCCTCTACCAGGTACCAATCTAATAAAACAAAAAACACTCCAGAATTTTCAATCAGATACATTTTACATATCAAAGCTCACTATCACACCCCCTCTACCTAACGCCACAATCACAAAATATATTTACAAACACCAATCAAAATTTGATCCAAACGAGTCATCCCGATCCCACGCACCTTCCCCTAGCAATCTAAGCCACCACTAATTACCACGACTCCCAGAAATGTAGTGAAACACCCCCGAAATTAAAAGATCCCCCACAAAGATACTTCAACTCAAAGATCATCCCCCGAAGGCCCGCGACTCCACCCAACTCAACATCCGACTCTCCGTTAGCCGACCATTTTGCATCTTATCCGATGCTCGAAGCGTTCCGCGTTTCGAGAAGCGAGCTACGAGAGTACGTTCGCCTATGTAAATAACCAACGACGATAACGATCTTTACAGCGCGCCGTCTGCGAAATTAGGGAGCTCGGAGGTCGGTGCAAGAAAGTGATTAAGGGAAACAGCCTCCTCTGCCACCCCTCCCCTCCCACCCAGTCCGCTCCCCTCCGCTGGTAATTACAGTTATCTCCGTTTCGGCTACGTATTACGGTTATTGTTGCCATTACTAATCAAATTAATGCGGCCGGCGCGCCGTTCCCCGCGCGAAAATTATGCAACGATAAAGCGCGTTCGACCAGGGATCTCTCGCACGAGCGAAGAAACGAGAAGTAACGGGGCACCGCCGCGCCACCGTCGTCGCTTCTCTGCTGTAATAGATCGTTGCCATGCATGACGGCTGGGTAATTAGCGGGCGCTAATTAAGAATACTTTAACGCGTCTGCGAAGATCCCCACGTCGGGTGGCTCGGTTCGTTAAAAAGTATAACCGGTTGCATTTGGCGAGGGGGTGAGCCCGAGCGGGCTTTAAAGGGTCGGCGATGCTTTTAGGATTGGGGAAGAGGGTTTGAAAGCAATGGAATCCGTAGAATGTCTTTGGCTGTCAGCCACCCGATAGAAATGCTGCGGGAGTGGATGTCACACCTCGAAACCGAGGGAAATGCGACTAATGCCGGACGTGTGTTTTTCCGTGGTACCATTTTTACTCTGTAAATAATCCCCCCGCTCGCGCGATATATTTCTTAGGTATTTTTTTTTGCACCAGCAGACTCCAATCGTACTGTTTCCAACCGCATAAAAAATAATCACTTAGAATTAATGCTCCGCGTAAATCAAGGGATGAGCGTGAACTAGGACTGTCCTACTAAGATTCCCCCGGACCCAAATTGATATTCGTAACGAATTCCTGCATGCACCCCATGGAGGCGTTGCGCCAACCCCCGTAGGAGCAATGGTGACACCGAGAGAAGACCGTTGAAAGTAGCCGGGCCCCCGTTAATGGAATTTATTACACGAGACGAGCGTCTCCCGCGAGACAGTATCGACCCGAATCATCGAAGTTTCCCTCGTTGTATCGGTGGGCACTTTATCGCGCAGTACAGGGGCCAGAACTTTCCTGTCCCTCTTCTTTCCCACCCAAAAGGAAAAGTTGCCCGTGTATATACTTCGCTCGTTAGCTCCCATCCAAGAGACGCGGACTGCAGACACGCGGAGCCTCCCTCCCTATCCCGGCTTCTTTGTCTTCGTCCCGTCGCCTCTTTTCCTCTCTTTTTCCCGTGCCCCCGTCACGGCGGGCAGGGCACGAAACGCGCCCGTTACGTGGAAACACGTCGTTCTGCCTCGTTTCCACCTCGCGTTTTCACGGCATCGCAGACGTGTGTCAACGAGCCGATACACGTGTGCCATTTCCCATTTTACTTTTTCGCGCGACAACCTTCGCGCAGAATTCGCGTCGCTGCACGCTGCTGATGGCTGGGAACGGGTGAGGACATTCGGGAGAGGAACAGCGAACATTCGGGAAGAATGCCCGAGTTGTCTCTGCTATCGTTATTTTTTAGCGCGGCGTTTTTTATTTCGTCGCCGAAATTAAAATCAAAGAAATTATGAGGAATATAGCGGAAGTTATATTTTCCTGTAACTGATTGTCGAAATCTACTTTACTCGTCACTTTTTTGTATTACAGTTGAACGTTCTAACTACAAGTGGATTCGATATATTTCGCTTCGATTTACTTCGCGGTGCGAAAGGTTGGGGTTTTTTGGTGCAAGAGGAGCTTCAATTATGATTGTTTGCAGTCCGTGTGTCCCGAGTTGTCCCACGTACTGTTTTATTTAAATAAAATTTCGAATAACGAATAAAAGTTGCAAAAATTATTCGTCATGTGTGTGCGAATAAAAGAATTTAATTCATTCGTCGAATAATCTAAAGTTAAAGTAACTTTTATTCGATCCGTTATTTAAATAAGTTTATATTTAGTTATTGTCGAACTGTGGTGCCGAGCAATGGACCGTCAGAGCGTCCCACTTATTTTAAAGCGGTACTACTGGTACCAGTGATAGCAAGCAAAGAAATACTGTAGAATATAACTTCTTATTATTAGTAAAATAAATTCCTAACACAGTTGTTTAAAATCGTGCTGCACGAGGTATCTGAATTACCTTGCACCCCACATTGGCCAAAAGTAGGTCGAAAGGTAAATGGATGTTTCCTCAGAAAATATAAAAATTACTAAAACAATAGAAGCTCTGTCTACCACTTACACTGCCGTCGGGAACATTCTACCATTTATTCGAACAAGAATAATGGCGCTTAGAAATTGAAATATAAGAGTTCAGTTGAAGGTAGAATGAATGGGGCAAAGTTCGTTCGACGAGTGCATAGAATAACTCGCGCGATGAATCTTAGGATCCGCGCGAATGCAACTGCATTTCCATGAGGTGCATACGTCGCGAAACTGCCGGCAACTGCGTTTATCATTGATCGTCTGTAATTCATGCCCGTGAACCGGTGTTCCGCAATTTCGCGAAACTTTCCACGAGTATCAGCCGCGACAGTAGAACTGGCGAACTTATGGCCAGACTTGCACATTACATAATACACAGCGAAGCATCTTTACTCTTTGGCCCCTCATGTTTATTGAATGTGTACAGAGGCAGCCAGCGTTCCATTACGGAAATTATCATCCTTACCATTTATTATAGCGATAGACACTGTAACGAATGCGTAGCTGGTGTTTGCTCGACGTAAATTTACTTGCTAGTAGAATCACAGGAGAATATAAACCACAGAGGTACTAGCCTTTCATCTCGATTTCTATATTTGCACTCATTTGAAGGGAAAATGGGAAATTCGACGAATGTCCATTTTTCGTGATTTTGCGGTTTGTAGCATATTTTGTTGGTGGAAACTGGGACAACAGAACAGTCGAGTCACAGAGGGTATATAAAATTCAAATGCCCCCTGGTTAAAAACACGTAATGTCCACTCTGCACGGGAACAAAAGACTTAATTTTCTCGATAAAGCTGTTTTGTGACATTCCCTGTTTCCCCCCTTATCCTTCGTTTATGAATAACCATACTCTAATATCGACAGGTGATTAAAAGCAAGTTGGAAGCACATAAATTAATCCGACAATCTTTTGGAAATGTACCCTTCCAAAACCCTTCTAACGGTTTGCTAGTATTATTATTACATTGTGTACGGTATTGACACAAGGTTCATTCGAATTTGTTTAGGGTATAAAGATTCTGTAATATAATATGAAGGCCATTAGTAGATCAGGCTGGAATTAAGAAGGAAATGGTGCCATTAACGTTCGAAGTGCTGTTGAATCCCATAGAACTCGGCTTTCTCGTTGAAAGGTGAACGAGGGAGGAGACCAGCGATTAGAAGTAGGGAAATAATTAATCGACTCGGCAGAAACTTCGATCGCGCGATCGCAGATGTCAGATATGTGTGTCCGCGGGCGTGTACGTGCGCGATCGATGATTATCGTTAGAGACTTGTGAGGCACTTGAAAAATGGTATACATCGGGGATTTGATCGCCATTATGGAGGAACGTGACTTCGACAGGGACACCATCGACACGGACTCTCTGGAGTTCGAGGTAATGAAACCTACCTGCTACTACCTCGAAATCAAAGAAACCAGAGGAACATTGCTTCCTTACAATTCGATCATTAAAATGTCGATAGAAAATCGTGTTGTCGAAGTGTCATTAAATTTCCGGAAAGTAGAAAAGCATTGGTAACTTTTACTTATGTCAAACGTTTAAACGTTTAAGTATATACACCTTCTGTATATTTTAATTTAAATTATAAAGTTATATCAAATTAATAAATATTGGGGCGAAAAAATTGTTTTTGAAATTTTTCCTTTCGAATATTCCCCGGATTCAGAGGATTAATATCAATAACATTGATGAAATTGCTTCGTTGACTCGTAATAAGTACCCAAATCTACTTTACTCGCCAATTTAATAACAACGACGAGTTTGTTAGACGCATACGTAGCATACGATGAACGTAACAATTTAATAACACACACTTTAAGCTCGAAATTGGGTTTCGAACGTCCTGTTAAAAGGTGGAGGGACCAATTTTCAGCAGACAGGTCGCAGAAAGTCAATTTTGGCACGCCTTCATTAACCCAAATGGTATTGGTGTTGTTGCAGGCTGTGCAATTGTCATCGTGCCCGAAGCAATTGGATCTGAGCAACGGTGGCCTGTCAAGGATCCCTGACAGTGCTGTAGCATTCCCCGCCATAGAAGAGCTGGTGTTGAGCCAAAATCAACTGACGAACACCAACAACAATCTGACGCTTCTGCACAGGTACCTGACAATCGAAATAGGGATTTTCGAGACCCCGGCCCCAGGGATCGTCGGTGTTCTTGGACAGCAGAATTTGCACACTGATAACAAATTCAGCCCTCCTAGTTGCAAAACGGAGAGCAATGCTTTTAAACAAATATTTTCACGATATTTTATAAGCGTATTAAAAAGAAATTTTACTGCTTGATATATTTTATTGGGCCACTAATGGGCACCAATTTGTTGACTGGACCGTTTTTCGACTAGAAATATGTACCTCCGGTTTATTTAAAAATGATTGAACACGTATTAACTCGTCCTACCAGTGAAAGCTGCATATGCATTTCTGTTTCTGTGCAAACACAATTACCACCACATTTCCACGTCAAATTATCTCGTTTCGCAAAGTCCAGGGGAATTTCCAAATGACGAATTAATAACTCGCTCGCTCAGTTAACAGATTAAATGCGTTCGCATCACAGATGCAACCATTCGCATTAGACACTTTCTTTATTTGTCGACCGAAAAGAGCATATCAGAAAAGAGCTTTAGTTTAAATGTCATTTCATAAAATAGCGGGCACTGAGCTTCTCTGGTCATTTTGCATCTTATTAACCTCTCCAGCCAATTAACTGTAAAATTTAGACAAGAAAATGGCCTCGAACGGTGTCTGCTGTATCTGTTTGGGGCCATTACGCGGAGATAAGTTAATTAAGAAGGGATTTATTTCAACGTAGGTTCCCGAAACTTCGTACCCTCCACTTGGAGAGCAACGAGCTGAGTCGAATTCCTCTGGAATTATTGGAGCTCAGGGGCCTGACCCACCTCAACCTCTCGGACAACAAAATCGAGAAGATTCCAGCGGACGTAAGGCAGCTTATCAAGTATGTAAAGTCAGTTTTATCAGATTCTGCACGTGGAAACACGCGCGGGGCTGCTCTGAGGAACGACGTCGCTGCATTCTCCCATAAAGAGAAATATGCCGCCTGACGTACTCGTGAAATAACTCCAAGATCCTACACAAAGATAACACAAGGAGTGCATAAAATGAACAGTGACGTTTTTATAAAAAAAACCGAAATGAATACTATAAAAAGAACATGTATCTTCTAAAAACACTGTCGTCCATCACGATACACCTTTTAATTTTCACATTTCAAGCTACATTCAAACGATTTCAACTTAACGCGTGACTTTTGATAAAGTAGTACCAGAATTCAGTTTTAACCACTTTTTCAGTGCCGTTTTTGTGCAAAGTCACCGAACTCGCACCCCTCTCGCTAACATCTCCAATATCTCTCTTTCAATTTTTTACGCGCGTTTCCCAGGAAGCTCGTATTTTCCCGACGCAACGCGCGAACGGAAACAAAGGCAACTCGCGGCGACGACCGGAAGTTTTTAGTTCGAAAGCGTGTGGGATCGATCCCGGAACGATTCTGCCGGTTCGTGGATCCAGCGGGTCGAGTGGGCGCGGGCTCTGCTTGCTCCCCTGTACGCGAGCGTTTAATATGTGAAAAATCGCTGGGGGGGCCGGATTGGTTTCCGGAGGAACCAGTGTTCCTCGGGACTATCAATAAACGGTGAAAAGTATGAAAGAAACGGAGAAATATGAGGCTTTCCCGCGCGCGGTTTGACGTGGAATACCTTGGCTGGAACATTGAAGGATATTCCTTGCCGACTGAGAACGTTTCCCCAATGAAATGTTTTCAATCGCGTAGACGAATCCGTAATCTGGAATGCTTCTGACGTCGTTCCTCCGCGGTATTACGTAGACACTGCGATATTACGTAAAGCCGGATTAACTTGTCAGAAGGAAGTATTATTTTGACGAGCAGTTCAGTTGTAGAACCTATCCACCGCGGTAATAAACCGGTGTACATATTCCGAAATTAATCGTCGGAGTTTCGGTGGTATATTCTTACTATACTTCCTATCCGAGTCTCAGTCTTTGAAGTTTGCTGAGTCAAGGGATGTTAAGAATGTCTTTCTGTGTCGTAGAATTATACTGGTGTTTCGAATTGCCCAATTAAAGAAAGTTAATTACTTCACTCCATTTTGATTACGAGGCATGGAATTATCAAGTCAAAAGTGGTGTGGGATATCCGAGTTTATCTAACATTTACTCCGCGTATCGGCAGAACTATCAGCTCTTCGTTAATGAAGAAAAAAGATTAGCAAAGTGTTTCCACTCGAACCTCGTCGGATCCAATTACTTTGCTCGTAACTAATTTAATTCCTATCGCGAAGCAAGGAAATGAATTATGCAACTTTCAATATAAGTGCATACTTTGTACGTAAGAATCGCAATGGTAGCATGCTGATACTTTATGCCAACGGTAAATACGACACTCCACTTTTCATCCCCTTGTGAAAGGGAACAGAATTGAGGGAACGTACACGGTACTTGGATTCTCGTTAACGTCTGTTAAATAATCGAGAAAATGTTTAAGCTCCTCGATTGAAAATATCGTTACTGCTCGATTGTTAATGCGCGATATCCGTGAGTCGAATTTTCAGAGGCGATTGCGGTTTATCGTGTCGCCGATCTGGCGATAAATCAGCGCGACTTCCGGTCGGCTGATAATAGAAAGTTATCCGTTAATTAATCGAACGAACCGTCGAGTCAGATATATTATTTGCCGATTTCCTTGCATCCGCAACGGCCTTGCCTAGTCGACGGTGTGCTAATTAAGATAAATTGCCTATCCCACCGTGGATAATTGGAGCTGGCGTGGAACAGGGAATCGATACCGAGAGTCGAACGATGGCGCTCGGAAGCTCGTTGATCCGAGCGGTTGCTTTAAAGAGAAACGTCTGTGGACCCAAGGAGAAATTAAATTGCTCTCTTTCGATCAATTTGATCATTGCAAAATTCTGAACAATTTCTGGCCACTCCATTCAGTTTTCGAGAACAGTTACTGATGTCTTCTTCTAATTCATGATGCAAGAAAATTTACGTATGATACGATATCTGCCATCGCGTTATTTACTCCCTATTGAAAAAACCCGAAATGAAAATTTGTGGTAAATGTAGTTGAAAGTTTTCGAAGAGTGTATCATTTTTTTTCGCAGTTACTGATCCCTTTATGATCTGATATTTTATTTATTTTGAATGCGAGATATAGAGTTATATAGCCAATGGTAATTTTTGTGTTACGAAGGAAATAGTTTAGAAATAAATGAATCGATGTTCAAAGTTTCTATGCTTGTAATTAGCTTTCGAGGGTTCGAAGTTTTACGTTTAACGAGTGATACAACTGTTCATGATTAGTAAGCTAACGTAGAGTAGGCATGGACTTGTAACAGCGCGAAGCTGTAGTTGCAGAGTTGGTTCAGCTGCACTAGTTGCATTTAACGCGAAGTTGTACTTAGAAATTGAAGTTTGCTACTTAGTTATGCAAGCCTTCAGCTAACATGTAGAGTTGTAAGTTGCCCTCAGTGTGACAGACTTGCATCGATTTCCTGTAACTAGCATTAACCAGTTGTCCATTGTATTAAATCGTCAAACAACAGAACAGAATTAAAAAGAATTTTACACGGCAGAAAGAAATAGAGATCGAGTGAAAAGAGGAATAGCCCTTTTCAGCTAAAGTAGTGGTAATAGGAAAGCATTTCTATTGCGCCCGTTATAGCGAAGAAATGTGCTCTAGAACAGTGGCGAGCGAAGAAGCAATTAAAACTAAAAGGTGAACGTAAGAAATGTAATATAAAAGTATTTCTATTAAACTTATCAGGGTGGAGGAAAAAACAAAGAGGAAATAACGGTAACTAAAGAAGAAGTAGAACTAATATAAATATAGTTATGTTACACTGAACACGGTCAAAAATGGACTTTGTAATAAGAATCAATTATAAAATGTAGGACACGAAGATGAAAAAGAAGGTATACTAACATACCAACCCATCAGAGAATCATTCCACGTGAAATTGTTCACTTATTCCACTCAATGTCATATATTTCTTAAACAAATTCAAAATCAGCAAAGTGATGACTTAAACCCCCGAAATTGCACTTGAACTACATCATAGACAAATCAACTTAACCAAATTCCCCGATATCAACTCTAAAAAGTGATCGACTTGGCGCGACCCCAAAGCAACATGCCAAATTGAATAAAGGTCACAAATTTCTTTAAAATCACCTCCAAAGTTATCCTACCACTTTCGACTCATCATCGCGTGGGCGTTACTCCTTAAGCCGCGCTCCCACTTGCGCAACGCTCCACATTTGAAACGCGTAAAAAAATAGTATACTATCAAATGGGACGAATCTAGAAAAAAATTCCAAACTCCCATTCCGAATAGGGAGAATCAGGTGTGCATGAGCTATTAAATAAGTAAATCAAGCTGCCTGGCCGCGAAGCTCGCGAGTGGCCCGTGTAATCAAGTCGGTGATTACGTAAAGTTTCTCGAAAACCGCTTTCCACCGACCGGAAACGGGGATACCCAAAGCCCTGCAGAAGGAGGAACTACGGTGTGAACACAGGCCTACCGATACACGAACACTGGTTACACACGCGTGCATACCTTCGCGAACAGAGAGCCTCCACCTGAGGGAAACAACAAGAAAAAAAGAACTCGTACAAAGACGATGCACGCACACCTGCAGCGCGCAGAACCTAAGGCAACTCTCCACTTACCGGTAGAATGGAGTTGGGCAACACGCTCGACAGAAGTCATACATCGGGGGGCAGTGGCGCAGAAACAACGGAGGAAGAAGAGCCGCGTATTAATGCGAAACTTTCCAATAATTCGCGGCTCTCTGGCCGCGATCAAAGCTACGTTTGTGTGTAGGATGACAGAATGTAATACCCGTGCGACTTGGCTTATGGATCTCGTTTGATACTGCTAGATACGGGGTCCATTTTGACCCCGTGTTACTTATCGGTATTACACTTTTTTAAGGAAACTGGAATTTTTAAATTATAAGTTCATTCTGAGATGAGTGAAATTATATTGTGGGTCAGAATGGCCCCATGTCTATCATCGAATTCTGTCTATTATCATAATAATTTTTCATCCACTTAACTTCGCTGTTCGTCCCACTCCAAATGCATATTTCTTCCCTGCTGTGGCATTTTACCACAAAACACTATTCATGTAAATTACCATTCCACGAATCCGAGCGCTACGCGTGGCCTTCAGGGACGGGTGGTTACCGTCGACTACAAACTACGTATACCTTAGTATTATCGCGAAGAAAAACTTTACTCCCAGCCACCCAACTGTGGAAGCCATCCCGTGATAATAATTTTAAGGGAAGGGTCTCTGAATATCTGACAGAGTGGCGAGGAAGTGATTCGAAGGCTGGGGTCAGAGGGAACTACCCTTCCTGGAGAAAATTGAATTTGTTTTGAGTTAGGGATACTTGTGACGCGGGGGCTAGTTTATTGACACGCGTTCGATTCAGGGGACGTAGGAAGATTGGACGAAAGGCTGAATGGGTTGAAAAATAAATGACGAAACGGTTTGATACGATTACGCTGTCCGGAAACGTGTCCGTGGAAATTGCACGTTACGAGGCGTACATGCTCTGCCTTCGTTACGTGCGCGTGCCATTAATTAAGGATGAAGCTACTGATTCCCTTATCCGACCTTGCGGTTGAAATACTTTTTCCTGCTAACTGTAATTATAACGTCCACGTGTAGTGTTTGCGTGGTGTGTAGGAAATATAAAGGGATCGTAAAGCAGGGGGAAGAAATTTGATATACATCGGCGAATATATTGTCTGAATTATTTAACTGACGATCTTTAGTAATTTGCAAACCTCGGAGAGTAGGTTACCACCTTTTCTGATTCTCCAATGAATTTTTATTATAGTTTGTTGATAACAAAGAAAGAGTCTTGGTATTCCATTTGGAAAGTGATGGATAGATATTTCTTTAGACCTCTGGTGCTGCTTGTAGGTGAATATTCTGATATTAATTATTTTTTGCTATTCTAAGGTATGAAAATAGTTGCTCGATATAGTTTGCTAAGTCCGCAGGAAGTTGTAAGTGCAAATAATTTTTAATAATATCTCATATCTCGTTAGTAAGAAAGAAGCACTCATCGACAAAATAACTCGAATCACTTACTTTCTTATATTTCAAAGATACGAATGATTGAATTGAGTTAGCATTAAAGTAGATAGCATTAAAGTTAAATTTCATACGGCTACTGGAAAATTCAGGAGCATCGAAAAGACACTATTTTTATCGCAATGGACACTTCCTGCTCGATGTGAATATATTGTTGCATTATGTATGAGAGAAAGAAAAGGTTATTAATGCAAATAAAAATTTCAGCTTCTAATTATAACATTCTGAATATGAAATACACCGGAAGTTATATAAATCTACTAACTTTACTACGTGGCTTCGCCCGGAATTTAGATTCTAATTTTATATATTTTTTTAAACACACAAACATATAATCTTTCTGTTTTATAGATTATGATTTGCAATTCCGTTTCATAAAAAGTGGTGAAATGGCATTAAAATATTAAATTAGAATTTTTACTCCTTTAAAAAGGCAAATGAGATTTTTAAACTTTAAGGACTAAAAAATTTAGTGCCACTGGAAAATGTGCACATATAAAAGATTCCTTCTGAACACATTATACCCTCAACTACCACTTCTACCACGAATAATCAACAATGCTGGTCGACTTTTGTCGTATCGATTTGAGACAGCAACATTTCCTTAAAACTACAAACACACCGGGTATCATTCTTCATACATAAACGTCAAAGCAAAGAGCAGAGGAAACCCTCCTCCGCCTATCCATTTACTTTCCTGGGCAGATAAAAGAATCGTTTGAAACATTTAATAAGGTCTTTGGAAAACTGCATGCGCAAGTGTCCTTTACAGGACTTTTGCTCGTCGACAAGTCTATTATTTGCCAGAGCAAGAAAATATTCCCTTTGCGACGATCGAGCAACATCCAACGGTCCCATCCTCGCCATGGACACCCACCGATACGAGTTACAAATGCAAGAAATAAGAGTGGCTGAACAAATAGCCGGAAGGAGCAACGAGAAAAGAAAGGAGGAACTACTTGACTGCAACCAGCGAGAGGATCTTAATTCTTGAGCGTTGGACGATGAGGTCTACTTTGCCCCATAACACAATTCTTTCCATTCCGATCTCAGAACAATCTTTTATATCACCTTTCGATATTACCAGAATTTAGAATTTACGGCGTCCATTTCGACCCACGATACAAATTCCCTTCGTCCACAGCTCAGAACACCCATTCATGTCACATTTGAATCTCGTCACGATGAATAATTCTTAATTCCTTAAAGAAGTGACACCAATGCAACAAGTAGCATTGGCAATTAGCATATAGAACAGGTATAAACAGGCCCTGCATCCGCCAAGCGAGAAGCACCCAGGAAGAGTTTCCCAACTCCGCGTACGTGGGCCCGTCGCAAGGCGAGCGCCATTTAAAAGCTGCTTATCGGTGAATTTCGTCTGCCGACCGGCCGCGTGCTCCACATTCGCGGAACAATGCCAGAGACCAAGCAGCGAAACCATGCAATTACTTCCCGATCAGAAAGTCCGATCAGAAAGAGCGCACATCCCTTGTTGTTCCGCTACTATACAGAGGCGCTAACAACCATCGATCGAGGAAGCTGTGGAACCGTCGGCTTCCTTGCCGTAAGTAGGCCGACGTATCGCCGAACGGCCCAAGTCGTCGGCCAGTCGCTGGTCACCGATTGCTGGCCCCCAACTAGACCACAACACGAAGAATCACCATAGTCCCACTTGGCGCACACCACCGCCGCCGGCTAATCTCTCTGTTCTGTTACGTCAGAGTGGTCAGCCGAGCGATCCTTGGTCTCTCCCTCTTTCTTCATCGTGGCAGGAGTGCAGCTCGGACATGCTTTGCCTGGCGAAGGAGTTGTTAGTCCCCCTGAAGAGCTCGCACGAGCGTGCACCACCTAGCAACTTTCCGAACTCCACTTATCGACGTGTTATCGCGTCGAAGAAAGTGGAAACCACGGTGGCTCTGTACACTTGGCTGCTTGCCGCGTTGTTCGAGAAGTCGCACTTGGAAAATGTACGGCAGTCGAGAAGGATTCGCCGCATGATTATGTCAAGGAGACTCGTATTATCCGCGCGTGGCTGATGGACCTTGGACGTCGATGCTCTGAGAGGATCTTTCGCGAAGGTGCACACCTGAAAAGTGGATGGGCGGACGTTCACAAAAGACAGGGGACGGTGTAATCCATTATGGAAGATCTGAAAGATGCGAGGAAAGTTTCGTGGAGAATGCAATATCTGGGATAGGAAGCAGCTCGGTGTGCTGGGGAAGATACTGCAGGTCTTCAGAGGAGTACTTGGTTTTTAAACAGCGTGTACAGGAGCTGAGGCATACTGGAATGGCGGAACAGGTGAGATGGGAACTGCGTGTCGTGGAATGAAGTGCGTGCTCGAGGAATATGTACATTTGAATAATCAGTGGCAACGACAAATCATGATGACAAACATGATCCAAGAGTCAAATAATTAAAAAGCTGAAGTATAGTCCTTGCAAAAATGATAGTATTATAAAATTTTCAGCTACGGATATGCAATATAGAAAATAGTATATTTATTGTACACCGCCGATTTTACGTATCTCGGATAAAAATTCAATTGTCCTTTCGAAATCAGTTGCGCGCAGCTTTCAACTTCGGTCCACGCCTGTTGCCTCGCGACGATGTCGATTTTACTTTAAAAACCGAAAGTCCGCTCGATGACACAGATGCTTACCGGCAGGAAGGTTTTCACCATAATTTCAAACTTTCTACTCAAGTGCACATCCTGTGGGCGGCCCCGTTCGTTTAGGTTCACCGACTCGTTTGTCCGCGCAGCGAGGGTGCAACGCGTGCACACCGACCACGTTGCACTGCGCAACCGTGACGTCGATCCGTCGCGATTAATTTATTTCAATCGATACGCGGTGGCCCGGAGGCACGGCGCAATTTATGAACGATGTCGATCAGAGGAATCTGGAGTTCTGACTCACTGATACTTGCGGGAGCTTTAATCGAGAATTGGAAATAATTAATCTGAATAGAAGTTATTAAAATGCTGCACCTTCGAGCTGTAGGATTGTTAACCCCTCACTGAAAGTGACTGAAGTCTTTTCGGGGGGAAGTTTGTGTGTAACTCGGCGATATTAGTTGCTTGAACTGAATTTCATTACGTCCGTAACACGGCTGTGCCGTTAAAAGCAACGTATCTACTCGAATAGTTTTAAAACTAGACGTACGTGATATGTACTTAACGCTAAGTCTACGCTATTTCCACAGTTAAGCTATGATAATAAATCAGAGAACTTGGAAATTTCATTTCGATTGCTTTCGCAACGTACACTTTCGTTTCCTTTTTGCAGCCTGAAAGAACTGATCTTGGATCGTAATGGAATCAAAGATTTACCGCACGAACTCGTCGAGCTGAAGAACTTGAGAAACATTTCCTTGGCTGGCAATTGCCTCGTCAGCCTGCCGTCTTTCTTCAACATGCGAGCCCTCATGCTAACGGTACGTCGATGCGTTTCATGGAATTATTAAAGTATTTTGCAATTTCGAATTCGCGAAGAGAAGCCGTCACGGTGAGCGACCGCGGAATGGAGTAACCCGCGTTGCGGAAATTGCGGTTCCAAGCTAATGAGTTTAGCGAATGTGCTGATTTAAGAAAAAAAAAAACGTTGAAACGTGTTGTTCCAGAAATTCGATTAATCAGGGTTTAAGTGGAGGTTTATGGAAAGAAACTTCCGTTCTTGCTGATCAAAATTCTCCCCAATCAAATCAACCGACTGCCATTTATTTTCTTTTTTCGGAAACAGTGATAACGGATGTCTGCCACTTTTTTAACGATATAATCGACAAACATGGTCAAGTGTTTGTCCCACATTTCTCAAATGAGAAGTGGCACAAAATATTTTAGTAGAACAAATATCGATGTGATGATTCTCGTCGCGGAACAGGGTGTTTCTGGTAGATCGCGATGTATGTAGTCGCGAGTAATTCTTATCTTAAACAATCTTTAACTTATTGGGTGATAAACAATCAGCGGGTTGGGTGCTTTTAATTGGATGAGAGAGATTGATTTACATAAGAATTGTTGCAGATATTTTTCTGTACAACAAGTAACTACTACTTTTCCAGTTACTTTTACATTAAAATTATTAATTTAATTTAGTTTTATTCTAACGTTCCCATTTATTTATTTCTTTCTGATAACTGGTAAATTTCAATTAATCCTGAAAAATTATGCTTTTTATTTATTACGACCCAGCTTACGCCAGGTACAAAAAAAATTAGTCTATAGACTCATCAATTGTTCCCCTCCACGGAAATCTTTAGTAAAAGGCGAAAGATTTATGCGTAATTTGAAGGGAAACCAGAGTAACGATACATCCTTTCGAGCACCTCTATATGTACCTTTGTGCGCAACTTTACTTTCGAGTATACGGTTGTACTAGAAGCCATCTAGCGGCGGAATACAGTAACTCTGGTTCTCAGGACCGTACATATGCTCTTGGTCACCCTATACATTAAATTGTTTCGATTATTCCACGCAAATGAGTATTACACTTTTCAAGAATACTTAAAAATTAGAAATACTTCCTATTATAAAAAAATAATAATAATTGATGATAATAATAATGATAAAACTCAAGACAACTAAGAATAATTTTATTCAGAATTTTATGAGATGTTTGAAGACTAAAAGTGCTTGTTAAACTACTCAAAAATTGTTTATTCAAATCGATAACAATATTATAATACTTTTAGGACGTTCTGTCGAAAACGGACCATACTAAAGTCTACAGGGATGAGAAAAACAATCAGAATAATTTGTACAAGGTGAACCTACGGAACAATCAACTGAAAGGGAACATTATTCTGGGGAATTACGGAGTAAGCGTTTAATACCATAACGAAGAATATAATTTAATAAGTGGGCCCACCGCAATGATAATTATTGACCTGTTACTGTTTCCATTTTCTTCTTTAATCAAGAATTTAACGCATCTAGACGTCAGTGAAAATAGCATCGAGAAATTGGACATCAGTGCTCTTCAAGAATTAAGGAGCATACGGTGCGCGCGAAATATTTTAACAGAGCTGACTGTCTGCGGAAGAAATCTTGTTTCCCTTATCGCTGGAAATAACAGTAAGATTCCTTCCCTCTCTTTCGCCTCGGGGAATTAAATTCCACGCGAAATTGAATCTATAATTTTTGCAGAGCTAAAAAAATTGATTATCGAGCCGGTGCCGGTGAACCTCGAGCATCTGGATGTCTCCTAGTAAGTAAAAATGGAACTCGACAAGGAAATTAGTAGTTCTTTTCATTTTTAAGGAGATTAGATTTTGTTTTTCAGAAGACTGCCAGCGTATATGATACTCCCTTCAGCTTGATCTTTTCAAGTACCTTGATCCTTTATGTAGAATTACCTTTCAAAAGGAGAGACTTTGAGGACGTAAATTTTTTTATCAAAAGGAAATCTCTTTGAAGATCCTCTCCATCGAAATTTAAGCATCATTTATCATTCTCATATTATAAAACCATCGAAATAAAAATTTCTATAAATGTATAATTTAGATCTGTGATACATGCTTATACCATCGAGATTAATGAAAACATTTGAAGAGATCGAGTTAAATGGAATATCCTGTATACAGTGAAATATCTGTTACATTGGATGAAAATGAATTTTAGCAACAATTTAGACGCCCTTCCGGAATGGACACCGGACCTTCCAGTTTTGCGTGCCCTTTTTGCCTCGCACAATGCCTTAACGGCCCTACCAGACAGGCTGCTGACGCAACCGTCGAGGCTGGAAGTTCTTCACCTACCCCACAATAGGCTGCAGGCCCTTCCACCGCCCAGAAAGCCGCTAAACATCGTTCACTTGACGCTGCAAGACAATGCACTGACAGCATTGCCGACGAGTTTCTTCGTCAACACAGAAAAGTATGCCAGGAATTTCATTCGTCACCCTTGTCCACTAACTGTTACTATCAACTTTATTTCTCAACTTCATTGGTGATTATTGCTGCCTAAATAACTCCAATGCGATGGAGGATTTATTTTGAAATGATCCTGCGATTACTTGAAACAGCAATAGTTCAGAAAATTATTGAAATAATTTGAAACGACGTCGAGAATTAAAGCAAATAAGACGTTTTATCGAGAAGTGCCTGTGTCTTAGAATGAAGGTTCTGAATCTCTCCAACAATCGGCTGTCGGAGCTCCCCCACATGGCAGAAGGCAGCAAGGGTCGACACAACGGTCACAGTTTGGAGAAACTGTACCTCACCGCAAATTGTTTAACGGACACCGCTTTGGACACCCTCGCGAAACTAACGTCCCTGCGAGCTCTTCACATAGCGTACAACACTTTGGACACGCTTCCGGAAAGGTAGAATTAGCTCCCACTGACAGCCGCACCTTCGGGTTGCTACTTTCACGCGGAGGCTGAGAATGAACAATCGATACATTTCAATTTTCAGTTGTATAGCCTCGTGGAAAGACTTGGAGGAATTAGTGCTATCCGGGAATCGCCTTCAATACCTGCCAGATAATGTAGCCAATTTGAGGCATTTGCGCGTGCTACGTGTTCATTCCAACAGGCTTTTAACTTGCCCAACGTTTAACAAAACTACGTCGTTGAAGGTAACATTCTGGCACGGAAGTGGCAAATTAATATTCTCTCTTATTTTATGGTAGTTATTTATCTTAACCCTTAGCCGATGACGTCCCACGTTGTCACATAAACGGAACCGTGAGTCTCACAGACTCCTCTTTAATAATTTTGTCATTGTCGAGTTTAAATTTATTTTTAACAGATACTGGAGTTATATTTGAAAAGAAAATATAAGAGAATAATCCCGGAGGAGTCTTCCAGACTCCACATCACTGGTTAAGGCTTAAAGTAAAAGCATAAGCGATTTTCAAGTTGCTTTCCCTAAGGGATGCAGAGGATCGATGTAGACCTAAATAGTTATTACCAGTACAGATTAACTATGCTGCATGCGTCGACAAAATCGATATCGTCGAGGCAAAAAGGCGATATTAACCGATGGTAATAAATGATGTAATGCAAACCTTCTCGTAGGTGCTGGATTTAGCACACAACCAATTGGACAGGGTGAATCTGGCTACTCTGGTGCCACCCCAACTACAGTTCCTCGACATATCCTGCAATTCGAGGCTACACGTGGACCCGAGGCAATTCCAAGTGTACAGATCGCAGCGACCGATATCATTAGTCGATGTATCGGGGCAAAATCGACCGAGCTTACCCTCTCACCCCCATCAGCAGGAGATCGTTTCCGCTGAGAAGGGCGCGGACCAACCGTGGCGGCTGGGATTTTCAGAAACCGCAGGATCGAGGGAAAGGTGAATGCATTTGGACTTTATTCCTCGCAGACGACTCTAACATACATTATTCGCAAAAGAAGAGAGATTAAAATTGTTACTTTTACGTGTAAATTTTTTATGTTTGATATTTTTATACAAGTAACTCTAATACGTGGCTTTATGCATCGAGTAAGCAGTAGCGGACTTGGGATTTAATCTTGGGGGGAGCCGAGTTGAAGGGATAAAAATATTTGTAATGCAAAGTCAATAGAATTCATTAGGCGATTGTAAAAATTTATTTAAAGAATAGAATTCAGTTTTCTTTCCTGTTTACAAAGCTCTTGAACTACTTCAGTTGTGACTAATCTCCCTTTTTGCCTTTTTCGTGGGGGGGTGCCAGGTCCCTTGACCTCCCCTCTCGGTGTGCCACTGTACATAAGTAGACTTCTGCGACCCTCCACACTTTTATACCATAGAAATGATTTCCCGCCACTGTCACCCTCAATCGCTACCTCTTGATGCCCAGGTTATACGTTTCCCAAGTCAGAATGCCGTCGTTCTGCAACGTGGAGGGCCTCTTCGGCCTGTTCGACGGCGGCTCGAACCAAGAGGCGCCCTGTGCTCTTCAGGAAATGATACCCCGTCTCTTGCTGGAGGAACGAACCGTCCGAGAGACGTCAAAAGAATATTTGAAGTACACGTTACTCTCGGCTCATAGGGAGCTGAAGGAGAAGGGTCAAAAGTACGGGATCGACGCGACCCTGGTTCACATTATCCGCATCCAGTCCCAACAAGGATTCCCGAAGGCCGCCACTCGGTATTCCCTGAAGGTAGCTTCTTCCGGGGACGCCAAGGCGGTGCTCTGTAGGGCAGCTGGCCCTCTGGCCCTGGCGCTGCCGAAGAAAGTCGCCGTGAAGAATCAGCTGGGCAACGCAGCCATGTTCCCGTTGGTGGTGCCGGACCCAACGTTCGAGGAGGTCGATTTGGAGGACGACGACGAGTTCGTGGTCATCGCTAATCGAAGGGTGTGGGAAGTGTTGAGCATCCAGGAGGCTGTTCGAGAAGCCAGAGCAGAGGCTAGCCCTGTTCTAGCTGCCAAGAGACTCCAGGACCTAGCTCAGGCTTACGGGGCGGAGGATAATTTGAGCGTGGTGGTTGTAAGACTGACGGGGCCTAGCCAGGGCGATTTGGATCAGCTGATGAGAGAGCTGAGGCACGCTGTCGGTAAAAATAGAGGGCAGACCGATGGTGGCTGCCCTTGCCCTTGTTGCGTGCCGCCTGCTGCTCATAAACCACCCGGGCCCTGCTGTTGTCACGCGAACGATGGCTACTACTTAAACGGGGTGTTGAAGAGTATTGTGAATAGGTGAGGAAATCTGTTGGTATTGCAAACGAATCTATCTTTGTCTGTTTCAACTTTTCAGAATTTTTCTTAGAAGCGTAGGTACTTCTTTAGGTCGTATAGATATTTTAACTCTGTCGTACCCTTTGGCTCTATTTACTGGGAAATAGTGGTGTACTGTAGATGCAAAAATGTCCTCAAGCCAAGTCACTTTAAGTCGACTAGACCCGAAGAGAGCAGCAGGGTTGTTAACGTAGCGTTATCGAATGATCTAGGTCCAATAAGCCTCACAACGGATCAGGGAGATACTTCAAGAACCGTCGACCTGCGCAAGAGAACGAAAGTCCACCGTACAAGGACGACAGGAGTTCGCCAAGCGGCCAGTCTGACCAAGCCAGCGACAGCACCTTCAAATCCAGACATCCTTCCGGTAGAGTCTGGTCTGGAAGTGCCGCCTCCAGGGTCACGAACAAAGCTCGCCAAAGCGTCTTCGTGCACGAGAATAGTACGCGAAAGGTAAGATTTTTATCTACTCTAGGCAGGAAGAATCGATGTCGAAGGACTTCCATTGATAACCCAAGCAGGGACAACTCTTCCCCTATTATTTCCTAAACGTAGTAATGGGTTCGAGCAGGAGTCGAGTATTTTTGTTCGAGCAAGTAAACTATAATTTCCAAAAACATCGTTTCTAAGATCCCCAGGTCCAGGATACCAACAGGAAACGATGGATCTTTATCCCGAAGCTTCCCCCATCCCCAATCGATTCTTCCACAGACCCCAGTCCCCATCCTGCTTGAATCTACGAGGCACAATCGATTGAAAGGCAAATTTTACAGCAGGTGCCAACTGGCCCGGCGACGCAAGAGGACACCGTGTCGGAGAGGTCTGGCGCCCTCAGCGAGGAACAGTTTCGTTGCTGGGAGTACATGCTGGAGCAGAACACTCAGCTGCTGTTCGACAAGGAACTGGACACCCTGACGAGGACCCCTTTGCGCAGAGGTCAATCGAGGTCCACCCCCCAGTTGGGAGGCAACCTGCCATTTCTGTCAAAGAGATTCGGTAGCGCCAGGTCCTTCAACCCTTCCGTTCCCAGGCCTCCCATCGTGCGGTTCGGCAGCGGAAGAAGGCTACTGAACGGGGGGCCCAACGCTGCCTACTTCGGCAGTCTGCAAAGGCTCATGCCTTACAATCTCGAATACGATTTCGCTGTGATTCAGGAAAGAAACGGGCTGGACTCCCTGGAGCAAGACGCGTCGAGAATGCAGCAATACTGGGGGGTAGCCACGACGGAGCTGTGATACGGTGCGCAGCGCGGTCGATTTTAAAAATTGTGATAGGCATATTGAAAGGTATGAGTTATCAGTATTAACGGTCGACGTGAAGCGGCAGTAGAGGCACTTGCCTCTGTTTGTCTAGCGAAGGAAGATGGAAGATATCGTTCCTCCGTGTAAATTCTAATGAGATATGTGTATAATCGATAAGACGAAGCACGTGATTCGTTCACTATACTAGAGATAGGTAAGCCTGATCGCGATAAAAGCAGCTGCAGGCTTTTTTTCGAGTCGTACGATAAACATCTTCGTTTTCGGAAGTTACTTAGCGTCGTTGTCGCGGAACGATGACGGGTGATAATCTTTTTCAAAGTAACATTGGCGTATTCTAATCTAAGGGTTGTGTGGAAATTTAATTTCGGTTGAATGTACTTTTGAACGGATTGGGTTGTTTCCCCAGAAAATGAATTTTATGAACTGCATTTATGTCAGAGATGCCCCCTTATCGTGCTTATTCGCAAAGTTGTTCGCCAGTCGCGCTACCAAATCGATTCCACTGTATAATTACTCATTCCGAGTGACTGAACGAGCTATCGCAGTGGTTCCCAACCTGTGACTCGCGAAGTGTTTTCTAGAGGGTCGTCACGGTTTTTTTTTAATATCATTAAGTTAGTATTGCATTCTGAAATACTTATTTGTAAGGTGTCTATTTTACCTTGTTAAAACCTTACCTTATACGGTGGGTCGTTTGAATATTATAAAAGGAGATTGCGACTCGAAAAAGGTTGGGAAACACTAAGCTACCGCTAATGGCGTAGGTACGTTACATATGTGAAATGCAAATATCACATGTGTCAGGGTTTATAAATTTTCGTAACTGTTAAAAATCGCTGCCAAATGTGTGTCTACGAACTATCCTACGAATTTCTGAATATTGTACAAACATGGGGACCGTAAGTAGGGTTGCCACCCGTGCTTGAAAATAAAGTACAATACGATTAAAATGAACTTTTAGATTTTTTGAGCGTACTTTTTTTATACTCCACTGAAACAAATTTACGTTATTTTCCTGTAAAAAAGGTGGCAACCCTGACCGTAAGGCCAAATAACTAAACGGTTCTCAATTATTGCTTATCCCTGTCAGCAAAGAAATGGTTAAATATAAATACATGAAATATGCAAAGTGATAACGCGAATGTAAATATTACTGTAAATATTAAGTGACGTCGAAGTGGTGAACGAAAAAGAATTTTAAGAGAACTCGCGCGCGTAAATATGCAATCGTAACGAGCGATCAGGATACGTTATCGCGAAGCCAAACTATGAGCTGAAACGTCCGTACGAGATACGCGATCCTATTCGAGCGGCAAACACGCGGATCTCGCACTATTTGTACCGAGCGTAGGATTACATACAGTGAGTTTTAAAGGCCACTTGAAAATAGTTTCGGGGATAAATCGGTTCTCTGGCGTTGGATCTATTTCATTAAATCGTCACCGACTGAACGGCGGATTTCCGATTTGTGTGCGTTGGATTAGAATGGTAGAAATGCTTGGAGCATTTGGCATCAGGGACTTGACGATACATGTAACTTTCAGCTACGATGGGGTTCTTTTTCTCCCTATGAATGAGTATGAGGAAACATATTTTTGTACCGAAATAACATATAGGGACCACTGTACCTGAACCTACCAAATAAAACGATCCACAGCGATGCCTAATGATAATGTACCAACATTATCTCATTAAATAGAAAATCACGGCTTCTGTCAATTGGTGCCGCGATTCGTTGACCCGGAACAATTCACATCGCTCAGCAGTGTGTATTTTTCAAACGTGGTAGCGATAAATTAACAAGCACGTACCCCTCCCCCCCCCCCCCAGACATGTCCTATTATCTTTGTTTTTCCGCCATCTAATGCCTTCGTGGCGGCCTTGATAAGCATTATCTTATTTGTCGGGCAGCACTAAACCGTCTATTTCTCTATCGCCGTGGACTCTTTTTACCAGAATCGGTGGGACGGATTAGAGGAGATAAGAGTGCAAGAGAAATTTCTCTCGGCTCTTCGTGGTTCGCTATAATCTCCGAGGATCGAGATGGAGGAACTTAATAATGCCTAGTATTGTTTGAAGTAGGCAATGCGGCTGCTTCCTGTTTGAAATAGGTGGCAGGTCTTGATCAGTAGCAAAAATTAGGGAGGAAGGGTAATACAGATTTGGAAGAGTCGAAATAGAAATTGTTAATTAAATAATAGCGTTCTGAGAGTTAATAAATTTGGTAGATAGAAACCCTCGAAGCTTGATCGTGGTGTACTCAAAATGATACAAGTACTCAAATAATTAATCGACCATTATCACCAACAGTTTGATGTATCGGCGCATTTTTAGATAAACTTTAATCCCGAAACGGCATGCAGACATTCGTTACCGCGAAGCATCAATCTTTTATAAAAGGTTGTGATTTTTCACCACCTTAGAAACAAGATTTTAAACGTGACATTTATGAAATATCTCCGTGATAAATCATTACCGTGATTAATCAATTTCAGCTGTCATAGCGGCAACTAACCATATGAAATTAGTAAAACATTTATTAATACTGAGGCAGTAAATTGCAGTACCTAAATTAAAATATAAACATAAAACCAGTGGCACACCCAGAGGGGGCCAAGGGGCCTTGGCGCCCCCAAAGAAGGGACTTTGTGAAAAGAAAAGAAAACTGAATTCTATTCTTAAAATAAATTTTTACAATCACCTAATGAATTTTATTGAATTAAAAATATTTTTATCCATTCCACTCAGCTCCCCCAGGATTAAATCCCGAGTGCGCCACTGCATAAAACTACGAACATGCCAGCCTTCAAAATAAACTTAATCGCAACTTTATCACAACCATTTAAAATTCCAATTATTTCCGCAGGTGAAACGAGGAGTACGCAATCAATTTTCCCGAGAAGATTGCTACAGTCAGATCGTTAAAAAATGCCTATTAGCGCGCGCGTGCAGTACACAGTCGTGTGACGTTTCTAGGCTCGAGCTTGCGTGAATGTGGCACGCATCGGCGAGTCACGTGCGTAGGTACATACACAGAAACAGGGGAGCAGTGGGGAGTTCGAGGGTTTGCATAACTCGATTGAAACCCGACGCCGCAGTCAGTAGCAGTAGTGTCCACGGGAAAGGGCCTGATAGCTATTAGCTACCCTCTATTGCGCATGCCCGATGATGCGCGATGACGTCAAACCAATCAACGCCAAGATGGTAAACGAATCGGCGCCACCGTCAAGTCAAGCCAAGCGACGTGATTGGCTTGGCTAGCTTGGCTTGACTTGACGGTGGCGCCGTTTCGTTTACCATCTTGGCGTTGATTGGTTTGACGTCATCGGGCATGCGCAATAGAGAGTAGCTAATAGCTATCAGGCCCTTTCCCGTGGACACTGAGTAGTAGTATTTCGTCGACCGCGAAGATAGCGTCGCCGCCTTCAGGCGACTCGTTCTCTCTGCCTCTATATCGTTCGTTGGTAATTAATCGGGCGCGTGACATCGGCAAGTTTCTATATTTTTCGTCGCGATGCGCGTGCACGAGTTACGTTCCCGTTTGTGAAACACCGTATGCCTGCATTTGTGCGATTAATCCATCTGCTATGATACCAACCAGAAGAAGGATCTAATCTGGGTGCACGTATGAAACTTAGTGAGTACCATGGCGCATACCACTCTCAATATAACCACCACTGTAGCCAAGGTTACACTCGCGATTACTAGATCGCAGGCTCGCGTCGATCTGTTTTTCAAGGTGAGCTTCTGTCCCCTCGTTCCCGTTACTCGCCACATTCGCGGCAGCGGAAAGTCAATAAAACGCTCGGCTTATTCCTCGCCGAGCGTAAACGACGAATCGACCACGTTTTTATCGTCAGTCGTAATTTCCAAGGAATTATCGGCCAGCATGTTTAGAGGGCGCACCGTTGCTCGTAAATTTAAAGAACCAGCGTCGCTAGCCGGTGTTTTATTAGGTGTTAAGACTTGTATTCTAGAATTTATCGCTTCTAATAGTAGCAGTGTTTCTCAACAGCTTTCCCCGTTTATTCGATCCATATCCATTGTTCGCAACGAAACCGTATATGAAATCGTACGATGGTGAAATCGGGAGTCCGCGGCTGATTCGCAATCGCTCCACGTTCTTTAGAATTATTGCGTTACGGTTATGGTAGGCTAGGTGAAAGCAGCTTTAATCGCCTCGCGATTACACGCTTCTTCTGTTTAAAGGATCGAGATAAGAGAAATCTTTATTGCTTTATGTGTACAGTTAAAAAGACTTTACCAAGGACCGTCGTCGAGCTCGATATCTCATTTACGATTGGATTCATTATCACGGCTACTGTACTTATCGCGCGAAAGGAACGAGTGTTCTTTTGCGGACTCTGACAGATTTGGATAATTGCGGCGCACGTGCCGAGGTTCGAATTGAGCGGTTTAGCAGCTGCGACTCGAGGGATCGATATAGCAGCACGCGGGGAAAAGTGTTTAAAAAATCTATCAGATCCTTGGGGAAAAATTAAAGAAAGTGGAGTCTATACCAAACTAATGCTAAATAGCTTCCGTCAATTGTTAGTTTACTCCAACATTGTAGACGTGCGCAAACAAGTGATGCAACCGAGGGTTTCGTAACGTTGAATTTCGAAACGCGGGAAGGGAGGAAGTTGTTCTGTTTTTATGGGACACGTGTCGGGCTTGTTATACAGACACAGCTGTAGCAAACAACTTTTGCTGGCTTTGCGTCAACCGACGATAGCGACAAACTCGGTTAGATAACACGCGTCCAAATTGGTTGTTTAAAAATTGAAGTGCGGAGTTTCGCGCCCCGTGCTGGCTCTATCGATCATTCCCAGCCCTCCATTTAAAATGCCTTCCCAACGACGGAATATTCTATAAGCCGATTTTCAAAGCTTTGCCATCGATTACATCATTGTTAACTCGCGGTCCCATTCTGCGCCGCACTGTAAATACCTTTTGTATCCGATAGGCACGTAGCGTTTCGCTCGAAGACACCAGCGGAAAATACAATGAATGCCAGTGTCCCCAAGGTCGACGAATGAAAATATTTAATGCAGAACGGGACACAGAGATCGATCGATTTCCATCTAATGAATTTCTAAGGGGCCGAATAAAGAAAAAGAAAAGGAAACGCCACGCGTCGTCGATCGTTACGCGTGCTACAGTCACGTTGCAACTGGATCGATGAGTATAAACAGTGGAAAGGGGCATTCTCTCTAATTTCCACGCTATCCGTGGAACGACGGCAAAGTGAATGTGCCATTTCGTCACGTGCGGATATTGCGCGAGCGCGGCTACAACGTTTCGCGGCGCGGAGAGAAAAAAAAATAACCGTTTGAAAACGAGGCGAGAGCGTATCGCGAAAAAGGACCGCGCGCGCTTTATTCTCCGACCCTAAACATGACGTCGAATGCGGGGAGATAATGCGCGCCGGTGAGCAGATGGTGCCCCTGAAAGAATGTAACACGCGACGCGAAAGAAATCTCTGGCTGACAGATAGGGAAGGGAACACTAAAGTGTGATAGATTGCAATTGCCGTTTATTATAGCCCGTGCTCCTGTCGCGTGTAATTACAACGACGTGTTATAATATAGTTGACGTTTACAAGGTCTTCTGTAATAATATAAAACCGCTGGCAAGTAATTTCGAATGCGGCTAAATGACGCGCAATAATTGCGGTGGATTGAAAACATCGACGTATGCGGACAGAATGTAAATATTCGTCAACAATAATAGAACAATCGGCTATTACGGACACGTGACGCAATATTGTTATGTACAGCCGTTTTTTTTTGCACCTTTGTTGAGAATACCCCAGTATGGTATATATACACTATATGGACAGATCGATAAGAAACATGGCATGACGTTCATAGAGCTTGATTATTATGCACTGCGCTTCGGACCGAATATTTCTGCGCGCTTCTTTTTTTAGATACACTCTGCTGCATTAGTACCCTTTATTTTGCTCCCGGAATATTGATTTTCGTTAGGGCGCCCAAACGCTGGGTACATTTTACAACAGATGCGTTTATATGGAACGTGAGTAATCGGTTTAGTAATTTGTAGTGAAATTCTTCTCTTTGTCGAAGCAAGGTAATACGAATGCAACCAAGGTGCAGGGTGTCCCTTTTTTTTATCTAAACGCTATCTGATTAGTCTAATCTTGAATAGATTTCTGTTCGGGGAAAGATCGTTCCATTCGGTTTCTTCTAGAAGCTCTTGTTCTTCTATCATAGTTCTCCATTATACTCAAGTATTCAAATCAGTCCTTACAGTTGTGCCATATCTATGTATTACTGAATCGTAGATAAAGAATAAATACATTAGAACCATCACTGATACATTTTGAAAGGACTCTATAATTCTTTTGGCTGCTATTGTTAACGAAATAATCTTACATTTATTGAAATCTATGAACAGCCAGTCTGCTAATGAAAGAGTATCCATTTTAACAGAGTAGATCGAAGTGAAAGGGGGATATAAAGCTACGTTCCCACATGTAAAATACACTTCAACTTTAGAAGCAAAGTGGTGACACTTTTTGAAGGCAAGATGACACACGAAGGATGTTTCAAGTATTCAAATATCTTTTATGCTGCGTGCTGCACGTGTGGGAACGTGATTTAAAGGAACATTTAAATAAGCAGTAAAGAATGTAAAGATCGTGAAGCACTGTAGACACATTGAACTCTGTCCAAATGGGACACGTTACAGATATCCAGCCATCCAAATTGCAATTCTATTTCAGAATACTTATTTTAAAAAAAAAACAACATTTGGCAGTTTGATTGCCAAATACGCAAATTCACATACCGAGTGTTTCGCTTGATCCGTGAAAATATGACGAAATAAGAAAAATGCTGAATACTATGTACCACCGCGGAGAGCCTGAATGTTTATCTCTATACGCGATTATAGTTATCATTCTGGAAGCAAAGACTATAATATTCAACCACAAAGAGCACTGCGGAATAGAATAAATATCCGGGAAGACTCTTTTCCTTTAATATATTTAAAGGTAAATTATCGTACAGAATGTTACATAGATTTTCGTGCAATGATTTCGTTTTTTAACGTTTGTTAAGTATAAATTAGATATTTGCGTTCCGTGAATTTTCTTTTTCTTTTTAGAAAAGCCTGAACGCGTGGGTATTTTATACTTTATCTCGTGGGTGATCAAGCCTATTCATGATTTTAACAAAGCCCCGGTAAACAATCAATTGCAAGTGTTGCACAATACAAGTACCATAAAATAATTCATTACCACGCATGAGTAGCTCACATTCTAATTACCTGTAGCAGTATCTAACGACTTATCGTTCATTCTAATTATATAACTCTCAATTAATAATCCTACCATCGTAAAATTATTAATTCCGACGAGAAGAATCTTAAAGAAAAGAGGAGAATATTTTACTTCTCCGAGAAACGTTTTCTCAGCTTGCCGAATTGCGCGCTTCTCGGGAAACCGGGTACACCTGTGTAAGAAGGGTTGCAGGCCGCTATTCCCGGTTTATAAATACCAGCGGGGAGAGTCGCGTAGAAGAAGAAAAATTTCAATCGTGACGCAAGTATGTACTTTGAACCAGGCCTTTTCGATTGCGTAAATCTTAATGTTTCTGCGAATGCAATGAATCACTGCAGGTCCCGAACTAAACGGATTAATGTGCTGCATGTTCGTTAGAAGGTATCGCGTGGCACAATTCGATACAACGTGCACGCGGGGACTCACTTTGTTGCGAACCGAGCAAAACGAACGGATTGGGACTACGCTCGGAATAAAAAAAAAATAAAATGAGGATGCATAATGTTGCGCAATTGCTAACTTATCGCTTGACTGCACAATCCTGTACACAAGAATTAATTATAGAAACCGCGAGACTACGACTGTGGTACAAGGCAATTTGCATCGTACCATTAACCGGATGCGTAGCTTTACGCAAACGATAATGTATGAAAAATAGGTAGGAAGTCACTTTATAACTCGAGTAACGATTTCATCGTGGCAATCGTAAGTTTAATAACGATAGGGTTGTAGCTGGAGCAGCGTGCGATACAGCGCGACGGTACTTTAAATTTTACGGTTCTTTACTTCGATTTTTTTATCCGAAATGGACTTTCGAAATTTGTATTTTTATCGCGAACAATTTCTTTTGGGAAATCGATACTTTTTAAGTGATTTGTCGTTCTAATCGCGTTACAAGTTTAACTACCGAAATATTTCAATTTCAAAGCACTGTAAAATATAGCATTACTGTCTATCATAGAATTGTAAAAGCAATTACTTCCTTTTTAATCGGTCGAAAGAGCTGCTCGTGGCTAGGAAAGGGGCTGAGGAAATGTCTGAAGAAATATTAGAGATAAGAATAATGGTTTTATTCGCGCAATAACTTTTCGCGATCGTTAGCAATGCGCTCTAAATTATGTACAGCCGACAAATTGCTATTCTCGACAGCTTGATAACAGCTGACTCTCTATATCTTTTATACGCCACTTAATAGTATCTCCACACCTTTCACGTTCCACTGCAGCGAAGTCAAGAGTTCTAACGTTGCATGATTACTGCCTATGCTAATATGGCGCAACGCTATATCTGCCCAAGGGTGTAATATAATATGTAATTCAAGAGACGCGTGGAAATTACATTAGATCGATACAATCGCGACACTATTCCGAGACTTAGGTACAGCATTCTTAACAAAATCAATTTTATTCCTAATTCATTATATAATATTCTCATAATTTCCAGGTGATTAATTATATTATAAACTTTTGTCCACAACAATATCTGTCGGATGAAATAATAATAATAATAATAGTAATGGTTTATTGGCGGAAATAGATTCCACTAATACATAAAAAAAATGGCACTAAAGACCTGAAGTGTAAAGCGTCGACGTCGCAGATATCCAACCATTAATTAGTGAAAATTGTTGACTAGGATGATTCTCTTAAATAAATATCATTGAAAGTTTTTAAATGGATAATTTTTGTTTTCATGTTGGAAGAGAATTACAGAATACGAGGAAGAGTGGCCAATGGTTGTACTCTGTTGGGAATTGTATCTGTGTGTGATTAACTGAATAGTTTCAATTGCGAGAAAATAAGTGATCATAGTGCCCGACGTTATCACCCCGCATTTAGTGGTTTCCTCTTTTTAATGCGTCACGACTCTTATTCTGGTTCCCCCTCCGTGGTCAGTGCGGACATTTTTTTTAACGAGTACTTTCCTGTCACCTACCATTACCCTTCCTATTAAACAACATATCAATATTTCTCTTCGGCTAACACAGGGTTGCCAGATGGTTTTAATGTCCGGTCGCCAGATCGCGTAGGAAAAGTAGCCCAAAAGCGCCAAAATTTAAATATCTTGAATGAAAAGGATGAAGGATGTTTAAATATTTTCTTAATTTCTTTTACTTACACCAAATAAACTTTATTTAAATAAAAACCATACAATAAAATTAAAATTGGTCACAAAACAGATATAAAATTTGATGAAATAGAAAGCTTTAGGCCGGTATTCATAAACGTGTCCTTAAGATTAAACAAATGCTTAAGCATGCGGCATCCTCTACTAAGCTAGTAGTATAGTAAAGGATGCCGAATTTTCGTCCTCCCATTGCTTTTTATATTTTCGTGGATATTTCGCCCACTTTCCCATGGCTTTATTTTAAGATAAATCCCGGAGACGCAGTCGAGTCGAAGAGTTGGTCGAAATTCGAAACAGTGACGTATCTTTTAACCCTGCCTTTTCATAGGAAGCGAGCAGCAGCATTTGGGTCTTTCCGCGCGTTGATTGGCTGTGTCTTTTAACGCCGATTAAAACTTAGAAGGCACAATCTTTCTTAGAACACAACGTAGAAACGTATATCAGGGGATTTAAATTTCAAATTCAACTGATAAAGATATTTAAACGCCAACTTGATTCTGATATAATAACGTTTCTGTGTATCCAGTAGAGTAGATAGCAATGAAACATTACACAGAAAAATCTGTGAAGCAATTTAGGTATTATCTATACTATATTCTTAAGAGGAAAGGCGTGCAATTACTTTTATTCGGCATTGAATCAATTATCGCGTTGATCGCAGTATGGCGGACAGGAAGTAACCGCGCGAAATATTGCTATCGTTCAAACGTGAATACTTACGCATTCTGCCCAAGTTCGCTGTTTTACTTATGTTAATAACCGCGTTTACTACTGTCGTTAATGACGTATGGTATATTTACGTGTGATATTTCAAGCCTAATAGCCTTAAGACGACGGTAGTTTCGATCAGTTTGAATTGGTCTCTCTACTGAGCCATCGGCGTCGTCACATCCGTCTACACGGCGTTGCCAGATCGACCGTTTGTTTCGCTCAGGAAGGAGAAGAACTACCGCGGTGTAGTGTCGCGTCACAGCCGACTCTAGTACTAGCCGTGCTGAAAGCAAAATGGCAACTCCGCGGGAGTCCGGTTTCGATATACCCAACCCAACCTACCGTATCAGCCTCTCGGCCTCTCACTACCAACCGGCCTCCCGGGTACACAGTCTCCCTCTACCGGCCTTTCGGTCTCCCGCCTATCTTTCAAATGTTTCAAATATTAATGTAGTCTGAAGTCCAGTAAACGTGAGAAACGGAGCAATAATTCAGGTGTTTTATTTATTTATAGTAACTCTACAGATCCTTATTTTTGTGTGTAGCACATTTACTTAATATAATCTATAGCATTTTGGTCATTTTGTATCATATACATTTTTTTTATAAATTTGAAATAATCATTAATAATGCCACGGCGTTGCTGCGTTCCCAATTGCAAGGGAAATTATGATAGTACTTTGAAAGATAATAATTACAATTCTATATTTTTATTCCCCAAAGATGAGGAATTGCGGGAGAAATGGATGGTTGCTATTCCTCGTAAGAATTGGACACCATCAAAATATTCTGCTGTCTGTAGTCTGCATTTTGTAGAAACTGATATTGAAAGGTATCAGGATATTCAATCGACCAATGGTGTAGTAAAAAATGTTTTGTTGAGATGTCCAAGGCTTATAGCGAATGCAGTACCATCCATTTTCCCCAATTTACCTTGTTATTTTGCAAAACCTGTGCTACCACCAAGAAAAGATCCTGTAGAGCATGTACAAGAAATGCTCCAAAGGCATGAAAATTTAGTCCACGAATTTACTAATTCAGATTTGATTAGTAATTTCGCAGATTTAATAAATAATTATAAAGAAAAGCTTGTAATTTCAAACTGTTGGACTATTAACAGTAGATACTTTCAAAGCTCTGCACCAAAGTACTATATCATATCTTTTAGCTGGAAAATTTACAACTGAAAAATTAGAAAAACGATTTGGAAATTATAGACTTTTATCCGGTTGTAATTATCATGTATCATATAACGAAGTAATTCATGCAGAAAAAAATATTAGATTAAAACATATATTTACAAAATCGGCAAATTCATTTTCTCTTACTGAAATCAAAAATAAATTTCGAATTTGCGATGATAATTGTAACGATCTTCATGATCTTTTCATTCATCACGCTTCTATTTTCTTGAAATCTCTGTAAATATTTCAAATATAATGAATCGCAACACCAAACTATTCCGAGAGTCCACAAAATATATACCACATTTAAAAATATTAATACACTTCTGTATTACTTCTACTTATTATAGTTATGATATTTATGTATTCCTTATACATAATTAATAAAAAAAAAATCTGTATATTAGACCAGCGCGCCTTAGCCGTGATGAAAACACCGGTTCTCGCTAGATCACCGACGACGAACTATATAAGTCTCATCTCATATCTTTTTCTCTCCTCCTCTCTCTTTTCTTCGGGAGACAAGGTGGTCGGTCGGTCAACCCATCTTTCCCCAGTACCCGCCCCGTGATGTTTAACTTCGGTGATCTAGCGAGAACCGATGTTTTCATCACGGCTAAGGCCGCTGGTAGGTAAACCACATATTGAAAGAGTAACACGTTTCTGTGTGTAAAATTATTCGGTGCTGGGGAACGAGAAGGATTCAATTCTACAGCCTCCAATGCTTCCTCCCTTTTCCCCTTTACCCGACCAGTTTACTCGAAATTTGCCTCGCAACTTTCTTCCGTCAAGCATTCCCATGTTTTCCCGTTTACCTTATACAATCACAAAAATGTCTGCACCGTCACGATAGCTGTAAACCTTGCTCCCCCATCTGTCCTCTGTGCCAAAGTTCTTTCTACTTGTGTATCAGCGATGTAAAGCACAAATCGCGCATGGTCGCTAAATATTTATACGCTGCTGACATGTGTGTTGCTTCATTGTCCGGGGTGTCAAACAATCCGAAAACGGTACTTTCGAGATTGCTGGGGGAGGAAAGTGGTTAAGTGCTTGGTTTGTTGGTTTCACATACTGGTGTTTAGATTGTGTTTAATAAACTTGAGCGATAGTAACTTTATTAATGAGACGTTAAATCCCCGCGTGCTCGCCGAGGCGCGAAGGAAAAGATATTTCGAGAAATCACACTTGTTAGTCAAATTTTTGTTCGTCTAATGAATATCCCGATAAATTTGACACTGCCACTGTGAAAACTTCTCGGCATAGCTTACAACAAGACCCTTATTACAGAAAATTAGCTGATGTGAATTGAACACACCTTGAAATACAGAAAATTGAAAGAGAAAAACAGTGAGAAAAAGAAAACGTAGTAATATGCAGCGGATGTGGTTTATAGAGAGCAAAGAGGGGGAGGAATTCAAGCAGCAAGAGGTGCCACGTGAGACTAGCTTCATCGAGGTGGCGGCTGAACAAACATCAGACATGAGGGGAACTAAACGGGACTGGATTTTTAGAGTCCAGGTAATTACTAGCGATATCTGTTTAATTTATATAGGTTTTTCTAATTTACACATTCGATGTTACTCAGGTGCATAAGCTGGTGAAAAATGAGGTCTTGTATGTGGTGGGCAATTTACCTGAGCTGGGCGCTTGGAATCACAACCAGGCGATTCAGATGACACAGGAATGCGGCAGTCGGGATTCTCCTATGTGTTTCGATAGTAACAGTAGCGGCGAAGGTTATAGTGACGATGGACACGACAATGCGGGAGACCAGTTGTTCCGCGATGAAGCTGACGAGTAAGTAAACGTTAATTCAGTCCTGCTGGCAGTTACATGATATAGTAATGCTTTAACTCGTAAAATATTCTGACACTGTTAACCTATTTTTATTTTAATAATTCGGTAATACTTTTATTCTTTACGCTCGTGTAAGCATAGATTCCAATTATCGTTGTAAGATACGAGGAAAAAGTAACCACATTCATATCGACATTTACGATTTTCAGGGGTGGACAGATATTTTCGAAAAAAGTTGCACTTCCCGTTGACGCTGATATAGAATTCCGATATTTTGTAGCTGTTATCTGTCAGTCTAATGGTACTAAGAACTCGGCCAAGACTCTCATCATTCGCAGATGGGAAACCCACATGAAACCGCATCTTATTAAGAAAAATGGTACATAGTACATGAATTTATGAATTATAAAATGACGCTGTTGTCCGCAGCTGTATGCTTAAGCAAAGAAATTCTGTTACAGCACCCAGTAATTTTACTAGCGACTCTTTGCCAGACCCAGACACGTTTGGTTATCATAATGGCTACTGTAAGATCGAACGAGGCTGGCTAACCGACGAAACTGTGATACAATTTAAGCTTTTTAATAATCCAATTAAACTATGGAAGAACCGATTACAAAATAGGAAAGTTCACATTAAGGTGTGTAATTCTGAACTCTATACGTACTCTCTGTTTGTAGATTAATACATGAGAACGGGAGACTGAAAGTTACGTTTATTTTCTAGATGACACCTGTAAATCTAGTTAGGCACAATTCCTTAGAATTACAACAATTCGGAGGTGATTGCGTAGATGATAGTCTTTCTATGGATACACAAGATATTATTGATCAACCTGCATTCAGTATTACAGAAATTGCTGTACGTATAACTTGATCATACGCTTCTCCGCGACAATCGATAATTCGTGTTTTCTATATAAAAGCGTACTTTTGTTGTAACCGCTAGGTAATGGACGATGAAGAGGCTCGTTTCAAGATTCAGGAGCAATTCGGCCGAGCTTATAATGACGACGACTTTATTATCTTCAACGTTGCCGTTCGATATCCTGAAACTGTCGTAAGTAATCGCATAGAGCCCCATCAAGAGATCATAGTAAATACACAACTCGGTGAATAACCATTAGTTGGTATTTATTGCTTGCATAGCTTGTAATTGTAACGACACTCATCATGTACGTAGGATGGATCCTCGACTTTTATTTCAAGATCAGCATTTCTTCTTTCTTTTACACGAACAGTTCCACAAACGGAATCGCCAGGCATTGTTTTCAGTAATATAATAACAGCTAGGCACAACAGAAAGAGACAACACACGACGTGTTTTCTTTCAGCTATTGTCACCTTTGCCATTGACGACGAATGTACATCTCTGTTTAACGTATACGGTATATAAGATAAATGAATGTAAAGAGAGGGAAAAAAGTTAAGGAATAATTGTAGGCATGGCAGAGCAATAAATGACGAACTAGTGGTGATTCATGTGAGAATTTAGACACGCTAAAGATACGCATTGACCATACCATGTGAGTTTTCAGTAGACCACGAGTAGGCCGGCCACGTCTTCTCTCGCGACTTGTTCAAATTACTTGGTAAAAGATAATTAAACTTGTTCAGCAGCTATTGCCCCTCCTTGGGAACCAGGAGCGATGTCACGCGCGCGCTGGCCCGGAACGAAGACAACCGTCAGCTTTGTACAAAGCAAGACCTCTGGTGCAAATGATGATGCTAACATGCAATCTGATGTATCGATGCTAAGCATCGTCTACCACTTTACATCTGTGTCACATGACATCACACAGAGATATGATGGGTTTGATTGTCGTTCACCCTACCGCACCTATCCCTGGGCTAGTCTCTCGTAAATCCGCGAATCTTTTGCAAATTAACCAAAGCTGCAACACTTGCGATCGACGGAATCGATTGATTCTTATTGAGCTCATCAGGCAGTCGTTGTTACCGCGGGATGGTCTTGTAACCGCGACAATCCCTCCCCCTCTTCCCGGTTTACGTGAGCCGTAGCCGTCCTAAGCAACCCCAAGAATTTAGAGATATCAACGCTGTCACACCTCATATCCATCTGTGTGCGTCGAAAATGGTGAGGCTCCCATCACTCCTATATCCTTTTAGTGTACTACTAATAATTTTCTAGCTCTGACCAACTCTACCGTACCGTACGTGGCACCGCTGCGCGGCCAATGCCAGACTAAGCTGTCAGAATCTTCTGAATCCGAATTACACAAACTATTGCATACTTGATATCGAAATTTAATAGGTGGTTGCGGGATACGCGTCACCAGGCAGATTACAGCATTTAGCAATTATTGGTCTGGTTCATTGCTAGATTATGTAGGAAATAAATTATCGCACCTTTGTTGTGTCGTTCGCTAGTAATTTGTTGCTCTTGCCTACAAATTATTTTGAAACTGCCGAAAAGGGGGAAAGAGAATTGAAACACAGTTTGTTATGCGGAACAAAAGATGTACCAATGTCTCAGACGATGTAGTTTAATTCCTACGCTTTTTAGTGATCAAGGATCGTTAATGAGGTGCCATAAATTCTATCACATTTACTAGAGTTCTCTGATTTTCTTGTTTCATAGCTGTGAGAAAATTTCGTAATATGTCCTTGATCATTGGACTTAATTAATATTGAAGCGAGCTCTGTATAACGGATGAGCAAAAAATACTGATGCAAGCATTTGGTGTTGTCGTAAATAGTAGTATCTTTACGTGGATATTAAGCAGACTGTTTTTCCAGGCGTATCTGGTGGACTACTACGTCTACAGCTCGAGGTGTTACCCAGGAGAACCGCCAAGTCATATCGGTTTCAGCTACATCTTACCTAGCACATTGCAATCTAGTGTTGGGCTTCTAACAGTACCAATCACAAGCACGAAACATAGACCAATCGGTACGATATTACTTTAAAATTCTACAGCATAGAAAGATTCTTTCCCCTGGCTTCAAACTATGAATTCTTATCTTTCTCTTTTCGCCGATTTCAGGACAACTCACGGTGGAATATGTTGTGATAAAATCGATTCCGGATTATCCATGGGATATGAGTATTTCATACGCGAAACATTGGGAGCAACGGTGGTCCGGCCTGGATGTGGGGCACAGAGGGCTAGGCACATCCTTCCACACAAAAAAGTAGGTTCTCAGACCGGAGTACAGTGAAATTAATTTGTTCGAAATTTATTGTAAGATACAGGCATTGAGGTCGTATATAATTTTTCTAGCTGCGCCAACGTGCGAGAGAATACAATAGCCTCTCTAAAAACTGCATCGCACCATGGCGCTGATATGGTCGAATTTGACGTCCAACTATCCAAAGACCATATACCAGTTATTTATCACGATTTCTACGTATCGATTTCGCTGAAACGCAAGAAGCAGATAGAAGCTATGGATATGCTGGAGATACCTGTCAAGGACCTTACGTTAGAGCAGCTACATTTACTAAAGGTATACTCTACACACCTACACGTTCATTACACTCAAAATCTCTACACAAAATAATTTATATTATATTCATCTATGTCATGTACTCACTTCCATATCCATATTTCTTTACAGACCACGAGTATTATCCAAATGTACTTAGTGAATTTTATTTTATATTTTATTGTGAAATATCTGTCTTTTAGAAAACTCGAACAGCTGCTCAAAACTTAACGACTAACGTGAAAATTTCAGTAAAGCGAAACGTACACTGTAACTTTCACTACCTGTTATAAGGATGCAAACGGAGAACATGGAACCTTATTTCTAACTACATAATCATTCGCTAGAATTTACTAACGCAACTTCTGTCATCTAACATCGATCAATAGAACACGGCTTTCTAACAACGCTACGCGTCTTAATATATCGCTTTTTATGTCCTTTTTTGTTTTATCGAAGGAAAAAATCGTTCACCTCAGGGGTTGTATCGTGTGTGTAGATACACAGGCATGCGATCATGAATCGATAGGTGGTGTCATGCCTATTCTATTCGTATTTGTCTTTTTAATATTCAACAGGATTTTTATTACCCGGGGGACTCGTTGAGTAAGGTGCTGTATGTCGTTGATAACGCCGAACAGGGGGTTAACCAACTGGTGAGCTATCATGTCGCTTGCGCCGCCTAACTTCTCGTCGAAATTTGTAACCAGTCAGCCGTTCGAACCACTTGCTGCATGCTTCTTTAAAATTTCTCCTAAACCCAACTAAAATCGATTGTTAAAAATCACATCATTGGGCTACGATATCTACGTGCGTATGTTATGCTTCGATTAAAAGCCGATGCTTTTACTTCGTTGTATCGTAAGTAATTAAAGTAATTACGATTGATGATATCTTGCCAATATAATGCCACCAAATGGTCCGTGTAAAGTCAGAAGCGTTACAATGATCCTAAGACTCATTTTTAATAGACTTCACCAGCCTCCACTCCCCCTGGCTTTCTATATATTTCTGCTTCCGCGCGTGAAGTTAAAGTGCGGAGCACTTGATCGAATAATATATCAATTTCACTACCACCAGCATGTGAATAATATCGCGAAGGGTATGGTATTTAAATATATTCACATGACTTCTGAGTGTGTGTTGCCTTGTCTGGCTTTAACAGATACATTGTGTCGAACATCGCGTGATTCCAGAGATGGGCAAAATTTTTATTTAAATAAAATTTCGAGTAACGAATAAAAGTTAAAAAAATTTCATCGTGTGTTCGTTAATCCGAGTTAACTTTATTCGACACACGACGAATAATTTCTTTAACCTTCATTCGTTATTTGAAATTTTATTTAAATAAAATGTTTGCCCATCTCTGTGCGATTGGTACCAACTTTACACCCTAACAGAATTACGTTGAGAAGCGCCACTCTGCTTCACCTTTCCTCTACACGGGCCAATGTTTTATTCCAGGTTTACCACGTGGCCGAAGGTCGAGAAAAGAATCCGAGATTCTTCGACGAAGACCTGGAAGATCACCAGCCATTCCCTACACTCCAAACCGTGCTTCAAGAGCTAGAGCAACACGTTGGGTGTAATATCGAGATTAAATGGACTATGCAGTTGAAGGTAACGATAGCAAAAATCCACCGTTTTATTAAATAATTCTGTCCTTTTCACTGTGATCTAATTCGTCGAAATTTGTGTTAATTTGTGCACGTAGGACGGAACGTTCGAGCTCAATCATCCTTTCGATCTCAACTTGTATTTGGACATTATACTGAAAGTGGTGCTGGAATACGGAGGGGATAGGAAAATAGTTTTTTCATCTTTTAACCCAGATATTTGTGCCATGATTCGTCTTAAGCAGAACAAATACCCCGTAGTATTTCTGACGCAAGGTGTCACCTCCAAGTACCCCACTTACCACGACCCTAGGTGTCAAACAATACCAATGGCGGTCAGACACGCCTTGGCTGCTGATATCTTAGGGATCAACGTCCATACGGAGGATATTCTCAGGGACCCGTCTCAAGTCAAGTTTATAAAAGACGCTGGACTGATTATCTTTTGCTGGGGCGATGACAATAACGACAAAGCTACGATTCAGCATTTAAAGAAGCTTGGATTGCACGCGGTTATTTACGACAAGTAAGTGATCTTCGGACAGAGGCTCTGTTTACGTTCAACGAAACTGGTGTACTACGTTGATCGAATGGTATTTACAGAATAGACGAGTACAACGCGAAGGAAGTGAAAGAGAGCATATTCCTGGTTGATGCTAGGGAAAGCCAGAAGACGCTAATCGCCGTGGCGCAATGCAATCAGACTTGCTCGCCGCAAGCTCAAATTCCCAGTCCTTTGAATACAGAGAAGGTGAATACACGCCACGAGACCGTTGTCTTATAATTATTTGTGCCTGTGTGAAACGCAGAATCGCGAATGATCTTTCTCCGTATTATTTTAGGATTATTACGTGGACATCAATAAATCGCGAAACATGATCACGACCACGTCGACGACTTCGCTTGCATCTTTTGGTAAGAATAGTATAGGCGGCGATAATATGTATCCAATGTCGACTATTAAATTACCACCACCTACGTGTGACCATCAGGAGAGCAAAGAGATCAATGAAATGGCAAAGGATTTTAGCGTTTGCGCGAAATCCTTCGGCCACGCGGTAAAACCTAAAAGTATCTCAGGATTTGTTTGCGGTCAAACCACAGCTCTGCCGGAGATCTACGGGGAGGATGAGTCCGCGAAGGATTGTCTTTGATGTTTCTCCTTTACAAAGCCATTTACATCCTGGTTCTGACACAGAAGACATCGGTTAGCAAAAGACCTACCGCAGGAGGAAGAAGGAAATTGAAGAATAACTTTTGTAATGGATAATTTAATTATATGTACATAAAGGGGGAGGGGGAGATTTTACCCCCGCAGTTCTAAGATCCGCGATAACTGGATCGTCTAAACGGCCATTACATGTAGTGTATAGGATATCGGTGCGCAAGAAAGACGATCGATTGCATTTCTTCTCACATCATCTTATCATTCCGTGCGATTGATCGACTTCATTGTCCATTTTCTATTATGCTTTACGTACAACTCTACGCGATGGTCTTTTTTTTTTTAAAAAGAACACTAATCAAGTTCCGATGTTGGCTGCAGAAAAGGATTCAGACTCCCATCGTGTTCTGCCCGTGACAGGCAACCTCCGGTGTTGCAAGTTTTTAGTACAAATGCCCCTTTAATATTTTTCATTCAGTTCATATGAAAAGAAGCTATTACCTCTCTCGCATCTCTTTGTTTATTATTTGAATATTAATTTAAAAATATTACAAACTGACAGTTGAGCAACATTGAATAATTTGCGGGACGTCGCGAGTATATACTTCTTTCTTTCTTTTTCTTTTTCATAAAGTTATGGAGAAAATCGAAAGAAAAAACGATTGCCTTCGACAGCTTCGATCGTTGACAAAAGCTGGGCAGGGTAACTAGTTTTCGTAGACATAGGATCTTTCACCTTCATTTATTTATGTTTCAAGATAATTTTAATGTAAACACCCTAGAAATTAAAGAGGACATAACGAACGCAAAGGGAGAATTCCTTCATTGAACCGAGGATCTTTGTTGAAGGGTATCTCTGCTAATTTGCGGACGGAGGGCACGTTGCGCTAACTTTATCCATATTAAATAATACCTATGACCATTGTGAACAATATTTCTCATCGGCATACGGACAGTTGCTTTAGAAAACTTAATATTAACAGCCGTTTCTCTAATCTTTTTTCTTTTCTTTTGGTTTGGTGAAGCAAGTGCGACCGGAAACGTTTGGGAAAAAGATCGTGCATTCGGTTTATGAGTACAGTTTTACTGTCCCGAATCTTGATGTCCGATTAATCTTGTAATAAACTGCATCAGTGACGAGAAAAAGTAGCACGCGAATATCTTTTCAACGTTTTTTAACAGAGAAGATAATTTATACCGCATTGGTAGTACGCTATTTACGATTAAAGAAGAGAGCGATTGTATCAATCGTTAAGATTCTGGCAATACACGGGATATCTGTATATGGTTTAGAAAAAAAGTATACCGCGAAATATGTTACTGTGGGATCACGCGTGTAATTGCGCGCTTCATCGCCGCGCGTGAAATGAGAAAAACTAAACATGAATGGTTGCTAATCTTTTTCTTTTTTATTGTCATAGAGGCTATGCGTTATAATAAACCCGTTGACGGATACTAATCGGTTCGATAAGTTTGTAAATTACACACTACATAGGTTGAATTTTGCAAATTCCGACACATAGGCTAATGCGTTACAATCTTCAAATGTATACTGATAAACGTCATATATATTTCAGATTTCTAATCGTGTGTCTATTTCTGTCTTTCCCTATTTAATAATTATACTTGGAGCGTGCAACGAGTAAATAAAGTAACACGATCATCGATGTAAAAGTAATGGAAATATTGACGAGAACGTAATAATAGAGGGAATAATATTTTTGCATTGGCATTTGAAGCTTTTAACTAGATTACTCAGAGTACCTGACTTGAGACTAGCTATTGGATGTAAATGTAATAGTTAACTGATCATGGGTCGCGTAGTTTTCACTATAGTTGAATAATTTAAGGAATGAAATTCTAACGCATCTTAACAATAAATATAAAAACAACGCTATGAGCCTACTTGTTCTTAATTCGGAATACGCGCACAAGTTGTTAGATTCTAATATTATTCACCGCTTAAAATGTTTTCTATAATTTGCTTCGTTGGAAAATTACTGAAATCATTTAGAAAAATCAAACAAAGGTTCTCATATCTTCTCCGATTAGTTTCAACAGTATTTGTAATTGATAAGTAACTTATTGTGGGGATTAAATAATAATATGCACAATTATAGTGCCTAGCGTAAGTCAAATAAATATATTAAATGACCGTAATACGACGACCATAAAATGTGCTAACACAGTTGGCTTTGAAAATTGAAAAAACTATTTTCGTGGTATTGATATTATTTAAATATAAATGCAATTCCTACTGTAATGATAAGTATTTTCGAAATAAATTATAGATTAATGAATTATGGCTATTTATAACGTATACTTATTCATAAAATAAGCGAGTTCCCTCAAAGTTGTAAATGCGCACTTGAAATTATCGCAAGATGATTCCTCTAATAAAGACTTCTTACTGCTTCTACGTTTGTTGCAATTTTTGTGAAATATTTGGGTGAAATTGCAGAAGATCAATATCTTTAACGCGCGGACGCGTGTGCATTTATACGCTTTGTACACTCAGTTTAAATAATTCGCGCCATAGCGAGATCCTGCCCTCTATCTCAAACCCTTTCCAAACAAGTTGTAAGTACCGCAGCATATACAGCGAAAGCTAAATCCACACAAATACTATATATATATAGGTTATATTTTCTGTCGCTTCGAGGAGGGGACCACATAATAATCACGCGCATCCAGCCTGCGCATTTTCACTAGCCCAATTCAACATCCAACACAATTTTATATATAATGTTTGTTCATAACTGCTTTCTGCATATAGGACGTTATTTTGTAATAAGTGTATTTCCTGTCCTGTTTCAGTGTTTTGCTAATAGAAAAATATCTAACCTAACAAACTTCATTTTCTGGGGACATCCGCTCATCTATTTTTCCTTTTCACTTATAATTCCTTACTGCCAACGTAGAATATTGTAGCTAAGCACATTTCAAGTAATTAAAATGTACAATCAATTCTCTACGTTTGCAGTATGTACTAGCAGACTTTCTGTTTAAATTGTTACAAGACAACGCAACAGCTGAGAATTTCTTTCCACATTCAAATAGAATATGGAAATAGCAAACAGCTCCCTCTCGCGTGCACCAAGCAGCCGCGTATCTATGGGTATTACCATTTCTGTGCAGAAAAAATCTGCTGTAATACCGACCGGTCTCGGCGGCCAGACCACGTGACGTGTCTACCGTGCAGGTACTTCTCCGTGTACCGTTTTTCTATCGCGGTATGACTTATTAGTAACTATTTATACACGATCGTGCGTTGAAACCGTAGTTATCGCTAATCAGTTTCGCTTCAGCGAATCGTAGTGATTAGGTTTCGTGGTTTAATCTTAATCGTCCAAATAATGATATTAAATAAGAAGCGAAGGATTTTCCCTTCGGAATGATGCAAAAGATGCTTTACACATATTAACATTTACAGTTTAAGGTGTACTGATAGATCTGTGAAATCATCCAGTTTAAATTGTTTGTTTTTCACTGTTATTCTCAAAATGGAAAGTGAGGAGTGCATAGTCAAGACTGTGATCCACGCAGGAACAAAAGCAATCAATTTTGTACCTGGAACCAAAGTACGTATCGTGGACAATGTTCTGAATTTTTTACTTACCTTATGCCTAAGAACAAGTTCTGACTCGTAGTGTCTTGGAACTTTCAGGTGGTTTTTCACTTTAAGGCAACTAAATGTAATGATAATAGAACCGTAATAGACGATAGCAGAGCAATGGGGAATCCAATGGAGCTGATTTTAGGCAAGAAATTCAAGCTTGAAGTATGGGAAGTTATCGTGCAAAAGATGGCATTAAATGAAATCGCACATTTCAGGGTTGACAAAAGCGTATGTTTATAGCGATATGAATATGTAACGCTAAGCTAGAAGCATACTTAAATAGTACCTGTTGCTTTAGCTAGTCACGGCATATCCTTTTGTGTCTAAAACTCTGAGGGAAGTCGGAAAGCCGAAATCAGAGAAACGTGCTCACCACTGCTGTGGCGTGACTTTACAAAACGAAGGGATTGGATATGACGACTTGAACGAGTTGATCAAGTGTCCTCAAGATCTAGAATTTACAATTGGTAATTATATATCTATGACCAAAGTAAGCAATATCATTGCTCGAGCTAATAAATTTATGTTGTAGAACTCGTTAAAGTAATTTTGCCAGAAGAGTATGAGAAGGAATCGTGGCAAATGACCGAGGACGAGAAACTAAAAAGCATTCCAGCTATAAAAGAGAAGGGGAATGCATTGTTCAAGGGGAAGAATTATGACGAAGCTTGCGATATATACGCGAAAGGCATTGGGATACTAGAACAACTTATGCTCGCGTTAGTATTTAATGTCTTCATTTTTTGTTAGATGCCTTTCATTTATATACATGTAATTTATAGCGAGAAACCCAATGACGAAGAATGGATAGCTTTAAATCGAATGAAAATTCCATTGCTCTTGAATTATTCACAATGCAAATTGCTTCAAAAAGATTATTATGCAGTTATTGAACATTGTACTACAGTCCTTAAGCACGATCCAGGTTCGTCGCTTTATGTATCTGATCTTATTTATATGTATAAAAGAATAATTCGTCACTATGTATATCATTATTAGATAACGTAAAAGCGTTATATAGGAGGGGTAAAGCATACATTGGGGCATGGGACCAAGAAAAAGCTATTAAAGATTTAAAAAGATCTGCTGAATTGGATTCTACACTGGAGAATACCGTTGAGAAGGAATTGCAAGCATTTTCTCTAGTCGTCAAGGAAAAGGATCAAATGCAAAAGAAAAAGTTATCTAAATTATTTAAATGAGTAATTATAAAGTATATTATTTCCAATTGATGTACAAATGTAAAATGTGATTTTGCGTGTGTGTATATATATATTGTGAATTAACAGTAAATGTATAACGAGAATAAAACAAACGCTTTACAATTATAATCTAAATCTATTAACATTCTTTTTCACTACCGTCAGGGACGAAACTAGGATTCTGTTTGGCCACAAACGAAGTACGTATATGTATTTTTCTGTCACCGGTTTGGGGGGTCCTAAGATCCCCTTACCATTTTAGTGTCGCATGCAACGTTACCGGTCGAGTCTTGAAATAGAATGTAACGCTACGCGTGGTAGGAATTAGAATTCAGCACGGGTAAAATGATGTGATTATGCACTGTGTCAGTACGGTAGGAAATTACATAAAAATGCTAAAAAAATTTAAAGTCGCGAAAATCCTTCTCGCAAACATTATTTCTATGCAAAATGCAGCTGTTTAAAAAATTTCAGCCAATTTGGAGCTTAGAGCAAGGGGTTTTTCGGAAGTTTAGCCAATATCTGCATTCTGCTGACATCTATTGATTACCATGCCAAGTGCAGATCTTTGATTTCCAATTCAGTTTTGATCATAATACACACGTACCTATATAAAATGGGACAAAAGCGTAAAAACCGCAATGAAAAAGATGATTTTGAATACGATCCAGCTCCGAAACATCTTCAAATAGCTCATATAAAAAATCAAGAAAAACGTCTCATTGTTATTTTGGAGAAAGCGCAACTGGAATCCGTTAAAGTAAGGTTATGTTATACTAATAATTTAATATACTAAATCTAAAGTGTAAATATATATAAATATTACGCTTTGAAAACCAATGTTATTTTCTACTGTTTTCAAGTATCAAACATTTCTAATGAAAAATAACATTTTAATGTCTGCTGTCTTATTAGGTTGGACATAGTTTCGAATTATTAAACTGTGACGATCACGCAAATATTTTGAAGAAAAATAATCGTGATCCTGGTTCGTGCAGACCTGACATTGCTCATCAGTGTTTATTAATGTTAATGGACAGTCCATTAAATAGGGCTGGACTTTTACAGGTCTATATTCACACAGAAAAGAATGTGTTGATTGAAATAAATCCACAAACTAGAATACCTAGAACATTTAAGCGATTCGCAGGCCTCATAGGTAAGAATAATCATTGTAGCAGAATTTAGTGATGTCACGAGGGAGAAAAAGTAATGTGTATTTAGTTGTAAAATGGTGTATCTTGAAATTTTTCTATGCTAATTTTTAATATTTTACAGTACAACTGTTGCACAAATACAGTGTCCGTGCATCAGATGGACCGATGAAACTCTTGAAAGTAATTAAAAATCCAGTCACAGATCATCTGCCAGTTGGTTGTCGTAAAATAGTAATGTCGTTTAGCGCGAAGAATGTGCAAAATGCTCGAGAATTGGTTCCCGCTGACGAACCGATTGCTGTTGTTATAGGTGCAATGGCACATGGACAGGTGAATTACAAAATAAATTCCTCTGATCTATGTATGCTACGTGTTCCTTTAATTTCGACTTGTCTAAACTAATTTCAAATTACAGGTAAATACAGATTACACGGAAGATACCATTTCTATTAGCAATTACCCATTATCCGGTGCTTTAACGTGTACTAAATTATGTACCGCGTTTGAAGAGGTTTGGGGAATAGTTTAGATGTTAGAATGACAATGTGCCTCAACTCATGTTTTTTATATTTATATAAGACTGTACAAATTTTTTAAATGCGCAGATAAAAATAAAGAAAAAAACGACACGTGAGAATCTAAATGAAACCGCCAAAATACAATCTTTTTTTATTCCACCACTGTATATTACGTTTGCATAGATATTTCTACATATTCGAATATGTACGAAGGAAAGAGGATAAAACGGCGTTACGCAATTGTCGGTGGAAGTCCTAGGCATAATGACTCATCAATATTGGTTTTTAGACGATTGGTCGTTAGGAATGATCCTGTGCGTATACACCAATCGCTGTCAAGAACGCGACAAACCTAATGGCAACCGGAAGGATGCTAACGTGTGCGCAACCGTGTCTCAAATATCTAGTGCCTTTTTTGACTCGCGTATTTCATTACGTCATCAGAGTAAAAATGGTCGTTAATGTCAAGTATTCGGAACGTTCCTTTAGCCTTATATATCTTACTTCTCAGAGATTCTGTTATGTTGTTTCCTTGAATTTGAGAGCTCCTGTTTCTGTGATTCGATGCCTCTCTCCCGATCGTGACTTTACTGAGAACGCGAAATCACAGAGAAGTGATTTTATACTGATCAAAGGGACGCCATTTTGTGATTCAGTGTTGTGCCGTGTCAACGTAAACGTATATGACGACAATTCGTAATGGACTCTGATTCGAATTAAAGGACTGTCTCCCTTGCATTGTGTTTTTTTAATGATATAATTATTAGTGATATGTGATAAATTAAAGAATCGCCAAATTGACTACCGTAGTCAATGTCACGAGTCATAATATCTATTGATGCGTCAGCGTTTACTTCATTGCATTGATAGGATTTTATACGTTAACCGGATCATCCGCATGAATGTTTTATGTGTCGCATTTGTGAAACACGAGTTTTATGGTATTCGCAAATTGTATTTGATCAGAAACGTCATAAGAAAACAAAGGTCAATTATTCATGCTTCGCCATCTTGAACGTGTAACGGAACTTGCTATGGTGATGACGACGTACACGTCATGACAAAATATCATTGAATTCGCGCGCAAAGTTCACCACGTGGTCGTTACCGTTACAATTATTACGTTATTTATAATGCTCTTTGAATAATTAACGCGTTAGTGGTGGAAACAGAACGTAATTATAGATTTTGTGCGTATCCCAAAATGCATTGCAGTAGTTGTAGAAATTGTGGAATTGGACCGAGACTTGCGCGTTGATTAATAAATTTTAACCTTACACTCTAAATAAGAAAATTAATAGCAACCGATATTTGGAAAAGTTATTTTCTCTCATACTAAATTACTGCTTATTAATATTTATATTTACGGTTCATTATTTCAGTGATCCGAAAATGCATTATGGGTGGACATGGAACGATGGAAATTAACCATTAATTTTTGTATTGGTTAATAAATTCTGATCATGTTTTATCAATAATTATGTACAATTATTATACACCCCATTACCTGTCCCCAGAATATTTCACTATTCTTATGAATTTCAGTAAAACATCAACATACTTGAGTATAAGATACGTGAAAGAAGCTCGAATCAAGTTTCGTACTCATCACACGTGATATCGACAAGGCGGACTTGCATTAAGAGAGGGAATAATGAGAAATGATTAATTAAAGAGTTGAAGGAAGATCTGTCGGTACTTTGAATGAGGAAGGTAACAGTAGTTACTGAAATTGCGAAAGCAGCTTCGCAAACGTTGCAGAGTACAAGATATAATTAAAATCGAGGGGAAATAGATGTAGGTTTGTTAATCGGTTTTCAAAATTGGCGCTGTTGCATTCGGGTTAGTTCGGTAGAGCTCGGTTTGGCGGCGCAACGAGGGGAATGGATAGACAGGTCGTGTTCGAGGAACAACGGAACAGGACCATTCGGTACGTCGCGGAAGAATGCGTAGCCATTGTTGGTGCTGCGATCGTTAGTTTCTAGATCCGAGATCGTCATGGGCACGGAAAGCCATCCGATTGTACGAGACTCCAGGAAAATGTCGGTGGAGCTCGGCACGGGGCACTGATACGATATTAGTGCGAGAGATCGACGTCCGCATTCGTAAGTGTGGAACTAGTTGGTCGGGCCGCGTCCGCGTTCGTCGCGTATGCGAACCGAGCGCTCGCGCTCGTAGGAGTGAGAGTGAGTGAGTGAGTGATACGGTGGGGCACACTCGGCGGCGGCCATAACACCGACCAACCAAACTAGCGAGCAGGGAGAAAGCGTAGTGCGAGTCGAGTGTCCAAGACGTAGTGGTAGTGTTTTTTCAATAGGATTCCTGTGGAAAGTGGACTTCCATTGATCAGGTAAGTGATTACGAGTAATCTTGGACACGATGGGTCCGTTGATGATAAGTATAGCGCGTGGTGTGTGCCGTGGTGGTGCGTAAGTGGCGGCTGTAGCGGCGGGCCCTTGGGAGCTTTCTTTCCCGAGCGGCCATACCGCCATGTTGAAACCTACGCCAAATCGAGTAACCGAAAAGGCGGCTCGGCTATTCCGCGCACGCCACAATTGTCTGATGTGAGAAACGATGCGAATTCGGCGCCAGTCAACCGCTCGACTAGATTCTCACACGGCGGCTTGCTCGTGTTTGTTGTGTGCGTCGGCTGGGTGCATCGGCTGGGCGCGGGTCTGCTACCCTTCCCCTCGCCATCCTCTCCTACTTGCTCTCCTCCTCTTTCCACTCCCGCATCTGCCGCGTTTATTTCTCTCCCATCGCCTCTCGTGGATCTCACCTTTCTCCTTTCCTACTTTGACGACTTTTAACCACCAAGCACCTGTTCGACCCGACCCGCGAGAACTCTTATCTCTGCCCTTGATACTCGCACCTCGTACGAGTAGAACGTCTTCGCGGCATGGATTCTTCTGGCAATGCTCCTCTTCACCATGGTAGAACCTCTTGTTTCCCATGGTCAAAATCTTACGGCCACTCGGGAGAACGTTTCTTCCTCTGTATTACCAATTTTGTATTTTAATAGCCAGTCAGCTCACTTTCTATACCAGTGTACCAGTTATTTGTGCTACTTCTCTCAAACTTTCCATTTTGGCTTCCACTGCTCTCAAATGGAACAGGGTATGCACGTTGGATCCTTGTACACAACTTCAGGCACCACTATGCGTCAAAAATATTACATTTTTTGCATTCTATTTCTTAAACTTTTAAACTAATGCGCATCTTTTTGTTACTTTCTCACTTTGTTGCAAGAAATTCCTCGTCTCCTTTGTCTCTTTTAACTTTACATCTCAAATCAATCGTGGAGGAGTAGAATGTTGGAACGATAAAAGTTCTTGTGTAAGATTGTTTCCATGTTTTTAACACAATCTATAGAATACAGATTTTCAATGAGATTCAGTTGCATCGTCGAGGTGTACACTTTATAGACTGCATTATCACTTGGAACGAATCAACATTAGCCGTACGATAGTGTATAACGCGTTATGAATTTATAGTTTAGTTCCTTTAGTTCCATTTTCTGTGATTCATGCAGATTTGCTTCTTTCTTTGTGTCTGATTCAAACAAGACCATTCACGAGCATTTGAATATCGATAAACACTCAACGCGACACACGCATTTCCTCCCATATTATTACTGATTCATAAAATGTAGTTTTCATTTATTAAATTCTCATAAATGATTTGCTAGAAGGAAAAGAGACGGAGCAATTTGAACGTGAGTCGATACAGTGGCGAGCAATTATATATCGCGATTCTGTGGTGTATAATAAAGTGGAAATAAATTGCTGGAGGTCGAGCATGTGTCTTATAAATTCAGTTTTGCATGATATGTTAAATAATTTACACAGATATATATATATACATATATATACACGTAATTTGAGAATAAATCAATGTTTAACTTGCTCTAAAGCAATAAGACAATTTGGGGTTGTTACAATACGGGGTCCTGTTGTTATGTTATCCAGATGTTGCTAATGTCGCGAGTCTTGGCTGGAGGTACGGAGTCTCACAGCAGTGTACAGGGCTGACATTCAAAGTACTACCGTTCGGTAGGCTTGAGTAGTGTTATGCCTCCACGGCACCAATCTCCCTGGTTGCAGCGCAATCATCTTGGCAAGCAATTAGTGAGCTACCATGCTCGATTCAGAATATATCCTTGCCATCTCAATTGTTGATGAAGCCTCATAGCGTCAAGCATCAACGTAAGGCAGTTACCTGCTGCATAGCATTTATGTACCATATATGTCGGAAAGGTAGGTGAAGCTCATTATCGTGGACTCGATGAGCCTTATATTATAAAATATACCTAGTTATTTCATGAAACATATAAGCGAAGCTTGTTTATATCTGTCGGAGTTTCATATCTCTCGTTTAGCAAAACCTGCAATTTCAAGAGAAGGGAATAAAAATGATTAGCAATCCCGATAAAAAGTATTATAAACTATGGTATTTTATGATTTCACGTCATGGTGTTAAAGTAAAATAGGTTATGTGTAAGCAATGTGATAATCAAAAATGTTTGCCTGCCCAAAAAATGCAGTTTAAAACTTCACGTTGAATGGTATTTTAAGTTCTCGCATATTTATCCGCAAAGTTCTCTTACATGCTTATGTCTTTTTGTTGCAGAAACGAAGCCAAGATGCAGCAGGTGGACACTATCTCGCAGAATAATTCGGTAAGTACAACATTTGGTTTTACGATACTATAATTTCAAATGCAGCTTGCTTATTAATCCACTAACGCTACTCAACAAAGCTGCGACGAATTACATATTTCTCCTTTGTACGTTCCCCATGTAGTCGGTACACGTTGAGTTTAAAAGCATATAGAGACACGTGATTGTTTCATCATTTTACCTTAAAACTCTTGTTCTTTTGACAAGAGCTTTTTTCACTACGAGTATAACATTACAAATCGACTGTATTATGTGCAATATTTCCTTATTTACTTTTACGGATATTTTATGTTGTAAAAGTTTGCGTAGCATTTACGTATAAATTAAATCTTTCGATATAGAAGCACAATTTATGTTAATAACTCAGTATGCTTTTTCAATTAGACACCAAAACATTTCAACTAGAGATCATTCTCTTAACGCTGTAACTTTTTTACGTTTGCTATTTATTTCAAAACCATTGAGACACTATTAAAAGAGAAACCAGACTTTCAAAAATTACTATTGTGTATGACCTTCCTGGTATTACGTTGAGCACAACTTTTTTTTTTATGTAATGAAACTGAGCGCTGTTTGATTGAATGGTATGTATGAATTACAGTTAGATGTGGAGGAGCGAGAAAGGCTGTGTAATATACCGAAGGTGAGATTCCTTGTTGAGTATTGTTTCAACTAGGATATATATGGTAAAAAATTAAAATGGCAGCTCCAAATTTGCATCTAGAGCAATCTGTAATTTTGCTTCTATGTTTTTCATGAAATTCGCTACAAGCGCAATGAGACCAAATTCATTAGAGCAAATTTATTAAAAGAAATTAATGATTTTGATTTTGCGCTATTCTTGAAGCAAGATACCTTTTGCTCGGCGTATGTAGCTTTTATTGGAATAAAGTATATAAAGTTTAAAGTTTGGAAGTCATTTCATACAACATAAATTCTTATATATTTCTTATAGATTACTTGCGCAGTTAACTGCGTTTTATTCTTTTTTTAAAAGTATTATCGTTTTAATTGCATGACTGTATGAAATGACTTAGAGTTGCCATTATGTTTCAGTTGAGAATATTTTTATTACGTACTTGATTAGAGTTCTATTAAAAGAAATTCTAAATTGCTTGCCTGTGGTTATGGAATTTAAATATTTAGCAGCCTAATTCGCTCGCTGCATGAATGAGTTTATCTAATCCTGTAATGCATGAATCTTATTACTGTTTATAACGAAAATATTATTTCCGTAATATATTTTACAAGATAGCTATTACCAATCTTCCATTTTTTGTTCTGTCCTGTATATCTTTTATTAAAACATTCAAGACTTGCGGTGAAAATGTAAATTCCTATTCTTATGAAAGCAGAATTTTAATTTCAAATTGACCATAAAGCACTGAAGCATGAATTCTGTAATGAAATTATGATTTCAATTCCTATATGTTAATTTCATACGAGAGGGAGGTTGTGGTCTAAATTTGTGCTTTGCAGAAAATTTGTTTATTTCTATTCATAAACTTACCGTTACATAATAATTGTAGTAATAGAACTAACTATGAAAACAAAATTACACTGATGTGAAATATATAAATGGAAACTGGATAATGCAGACAAGTGCACCTGGTAAGACATCGACTACACCAGCGACTCCTGCAAAGGAACCACCGCCACGTGATGAACCACCCGTGGAACCGGTGAACGGTGTAGTTCAACCACCTGTCGTACCACCACCTAATCGCCCAGGACGTGTTACCAATCAGCTACAATTTCTCCAAAAAGGTGTGCTCAAGCCAGTATGGAAGCATTCATTTGCATGGCCTTTTCAGCAACCTGTAGATGCCAAGAAACTCAATTTACCAGTACGTAAATAATAAGAAACTAAAGTAAAAAAGTATGAGAAGGATTCAGGTGTCTAATTTAACATTTATAAATTTAATAGGATTATCACAAAATTATAAAACAACCAATGGATCTGGGCACAATCAAAAAAAGATTAGAAAATACGTATTATTGGAGTGGAAAGGAATGTATTCAAGATTTTAATACAATGTTCACCAATTGCTATGTTTACAACAAACCTGGGGAAGATGTGGTGGTTATGGCGCAAGCTCTCGAAAAATTATTTCTTACAAAGGTAGTTTTATTTTAATATCTTGCAATATACCAGCATAAAAGGGAACTGCCCAATGTTGGCGGCGCAGATATCGCGTATATTTTGGGCATGTGACTAAAAGTATTGAAAAAAAAATTGTAGGTTGCACAAATGCCAAAGGAAGAGATGGAACTCGAACCTCCTGTTCCAAAGGGGCCCAAAGGCAAAAAGGCTGGCAGAGTTGGAGCGCCAGTAGGTGGAGTGGCAGGAGGTACTACAGGGAGTACAGGTCGAGGTCGGCCTTCGTCTGGTGCGGCTGCAGTTACATCCAGCGTACCAAATAGCCTAACGCCTTCAGCCACGTCTGCTGGAACAACGGGCGTTATTCCCATGCCTCCTCTTGGCACCCAAGCACCTGCATCTGTACCTGGGAGCACTAATACGACTACTATTGCTCCTCCACCGAGTATGGGTGTCACTCCCATGGCTACTCATAACTCTCTGCCTCAACAAGTGGTCCCTCCAACTAGCGGCTACCATGCACAACCGGCAATGGACCCGCAAGCAGCTTCTGCTGTGCCCCCTCCTCCACAAGTTCCCACTGCACCCACAGTAATGCCTCCGTCACAACCTGCAAAACTTAAAAAGGGGGTGAAGAGAAAGGCTGATACTACAACTCCTACTGCGAACTCTTTTGAGCCCTTATATAAACTGGATCCTAAAAATGCCAAATTACCCACGAGACGAGAATCTGGCAGGCAAATAAAGAAGGTAAAAAATTTATGTTCCTCTGAATTTAAGTCTCTTCTGAAGTGTTGAAGCATTCATGTGTGTGTTTTCGTGCGATCTTCATATTGGACATGCTACCTGTTCATCATTCAATAATTTGTACCTAAAAAATTTCTGATAGAAAAACATCTACGACGAAGAATTATCCACGAAAAAGAATGTTTAAACTGCTCTGAGTCATTCTATATGTAACGTCGAAATTCTAAAAATTTAAGATATGTATGTATTAATTTTTAATAATGATCTCAATACAGTGAAGCGTCGTGTATATTGAAATATTTCTGTTCCTTGCACGTTGTAATCATATCATCCATTAATACATTAACAAAGAGTTTGTAACGTGGCTGTTTCAGCCAACGAGGCAAGCGGAAGACGGCTTAGTGCCATTCCAGGCCAACATGCCCCTGATTGGGGCAATGGCCCAGCAGGTACATTTATTACTACTCCTTCACGCTCCTTCCTTTCATTTGTGCTGTCTTATCATATCAAGCGAATCAAACTATCTAGTCTGAAAATGACCTAGAAACCTTGCATTAAGATAACGAACAAATACTTTTCATAAACATTGATGTCGTTCTTGTTCACGCTTTTTTTTTAAATTATTTCTCACCGTAGGTTACAATGCAAAATATATATGTCTTTATAAATTTGATATTTTCTTTTTTTCTTTTTTTTTCTTGTTAAAAAAAATACAATTCATGACATTTAGAAACGTAGCCTCAAAACCGTTTCATGATGGTCACTATTTATATTTTATTTTACAGCCTCAACATACGACTGGAAAGTCGAAGGAGAAACTATCGGAAGCTTTGAAATCCTGCAATGAAATTTTGAAGGAATTGTTCTCAAAGAAACATTCGGTAATTAGTCACAGATTTTATATAAGAACAACACGATTGTAAAGAGAATTTTTTTAACTTGTGCTCTAATAATGTACAGGGTTATGCATGGCCCTTCTACAAACCAGTCGATGCAGAACTCTTAGGTCTTCATGATTATCATGACATAATCAAGAAACCAATGGATCTTGGTACTGTAAAGGTAATTTGAATTTTCAACCTCTTCTAGATCGTAGGCGATTCTCCAAGTAAAATGGTAGCCGTGACTAACAAAATCATTATTTTTCACAGACGAAAATGGATAACCGTGAATATAAAACTGCGCAAGAGTTTGCTAGCGATGTACGACTTATATTTACTAATTGTTACAAGTATAATCCCCCTGACCACGACGTTGTCGCAATGGCTAGGAAGCTCCAAGATGTATTTGAAATGAGGTTCGTTTACACGAACATCGAAGATAAAGCTTATCCGCATCTTCTTTTTTACTTGACGAAATAAACTTTTTAATGAACCAGGTATGCCAAAATTCCGGATGAACCAATGGGAGGCATGGTAGGCATGAAAGGTAGCAGTAGTAGCGCCAGTAGCTCAGGATCTGAAAGTTCTTCCGAGAGCGATGATTCAGACGAAGAACGTACCCAAAAATTGGTTGCTTTACAGCAAGAGGTACATTACGATTCTACTCGTGAATTTTTATCTCTGTTTTTCGTATGTTTAATATGAGAAAAATAATTTTACCTGTAGCTGAAAGCTATGCAAGAGCAGATGAGGAAATTGGTAGAAGAAAGTGGTAAAAAGAAGAGTAAGAAGAAGAAACCGGACAAGTCATCGAAATCGAGGCCGATGAGCAATAAGAGTAGTATCGTTGCCAGTCATACTGGTGCCATGAAAGAACTGATGAAACCAAGTGGTGGAATCCCAAGTGTCTCGGACAGTGTTGGTGCTAGTATAGCTAGTGTTGCGATGGGAGCAGGTGATTTGAAAATGCCCAGTGGTATGGGTGGTGATCTTCATCATCCAGCTATGGCGGTAGGACCTAATAAAACTCATACGGCAGGAAGTATGAGTCATCATCTGCCGACGGTGGCAAACGCCAAGCCGAGGGGGAAAGGAAGAGGACCTGGAAAAGCTGCAACACCGAATACTGCGAACAAAAGGCCAAAAGCGAATAGCAGATCAGCTGGAACTAAAAAGAAGAGCGCCAGTAGTCAACCTCCTCCAATAACATTTGATTCGGAGGACGAGGATAATGCTAAACCCATGTCTTACGACGAGAAAAGGCAACTTAGCTTGGATATTAATAAATTACCTGGTAAGCAAACGATAACCTTAAAAAACACCACTGTGCTGCAGAAATTAGAAAGCAGCTCTGTATTACGAATGTATCTTTTATTTTATATTATAGGAGATAAATTAGGCCGAGTCGTGCACATAATACAATCTCGGGAGCCTTCATTAAGGGATTCAAACCCGGACGAGATTGAGATCGACTTTGAAACGTTAAAACCATCCACATTGAGGGAATTAGAGAGCTATGTCGCTTCATGTCTTAGAAAAAAACCACGTAAGCCCTTTACTTTAGGTTTCTGTCTGTCTTGCCATTGTGATTACATTTCTGTACTTGTACTTTTATTCTTTCGCAACATGTATTTACAAAGGATAATAATTTTCAATAAAAGACTTGATTTTATGCGTTGGAATTTACATCTTGAAGTTTTTATATTTAAAAAAAATCTTGAATCAATTTATCTTTTACAACGAAACGAAAGAGGTAGTAAATTACCAATTCCAACAATTGCTTGGTGATATTTTCTCTACAAGTATTTTTTTACATCATTTGTGACTGATACATTTACGTAAATAGCTGCGTCAAATTATTTTCGAGTATCTTGTCGACTGTTTCAATGTTATATATTTTTAAATGTTTAAAAAATACAATAAAACATGTGCTTATTTTTAATACATTTCATGTAACATACTATATAGTTGACATTTCCATGTTTACAGATAAGAAAATTAGTGGTAAATCCAAGGATGAACAAATGGCGGAGAAGAAACAGGAGCTAGAAAAAAGGTTACAGGATGTTACAGGGCAGTTAGGCAATGTTAAGAAAACTGCTAAAAAAGGTTGGCATATTGGTTATTTTGTAGTAGACGATGTTTCTGTTCCCTGAAAATGTTCATACGAAGCTGATCGAATCGTGAAATTAACCGAATACTTGCCTGTTTTACAGAGGACAGTAGTAAATCAGTTGATGTAGTTGGAACTGGAGGCGCCAGTGGACCTTCGCGATTGTCAGCATCAAGCAGTAGTAGCAGTGATAGCGACTCCAGCAGTAGTTCAGTTTCTTCGAGCTCCAGTGATTCAAGCGACAGTGAAGCAGGTTAGATATGAACCTCATGTAACTGTTGCTATTATTAGACCCTTTCTTGGGAACAATGAACTACTTATGAATAAGTAGTTTTCATGAAAACACGAACTAATTTTTCCGTGAGATTTAAAATTATGGGGTTATTTGCGACTGTTTAGTTTTCCAGAAGTAGATCTTTTTTTTCGAAATTTTTTCGTCAACTTCATTACAAAAGACTTGTTCTATATAGCACAGATTTCTATTCACGTTTATGTTGGAACATATTACAAAGACAATACATTTATAGACGTTTTGACAAACGGTCAATACATTCTTTTCTTCTCCTCCATACTTTGTTCCCATAACAAAGTAGTCGATAAATCCTATGTCTATATATCGTAGTAAAATGCATACTTCTTTGGACATTTGTTGAATTTTCAGTCAAAATTATTTGAAACAAAAAGAATGCCATTTTACATAAAATATAAAAATCATAGACGTGAATCTCCTAGTTGATTTAAAACAAGTTGATCACCATTTCATGTGGGTATTTGGCTACATGTTAATAAAAAAAAGTTTATTTTTTGTATATTCTGGTTTTGTTTTTAATTTGTAGAAGGAATGTTACCGTTTATGCATGTCCACTTTCGTGTATATTTTTTCAGTTGCTACAAAATTACATCTTTATTGTATCTCTTGTTCGAATATTGATAGCCTTCGGTCTTCTCTAAATATTATACAATTATACCGATAAAGAAAGAATTTGCGTGTAACGTAAAAGTATCCGTACCCACATGTTTAGAGTCCAGTGCAGAAATTGTGAAATAAAAATATTTAAGGATAGTAATTCTTCAGTGTGAATTCCTGGACGTATGGGTCATCGTTCTTCGGAACTACATGTTACAGGAATTGAAGTAATATTGGGCAAAGTATATTTTTAAAAAGACATAATCGACGAATATAAAGATAATAAAGTTAGTTTATTATACTAAAATAATGGACAGATAACGTTCTATGCCCCATGACTTGGTGATAACTTGAAATTTAAGAAATAATATGAACTCTGTGCCTAACCAATTTTGTATTGGCAATTAAAACAATCGAAAATACTGGTGCAACGTATGCAGTGGTGAAATTACAAAGTAGATACAAAAAGATTTTCGAAATGGGGATTTGACTGCACAAATGCATCGCAAATATCTTCTTAAGCTGCTAAATCTTGCTTATTAATTGTATTTATTAGGACGGCGTTATTCGTGTAGCTTAAGTGCTGCGTTATATTAATGCAAGTACGAATGTTGTGTCAAGTTTCATTGCAAAAGTTTCTATTAACGGCGAAGCAGTAGTTGTGGAGAAATTTATTTAAATCTATATATACTTTTTGAAACAGAGGTATCCGTAAACGTGCTTTTGAACATGGTATTTGAGACTTGACACACCGCAAGAAATTTCTATTTAATTTACAAGACAATATGCAATGGTAAGAATAAAGGTGAGCTAGTGGAGTGCAGACTGTGTTTAGAGGATACCATATGCCATGCCAGCTTGTTTCACAAATTATATTATTGATTAAAAATGATTACTTATATTTTCTCTTGCCCTGTCGGTGTTGACAATACATTCTGTTGCTCGAAAGTCAAATATAGTTTGCTATTCAAGGGTACTGAATTTTCCACTGCAGTCTCGGTATTTTATTAAACGCGCACGGAAACATATCTCGAAAGTGGCGAGGCAGTTGGAAAAGAAAATGGTAAGGCCTACTCGGTTAGTACCTAAGAAAGTTTGCGTGGATGTGTATATGGAATACACAGCGTAGCAATGACTGTAGTGCGAAATGTTAGTACCTTGGATTATACATATCGTAGCTTCTCCTGACAATTATATTACCCTACGTAACCCAAGCAACATCATGCAATATATTAACTCTTTGCAAACTTAATATTTATTTACATTAATCGATAAGCAGAGCATTACTTGTATCACTGTGTTTTTAAATCATTAAGTTTGTTTCCTCGCATTGATTCATTCATGTCGTATCATTTATCAAAGTATAGTACAGTGATATTATTATAACAAGCGTCATTATTAAGTGTGAAGACACACACTTATTACCAGAAGTGACGTGAGAACTGTGTTTAGGTTTCTGAACACTATAATTTGTTTCCACAGACCTAGACTATGTGGACTTAATGGTCAATACTTGAGAGGAACAAATTAGGCAGTGATATTATGATACACACGGGAAACAAATGCAGACAATGTGTATTGGTGGCTGGATTTGCAAATCAGCATTCTAAGGTTACTCTACAATCCACAGCTTTCGCGTCAAAATAGTCTAATTAGATGCACTCTCCGCAAAAGAATTTCAGAGTTTACATATTTCTTAAACAGCTCCAACCAGATATTACCTTATATCGCAGACTCCATATATTACATAAGCTTATACTTTAATAAAGCCAAAGAAGTGGTGCTTCCTTTGAAAGGTCAATTACCAAGATTTATCGCCTCATAAATATGCTTTGGTATAATAGTACGCTATATATATATTTAGATAAAATGGTGAAATTAAACTAAAGTATTCCTTCCTCTAAGTACATGTGTGGATTCAAGTGAAAACCAGTTACAAAGCAGACATAAATTGAGCGGAGAATGTGATATGCGATACAATCAACAATTTCCATTTATTTTTTATAAGATCAATGACTTTGAGCATACAAGGTTTATGTTAACATATCAGAGAAAGAGAAAGGCAAGGGGAGTGTACAAACTACAAATGACACAGGCAGATAAAGGTGGACGTAAGACGTTGTTTGTAACGAATAACGGAGAGAGAGGAAAGAGAAAAGAGAAATGGGAATGGTAGAAGAAAGAGGAACGAGAGAGAGAGAGAGAGAGAGAGAGAGAGCAGGTTCAGGAATTACGGTCCTACTATACGAACAAGGCACCCTAGCCTCCAAACACATTGTTTGCACTCCGCTAAGCTTTGCTAATCGTCGTTTCATTATTCTATTTACCACTAGTTCTTCATTGGTATCCATTGTCAGTTTTCTCATTTCTGAAATTACTCGGATAGAAGTCTACCGACTTTTCATTCTGCTGAATCAATATCATTAAGTCAGTGATAATTATTAATTATGCAGATTGGTGTGGTTTTACATACCTTGCTATAGAAAGTAATAATTACACTTGTAAAAAACGAATTTGATTTTTTCTCAGCAATATGATTTGGAAATATGCATAATACGTACTATTGATTTAAAAAGTATTCATGTTGTAAAAAAATGTCTCAAATAACATTAATTTTAACCCGTCCTATTAAAACATTTTTAGAAAACCTTTTATACAAGTTCTGAACGAGGTTAATTTTAGTGATATTTTGTTTTTATATTTCTATGTGTAAATGTCTGCTCCATGATAGCGTTTTTTGTTGAAATATCATGTAAATTTAGTTCTTATATATAGCAAAGTATATACATAAGAAGTTATGGACGTAACTGATATAAGATTCTAAGGTGCTTTTAAAAGCACTATATGCTTCAAGATGTTGCATAAACTGAACATTAAAAAAGTGATCAAATTTGCACTCAGTACAATTTAATGGTATCATTAATCGTACAGTCAGCAGCGTACTTACTGTTCCAGCAAAACAAGTAGAGAGATTAATCATTAATTGTTATTAAGTTTATCAGAAACATCTACAATAAAATTCGTCAGAAAAAAGATGTTTATTCGTATCCAAGGAAATTTCAAGTAAATCGAATCAAACTAGACACGCAAGACGCAATGTCGATCGGAGTGATTCCATCATTTTATGTTTCTTGAAATATTGAAAGTAAATAGAGAGAGAAAAGAAAATTCCAATTAATTAATTAGTTAGACTATGAGATGAAATTAATGGCGTGTGCTGAATTAGATAGAAACTATGCATCTATTAAAATACAATCACCATTAGCTTGTAACATGAGATATAGGGCATTTTATAATAATATTAATATTGCCTTCCAAAATTTTTTGTAGCATTTATTCCATATACAAGCACGCGTCTGAATTTTTTCGCATCTTTGCCCAGACTGGAACGTCATTCTTCCTTCTAGATCGTTATACGCAAAAGCAGATTCAACGGTACTTTGATATTTTATTAATGCTCTGAGACGCCCTTTTATTTAAAGCCACTAATTATCTCTTCTCTCGAGAGTCACACAATGCGTTCCATCTGTTTTCTGCGTATCACGAATTGGATAGCAACAGTAACACGCAAGCATACGCGTTTTGTACATAGTGAAAACTAATATATCATAAAATATTAATAATAGCTGTAAGTTAAAGAGAAGAGGCGAGACACACGGGAGACTTTTTTAAACGATGCATACGCGAAGCTAGATGAATGAGAGAAATAAACAGAAAATTAATTCTTTGAGGTCGTTCAGAGTCGGGGTTGGCTCATTTGGTGGTCCAGTTAACTATATTATATAAATTAAGATACGCTGGAACTCCTACTCGATGTTTTTTAGCTTTTCGTTGTTTCATTTTCCAATTGCTTTCTCTTACATATATTATGTATTGTGTACATTTCGTGGATTTTATATTCTGTTAATGACCATTCCATTGATAAATATGATTTCGTCGCGGGCATATAAATTAAATATTAGTATTAGCGTTGCTTCCTGTAACTGATACAATTAATACTATGGACACCGAGCAGGAGTATCTTGCCACCGATCTCAATGTTGTGCTAACTACGACTTGAATTTACGTTCGAAACTGTCTGTATGAGTGTGACACTCTTGTATCATTCATATTTAAGTTGAGTCCACAATTGTACTATTTACGTAATTTTTATTTGCATTAATTCTATTATTATATTACATTAATTATATTATATTACATTACATTGTATGAATACTAAAAAAAAAAAACAACAACAAGGCAGTTTGATGGTTTTTGTAGTCAACATTTTGTAATCATCATTTTTGCCACTGTCACGATTATTATTGTAATAATCATTATTATGATTATGGTCATTATTATCATCATTATTATTATTATCATTATTAGTACCCTTACGAGAAGAAAAAAAGAGCGTGCTCTCGCGTGCATATATAATTATTATATATGTATGCGCGGCAGTTTCGCAGCACGTGAGCGTGTATGTATGTGCGCGCGCGCGGTATGTATGTATGTATGTATTTATGATGTGTATACATATATATATTATATAATCTGTATATAATATATATATATGCACACGCAATTATTCATAAATGAATTGAATACAACTAACTTTATGTAGAATGAGAAAGGAATGAATTGTTCTGCGCATTAAAGTTTTTTAATATAAAGATCATTAAGATGAAAGTCCACAAAAAATCATACAATGGAGATATTTAAATTAACATTGTTGTACACAGTGATACAATTATAATATAAGCATATGAATAAAATCTATTAGAAAATATATGCTCGAAGTTTTTTAATTTTGTTTCTAATACACTCAATATTTATTTTGTATGTTTTACTTGGCGAACGCAACACTCATGGCTGGTATCCTCTGCACACTGCATTTCACTATATCTTCAGCGATCTGTCTCTTGTAATGAGAAATTGTTAATTGCACATATTCACGGTTAGATGCACGTTACATTGAATTACAGGGAACTCTTCCAATCGGCCGTCAAGAAAGAAAACGAAGAAGAACACACCAAGTACAGGACCACCACCGACAACAACCACTGTTACACCGGTAAGATAATATTTCTGTGGGGAACACCTAAATTGATAGCAGTGATTGTACAAGTAACAGCAATACACGCTCTCTTCTATTGTATAATTCTTCATTGTAATTGAAATACTTTCGTTTTCTCGTAATTCATATACTTAACGTTATGATAATTAAGAATTAACACTGTGTAAAATATTGATTCCATGTACATTTCAAGGCATATTGTCTTAGTATTGTAAGAATAATATCTCACCGTAAGTTGTTTAGTTGATATTATAAAATATAATGAAAACCTCGTGGTGTATATAGTAAAACTTTTCTTTTCTCCACGATATATTAAATGATAGTACACTCTTCAGGCGCCTACATTGAATCACACTGGAGGTCTTCTAATGAACAGTCAACCCCCAACAAATTCTACGGGACCAATAACAAAGCCAGCTGTTACTCAACCTAGCAATATTTCTTCAGAACAAGGTGCGTGAGCCGCGTAATTCCTTCTCAAATTTACAACTCGAATTAAATCGCCGTTATTTCATACGAAACAATGAGGTATACCCACACACACAGGCGAATAAGAATGATATTGAGAAAGCTTGGCTATCCAAATCCATTTGTAGCATTAAACGATACCACAGTGTCGATTAATTTTATACAATTGCGACGTATGAGAATATACAAGGTTGAAAGCACGTAGTATGTGATTCGAATAGAAATATCCCGTCAAATTTGTAGCACGTATTTGCAATTCTTATCAAGATTTGTTTTGTGAATTTCTTTTAGGTGGCAATAGTCAACAATCTGTAGCGGTAGCGGCTGTTACAGCTGGCCAAGGGATGTCTGTAGCAAGTCATGCATCTATGCCGGCGCAACCGTCGCGACCCACGGCCATGGCTACGGCTGCACCTGTAAAGAAGCCAACTCCACCACCACCAACTACATCTAATCCACCAACACCGTCAGTATCGGTACCAACTCCACCACCAAGTGTTACACCTACAAATACGAATTTTATGGTAGCTTCACCGGTTGTGCCTCAGCCACCACAGCCACCCACATCTGTTAGTTCCTTTTCAAATGCAAATACGCCTGTACCCACAGACGGGACAACTTTAACTCAACAGTCGGACCTTTTGCAACCATATAATACTCTAGGTACGCGTCTCATTGTATTATATAATTAAGGATCTACTGTAACTACAACCAGTTGTTCTTCATACACAACGAATTGTATAGAAACAGTCTTTCAAATTCTAATTCGTCATGACTGTTTCGCATGTAACGCGCCGAAGGAAATTATAAGGATGTATTCCAATGAAAGCTTTCTCTTATACAGCTCCCGTGCCTACACAGACGTCGTTGGAACAGACGTTGTCGATAAAAAAGGAGCCGCACATAGCAATGATTCAGGCGCCGCATACGAACGCCAATAATACCAATTTGAACATACTATCGGACGTGAAAGCTCCAGTGAACATGATGCCGACGAGTATGGTGTCCAATTTGAATTTGGGAAATATAACCATGGCCAATCTGAATATGAATTTATCGCAAGGACTGGCGACGCATATGTCAATGCACAATCAATTGGAAAACATGATAAATACCACTTCGCCATTGACCAGTATACAAAATTCGCATAGCGTTACGATGTCGCAGCAGCATTCCAACGGATTCTCTAACATCAAGCGGGAGAATTCTCCGCCAAATTTGTTGAATAATAACGGTATACCTGGGCTTAACATGGGGATGAATATGGGAGGAATAGGCTCCATCTTTGATCCATTGTCTATCGTTTCCATGCCAATGCAAACGTCTCAAATGCCAATAAAGAAAGAGGAGAAATCGCTACCTATCTCTCAAGCACAAATGGCTCAGAAACCCATGGATGGTATGTTTGACGTTCACTTATATTCAAAGCATGCATTCTAAGGAACATTGCGTAACGATATGCAGTCGGTTAGTTACCGCTGTGTTTATTTCCAATTATCAATATTTTATTACATTTTAATTACCCTTTGTGCTTTTACTTTCATTACATTTCTATCGAAACTATACACCGTTATAAGAGGGTCTGTAGGAAATGTAGTCAATTCTTTTTTTAAAACACATTTAAGTTTTCGAATAATGCTTTCGCGTTTTTAATTTTCTACTATTGCCTAGGATAACCGCGAGTAACGCTAGTATAATGAAACATGCGCATTATTAGAAATTATTTTTATTTACGCCTTATTCGTTCACCGTCTGCTGTTTATATTCTAGATTACTATATCAACTGCTTACTAATCGAATGTATAATGCCGTTGCTCTAGCCGGAGCTCTTTTTGCAGAAGTGAATACACTAGGGATGCCACCAATGGGGAATCATTCGAGTTCACAGCTCATGCCTGAGAAAAAGATGACGCCGCCCGACTCCAAGAATCCTGCGGCGAACTTTGCGTCAGCCTTCAAGAACAAGGTAAGAAATCAAGCGTATCGAGTACGGATGGGTTTCTCGAAGCGTTGGAACCCAAGGAAATTTCGAATCCCGAGAATTCGAAACTTGACACTTTTTCGCGATTTGAAACTTTTGATACTCAGATACGGAAAAGTTTGAAATCAATGAATCGTTGGCAGCGTGCCTCGATAATTTCTATATTGTTATATTCTTCGAATCCCGTTCTTTAAGCAATTCCACTTACATAACAACACTTTTAGTTTGGAGAGTTTCGAAGCCTTACAAAGTTTCGGCTTCGTGTTTCGAGAATCTAAATATTTCACCCACTTCTAGTTTCGGGTACAACAACATATTGAGAAATGTATTGTTTTCAAGGTCGTTTCATCGGTTTATTTTGTTCCTTAAATTTGCACAGACTGTGGAACAGAACGTGAAAAATGCCTCATCATGGTCGTCTCTGGCTCAAGCATCGAGTCCCCAATCTGCAGCGGGAAGTAGCATGAAGAGTGCAGCTCGCGATTCGTTCCAAGCATTCAAAAAACAGGCTAAGGAAAAACAAGATAGGGTTAGTACATAACAGTATTCCTTCTGGGAAGAATATCGCCATTTCATTTGTAAATGATACTTGGCATTTTCGGTATGGTGCGCGGACAGCGGTTTTAATATTTTATACTCCATTCAGATGTGGATTAAATGATCACAAGCATCAACTTTCTATTTCTACAGCAAAGAGCTTTATTGGAACAGCAGGAAATGCGTAGGCAACAGAAAGAGCAAGCGGAAAGGGAGCGTCTGCGGCAAGAGAACGAGAGAAGAAGAGAACGAGAGGAAGAAGACGCGTTAGACAAAGTTAGGAAAACTGTTGGCGATCAACAAGGGAGTGTCATGACTACTACTACATCGAGGGCGGAAGAGGTGAAGGCCATTGTCGATACCGATAGTAGTAGTCCGAGTCATTCATCCGGTCAAGACAAAGCTGTGGCTGAGAGGGAACGTCAAAGGCTACGGGAGCAAGAACGTCGACGCCGCGAAGCGGTAAGTCCAACTATCATCTATCTCGCTGCAAGTTTCTTGTTCTCCTCTGCGACGTGTTACGTGGATCAAAGCCGCATTACAAGTATGTCAGAATTGGGATCGAAAACAATTAGTTCCGTGTACAGGCGTAATGTCGGAGATTAAATGTTTCAATATTAAATGCAAATTATTGTAGAGCTTTGTGAAAGTATTTAATCGCGGGTAGAAAAGCGACAGATCGCGAATAGGTTTTCTCAGTCGTCGATAGTTTTTCGTGGGCGAACTCGCCAAGAATGGGTATATTTATTATTTCAGATGGCTGGGCAAATTGACATGAACATGCAAAGTGATTTGATGGCTGCGTTTGAGGAATCGTTATAATGTTATTCGCTGCTCATTATAAATCCACTGAAACCGGGCAGGACTTGGATGAAATATTTGGCGCTGGACGGTACCGCAGAAACGTATTAATATATACGTCAGTCAATAAGAAAAAAAAAACTGATAAATAATAATGATAATAAAGTAACGGTAAACCGAATAAGAAGTCGGTGTAATAGTAGAAAAATGGTGGTGCGGGTTGGGACATTCCAACGGAGAATCCTAATTTCATTGCTCGAGAGTTCGGGCCACAAAGAGACAGTTTATCAAATGACGCAGAACTAATTGTGTGTAATCGACGGACACCTAAGTGTGACCATGTAATTAGATAAATACTTACACGACACTTTGAAAATGCTACACTGACTATTGTGTTACATTTTTCCGGTTTTCATAAGTTTGTACTTTATGTAAATTTGGAAACAAAACAAAAAATATTACACAGAAGATAAGTGAAAGAAAGAGAGCGAGAGTGAGCGAGAGTGAGCGAGAGAGAGAGAGAGAGAGAGAGAGAGAGAGAGAGAGAGAGAGAGAGAGAGAGAGAGAGAGAGAGAGAGAGAGAGAGAGAGAGAGAGAGAGAGAGAGAGAGAGAGAGAGAGAGAGAGAGAGAGAGAGAGAGAGAGAGAGAATGTCGCGTGTGATTAGTGAATGTGTGAATAATGAAAGTGAGCATGGGGGAGAGTAAAAGTTGTGTACATTTAGTTAAGTTTTATATTTTTCCACATTCAGTCATTAATCGTTGGTAGGATTACATAGACAGTGTTTCTGCCAATAATACATATAATTATTAGCTATTACTAATAAGTTCATTTGCAGATTTCTTTCTCGATTATGAATATATACTATTTGTAATCACGAGATAGGTAGGCTTGTTAAGTCAATAATATAGAGAAATATACCTAATGCGAACATACACATTGGTGAATTTAATCGTATCGATCATCACGATGGCCGGCACGACTCTCTATCAACTACATCGATCTCGATCGGGTTAGAAGTCAGGCGTGGCCAGTCGATTGATTTGGCAAATATTTGTAAACTCACCTTAGAACAAAGTCGTCAATTATTACGAGTAACGGTAAGGTGATTGTAGAATGATGTAGTTTCGATCCTACCAACCATTAGATCAGATCAGACGTACGTACCTAATCCTTGGTATGCTTTTATGATCGTGGAAAAAAGGGAGATCGTGACACGATATCGGCCCCGCAAATGGAGCATTATTTAGGAAAGGATTATGTATTTATTTGTTCGATAAAGTGAATTGTCGGAAAGAAATTCATTAATGAGATGCTAGAACTATAAAGAAAATTATTAAAAACTTTGCTTCGAGACTGCACGTGTACTGGCGTAAAACGAGCGATTTGAAATTTTACAAAAAAGAAAAAAAAAAGAAGAAATCTAGTCGCTCCTCTATCAATGTACGCGAATATTATGTGCATCTTGAATATATACAAAAAACAATTCAATCGGCAAGAAAAGTACAAAAAACGATATTTCATTGAAAGAATGATTGCAGCTTGGGCTTATTACGTACTACTATAACTCTATTACTATTACGATGGGATTCATTTTTAAATCGAAGTATTTGAATTCGTAGAAGTTGAAAGAATAGTGGCTATAGTGGTACACAGACATTACTGATAACAAGAGTTGTTATGTGAGGTATATTATTATTAATATTATCATTATTAAATTATTTCATTAATTTCATTAATGCAATTTTATTTTTTTAAGAGCCTCTTCGAACCTGCAAATGTCTTTCTTTATCGTAGCGTGACGAACGATAGCTTTGTTTGGGATTAAAGAAACGCTACGCTGGTACGAATAGTTTGTGGCATTGAGACAGGCTTGCTCGTATTTTTGCCTCGTTAAAGAAAAAAAAAAGGATATACGAATCACATATATATATGTTCCTTTCTAAGTGATACTAGATCAAATGCTTTGCAGCAGTGAGCAATGCAGTGGTGGTGTTGAATAATATTTGCAAAACGTATATGCGGTCTGGGTACATCCTTGCGCAAATGACGATCGTCGGATCATCGGGACGAATTTATCTTGTCGTAGAGGATCGATTACTTTTATCTCACTGAAAAGGCATGGGTCGCACGCGATATTGACGGTTGCTCGTCAATGTGTAGCGTTCAATTTTATTTATTCTGCGTTTCTTTTACAGCGATCTATCATGGTGTGGTATCGTGATAACTCGCTTTTAAAAAGCCTCACGAAATTCCGCCTTCTTTCTGCCGGTATTCGATGTAGGATTGGAGGACAAGTGTAGACACGACCAATAGACAAAAATGGAGAAGGAGAAATTCGTTAGAATCGCGAAGTATATTTGATATGCGTCGAAACGTCGAGCCCCTCGCCAAAAGATCATCGTGCGTAACGACATTGTAGCGTGTACAGAGGATTTATGTCGCATCGTGTTTGTTTAAATATTGTCATTCAGGTTCCTCGAGCGCTTCCTCCGAGCATGCACGGAGTCGACCAGGCGTGTCGAAAAAAACGTCTCGGGATAACGAGAACAGACAAAGCGTTGGAGGCATGTATCGATACCGAAGATCACGGAGTTAGTATCCACGTTGTTTAGCATAATGTGACTGTGTGTATGCGTGTGCATGGTTATAGCTATGTATAAATTGCGATCGATAAAAGGGACGAGACAAATACAAATTTCTATATGCAAGTGTATGGATTCTGCGGCGAACCGCCGGCCAGAATGTATTCGTTGGAAAACTGACGTTGTGAATAATTGTTCAAGGTAGTCCTCGCGTATCGATAGCATTGATTGCGAGTCCTTAATTTGCGGCTAATTTAAATACTCCGCGAGGGTACAGGATCGCAAAAAAGCGGGTCTAAAACGATGGGCGTGAAATGCAGGGGGGGCTGGAAAGTCCACGCGGATTCGCGCTGTTATTCGCAATTCCGTTTTCGTCGTTAAGTACATAGGGGATGATCGAAGAAACCTCGTCGTTAATGACGACAAAAGCAACAAGCCCCCCATTCGTTGGGATGCTCTTTGTTCTCGCGTGTTGTGTGCGCTTTCATATCAGTACGATCTCGCACTCGGTGATCGTCGATACTAATTCTAGCAATACACTAGACTATCCTACGTCCTTTTATTTAAAGTACCGGGACCGTTCCCGGGAACTCGTTAATCAAAATTCAAGATTTACAATGAATCTTGTTCGAATCAATGTTCGCGCGCGCGCGCGCGCGCGCGCGCGCGCCTTAGCATATACAATGGTTTTAGTCATCCGTATGTTGATTGTTGTATGCGCTTGATGTGGTGGGGCGATCTCTTGCAGGACTGTGTCTGGGTTGAATGTAAACGGGAACGCAATCTTTTTGTACAAAGATGTGTTTCCATAACGAATATGATCGTCTCGTAGGAATAAGTTCAATGAAATTTAACTTTGGGCGCGATGAAGAAATGTATTGTTTTGGTTTGGTAACATCGATCGCCGGTAGTGGAGCAAGATTGTCGAGAACGTGTATTATTGGCATATATACTTGGAAATCCAATGTATCTGCTGTATTCGAGTACAATAGGTACTTTGTAATATGATTTTAAATACCACGCGAACTATTGGCAGAAGCGCGCGGCAGCCTACGGCCCCGAAGGCGTTGATGCAGACATTTAAGTGGTTGCGTTAAAGAGGATGACCGATTTTCTCTGTCACGAATTATCGCGTAACGTGATGGACGATCCTTCGCAATAGAGAAGATCACTGTCAGTGATATTTAAATATATTTTCGTGCGAGATTGTCCCACGTTTATCTTCCAGCGAATATTTTAACGATATTCATCGTGAGTTATTTTTCTACTGGTTTTACTTTTCGTGTCCTGGCTGGTGTTGCTTGTACAACAGTGTCTCGCTGAATTTGTGACAGAAATGAAGGATCCCCTATTAAATAAGGAAACGATTTAATGTTTCCAATTACTTTTTATTTCGTTTTATCCATATTGTATCGTTAGACTGACCAATCGCAAGTGTCTTCGAATGTTTCAAAGAATTCCTCTGATCAATGAAGTGCACCGCATTAAAGTAACGAGCTCAATAGTGACACGAATTCTAAAACAAGAAAAAAATATTGAAAGGAGAGAAAAAAAAACGAAAAGTGCGTTCGAGGTAGAGAAAGGGGAAATGGCGATAGAAATGGGAATGAAAGTGAGAATGAAAGAGAGAATGGTGATGAATGTATGCGCTTAGGTATTATGATTGTATAATACGTGGTTTGTAATTGTACATAAGAGGAGAAATCATTGGCAGCAATTTAAACAGAATACAGATATCTATGTATAAAAAGTAATAAGTACTACTACACACCTCTATATATGTGATAAGGTTTGTAATATTTAAGGGAGGCCGATAGATTGTATAACCTACTAGATCTCAGAGTAAGTTATTAGGTAAAGACGTAATAATTCGTAAGTAACACCAAAATCACTCCGCTGTATCAAAAAATAATTTTTTATATAAGTTCCCACGGGCGCACATCATCTCCAATGGCACATGAGTTTTAGTAGACTTATTACGACTAACGATAGCAAGGCGTTAAGCTGGTTGTACATAAATAATAATGAAATGAAGAATAAATGGCTAAAAATAAAGAAATGCTTGATGTTGTTAAGTAAGAGAGAACGTTTACTGGGCCAAGCTCGCACGCTTACCCTTAATTTCCACTACACCATCACTGTTTAAACGAAACCTTACACTTTTCCTCTGTTTGTGTAATCCATGTCATTAGAAAAATCAAATAAATAATAAAAAAAAAATATCAAACCTTTGACATAACTTTTCTACGTAAATACATCTCGTATACGTAAAGTACCTTCTAAGCTTTTGCGCAATACATTTTCGAAACAAGTTATTGCGGCATTAATCTGGATCTAAATCATTAAGGACGTACGTTGTAAGGAACTCCTGATGAAATCTTCAATTTTTCATTAAATAATCGCAGACTTGAAAGATACACGAATCCATGTTTTATTCAATTCTCGATTTACTTAACAATATCAAATGGAATTACGTTGTCTATACTATTATTAGCCCCTAAAACTAAAATTAAAAAAGAAGAAGAAAATGTTTATTACATATTCGAATCAACGTTGCGAGGTAAATGTGAATACAAGAGTTACTGCGCGGATATTAATCATACGTACATACAAAATTATGTTTCTTAGTTTGTAATTTTGCATGCTATATATAAAGATATAAATACATATATAAATATATAAATAAAGAGAGAGGGCGTGTGTGTGTGTGTGTGTGTGAGAGAGAGAAAGCTGAACGGAAGAGTGAGAAAGTGGAATACGAGTTGTGTTATATAGTCATCAATAGAAAAGATACTAACTAAACATTATTGTCTCATGTTTGACGTTTTCTCTTATGTTGCGGATCTATTAGAAAAGATAAGAAACATCATTGTGTATACTATTAATACAGATAATGCATATTATACGTTATTATAATCTCTGTGAGTATGCTAATTATTCTAAGGTTTAATTATTAATAACTAATTGAAAGTAACCATGCTGGTAGTTATTCATTATGAACCTCATCCCGCCTCGAAGAAATCGACGCGCAGGATTCGTGATATTAATTTTGTTAAGATGAAATATAAAAATACAATTAACGTATGAAATATCAGTAAATTTAATTTTTTTTCTAATATATTACGTGTAATGTAAATTTCTTTATTTAGCCAATAATCAATCTTCCATACAAATCGCTCGTTCCTTTGAGTTTCAATGGATATATCGTATTTATAAAGTGTTATATAACTTTATCTTAGTTTACTATATTTTACGGTGTTAACCAAATATCACACTGCTTCTTAAAATAATAAAATTCTTTCAACCTGTGAGCCTGTGCGCGTATGAAGCCACCTGCATCGTCAGGGTCGAATCCCCCTTGAATGTCCATCGACACTAGAGTCTCATTGTATAACGAAGGTTTGCCGTGTCGACCAAGCACAAACACTGCAAATGCCCACCGATTAATTACTATTCGAGATTTATTTTATTCATACTCACCATTCCCTTTATACAACTGTAATCGAACCGTGCCAGTCACATATCTTTGCGAGTACAATATACTGTTCCGTACAAAATCACATTCGGGTGAGAACCACAAGCCTGAAAAAAAAAATTTGGTTCAGATACATCTCTGCTAGCACCGCGAAACTATTTTATTTACCATTGTAAACGTAATCGGACATCTTATCGGTTAAATAAGACTTTACTCTTAAAACCTCACGGTCCAACATGAATATTTCTAAATCCTGATGAGCCTTATAGAGGATCGTGGCGCCGGGTGACTCGTAAATTCCTCTCGACTAAAATGTTTAAGTAAGTTTGTATGTTATGCTCCCAAGTAAACTTTATTTTGTTATACCTTCAGGCCAATGAAACGATTTTCTACGATATCTATACGCCCTATGCCGTGTAGACCACCGATTTTATTTAGATACTGGATTATTTCCAAGGGAATAGTAAACACATCTTTACTTTCCAAATCTTTTACGGATGATGGATATCCCTGTTTAAAATTCAGTTCAATCTCCATGGGTTCCAGAGGAGCGGTCAATGGATCGTTTGTCATTTTATATAATCCTTTTGGAGCCGACGTGGCAGGGTTTTCCAGGAGCCCCGACTCGTAACTAAAGATGTATTATTTTCCATTGAGATTTCAGTCCCACATTAGCAAGTAATATAATTAATCACAATAGTGTTTCAGTTATACCTAAGATGTAGCAGATTCGCGTCAGTACTCCACGGTTCTTCGAGTGTCGCCGAGACGGGAATTCCATTTTCTTCAGCGTATTTCAACAAATTCGGTCTTCCTGGATAACTCGTGTAAAATTCTTTGTTCCTCCAAGGTGCAAGTATCTATGTAACGGCGACAAACGTATATACAGCACAACGTCGAAGGAATTGTAAAATGGAATTACCTCTATTTCAGGGCAAAGGCTGTAGCAACTCAACTCGAAGCGGAGTTGATCGTTGCCTTTTCCGGTTGCACCATGAGCGATTACAGACGCATCTTCAGCTCTTGCGATTCTTATCAGACCTTCGCTAATGCATGGCCGAGCAATTGAAGTGCCCAGAAGATATCTACCTTCGTAGATTAATCCACACGCGATGGCTGGCCACGCGAACGAAGATACAAAGACACTTTTTAGATCTTCTACTATCACCTTGTAGAATATGAAATTAATCATGAATACATGGGAAATTCGTTAAGAAGTAGATTTTATCACCGAGAAGATTAGTTGGACGATGTTAATGTGTATTTACTATTGTTATTACCTTTACAGCGCCAATTTTTAATGCTTTCCGTCTAATAGCATCAAAGTCTTCCTCCTGCCCAATGTTTGCCTAAATCGTAATGGTAAATTATTATCCGTTTTGTAAGGAACAATTTTGTTAATCAATGTGTAAGTAGTCTTACCACATAAGCGATGACTTGATATCCCTTTTCTTTCAACCACAATAGTATACACGATGTGTCTAATCCTCCACTATAAGCTAAAACGATTTTCCTTTCACTTCTTGACATCTTGTGAAGTTTCGGTGCAACGGAGATTTCAAAATAATATGATAGCGCCGAATTTTGCGAAAGTGACAGGCGGCTTTCATTATTTGGGCAACTTTGTCTGTTGACCCGTGATATACGATAACCCTCCGCAGTTGTGTTGCAATAATAACGTGTAATGACTTCAATTTTGCTCGGATCTCAACTGACATTTCGCTTGATAAGTGATTAGAATGTATTTCACGTGGTATGGTGTACATCGAAAAGAAAACAATGCTGGAGCGAATTGTAGGCCTTTATAAGCAGAACATTTTGTTTAGACTACAATCTACATACATATATTATGATCGCATAATATATTAATCAATATCGTAAACTTTGTAATAATCTCGCCGCTAAATAATCGCAGTATTAACGCACATCAATAATTATTATGATCAATTAACAGATTAACTTCCATCGATCGAAAGCGATCTACAATTGCTTCTTATGTGCGGTAGAAGTTTTAACATGTAAATATTTATCGACACGGTAAAGATTTTACTTATCAGTTAAACAGCTATAAGTCTTTAGTATTCGGACATTCTTCAGATTTATGTAAATGCACCGCTTGATGGCGAATCGAAAGCGACATTTCCACGATGCGTAAATTCGATATACATACACGTTCAACAAATATACTTGTGAATAAATCGATAGTCCAATAGAGGTACAATAAATAAGTGAATGCACGTCTACCATCTCGCTATACAATAATACATTAAATAATAAAATCGAACGTAAAAAAAAAGATATTAATGCTGACATCGCGTTTTTATTCAAATGAATATGACCGAAGCGCGTGTAATCGTGTTGCACATGGAACACTTACACTTTTTTCACGTGGGTTCGATAAGCATCACTAGCTCTGAGTGAGATCGAGGACTAAATCTTTCAAGATTGTTCAACAGTCGATAGTTTTTGGAGCGGGAGATAACGAAATGCTAATAACGAGAAATATACACGTATATCACGATTCTCTTCTACGACACATCAAATTCCTTTGCTAACCGACCCCTTATTATTAACAAAGAGGCGTCTTGGCGTACAGTAACATATATCTTCAGCTAGAATCATTCGCCAGCCTAAATTACCATGAAACACTTCCGTGCAATCTACATCAGTATTGCCAACATGTTTATTCTTCGTTAACGTTTTTTCTTTTCGCGCAGGCACTTGATACCGGATATCATTTTCTCCATCTAGCGCCGCTTCTACTTCGGCCAATTGAGGTTTATGATATGACATACTCCAATTTCTCAATTAGTCGCCAAATGGCTGTGCGACCTAAACAATTGACTGCGTGTTCCCTATTTAATATTTTCAGAGATCATCCACAAACTTTCGTAGCTGGTATTACTGATGGAGCCAAAGCTAATGGCGTATTAGGAATACGGGAATGTGTTTTTACTTTGCTTGCAAACACTCGAGTCTTTTTACACGTGAAGTTTACTCAGGTCATCTAAGAAGGATTTCGGCGTGATTATATGCGACGAACCTGAAAGGGAAGGTGATTGTTAACAGCAGCTTACGATTGGGCCGATGTTTCTTAACAGGCACTTACCAATTATCACTTCCCAGTTTTTCAAAGCATTCGTGACTTCATAAGCACACCGTACTTCGGAAAAGCAAGCGCCACCGACTACGAACACGATCAATCGTGGTACATTCTTAATGGTCTGTTGACCCTTATCTTTATGCCAATGTCCGTATCGCGCGCTGCAAGCAAACAATAATACAATGATTACATGTAATTATATGAAATTATTAAATCTTCTCATACCTAGTTGGAGCGTGGTATCCCGAACTTGCCGCGCGGCCAGCTAAAAATGGGAAATGTTTGGAATCAAGCTTGTCTTCGATCGCGTCTTCCATGATATCCTTCATAACCGGTGTCCAACGGCTCATTTGATAAGTCTGCTCCGTAATTCTTTCTTTACGCGGTACGGTGTACAATTTCTTACGGTTACCACCCTGTAATCATAACATGGTAATGCGATACATAATGCAAAGATAAAATAGAAAAAGAAAATAAAAAAAGTACTCACGTCAACAACAATGTTGATACTAAGGTTCGCCATGTTCACTATGGTTTGTTTGTCATCGGGAGATACTTGGGCGTGGTTAACTAGACGGTTAAGGTTTTCGTCGGAAATGCCATTTTTACTAATAACATATAACGCGATAATTCGTAGCTTGTCTAGGTGGTGCACAGTCTGATCAAGTAAAATCGGCGTGATGTTCTTCATTTGATCCTTGATACGCTCGCCTTCGGCGTCCGTGCCCATTGCCAAATCCTAGTAAAGCAAAACACGCGAAGTTACCGTATAACCAATTCAAAGGCTTTGCAATCCGTATCACAGATCAAGTATTACACACTTGCTCCACTTTGCAGAGCTTATCCACATTCCCCTGATAACGTTTCATACAATCTTCGGCTAATTGTAAATGTGTTGCATATTTGCTCAATTCCTTCTGGTACTGTGGCATCTTTTTGATCATCTGCGAAAGATCCTTCATACTCTGCTTGTCCCCTTGCGGCATTCTTTTCGACTCGGTGAACTTTTTTAAATTCTTAGTAACGTTTCTGAAAGCAAACGTACACTTTAGCGTGAACGCGCCTTTTCCAGCTAAATCTTAAACTATTTCAACTTACTGTGACACTACGGCAATATGTTGATGTCTAAGCTCTACCCACAAATCATCGTTCTCGTCCAACAACACCTCCTTCTGTACTCCCGCGGAGGCTTCGAACCTTACAAGAATATCGCCCCCCCCGTTAAAATGTTATTTGACATTGTAATCCTACGCGCGCGCTCTACCATTTACCTGTAAACATCATTATCAATGTCTAATAAATCATATGCCATTGCTTGCAGCGTCAACTCGTGCAGCAGCGGGGAGACGCAATCGAATCCTCTGTCCAGGATAAGCAGCTGGGAACGCGCTTTCTCAGGTCCTTCTCCCATTGTCGGTTCATCCGCCTTGTAAGCATCTAGCTTCTGCTGCACCATGTGCGCCAGTTCCACGTTCCGGTCAAAGTCGCTGTTCCAGAAAAGCCACGTATGAAGGAGGTTCGCGTCGGTGAGTATAAAAGTACAACGGGCAAACGTTTACGTACCTTCGGTATCTAACAGACGGGTATTCCCCAAGAGTGGCACATAGTGTCGCTATCTGTTCAGCTATTCTTTCCATATTAGCTGTTCTCAAGTTGGCGAACGAAGGATTATAAAAGCAAGCGAATGTTTCGCGCGAGTCCAACGAGAAGACCTGTGTTTAACCATGTACTCGTTTCAATGTTATCCACCCGAACATCTTAAGCTATTATACGTTATTCCTCAAGCAGTGTAAATAAATATGCGATACACATTTAATAAACTAATAAACAGTCAACGATAAATAACAGCATACAATATCGCATGCACGAAACGACAGTTTTTCAACCGCGAAAGGAGAAAGTAGCAACTACACATCTAAGGTATCTACAAAGAAGTCTTTCGCCTATTTACTATCTCGTGAAAATAAAGAACTGAGGAGGGCACGGGAATAAATGTTCCGTTCGTCGAAGCTCGGAAAGTTGTTAAGTAACTATTGCGATTTGCGACTACTTCTAGTGGCTAAGATCTTTCTCTTCTTGTTCATCACCTGCGACTCGTAAGGCAGGAAAGCGATGTTGATCTCTTTGAGGGTTTTGATCTTTTTAGCGGCGAGAGACTTGCAGAGTTCATTGAACAGCTCCTCTGGACACACTGGTCGCGTAACAAGCATGAATGCATTCCGTCGTTAGTACGTGCTTATTATGTGAGTATTGTACAAAATAGTGGAGCAGAGAGAGGGGGGGGTGGGGCGAGGTTAGAAGTCGGATAAATCGGCGTTAACATCGTCGCGCTCGCTGTTCGAGGAATTGAGAAATATGGTGTGTAAAAATGCTGCAGGGACGGATGGTACCGGTGTACGGGAAGGTACGGTGTGTGACAGTTGTTTTTGTGTACGAGTGCGCGCCCGTCACCACGAAGAACGTAAAATGATCAGACACTTGTTTTGCTTGTTACAGTTTCCTTTGCTTTACCTGCTCTTCGTACGGTATGAAAGCGATGTTGATCTCTTTTAGTGTCTTTATGCGTTTAGCTATCAGCGAGTGGCACAACTCTTTGAACAACTCGTCGGGGCACGCTGTAAAGAGACAGACGGTAAAGCGCCGCGTGGACTGGTGAGGACATCCTCGCACGATCGTCTCTATTCCCGAACAATCCTGCCTCTTTCGCGTGTACTTGTTTAAATGAAATAAGAAGACGGGACCGAGTTCTCGTGTGTACGTCGAGCAACAAAAAACGGTACTGTTTAGAGAGAGAAAAATAATGAAGAACAGGGCCCAAGATGAGACTAGGCTGCTCCGAATTCGTGATAGCGGACTTTCTCGCGGTAATGCTTGCCGCGGGCAAAGAGATCGCCCGATAGTACCTTCCGTGAAATAAACGTGCGCGACTTTGTAGGTGGTCCTGGTGGGGTTGCTGAAGTCTTCGATCAGCTTCTGCACAGAAGAGTTGCAGGGCGTGATCAGGTAGATCGCCTCCATGGTGGGTATCGGTTCCCGTTTCTTGTTGATATCTTCTACCAGGGTGATCCCTTGGGCGCTGATGTCGTGCATCTTGCAGCACGCCGACACCATCCTCATGGCCAATTGGTCCACCACCAAAATACGCCATTGCACGCCAGGTGTCCCGGCCTTCTTCTGTTTGATCACTTCGTTCATAATCTCTGGGAAAGAAAATAGTATGATAAGAGAAACTGGCGTGGTATTGAGCAAATGTTTAGCATATTACAGGTCCCTATTAATCATACGAATCAGCGCTAAACATTTTTACATCGCGCGATAATACACACTTTATAATGTACAACACTTCTCCAACAGATTTAATAACGTTCTTAACGACAATATTCTGTATAAAAATTGAAAAATTAAATCCATTCAGTGTTCGATTGATGTCCATCGATCAATAATAGTTTCGCTCTCTGCTCGATTGATACTCGTTTCCTGTTGCGCATTACAGAAACGCAATAAACAGTTTCATCAAAGTAATTCAATAATTGGATCGTAGTTGTGACGTATTAATATTTATGAAGGTAACAGCGATATGTATTCATCCATAATTGAGCGCGAATGTAGTTAAGGGATTTAAAATTAAATGAGACATCTTTTGGCGCTCTCTACGCGTATTGATCGTTCGTACGAAGCAATGACGTCACTCACAACAGGTCCGTATCTAAAGAGCAAGGGGCACCGCGTGAAACAATACCTTAAATAAGAAACACGAAATAAGGGTTGCACAGCTAGACGAGCATCTAAAATGGACCAAGGCTTTGCTAATACGATGCTACTGGCGATTAGATTTCATTGCAAGGTAGAAATTGTTTCATAGAAAAATGATTTATTAATTAAATTACTCAACGCCGACTGATATCTACGTCAGACACACGAAGATCCCGAAATGCGCGACAATTATTGCATTATACTGTATTTACAGACGTTGGAATGCACAGGCAAAATGAAATATCTTGTTGGTTTTAATTATTAAACACGCGAATGAAAACGCAAGAAACGTGCAACTATTGTAGAAATCACAAGAGTTAAACTGATTCAACACTATATACCTCGGATGTAATAGATATGTAAAGCAAACGTGTATAAGAACAAAGTTGCACGGTTAATGATACAAGTGGGAAACAGTAAAAAAACTTCGTTTTCTACTTGTATTATCTCGAAATGTACGAGGCCATCAGTGCATGTTTACCAAAGAATATTAATAATATAATTTATTGTGATCAACAGATTGAGATGCCGATGCATATAAGCATTTCCAACCTGTTTTGCTTCACGCGATACTACACGGACTTTTGGATACAGAGCCCGAGGAATTTACGTCTGTAAAATACACATTTGACATTTCTATCTAGCAGCCGCTTCGTAAACGATGAAATCATCGCAGCACATACGCCCCTTTGGAGGTTACGGGTTCTGACAGCGGTTCGGGCGACGCATTTCACACGCGAGAAGAATTTGCATAATTGCTGCGATATTATCGTACGAAAATATTTCCGAATTTCCCTAATTTCGCGGAAAATTAATTTTTTTACTCGTTACTCACTTTGACCAACCTGTCCCTTGAGCGCCATTTTGCTAGTAACTGACTACAGATTTCGCTGCCAGGTGGCGCTTTGAAACGAACAAGTAGATAATTCTAGAATCATCTCAGCTGGCGGTCATCTAGTAACGTTCCTCCGTTCGAATCGATGAGGCTGAACCGCGCTTGGTCGCGACAAGTGTTTGCTTAATTACACTTTCTTTAGTAGTTTGCTGATTAAGCTGGTTAGATCTAAGAAACGTGAAAACGATGCGAGACTTGTCAATTCAAAGATCTAAGGAATACTCGCCATTTTTGCTTAAAAGAAATTACAGCATGCAGGGGTTAAGGGTAAGGGTTGATTTGACTCGATGCCAATAGTCATAAATAAACGAAATAGAATAATTAAACACTTCTTAGAACATTGAATTGTACCAATTTCCCCCAACAATAACGACATCGAGTACAATAACTACATCGTACAATCTCGATTCCCATACAAAATTTAAATCCTCATCTATTTCTAAAATACTACAAACAATACCTATTAAACCATTTCCCCTCATTCCAACCCTGCAATTTGGCGGCATTTCCCACATCCAAAATGGCGGTCGTTTAATCCATACATTCGAAAACATTCGATAAATCGAATGATCGCTTTACAAGCGCTCATTGCGATAATCGAATTCCCTTCGAACCTCTACGTTCAGTTCATTGGAATCTTTCACGGTGGTGACGCGTGCCGCTCTCAAACGGCGAATCGATTATCTTAGAGAAATCCAACATCCCCGATTGGAGTATCAATTATGTGCAGAGAAAATACGGGATGAGCGCACCACCTGAGAAAGAGAGAGAGAGAGAGAGAGAGAGAGAGAGAGAGAGAGAGAGAGAGAGAGAGAGAGAGAGAGAGGGTCCGGCGGCCGAGCGGGCCGCGAGAGAGAGAGAGAGGGAGCAGGAGGATCGGCTCAACGAGGACGCGAGAGGGTTCGTTCAGTCAGTACGGATTTGTTCGCCGGTGTGCGTGGATCGCGTCGACGGTTTGCGCGCGCAACGCCAGACAGTGTGCTACCGCCCGCGTTCGTAAGAACGGCAGACACTTCGATAAACTTCACCGTGCGCGTCGCCCGCCTAATTCCGCGTGCCGGTCTGTCTCTGCGCGCGTCTCGGTGCCGGTTTGACATAATAAAGAATAAAAAAGAAGAAGGAAAAAAAAGGAGGTTTTCGTTCGCCGTACGCGGTCGGTCTCGCGAGTCAACGCGCCCGGGATAATGTGTGCCGCGGATATTGTTCAGCAGTGATAACACCGCGTCCTGACTGACGGGGCTGTTGCATCGGCTTTCTTATGTAACCAGTGCGTCCCTGTCACCACGTTTCCGGTACTTGGAGTTCGGCTGCGATCGTCCACGATGAAGCTGGAGTATCCCTGTCGCGTCGAGGGTTGGCTGAACGTCTGCGGTGAGCGGGATTTTTTTCTCTGAGCTTTTTCCTCCCCGCTTTTCCGCGGCCGACCGCGAGACCTCCTTCCTCGTTGCGTTTTCTACGGGCATCGGGGGAGGGAAGAGGAGCGAAATGGGACGAACGGGCGGCTCGAGCGAAGAGGGAGGTTATGTGAGGTCGTGTGTACAAAAGTATCTATCGTGCAGTGAACCTCGGAGATGCACGTGCGCTGTGCGCCGCGAGAGCGCCTATTTCGCTCGTTTCGCTAGCCGGCGTGCGAGTCGGGCTCGCACGCTCATTGCATAACAAGAGGCGCAGGGGGAGTAGTCCTGTCATCGTTCGGTCCTACGAAAACTCTTCGAGGGGGGTGGGAGGGGGCACCGGTAGTCCGTTGCTCCCCACTCCCAAGAATGTCACGCACGCTGTACCTCGCGATAGAGACCCCCGGTCTGTTTATCTCTCTGTAAACAAAGTTGACGGCCGCGTAGCGTTTTTCCCTCCTTCTTCCACGGCCGAAGAACGTTTCCTTTGTATTAGCATTTCATTTGCTTTACTAATCGCGCCGTTCGTAACGGAGCTTTCGAATCGTTTCGAATGTCACGTGCACGCGGTATTCCTAGGCTCGACTGCACGAGTAAATCGCTCCTTTCTGTTGGTGTCTCGATTAAATCATTCCGAACGTTCGCTCGGCAGTGGTAGCTAGGGGGTGTCGAGTTACGCAATGACTCGACGCCCCTTTTGTAGGTCACGGAGGGTGAATAAAGTGTACAGGTATCGGAATAATAATTACTTGGTTTTTGTAAGGGTTAGGAGGCATAGCGGAGGTTTTCGATCTAGTTGTCTCAGATGGTTTAGGATTGTACGAGTTTATCGAAGGTCTTTGTATCATATTGAAGTAATTTGTGATTTCTGTCCTTTTTTTACCGACTGACTGTTTCTATTTTTTTTACGATCCTGGCTCCACACAAAAGTTCGAGGGGAACTGTTTAATCCCATTCTGAAGGATCGCACGTGACGAAGGGAGCGGTATCGCGAGCAGGGTCGCCACATTTCTGGCCAGAGCTCTTGGTCTTAATATCTCACTTCCGTTCTTTCATTACAGCTCCTACGTCGTTGACATTCTCCACTAAGCTCTAAATCCACGTGCGACTGGTGGGAATTTTAACCCATTCCTTGCGTTCCTACCCGATATTCTCTATTCTCAGCTAGACAGATTTCGAACAGTAGCGGTTCCTAGCTCGACTCGCGTTAAGGGTTTACATTCTATTTATTTTGGTCGTGATAGCCTGAAAATTCTGAACCCTTCTCTTTACACGTCCTCTTTACGCAAACCGGGAACGCGATCGATGAAAGGAAACCAAGAAAAAGCGAGAAAGTACCCGAGGTATCCTTCCTCTGTGGTTTGCGCGCCGCTAATGTCGTCAAGCCTGACGACCTTCCTTTTTTCTTCGTCAGCCGTGCCAGGCAGACGGGTCGTTCGATTTTTACGCCCTTGGCGACGCGGTGTGTTCGTTTCGCGCCGTGGCTCGTTTTCAAGTCGAACCTCGCCTCTAAACGTGTCACCCGAATGAGCTGGAATAGCTGACGCTCAAACGCATACGATGAATATGTATCACGGCGAGGCGCGATAAATCGCCATGCAGATCGGCGTCGCTTGCAGACTGCTCGGCTGTCTTTCGACCAACGTCAATGACATTGTCCGCCGACTGCTCATTATACGCTGCTGAGAGTAATTAGGGGGCCACGGTCTCGAACAGTTCAGTAGAGTGAGTCGAACGATGAAAGAACTCTACTGCGCGGTATAATTAGAGGATTCCTTATGCAAAAAATGAATCAGTTGTAAAAAACAATGGGTGTACAATGTCTCGTGTCTCGTGGGGTTTATTAGAGTGTATTAGGTACGTAGATTTAACGAAGAGAGTTTGTAGAAATCTTTGTGGGTCAATAATTCGAGTAGAGTATTATATTTGGATTTCAGTGTAACCTGAATTGGTAATTCATTTTTCTCATTTCTGAACACTTTTCCTAGTTTCCTAGTTTTTTTGAGTGAATATCGGTTTATTCAGTTTAGTATTCAGAAATTCTCCAATATAAGCAAGTTACTCCTTGCTCCAATATTCGAGCGCTCAGTTATCTTTAGAAAATGTTGAATGAAAAAGTCGCTGTCGCCTGGACATTTATTGCATAGCTAATTGTATCGATGACAGACAACCGTTTACCTTGAATTTTCGCCACTTTCGTCTGCCCCTTCACTTTCCTCGATCTTTCAATGTATCGGTGGAGGGGGCTCCGTGGATCGATCGCCTTTCCTTTTTCATTCCCAGTCTTTCCCATTTGCATCGAAATGAAAACATCTCTGTTTGATGGCCAATCTCCATCGCGGGGGCCTTTTGTCTTTGGTCGCCCAGCGAATGGGCGTTCCTTGTACCATGAATTCGTACACATCCGCTATTCGCGGCGTATTTGCGCGACCATGCTCGCCAGGCATGGGAAGAACGAAGCTCACAAGACGCACAGACTCGCATCGCGGCCACTTTTTCGAGCGCGATATTGGTACGCCAGGTAGAAAATAATCTCACTGGAGAAGGCAGTTTTACGACGCTAAAGTATTTAAATGCCTTTGCGCAGCGTTTCGATTTGACTAGCCATTCCTGTTTATTGTTACTTTGTCACTGAAGCCCGTGGTATCGCGCTGAGATCAACTTTCCCGGGTAATAAATAATAATAATAACCACTGGCGAATAATCTTCGAATGAAATAAAGCTATTCGAGAACAATACTTTATTCGAACAATGCCCAACTCTGCGCAGCATGTCCCAAATAATTTTTCGCGTATTCAAAAAAAGATCCCTCGTGCGATTCTTCTCGCAAATGGTATTACGAAACATCCACGAGAAAAGTTTGATCGAGAGTGAAATCATTCCAATGCTCAGAGCTCCTCATACATTATCTAACATTCTAACGAGAGATGCTGTAAGTAGCATAACGAGAAGCGTCGATGTGACGTTCAATTCATTAATGAGAATGGAGGGGAAATACAAAGCGAGCGCGCAAACCTCGCCGTGCGTTGCTGCGCGCATTATCATACTAATTAACGGGTTAAGATCAAAGATTGCAGGGGAACGGGACCAGTTTACCTTCGGTAATTGATCTGATTTGTCCACTTATCGTTGTTCGTTTTCTATCCCGATAATTCGCCCGCGAACAACAAACAAACAAACAAGTTTCTTCGGTTCCGTGCCTCGCGCTGCAGGCAGTTTAATAACTGGCGCTATTCAATCGAGCTACTTTCGCCGCAGCTAGTGCCCGTATTTTATACTCGTTCGTTTGAATGCGCACCTGCAAATAATAAAGAGCGTTCCGTTAGCGACGAGGAAGCTTCGAGCCCAGCGGTCTCCGTTTACGTTGAAACAAACGGAACGGGTAAATCACGTGAAATCGGGGAACGCCGACTCGTCTAGTACATCTTGGAAAATTGCTGGCCACGCTTATGTAACGCAGCTCTCGAACATTGTGTTCGAACTGGCGCGATAGACTTTCGAATGCATCGAGAACAAATCGGCCGTGCCACGGTTGAGAGCGAAACAGAATCAAACGCAAAGATACGGTAGAAAGCATCGCTGCTTGTTCAGTTTCTTTGACAAACTGCACGATAATTGTTTAACATAACACCGAAGGGAAAACACCGAGATCTATTTGCAGCGCGTTAACACGGCCCAGATTGTACACCGCTCGCCGGCACTTTCGACTTTTCCTTTCATCTCGCGGATTACGCGCAGCGTATCTCGATTATGCGAGGGGGGAGCCTGCTCTTTTCAATCGGCCACTGAGTCCGCTGAATTCTAATGACCCTCGCTTAATCCGCTTTGCACACGCCGCCGGGCATTACCTGCTCTTAGAGAATAATTTATCACACGTGCTGGTCAGTACTACTTCCAAAAAACAGGCGACAGAAGCAGTGTATCTATTCGACACTCTCAGTGGAATAAAGTAAAACGCTTGGGTGACGTGGTAGCTCGATGATGCATACGGGTCCATTTTGACCCAATAGTACCGGTACATGTTTCGTTGACGCAATTCTTTGATATTGATTTCATAACGATGCTAATAAAAAGTGTAACGAGTGACGTATATTTTTTTAGGTCAGTCTAAACGGATTTGTTCTCAAAGTAAAAAATGTTGAGGTTCTCTAGGTCGATATTTTCTTGTTTTCCACAAAATACGCCGACAACGATCAAAGTCTTTACACACGCTGCTCTGCATGCAACAGTTTAAGGGAAATACCAAGTGTGCCTCTCTCTCTCTCTCTCTCTCTCTCTCTCTCTCTCTCTCTCTCTCTTCCTCCGATTGTATCGGTTAACACGAGCACATTGGGTACAGAGTAAAAAGGATACAGGCCGCGGATACCGCGATGGTGCACCCCAGATCGGCCAGGTTATTTACTCCGGGCGAGGGCGCGCTGGAAGCGCACCGATCTTAACCCTTTCGCTACGACGGGCGACTATAGTGGCACTCCATACGGTGCCACTGAGGTACGACGGGCGACTATAGTGGCACTCCATACGGTGCCACTGAGGTACGACGGGCGACTATAGTGGCACTACATACGGTGCCACTGAGGTACGACGGGCGACTATAGTGGCTTCCCATACGGTGCCACTGAGATACTACGGGCGACTATAGTGGCTCCCCGTACGGTGCCACTGAGATACTACGGACGACTAGCCGCTGGCCGACGACCATTGACAATATTTTATTTTGCATCATTTGTTTCTCACAACCGAAATAACTAAATGCTTAGCAACCCAAATTCCTCAAGAATCAGCCTCGAGTAATTTGTTCGATTGTTTGTAGCGAATAAAGTCTCCCTGGAATACCCTTTATTTATAAATACCCTTTGAAGAAAAATTCTTTCGTTCGAATAACATTCAGCAGTTTGGGTTCTCCGCCGCGGTACTCCTGCTGACGATCGGCGTCGCGTACCTACCGTACAGTGATGTCGCGGCGCGCGGCATTGCCCCGTACAGTGATGTCGCGGCGCGCGGTATTGCCCCGTTCAGTGGGAATACCGCGGCGGAGAACCTGCCCGTAGCGAAAGGGTTAAGTAACTACGCTCGGCTTAATCCGAGCCGTAACGCGCAGAAAATACGGTGTTTCCAGTCACGTTCCCCTTTTACTCCTACGCTGGCCGCGAGTAGCGTATAAATAATTGATTTATTGGATGATTTACAACGATCCGTGCTGCTCGGTTCGCCCGATACGTCCGAAGTTCATGCATAGCGCTCCGCCGCCGCCGCCGAGCCGTTTCCGTCCGCTTACCGATACACGGCCAGGTTTATCGCGACCATTGCCGTTACTACTTCATTGTGTAATTGCAGTGGTGTTCCTAGTAAACGATATCGCGGCGGATCCAGCTGTAAGCTAGATCGTAATGCTTGAACCCGAGTTCACGGGGCTCCAGCTGCTTGGAGCACCAGCTCTTCCTCTCGCTTCGGTTGGGTAGATTTCGGATGGTGCTTTTAAAGTTTTCTCCGACCCCTTTCGTGGCCACTTTGCTGATTTTCGTAGATTGTTTGGGTTAGGTTAATTGTCAGTTTTCTTAATCTTTGTAGAGGAAAGGAGCGTGCGAATAGAGGTATGCTTAGTGTTCTTAGTAATCCGTGACACTGATTTTTATACAAGTTCACGCATCTTTTATACTTTTCTATTTTTCTACATCTCTACATATACTTCTATATCTCTATATTTATATTTCTATATTTATATATTTCTACTTACCTATATCTCTATATCTTTATATCTTTATATCTGTATACCTATATCTTTATTTTTCAATATTTCTATATCTCTATTTTTCAATATTTCTATATTTCTATATTTCTATATTTCTATATTTCTATATTTCTATATTTCTATATTTCTATATTTCTATATTTCTATATTTCTATATTTCTGTATTCCTATATTTCTATATTTCTATATTTCTATATTTCTATATTTCTATATTTCTATATTTCTATATTTCTATATTTCTATATTTCTATATTTCTATATTTCTATATTTCTATATTTCTATATTTCTATATTTCTATATTTCTATATTTCTATATTTCTATATTTCTGTATTTCTGTATTTCTGTATTTCTGTATTTCTGTATTTCTGTATTTCTGTATTTCTGTATTTCTATATTTCTACATTTCTATATTTCTATATTTCTATATTTCTATATTTCTATATTTGGATATTTCTTTACCAACGATCACTACCTCTGCCAAGTGAACGCGTCTAAAATACCCATCCTGAATCACAGAAGCGTGCCGCGTGAAAAGGTCGTAACACGCGAAATCAGTGGATGCAGCCTAGTCCTCGATCTCTGCCATTCGCTTGCCAAAATTCTCGCCGGCGCGAGGATGATTTACAGCCAGGTGAAAGTTCCCATACGGTTTCTCCTGACAATCTCTTCCGTTCCTCCACTCGATCTCCAAAATTCTAACATGTTTCTTAAGACTATATTTCGTGCTACTTTAACGAACGAATTGGACAGAGATTCGCACAGATGTGACCGAGACAGTGTCTTTGGTTACCTGAAAGGCCGCGGAGTTTGCGTGTTAATGACATTTGCATAATGCACTGCGAAGATAAATAATCACGGGGCACGAGGAGGGTACAGGCGAAAAACTGGATAATCCTGATCAGTCGTGCGACAAAATGTTACTTCATATTTACGCTATCGACCGCCCTCTCTGCTTACCGGTTTCGTAAATGGCAGTTTCACTGACATTTGCAAAAGTAGCTTTAGCGCGGAGACCTAAGTGTCACGCCAGTATCGCGCGAGCTACAAAAACTCGACTCGTGCCGGCACAGATAACATACGTTACGTTGTTTAATAGGACAATGAAGTTGCGGAATGAATTATCGCGCTGGATATTCATTGTGAATAGCCGCGATGCGTTCCTCTTTCATCTTCTCTCGTTTTCCAAATCCAGATTTCTGGTCAGTTTTCGAGGGACTCTGATGCAGAGAGAAATGAAATTTATGAAATTCTTTATTCTTCTCGAGAGGTTTTAAAAGCTAATATAAAAAAAGAAGCTAATTTAAAACTGCTGTAAATTTCGGTTGACTGACTCCTTTTAATGACCAATTAGTCGTCATTGTTCCACCTAAAGCCTAGCAGCATATCTCCAACTACGATACTTACTATCAAAATTCCATTCTACGATTTATTAGATTTGCAATTAATTATCTAGAGTTTCTTTGTTGGTTTTTCCCTCCTCTTAATTGCGCTCGGCGTGTCGATTGTACCGTAGGTTGCGAAGGGTGCAATTTTAATAGCACGGACAGACAGAGCTCTGCAACAGCAAAGTTGCAGGCAGGTGCACGGATAGATCGGCCGATTGAAACAACTTTCTCGTTAGATCTCGCGAACTCGTTTTATACCGGTCTAATTGACCGAATACGATCGAATTCAATCGCGCAGATAGAAATTTCACGAGCACTGGCGCATATTTTAAGTTGACGCTAATCTGCTTAATATTCTTATCGCTTCTTTAGAAAGGACGTTAACAAACGCACCTCGACACACACGTCGCAGACTTTTTACTACGTAAAGCCGTTATCGATCCCATCCTACAACATCCTTTATTCGAATATCTGCCTGCGAAGATGTTGTTGGTTCAAGTCCCAGAACAGTTGCGCAGATCAGCGGGAATTTATTCTGGCAATCTTTTACGCTATTAAACGCGGAGTTTCTTCCGTAAATACAAAGACAGACGATTCACTACCCAACCTACGCGAGACATAAATTCCTGGTCGTTGCAGTATCGGTAAACATTGGAATCGATGTCGGTTCTTTGGCAGTCCCTCGAAAACACAGCAGTTCAGGCTACGAACAGCCCGATGCGTCTTTCCAGCGAGTTGGACGCCAGATTCATCGCGTGCCCCAACAATTGGAGCTGACGTGGATCGCGATAAATGTTTGAAGATGTAATTTCTAACGGTCTGCCATCGGAATCCAAAGATAGCTCCGTTGTCTTCCGGTTTCTAGCGCGTCGTGGGCGTGCTTCGATTACGGTCACGTTACAAGTTGAATATCATTGACTTCCACGGGCACACCAACACACCAGGCATCATCGATTCTTTAGTCAAATCACATTTACAGTGAATTCTCTTTCTTAATCAAAATTAATTTCAAGAGTTAACTTATTCTTGGACCTCGACGAGTAAAATTAAATCGAATTATTCTGTTGCCACGCGATTCTGCGATATTTGTGAAATAAAATTATTTTATTTAGAGCAGTACTTGTTGAATTTCAAGGGATTCTCGTTCCTATAGAGCTCCTTGCGAGGAGCACGATGACGTGTAGGAACTTTGATGCTTCTCCCCAATTCCTTCTCTCCGATATTCCAAAATTGATTCCGCATCCAAATTGAAAGTGACGCAGCCTCATAGCCGCGGCCCGGCGCAGGGGAAAATAGATTTTGGGCGGGACGAGGCCACAATGGTTCGACCTCGGAAATTTCTGACGTTATCTGGAAGTCCTTCCACCGTTATTTCATCAACGTGGCTGCTGATGTATCCACAAAGGTACGGAACGGAAGTCACGTCGTGTCGGCGTACAATGAACCCTGCTGGTACCAGCTTCTGATTACGTTCTGCAAAAGATTCGCGAAACTCTGACGGAACGTCGACTTGGTTTCGAGTGCCCCTCTGCTGTAACAATTTTGCAACGCCCAATACCGCAATTTCGTATCGTAAATTTCGACTTGGGGACAGTCTCGATCCTCGCAGACTATGCTCGAGCACTCGTCACGTAAATATTCCGCTCGCATGTCGCGATAGGATATCGCGCAGAGATCGTGATATATTTTCCAGGTCGGTTACGCTAAATAGGTTGAAAATAATGGCAGCTCGCGTGCAGACTTTTTCCGCTGGCTATACCGTATTATTCCCTCGTTTTTGCCGTGCTCTTTAAGCAGTGTAACTCACGCACGACTCGTTACCAGCCTTGGCTCTCGCGCAGATATTTTCTTAGCGAAACGAATTGGCTTTACAGAAACTTGCCAAATTGATCTCTGTCGGATAAGAGAAGAAGGGAAGATTCGCTACTTTTATTCGAAAAGCTTCGCAGATCTATCTCTTATAACGCATTTGTCATCTCGCTCTGAAATTTCCGTAATTAACATTTGCTTCGATAGAAATCTAGGTAAATTGCCAATGTAATTGAACATTACTGTACTTTGAAAGCATAACCATCCGTTCTGACTTCGTCATTCCTAATCAAAAAACAACCCTGGTATAATTCGTAATCGAGATTCTCTAAAGTATATACGTCTCCCACGTTACACGTTGCTCGCAGTGTAATCATGCCTCCCTACACATGCTTGGCTACTAATTCGGTTCATTACCAACACACGTGAGCACTTACCTCGGGAGATATTACGAGCGGCGATATTAGGTGCACTTACCCTACATCGCAACGAACTTAGCAACTGTTGAAATGATCCCCCATCCTCGCGCCGTTCGGTCGCAATGTTTGTTCCACTTTCTCCCTCTCGCCCGACGCGAGCATCACAAATTCTCTGTTAGCCGTGAAACAAGTATCGCAAACGGGCGCGCTACAGCCGCGTTGGAAAGTCTCCAACGTAAAAATAGAGCCGCGGAAATCCGAGTTACCTTCTCGGTTCCCGTAAAGCAGCCGCTCAAGGTCGTGGATTAATTATTCGCCTTGCGGATTTAACGACGGGGGATGGAATCGAGCCAGCGCGAAGGCATTACGCCGGCGACGCGGACCTCGCGCGAAACCCTTGGCAGACCGGGGATTTACGGTTATTACGAGCCGACGTTTCCTTAATTTCCGAACGGCTCTTCATTTGCCAGCGACGCGACCCTCCGCCGAGACAAATGTCGCGGTTAACTTCTCCTTTATCACCTCGGGATCGCTTAATGTGTTTACCAGATCTGCTGGCCAACGTCCCTGTCGATCCCGCCGGGTCCTTCGGCTCTCTTAATCTCGGGACACCTCGATAAACAGTCGTAAAACCCGTAACGTACGGTATGATTCACGCGCCGATCGGGCACGTTGAAGGAAACGCGAGCCTGTTACCGTAAACTTTCAAAGCGTCGCTTCTGCTCGTGTAATTCTACAGCGTGCGCGGTTAAAGTGATTCGAGCAAGAGATTTCGTAACGATTCCGCGAAGATTTTCAGGATCGCTTTGTTATTACGAGCGGAGTATTTAGCGGAGGCTGCGGATGTGCCAATCATCTTGTGTTTATAGAAATTAGAAAATTCCAGAGGAATACTTGCATTCACAGGGAACTGTTTCCTGCATCTTTTATTCCCGTTTTTCTTTTTTTTTTTTTAGAATTGTTCGATGGAATGTTTGGCTATTTTTCTGCGGGTTTGACTATTGGAAAGTTAATGATTAGGGGCTAGATAATTAATCGCGTGGTATTGAAAAGGGAATGTTAAATTCGGTGGGAGAAAATTAACGTTCGGTTTCGAGTTCCTTATCAACGTCGGTGAAAATAACTTTACCCGTGCTTGAGAGTTAGGGAATTGATCATGACGATCGTAATATTAGTCCCGAGTGTACTCTTGGCTGTAATGCGCAGACTTTACTCTTCGACAGAGTGCGTAATAGGAATGCGCCGCAGGAATTCCAAGTTTTCGTTTAACTAAAGACGAGCGAATCCGCTCCCCCACCCCTCGGAAATTCTCGCGACTGTTTTGACGATGCCGCGTTATTTCGCTCTAATAAGAACAATATCCTGGTGTTCCGGAAAGTTTGCGTCCGGCAAACTTTGAATTAAAGGCAAACTCTACGGGAAATTAAAAGCAGAATTCCCTCGGCGAAAATGGCACGCTTGGTTTCCTAAATTCCTCCGCGCGACCAGAGGAAAAGAGAGAACGCGCGTAATTGTACGATACGCGAGCAAAATGTGGAAGTAGATGTTCCGCAAATAGAGGTTCCTTAATACTAAAAACAAACCCGAGTGGAATATTAAACTGGATTTACTCTGCGGTCTAAGAGAGCTATTGTTACTCCAGGAAATAAACTAAAGCTGCATACCTGCTGAATTTTTGCTGCCGGGTTTTCGTAGCCATCATTTTTTAATTAAATACAATTCACGTTCCACAATTTACATCCCATCTACATTTCTAGCGGATCTTAAATTAGTATAATCTTACAATTCGGTATCAATGTACTTTAAAAAGAAAGAACAAGACGAGAAAATAAAATATTTCATTTAGTGCAAATAGTAGTTTACAAAGTGCATTTAGTACAAAATATTTTTATACTCCGAAATATAAACATGTTTTCTTTACATTATTAAATTTACCTTACATTAAACGTAGCGCTCGAGGGTCGCGGGTTATTCGAATATTATAAAAGGGCGTCGCAACTGAAAAAAGGTTGGTAAGCACCGCCCTATCCTATGATAACAAATTTTTTTACCCGCAATATACCCACGTCACCCATCGCTCCAACAGCCACCAAGCCCCCACCAAAATATCCCAGTAACACGGTGCAGGGCGAAAAAGCAGCGCAGCGTGCACAGCTCGCCGGTACAAACGCGCTGCAAAACGTTCTGCTAGCCCCGCGATCTCGGGGCAGAAGATTCCTGCCGCCAGTTATCAACAATACGAAGGACAGGCTCCAGTCACGGCAAGTAACTTATTAGCGTTTCCGTTAGCCACGTATCGTTCCACGAGGAAGCACAGGTCGCCGCGGAACGCGGATGATTTACGAGGGCGTCCCATGCAAATGGACGAAGCATCGGGGAAAAGCGTAGAGCAATATTTGCCAGGCTGGCTCCACTCTCGCCTAAATATTATCATTGGCGGTGTAACGCGCGCGATGTAACGCGTCGGTCTGCCTGCGAATCGGTTGCCGCGAAAATAGAGCCGAACCGATCGGTCGTCCGCGGCAGGGCTCGGCACTGGGGCGAAGGTTCTGGCAGGGTGCAACGGATGGAGGATACTCGACGAGTTGAATAGACCACCCGAGGTATCAAGATCTCGTTAACCTCTGCACTCATCGTCCTGGTGCACGACCTGGAAGATCCCTCGTTCTTTTCGCCGTCTAACGACACTCCGGCTCGTACGTCTCGCGCCCGCTCTCTCCGTCCATCATAACGCTCATCTGGCAGTCCTCGAGGGAACCGGGCGGCAGATATCGCAGACGGATAGGAGGAATCGTGATGAGAGGATGCCTAGATAGAGGGGGATGGGGTCTGGGGAAAAACGTGAAACGCCTCGAGGCTAGTCTGCTGGGAAAGACGATGCACGGTAATCGGTCACGTAGCGCGCGTTCGCCTCGTTGAAAAATTAAGGGGACACTTAAGCTTCTGATGGAATCGAGTCGCTTGCTGGGATGGCAGATAGCAGGCGTAACAGAGAAAGAGCTCTGATCTGTGCGCAGGAGTTCTGCCTTCATCTAGGACCAATCGAATTTTTCCAAATAACGAAGACATTTTCAAGGGACCAGTGGCGTAGGCGTGTTCTCGCGTCGGGTGGAGTGTGTCCTGTGGTTTTAGCGTGTTCTCACGTGGATATTTTTTTGGGGAGCGTCGTATTGTCCGAGAGTCCCCGGATGTTTACTTTTAAAGCGAGTTCAGTTGGGTGTTGGCTTGGCCAAACCTCGGAGCGGCTTTACTTAAATGGACATTATTTAAAACCTTACACGACTCCGAGTGTTAAAGTTCGATCATTGGATATCAAGGGATAGTGTTATTTACGAGCCCCCGCGTCGTTTTAATCACTCAGCGATCCCTAATTCGTCGCCTCGCGTGTGCGCGCAAAAAATCGTTAAGGGAGGAAGCTTATCGGCTGGTGGGTCGGATGAATAGGGTCGTGGAAGACGCAGGCTCGATAATTGGTCACGTTCCGTCCATTCGCTGTAGCTAGGAATTAGGTAAACGCGGCTCCAGGCCCGCGATCGCGACATCCCAGGCGTGTTCGAGCGTTTTTCGAAGAGCGGGGATGGAGGCGGTTGTGTTCGGCTGCGGAGGCAGCGGCGGTGGAGCAGAGGTGCCTCACGTACACCGTAATAGCGATAATTATCCGAGTTTATTACCTAATGAAGGCAAAGGATAGGCCTGGCTAATAGATACTTTGCATCCTGATAGACGAGAAGGTGAGGGAGGCGGACGTTAAACTTAATTAACGAGCCGGGGAACGCGTGTACAGATACGCCAGCCACGACGACAAGAAATTAATTGAACGCTTCGTGTTCGACGCGAGCCGAAATTACTTGAAAGTTACACCGGGCTTGATGGGTTACGTACACCTGGTTGCTTTCCAAGATATTCCTGTGTTTTGTTGTATATTTTGTGCTCTCTTGAAGTATGTAGTATCGAGGATGCGTGGTTTAAGTATTCACGTTGTAATCTGCGTAATTACGGAAGGCGCGGAGAGTGTACTTTAGTATCAAAGTTTCGTAGGATCAAAGACTGATAATCTTGGCAGGATTTTGAATTCTATTATGTTCTCTGGATAGCGGTTAGCTCCTTTGATATTCTGTAGGCAATTTTGGGGGATTAAAATGCAATTTCTCTTGCTTAAGAATCTTCTACTCCATCTGTAATAGTAATCACAGTTTTCTCGAAACCATATTTTTCTATTCGGCGAATAATCCATCACGCTGTCTAAAGTTACGTCTTCGGAGCCTTTTGCGTCTGAAAGCTGTCTTCGTTTCCCCCAAATTTGGAATACTAATATATTCCAAAGGCCTACGCTTCATTTGAAACTCCTGTGATCGTAATTAATCAACTACAGCATCGCGCTTTCAAAATTCACTTTAATCGGGCACACCTTCGAAATTTTTCGATAGAATTTTTTTGCCAATACATGCGTACCCCGAAGGAACAGAAATTCGATCACCAATAGTTGATACTGTATTGCAAAAAAATTTCATTGTCAGCCCCTTTTTTAAACCCTCGGGTGTATATAACCCCTTAACCATTAGAGTCTGCACGTTTTTAATAACTGCCAGGTGTTCGATGTAGCCAGTATGGAATTTCGCGGGCGTGCGCCGTTAAACGATACTTCGCACATGTCTGGCTTGTTTCGGGTAAAATAATTACAAATTTGATGATGTCATAGCGTGCCGTGCCTTCGTGTCGCCAGTCACCATCGACCTTTGTCGCGAAATTAAATGTCAGAGTGTCGCTGGAGAAACAAAGGTTACCTAATAAGAATCGAGAATCGTGCGGGAGTAATTGTCCCGGTCAGGCACATAAAATGAGAAAATCGAGAGGATCGAATCTATTGACGATTTTGAAAAATGAACTGCACAGCATGTGACGTAAATACCATTTTCAGTTATTGCCCAGCTTGCACTGTTATTTACAGTTTGCATATTTATGTATGTAATAAGTAAACTGCTTGATCGTCATAATCAACAAATAACTCTGTGCACTTCGAACAATTAGAGTGTCGATTGATCAAAGATAGTGTCTCGATGCCACGCTTATTTAACAAGAGCTTTGTAAATAGGAAATACTGTGGTAGAATAATGTGAAAAATTATGAGCAATGCATTTAATGAATTTGGTGTGAAAAAGGTTAAGCGTGCTTTAAATATTGATCTCGAAAGTAGAAAACTAATCATTCTACCAAAATTTAAAGGATTATCTATACAAATTGAAATTCACATTGGCGCTAGAAAACACCTTGGTTTATTCTTTTAAAGATCAAGCACCTTCCGCAGTTCCAGTCACTTGATTTCCTTATCTAAGCTCATCGTTCGTTACGAATAAACGCTAGAAAGTAAGTAGAACGATAGTCAATGAACTGGTAACTTTGTTGTTTCGTTATCTTCTCATAATTCCGCACGGTTTTTCACAGCGACGTTGATAAAGCACATGGATCCGGTTTATTCTCGGACCTTTTTACGACTAGTCGCCACGAGCACTCGCAGATTTATCGAATATAAACGCTTAATGATCGGTCGTGAAATTCTGCTGGCGCGATTATCGACAGTACTGGAAATATTTACTACGTCGCCCCTAAATCCACGTGCTATGAAACAATGTTCATAACTACACGATTGATAAATTGGTATCCAACATATTTTAGGCATGCCTAGTTAAAAGGCGCCCAAAAATACTTTTCTTCACACTGTAATTGTTGTTCGAGTGACGTAATAAATATTTCCAATACTGTATATTCTGCATTCTATTTCCCTGCTTCTTTTTCAAATTTCTATCACGTAGCTGTCCTCTCGTAACTTTCTACATTCGATCGTTTCTCGAAATGATTGATTGCCCCGTTGTTTTCTCAAAATAGAGCCGAAACGACGGGAATTCGGTCAGAGTTGATCGCAGGTGACTCACCGTGAGCCTGTACCGAGTAAAGTAACCGTGAGTCATGCTAAAGTGAAATTGGAGTGTGAGCTTGGGTACGCGAGGATCTTGACACATTTGCATATCAATCTACAAGGTACGAGGCTGAATTTACGCGCAATGAATACAATAGGGCCTTTTGTCATGCGCGAACACACGCGAGGGTGCCTCGGAATTCTTGAAAATCTTTGCCCTTGCTTGAAGCCTCGCTGAATTCTATCATCCAATTGCTTTACACAATTGTAAAGCCACAATAATGGTTCTTGCAAATTGAAAATGCAGTTTCTCGAATTTTATCGTGAGAAATGCATTAGAAAAATATTCATATTTGAAGGTGGTAGCAGTTAACCTGTTCACTGGATTGTTTCTCCAATAGAAAAGCTGTAGTGTATTTAAAATTGTCCATTCAGGAATCCCTGCTCGCAAATTAACTCATTTTTTATTTATTTCTGTTGCCCGAGTGAAAATTTGAAATTCTCTTGGTGAGTCAATTAATTTTCTCCGATTTCGAGGAATTTTCAAAGGATGAGTTAATTCGAATTTCCTAGCCAACAGGTTAAGGTTCCACACCAGAGAATACAACAAGTATTATTTAAATTTGAAACGTCTGATGTCGCGATTATGTAACTTTTTTATTTGCCACATCTCTGTGTACACTTCTTATTTATTAATGCATACTAATGCCTTCATTTAATAATGCATCAGCTTCTAATTGATGATATGCTCCCACTTGTTCATCTGAATCTATTTTTCTTGATATCATTTTATGTGCATTCATAATGTTGCTGCTTCACCGAATTTACATGCATTAATTCTTCAAGTGTATTTGCATCCACATTTGCATGCATCTGCGCATGACTTTCCAATCTTGTGACTGTTTAATAAGATTTCTCGTCTAGGTGAGAATTTTTAGTGCGAACGTAATGTAAGTGCTGGAGAATGGATTTTAAATTAACGTCACATGGCAGGGACAAAATATAATTGTTCGTACTCACAAAGTAGATCCAATTCAAATAGTAAGACTTTACTTTATTTATATCTTCATCACTTTTGGTAGAAATCTTCTTTAACTCTTCATCATCTTACCACTGGTTTTAAATGACTATACGCACATTTAAAGTTTCCATTCGTGACCATTTGTAGTTTCTAAGCGTTCCACGAACAAGAGACAACACCTGTAATCATTGCACAGATGCTTGTACCTGTCGGTGCCTGGTCAGGTGTAAACAGGTTTCCTGATTTTCTCTACGGGAGAAAGATCGTGTCCCAGATCATCCACTGCTCGAGTGTCACTTATTGTACGACACACGCATCGTCGAATGTTAATTTAGCCACGTGCAAACACGCGTGTATACACATGCTTCGAGCACCACGCGACAGGTGAGCACAAACATGTGCGGGTGTAGAGACAGTGGATGACGCATAGACGTTTCTGCGGCGAAGGGTGAATGGAATAGGGGTGGAATCAATTTTCCTTTGCTCCCAATTCTATTCTGATTCCTGGTCAGCGATTGTGACTAGAAAATTTCAATGGAGGAAAATGTAATTGACAATACAGACAAGTTATACGAAAGTATTCTAAAGAGGGTTAAAAACAATTGGAACCAACAGACAGGTAAACACAAAGATTGAAACTGTAATAAAATAGTATGAGTGAGATAGGTTGCGAAAATTCCTCAAACTTTAGATTCTCGAGAAACCGGAATTCTTGACGAATAAAGTTTCTTTCAATTTCCATTAATTAATATTAATTTATTATCCAGTGTTATTCTACTCAAGTTGCAGCAATTAGGAAATAGGCCACTGGGGTTCTCCGCGACTCACCATTGAATAAAATTATGGTCAACTACCTGCAGACAATTTGATAAACACTTACTCACCGTGCAGGCTTTGTGGAATTAGTTACGATTTTACCATCTACCGCGCGTTCCAGTTTGATTTACCGCGAGCGGGGTGGTTGCTTCGAAGAAAATTCATTGAAACAATAAGGCGGTTCTGTAGGGCAGTCTGTACTTAGGATCCCATTACCGTAGAATTCCGTTACCTGGAGTTATTTAAAAATTTATTGCCGATAAATTATCGTGCCACCGCACCTTAATTGTTAGCACTGCGAAATACCGCGTTATTGATGGTGCATATAAAACATTGTTTTCCCTATGGGCCGCTTAAGTATACGCGCAGTCTATTCACTGGGACCATTATTGCGTTTATGATCGAGCAACATGCTGATTTATCGCAGAAATGTACGAGTTTACGACTTCCTCCTTTTTTTCGGATCTGAGAGAAATTTCCAGGTCGCTCGATAATCAATGATTTGCTACGGTAGTCGATCTATTTTCCAATTTTTCCTGCAGTTTATGAGCAGTGTACAGGATGGTTTGCCAGGAAGAAGTCACTGTAGATAAATTATGGGCTTATTCCTTTTTAGCAGAATGGTGTGCTACTTTTATGATACAACGACAAATGGAGTCCACAGCAATGCAATCAGCTGAGATATATTGATAGTCTTTCCACTAATTTAGTGTTTTCCAAATTGTTTTGAGTCGCGATTCCCTCTTATAACATTCATATAACCTGCCTCCTGCCCCCATATAAGATAAGTTAAATTGAATAAGGTAAAGAATATAATTCTAAATTAATAACCCAAAAACCTAAAAGTCACGAGGACCCCTCAGAACACAATTTGCTACCCACAGGTTGGAAATCACTGCTCTAATTAATCCGTAAATTACAATCTCGAAATTCCCGGCATTAGTTTGATCTGCAATTTTTTATTTCACAGTGAGTTATTGCGTTCCACAGCTTTTTATTCTTTCACTAATATTTGAAAGAAAATAAAAGTGAAAGTGATCTGTTTCTGATCCAGCGTTTACTACTAAAGCACGTTACCCTATAACGTGACAATCGTGGAAACGTTTGTCACGTGCAGTTTCCATGTGGATCCAAGTTTAGTTAATCATATAGGAGAGTCAAAGCGAGATTGTAGGTGTGTGCGGTAAATCGAGTCTTGCGCTGTATATATATTTACGAGAATTGAATGTTCCAAGGGAGAGCAACGAGCATGTGATAGCCTGTTTGCAGGAAAATCCTCTCTACCCTCGAAGCATCGCGTATCGCGCCGAAAGGAGCTATCTAATTTGCTCTGCTTTGATCTACCATCCTGCCCTTTATGCGCACACTCATCGTGACAGCAGCACTGCTCTTTACCTGCTGCTAGAGTAATTATGCGTGCTGTTGCTCAGCTTGCATTAAATACGCCCATCGACGTCAAAAAATATTAAATACATTACGTCTGTTTACTGCGAACAATTCAATTAATTTCAAATTACACGCGAGAATGATCTCGTAATTGTTTCGGGCATGGTATTTGCATTCGACAAAGTGTCCGCGCTTAATCAGCGAAAAAGTCCCGTTTTAGGTCGATGGTAGGTTAAATTGTTTAATCTTTCTCTGGATAGCTTCTGGATCCTGCAAAGGCCGTCAAACAAGCGACGCCCGGCGTAATTGAAATTACGGGCAGGGGTGAAGCTCGCACACTGGTACAATGGCAATCGTTAATTGGCGAGCAAACGGCAACGAATTTAATACACACACCCCACTGCTATCTCGGAATTGTGTACACGCAATAATACGTCTGTATTTACTGTGGATGTTAGCGGTACCAGGTGAATTATCGAATTGACATAGAAGGAAGTTTAAGCCCTTTGTCCTCGCGAAATAAAAAATTACCATAGAAACGGTGGTTATTGAACAACTGTTTCAAACATTCTCCATTAAAATTTAGAAAGGTAGCCAGGCTATCCGATCCGAAAGATAAATTTACTAAATACATTTTCATACTCTCTACAGCTTCATCTATTGAAATAATCACCACCTTACACTCTCAATCTCCCGCGAAGAAAGTTTGACGCCCCCAACGGCGAAAGTGTTCTCCAGATCCCTCGTCGCATCGCCCATACTAATTAACTTTTGCATTTTCAAAAGTGGACCACTGTGATATCCACTCTCGACGCTTTACTCCTCTATACGACAGAAACTTGATAGAGAATTTTCAAGCTATTTCAACAGAGAAGCCTCGCGCAAGTCTCCTGGATATACAGGGTGTCCCGTAACCGGCGATACAAGTCGAGGGGTTGTCACCCCGCATGAAAAAGTTCAAAAATATAGAATAAAATTTTATCGTAACTCGCTTAGTTTTCTAGAAAATTCACTTTAAATCTCTATCAAGCACATGTGCATCAAAGTGCCTATTTACATACATTTCCTCCCTTAAGGCTTTTCCTACGTGGCTTTTCACTCGCAGAGCGTTGGCAAGAATTATGCCCTCGAGGCACCCAAAACTGAACTTCGGTGCACGCGTCCTCGGTTAAAATTCAGTGCCAATTTTCTTGAAAACAAAGGGCGATACGAAAAGAATTTATTCCATATTTTCGACTTTGAATCATCACCACTCCGGTCCCATGTACCACCGATTACGGGATATCCTGTATAATGTAGCACAGTGCTACAACATAATTACCCATGCGACGACTATGTGGCATAAAAGTCGAGTAGGTGATGCATCGTATCGCGATACAGGTTGAAGATTAGAGTCATGATGCGATGATGCACGCCCATCGGGTCATGCTGGTCCCACACTCGCGGGAAGACTTTCATTGGTAAGCGATGGAAAAATAATACCAGTTCCGGCATAATGCGCTGCATAATAATTACGCGTACACCGGTTCTCTGCCGGTCTTGTAACAATATCACGGCAGAAATTGCCCCCCCCCCTGGCTCGCGGGTAACAGTTCGTTAAGAGTCGTACACCGTTGACGTTTCTTCCTCTGTCTTCAGCCGCCGTATTTCCGCCGACGTTCCCCCGGCTGGCCGGCATTACGCTTGCTCGTGGCCCCACTTTGTCCACGCGACCGTGATTAGATTCATTTTTCCCCGCACGCACTGTGCGAATGCCTGGAGAATACGCTTCTGTTCGCGGGAATGGCTGACTCTTCCTGTCTGCTTTATGTTTTACTTTAGCGAGGATAGAGTTCATGATTAATCACATTTTGATTAATTGATTCCTCCTTAATCCGCGGATTCACTGCACTTTCGTAAAGTTAATTGGTCAGTGGTTTTGTGTATTATTTTTTATTATTATTATTATTATTATTATTATTATTATTATTATTATTATTATTATTATTATTATTATTATTATTATTATTGCTTCAACGGGAGAACCCTTTAGATTACAAAATAATACAGAGTATTACAAAGATACAGAGAAGAATAACATAAAATAAAATAAAATAAAATAAAATAAAATAAATTAAACAGAAAACAGAAATTATATGTTTTATGTTTGTGCATTGTCCCATGTAAGTTTTGCTCCAAGATTTCTGGTATATTATGTGTCACGCCTATTTCACGGAGGATCGAGAGTGCGGTAGTCAGGTGTTTGGAAAATAACTTCGCGTTAAGGTGGTCAACTTTTTTGGGGAAAATAAACTTTACGGTCAAGTATGATAAGAAATATAATACTTTTCAGAGGAAAGTGGTCCGAAATAAAAGTGTATTAAAGTGTCTGATTTTTTAAAGCTATATTTTTTCTGCACTGTGTATTATTAATTCATTTATTGTCTTTAACAAATATGTCAAAGGTTTGATTACTCTGAAAATCCAAATCAACATATATGAGAAGCTGATTCTTTAAGATAGACTGACACCGTTTCTCTCTTCCTCGTCGCTTCATATTTAGTTTAAAAAAAAATCCTCTCTGTAAAAGCTGAACTGGCGGTAATACAGAGAAAGTATGAAATTATTTCATATAAATTTTGACAAACAGCTCGTAGGCCAGAATTTTATCGATGCGTCGGAAATATAGTATTTTTACATACTATATCTTCTTATAACCCTAATTGGTTACAAAACTCGTTTGGCAACCCAAGTTCGAGGGTACTATATTTTCTCTCAATTATTCGAATATTGAGAAGATATCTATTCCCACTGAATACATTTCTACCGCGGGTAGAATTAAACAACTTCGAATCTACTGTATCGAACTGTATCAATTTGAACTGCCCTGCTAGAAGCATTTCATTCCAATTACCCCAAATAACCAAGTACCCGCTGCTTCTCCAGTTTCCTCCGTACACCCTAACAATTATCCCTCCCCCTTTTTCACATTTTCCATCTGTCCCGTGCATGGCGCAATCCTGCTCTTCCTTTTTACCCGTTATTCGTGAAGATGGATCGATACCGAAGTTGGTTACCGTAATGCCAGCGTTTCACCCACCTTCGGCCCCGTCCCCGGTAAATCGCGATTGCTTCTATTCCCGCGGACAATTTATCGCACTGTTAATCTCGTATTGGCATCGCGGGCCAACACGCGTGGAAACGTTGCCGTCGTACACGCGCCGGCCACGCTGCACCTACACTTCATAAACGCGTTCACGAGCGCGCGGCACCATTACGTCGGATCATTACTTTCGCCTGTGAGCCCTCGGTTACGTTCTGCGCCTGGATCGATCGTAAATCTCGAAAGCATCGGTTTCCACCATTTAAGGGTACAGTTTGATCCGGGTTGCGCAACATCCATTGACTGACGTTTACTCTGACGAGGCAGCCGCCTTTCCAGGCGGCGCGAGGCGATAATTTGAAGTATATTCTCACGATATCGATAGACTGGTTCGAGCTGTTTCTGCTTGTTCGGACGCGGGCTGGATCATTCAATCACGAACCATTTTCTGTTCTCGGGCATGCTGGCTTTTGGCCGAGAAGCACGCGGGGATTTTTTTAACCTTCGACTAGAGGGGCTACATATCAAAATATCAAATCTCATACTAGTCTTCTTTGTTCGGGGATTTGTGTCCTGTATTGCTAGGCTATGTGGAACTTTGAGTGATGCGTAAAAGTGGCGAACTATCAGGAAACGTAGCTACTTAGAAGGTATTGTTTAATGGTAGCTTTGGTGATATGTTATAACTTGGAAGAAAGAAATATTCCAAGTTTCTAGAATACAACTATTAGTATCTTCCTATTGTTATGCATCCTCGGTCAATTAAAAAAAAACTAAAAAATACGATAACTCTAAGGGCTGATTTCACCCCTCCAGAGTGAATTCCCGCAGAAAGAAAAGCTGCTCTTTGCGTGCTTCACGAGAATCAGAATTTTTGGGCTGTGAACGTTTTCTTGTCGGATAATTCGCCAAATCACTTCATCAAACAGTATAAATAACGCCACCAATAAAAGATAGCCAAACCGGTCGCGATTACTACTGAAAAGTACATCAGCCGAACCCGGTTTCCCTTTTTCGCACACGGAATACCTCATCGTCGACGCGTCAGTTTCGCCCACCTCCTAATTTATTGCCGGCAGTGTATTCAGAACGCAGTATATTCGCCAGGATTTATTCGTCGTAAGGGCAACGTGGAAAAATAAATGAGCCGATGATGCGTTGTAGCCGAGAGAGAGAGACATAAACGCGCGTACACGCGTGCGCACTGGGTGCCCACGTGCTTCCCTATTACCGCGTCAAATATTTACGATCCCGCAGTCTTCCTTCGCTGTATATCTTCACTCTGGAGTTCCTCTCTAGCGCAGCCTCCTCCGTTTCGCGGCTCAGTCATAAAGAGATCCCGATGGCCCGTGCCGACGTAGCATTATCTTATCGAATTATCTATCGTTCCTTACCCAGCTTTCCCGCGGCCCTCGCGCCGTACATTATTTTCTCGAGAAAGTTCGAGAGCAGCCTCGCCCTTGGGCATAATAAATTCGCTTCTGTTCTTTACGCGCTCGTCGTTCCACTAGCTAAGTTCTCGCCCCCGCGGCGCGACCTTCCGAGTGTAACTAAATCTCCCGGCTGCAGCCGGCTGGATGCACGCGTGAATGTGCAATTAATCGACACGCCAACGGGCCAATTTCTAAGCAACGAATCAAGGCGCGTCGCTTGTTTGAAGTTAGGAGTTCCCCCTTTCATGGTTGCTTTACGACCGCGAGCTACCATAGTTACGAAATTGTTAGTAGAATTACCTAGAATTTTGCCAAAGAAGTTTGGAGTAAAAGGGGGATTGAAAACAGTGGTGTGTTCTCGAGAGGTGTGATTATTTGTAAGGAAAGGGTCACAGTTGAAGATTTTGTTAATCGACTTCAGACGCTACGGGGTATCGGAGATATAGAACTTCTTAAGGGACAACAAACGAGAGCATAATAGTGACTGAGATGGATAGAAGAAAAGTTTGGAGGAAAAGAAAAATGAGTTAGATTTTTAGTTTTAAAAGTGGAAGGATGAATGAAAGATTTGTAAAACCGAGTTCCTTGACGAGGCCCTTGAGGCTGAAAATAAATAATAATAATAATAATAATAATAATAATAATTCGTCTTTATTTATCACGTTTACAAACAACAAAAAGAAAAGAAAAAAAAAAGAAAAACAACTTATGTGATAAATAGGCGAGGTTCAGCATATATGCCGTTTTGCAACCTAACCCAAAAACAATAAAAATATAAAACAGTAGTAAAGCTAACGAAACAAGAAATGAGCAAGAGAGAGAACCACGTGACAAGGGGAGTTAGGGATAGTGAGCAAGAATAAAAGAACGGGTAGCACATTTAAAAGCAGGCATAGAGGTCAAAGAGCGGATATCCAAGGGAAGAGAATTATAATATAAGGATGATAAATAAGAGAAAGATGCCGTAAATTTGACCGTACGATGAACAGGCACAGACAGATCAGCACCACGCCTCGTATATGGTGCATAAACAGAGTGCATAGATGAATTACTGCATAGTAATTCACTTAGATAGATAGGCGTAAATAATATATATATATAGATCTTCTTACATTACACATGTCGTTCTATAATTTCTTTATGTTTCTCGTACGCTCTTGATTTACAAACACTGGTTCGTAGTGTTTGACACAGTGGCGACGACGGTAACGCGAAATGCTTGAGGTCCACCGGAGCTCGATCGATTTTGACAAATGTATACCTGGCAGCAAGCGATTCGCCGCGGAATATTGCCCTGGGCAACAGTAATTCCACCGATCGTCGATGCTCGAGTAATCGTAATCTGGATTCACCCGAGGCTGGAGCCGTCTGGATCGTTTAGTGGCGCATTGACCTAATCGCCCGCGCGGCTCGGCGTTATCTCTTGCTGGATCTTCGATAATTGCTCCGCTAGCAATTAACGAGCAAGTCGCCCCGAGATCTACGTTCGCGCGGTGCGGCAAGAAAAGGTGCACAACGACTTTATTGAAATATCACGTTGTTGCGTCCACCTTTCTTCCTTCGAGCTTCCGAGCGGTTCGACGGGAATCCGCGGTATTGTTTGTAAATCGGGCCTTTTAATCTCTTTGCAGAGTGGAAACCCGAGGCACGAGTAACTTGTATTAAATAAGAGCAGATAGTATCGTCTCGTGAAACGCGAACAATACTGGAATAAACGGGCGATTAATTAGCTCGCGATAATGCGCGGCGCGTCTCGCGGTTTCTAATTGCACGGCGGACCTCACTCGCCCCCTCCGCCCCCCCCGCCCTGCTCGCTGATTTGCTTTCAATATCATTGTCAGACCACTTCCCACGATCCCTTCAAGTAGTTACGAAGCACGAGCACTGTTACGTTTCTCATTAACGCCCCGTGTTGCGCAACAAATGGCATATTAATTCGTGTCAGTTTCTAAAGATTCGTTCCCCTGACGGGAAAGGTCGTTGACCTTCTGAGAATCGACCATCTTTCGAGTCGTCGCACGGCTCGATGACAGTTTCTCTAACGATAACTGCTTAATTACATTCCTCCCTCGAACAAGGTCGAATTAGGGAAAATAAGAATTGATTTGGGTCGTGGAATCTACAAGATTTTGCTAACAGAGTAATTCTATCAATTATACAATTAATGTCGTTGATCGGGGTATAAGAAAGTTGTTCTATATTTGCGACACTGCGTTCTGTGCTTTATAAGAAATGATCATTGGATAGAGCAAGTAGGAAAGTATATCTGGAAAATGTATTTAGGAAATGGCTTCCGTCTTGATGGATTTTTCGATGGAGTTTCTTCCACAGTTATAGGACTGCCCAAGTTTTTATTGGATACCTTGGGAAACGAAGCTGACATTTCCTATGAAGGAAATCTCGTCCTCCCACGACACACATTGCACTTTCATTCCCAGGGTTGCCTACTGGCGTCACGAAAAACAGAATCAACGGAGCACGTGTGACGAGACGTTCCATTTCTCTCTCTCTCTCTCTCTCTCTCTCTCTCTCTCTCTCTCTCTCTCTCTATCCTCCGGCTCGAGTTTCCTCGGTAACTTTTGCAATCGAACGGTCGATCCTCTTAACTGGAGAACGCTTCCACCGGGGTTAAGAATAAATGCATCGTACCGATGTCTGACGCATTTCAGCCTCAGCACACTTCCTTTCGGATGTGCCTACATTTATTTTTGGATCCGTAGTTGCACGATATACTTCTGAAATTAGACGCCCTTCTTCCGTCCAATCCTCTGCCGGGCGTAGTGGAAGCTTCTCGTTCGCGAATTGCACACAATCGTCGACGCGTAGGCGACTATAAAATTCAATATTCTTTACTGTGAGAAAAATTACAGCTCCTTTAAATGGGCGAACTGTTAAAGAATCTAAGAACGTTCAGTGGAAATTTCACCTGGTTGCGTGTTCAGCTTCCTAAAGCCTCGTTTTTTAAACTCACGCGCTTGTTACTGACCTGGAAAATACCACACGTTCTCCGCGAACCCCTTCCATTCCCCTCGAAACCATGTACCAATTCTATTTAAATAATTACACCGCATTCCCCGTTATATCGAATGCTTTCGTTCTAGATGGAAAAATTCAGCCCACTGTTGGCACGGTACAAACTCTTCCTTTCCCTCGGATCGATAGAATGCAAATTTATCGCCGATACCGGGCACAGTTATTGTCCCATGATTGTCACGCGATAGCGACCAGGCGGTGGAGTAATTTGAAAAGTCAGTGAACCGCGGGATCGACGATGAATCGAGAAACTTTCGCAACTCCTGGAAGAAACGGTCCCTTCGGTTTCTTCCTCTCCCTTTGCCGCGCCACGGCTCGATCAATGACGGTGGAATAATTCCGAGGAACGAGACGGGAACGTGGCGGGATTAAAGCACCGTGAAAAATGCTGCTTTAATATCGAGTCGGGCTTCTACAAGAATCACCCTTGTAATTCGGTGAACGAGGAGCGGTAAAAGGGTATCGGTGCATCGAGCCAGTTCGATTTCATTTATTAAAATATCCGATACAAAAGGGATAATTGAAACGTATCGAGTACACGTGGTTCTATTACGTTTCGCGGTATCGACGCAATATCAATTAACTGGATTACGTTGCGCGGCCGCAGCGTCGATGGAACGATTAATTGGTCACAGGAGTTGCACAGAGCGCCGAAAAGGGGACCGCGGTAATTAGCACCGTGGATATTCGTTTCGTTAATTAAAATTCCGCGAGTGGCACTCGGTAGAATCGATTGTTCCCAGACGGCAGTAGAATCACATTAGGCGTATAGATTCTGGGCCGCGTGTTCTAGAAGGCGAATTAATTTCGCCCCGCCACTGTCCTGGATTTAATTTCGATCTCTCGTAGCTCAGCTTCGGAAACGTTTGCCCGAGGCTTTCGTTCGTCGGGGATTGGTCGTTCGTTTCAGAAATTGGTTGGTTCTTGCTCGTGTAAGGGGACGAAGGAAACGAGGGAAGAAGTAGCAAAGATTTACCGTACCTACCGTGGAAACAGATAGCCCACTAGGATCGTGTATTTCCGCGACGAACTCTGAGCCTTTTCTGTTCCAACATACTTTCCGATATAAAATGAAACGGGGGCGAAAGAAACGCAGGCGTTGATCGCTGTAAAGACTGTTTTAATATACTCTTACAAATTTCACGTCCGTTCGCACGGTAGGATATCGAAAGCGGGTAAACTAATTCCCCCATTCGTAGGTAAGTACGTCCATCGACCCATCGATCCCAAGTCGGAAATGAGAAACTCTGACTCCTGCGCGAAAGTGATAAGGAAATGGGGATTTGGTCGTTCATCGAGAGGTTCCCGATAAATTCCACGCGAACAGAGAGGAATTTTTTATTTTCTCTTCACTCGATTCTAACTCGAAGGAACGATAATTTCCCCCGAGCAACAGTGGCCAGGTACCTACACCTTATTCGATATCACTCGCGACGAGTCTTCGGGCAGCCGTAGGGGGGGAGGTATGATCGTGGATGATGGAAACACAGTCTTCATTATCTCCGTTATCACTGAAATGCAAAATTCATGGTTGCTGGCTGAGGCGCAGCCCCGCAGAGAACTATAGGCCAGCATGGCGGCCCGGCAGCTTGATTAGGGGCTAATGAAACTTCGAATATCTTGGCAAGTCTATCCAATCCGAGGCTCCCTCGCCGCCGGGAGTTGCGGCATAATTATGTCGTTGATAAAGCGGCCCCCTCCCGCCCCTCTGCGCGTGTTTCGCGTAGGAGCCGCGATGCCCTGTCGTCGCGGGCGTTTATTAAAGCTTCGTTGGTCGATTACGTCTCGTCGACACCTTATTGCGTGCACGCGTGCCCCGCGGCTCCTCTGCACCGTTACGTGTTCCAGAAATTCCAACCCGGGATGATAAATCGTGAGTTACTGCCATCAGGGGGAAGCTGCGGCTCGGTCGATCGATGAAACGCGCGGTTATCTGAACGCGGGCACCGGATCGTATTTGACGATGGACTTACCTTTTCGGGGGGAGTGAGCGGTCGTTTTGTTAACGTTGATCGGTGGCTCGGGCAAGTGAATTTTTATGCCTGGCTCTGGGGGCTTGTTCGATTGTCGGCTCTGTTGCAGTTTCGTTTTAAACACGACATTTTCAGGAACTTATAATTAGAGCACACCAAAGATTGCATGTAAATTAACAGCTAGGTACATTTTAATTTCAGTTCATAGATATTTTATTGTAAGATAAAGGTTTGAGATTCGAATGTTAGAACGGGTGAATATGGACGTTCTGTGCACCAGCATCTGTAATATAGGATACCTATAGATAACGTGATATGTTATCTCAAAGGTATACGGGGATATAGAGGGTTAACGCGAATTGAAGAGATCTCGCTGATATGGTATTATGAATTCTGAATCTTTATATACACATACGTATTTCCATGTTCTGCAATTGGTGGTAGGCAGAGTTGGGCATTTTCTAAATAAAAAATTATTTAAATAACGGATAAATAAAGATATTGTAATTTTAGATTATTTCTGTATTTTGTACGTATGTTTTCGCTCAAGGACACCCTCTTTCGTATTCTACCATCAGCTCGGTGACAGTTTGTGCAAGCGTTTTCGAGTAGTTGCATTTGTGAGCCCCCCTTTCAAAACGGGAGAGGTAAGATGAATTTCAGATTAGACAGAATCAAAGGGTGCATTCTTCCTCGCCTTCCTCAAATTCGATTCATTCTTTTAAGTGTACATACGCGATAATTCGTCGGTACAGTGTAATCGATTTTCAGAATTGATACGCTCACCCCCGCGCTCATTTTTATGATAAATCGCAAATGTGCGAAACTCCAGATATCACGTTGCAAATCCTCTTACCCGAGCAGAACGGAACAAAGTACCCACGAATCCGTGCGTTAATTGCGGTAATGTAGCAGATGGTTCGCGACAGCATTAAACATTTAATCGAATTGTCATCAGTCGACTGGGCATTTATGATTGCTGTTCACGCTGACGTTTAATCGATCGCCAGCCCGATAACCGTTGGACACGAATAAATTTCGTATTGAACGTTCCGATCGTCGTCCACGCTTTGAGGCGTTCGACTCTTACGATCCACGAATCAATCGACCAATAACTTCAAACACCTCCTAACCAGCGAATTAAAAAATTTCACCAAGCCACTTCCCCCTAAAATCAATCAGAATTCTTCCACATCTTTCGCTGAAAGCCGAGTCTAATCCAATCTGCTCGAGAAGTTAGCAATTAATGAACCACATTGTACCGTCCGATTTCTCGCTCGTTACCGATGCCGCTTTCGCCCCAATTGTTTCTTACTCGCCGCGGGTAAATTCGTCGATGCACGTGGCCACTCTCGAACCGTTTCTGCCTTACGACGCAACATCGGGCCTGGCCTTCCTCTGTGTTCGCAAGAGTATCTTCCCCGTCGTTCTCCTCCTCTCTGTTCATCCGCCAGCGACCATTGTTCACGGTGTGGACGGTCCATTAAGGGCCTAGACGGCAATTCGCAATTAAACGCTTCTCTGAACGGATGCGAGGAGGACCGATCTCTCTTCTCCGCTTGCCCGAAGAGAGCCCACTTTCAGAATCCCGTGCTCCTCGAGGTACGATAGCGGTTAGCCAGAATTTAAATAGCAACTTGCAGTCCCAATGAGACATCGATCGGGTGGATCCGGCAGGGAAACGGAATGAAACGGTCACGTTCACTGATTTTCTTGGGTTTGCGAGGATGGGGTTGCATTGTCTCGTGCTTGATGCGCTGTGCACCTAAAGGGATGTCTGAACATTGTTGAAGGATTTTTTTTTATTCTGCCACTAATTTCTCTTACTCTCTGCTGTATTTTTAAGATATGGGATGTCTGTTTTGGGGGAAAACAGGGTATTTTGCGTTTTTGGTATTAGGTTGTTGTGAATGTAGGGTAAGTGCGCTTAATTTCGCCTACCTAAATTCAAATCGTTCTCGATTGAAGGCTAATCGATATTTTTGTTTCTAATTACTCTCGGGTAGAAAAGAAAATGTTTGTGGCTAAAATTCTTACTTGTGTTGGATTTAGAAAGTTGAAAAGATGCTTCTGTTAGTATTGGAAAGTTTTCATAATTCGTTCCCTGATGGATTTCTTATATTCTTAACTTTAACTCCGAATTCGTTATCTTCTCTGTAAAAACAGTGTTCCAATTAATTATGCATAGAATCCCTCTGGAAAATAATTTGCAGATCGGAGTTGTATGTACTCCAAAAGGAACAAGAACGAATAATAGTAAGAATTTACCCCGCTAACACCAGCGTCTCAGAAAACAATCGAAGAGGGCCAAATCAGCCCACATTTTTCATTGATTTCGGGCACAGACTCAGTCCTAGCATCTTTTCCCTGAAAATGTCCCTGTGGCTGGCGTGGTGCTCGTCAGAATGGAATTTCATTCGACGAGTTCGTGGGAGGGGCAGTGCACGCGTCAAAGAGATACCATCGTTGTTTCCAACCAGCCGTGGAAAATGTTGCATACCACGCGAGTGCGTTGCTGCGTTTCTTTCCTCCATCAACGCGAGCAAACTTTTACCGAAACGTGTCTCTAACAATGGGTGGGTTCATTCCACCCGCAAATCCTAATTACAAATCTTTCAAACGGTGAAGATTGAAAGTAGCTCGATGAGTTGTTACTACCAAGTCGATTTTTATAGCTGTGGGCCGAAGGTGGCATTAGAATTTATTCTGCAGTTCCCAAACCGGCCTTAGTCGTGGGTGCAGCACACGTGCACCTGATAACGATAACTGTTCTTATCTACCGTCCTTGGAGAAGTAAATGCAGAATTGGCAGGACGAGGTGGTGGTACTGTAATTATTATATCCGCACATGTTTTTAATGAGCAGCTACAAATTTAGGGATTGGATGGATACCAGTTTGTGTTCTGATAAAGGAAGTTTTACTAATAGTCTTTAGAAATAAGTAACATTCAAAATTGGATAAAAAATTTCTTCATTTTTTCGGACTTCTTTCGAAAACCGTTTGTTGCACGAGAAAAAGTAATGGAATATAAAAGATGCCCCTTGCCTGGATCTACAACTTTTGTTTGGCATAGTTTGATGTGTAATCAATAATTTAGAGGATAATTAAATGAAATCGAGCTTGCGCGCTTTTAAGGAATTATTTAAATGTTTAGGGACTCAGGGGCTCCTTGTTCTCTTATCCAATCAACCTCGAACTTTACACAGATTTTTTTTTATTAATTGGAACCAAGTGTGAATAAGAGCCACCCTAATGTCCACGTACCTATCTACTACCAAAGGGAGTACTACTACTTCTTTCCTTGTCAAATTATAATCGATGATTATTAAAAATTCCAAACTAGATACGAGCTGATCGACTCGTGTGAAGATCTACACGTAACAAAGGGTGGGCTTTGTTGTCTTTTCTCAGTATAAATTCGAACAGTACTGCACTTTTAACGGTCCGTAGACTCGCGCACGAACGCGGTCGTCGTTGCGTGTCTCTTATCTGTGATGCGTGTCATGCACAGCGAGCACGTTTCCGGCACTGTGTGTCTGCAGTTGCACCTATCTATTGACCCGTCGTTCACCGAGCTTACAGTTGCCCCGTAAGCCGCTGCAACACTTCATTCACACGCATCGCCGATTAAGGCGGGCTACTGTACTCCGCGTTTGACCGTGTTTCGGTTTCACTCGCGGATGAAGAAACACGGCGCTTTCTTCGATAGCGAATATGATAGTAAATAACGGGGAAAGTTCGTAAAACGTGGTCACGGTAATGATACACTTTTTTCGTTTCGGGAAATATACCTTACTCGTGCAATCGATGGGAAACAGAGAGGGGCTACTCGAGGATTGTTATTTCCAGCGAAAGCGATCGATGCCTACGGTATGAAATAGATTTCACCTGGAAAGTAATCGAAACGTTACAGTGTAGTACCTAGCGAACATGGTTGTTGGGAATATTGGAACTAGAATTTTGTTTAGACTGCAATTGTCGTGTTACTCTTTTTTAACAGAAGGAGCAATCTTTTCCTTCCTTTTCTGACTCAATTTCAGAGCAATTATCGCCACGCCAAGTAATTGAAATTTATGAGTATTGGAATTATTAGTTTTGCAAGAGGACACTTAGATAAAATTGAATTGGAGGATTAAAAATTTAATATAATTTCTGTAGATTTTAATTGAAAATTAAAGTTTAATTTTTATAATTTTAATATTTATCATTATAAATTTAATATAATTACAGTACAAATTTAATTGTATTTATATATAGTTTTTAAATAGTTAAATTTTTACTAACCTACGTAAAATTATCCACAGAATCGAAGCATTGCAGCGCAACACTATCACCTCCGATATATCAAAACTTTTGACACCTACACAGAGCCTTGTTTAAAGATCGTAGTTCACACGAAACCCGAATGTTAAGTCCCATACGAAGGATTCTATGTATTCCTCCCTCGTTGGGACACCCGCACCTGACGGGGGATGGGGCGAGTTTCGCTTGCCGTATTTGAACGCTCGTAGCCGTAGAATCTCGATGCCATAGAGGCCACACCGTTATCGATCCTCGTTTCCGCTGGTGGAAGGTGTTAAAATGATTTCGACTTTGCCATCGTTCGCAGGTTCATTTAATTTCGCGAACGCCGCGGGTTGTTTCGCCAGCGATCCTTTCAGCAACTCCTCGCGCACGTGGTTGTGTTAATAATCTAAATGGAGGGTAGGTGAACGTCGAGGGAGCGCGGTTGCGTTTCCGCGGACGAGCCAATGACAAAGGAGGGCTTTGACGGGCGGTTGTTAGAGCACCAAACTTCCCTCCTTATCGTAGCGCCTTGCACGTCAGGACTCTGAGTCACAAAGCAAAATTGCATCGAAACGTATTAATTTACATAGGTACCTCGAGTTCCCTGGTGATTTCGCGTCTCCTTGTCCTCGCGTTTTCATTAAGAAAGCACAGGTTTAGCGAGCTCGTCGTGACTCGCAAAATAATTGCGTTTCTTTGACTTCGCGCGATTCTTCCCTAAAAACATTCATTTCAAACTACTATTCTAGTCTAAAATCCTTTCGAATGTAAATCTTAGGGGCGTATAGCAGTAGTGCCTCGAACCAGGGTGAACGCTACCCCCCCCCACTTTTTCTATTCCTACCGCGGCAAATTAGACAGACTATGTATGAGCGATAGGAACATTCAGTCTCTCATTCTACACCAGAGTTTCCCAATTGCTGTTCCGTAGAACTCTGTGATGTCGCGAGAAGTTATCTGATAATAAAATTTAAATATTAAGAAATGTGTAAATTGTTCAAAGAGAAACATACACCTGACTGCAAAATTGGAATCGGTGCGGCGTTTATTTATTATAAATAAAAAACTGTCAAGGTTGTGGGTTCCGTAAAATTCTAGTTAGAGATGGGCAAAAGTTTTATTTAAATAAAATATCGAATTACGAATAAAAGTTAAAAAAAATTAATCGTCATGTGTTGCACGAATGACGAATAATTTTGTTATCATTCATCCGTTATTCGAAAATTTATTGAAAACTTTTGCCCATTTCAGATTCAAGTGAGTCTGGAAGGGTTTCGCGACAAAGTTGAATTGGGAAATGCTACTCTGCGCGATAAGGCAATAAAGGCAAGCCGAAAGGACTCCCTCGCACCTTCTTTCGAGACAAATCTGTATTAGCCAGAGTAGTCATCTGCAATCTCTCGTGGCATATCCTACATTTCGAGAATATTGAACGGCACGTGTCAAAAATTGCCTGACAGTCGGAAATACGCGCAACACTGCGAGGCCATTTAACGTTCATCGCGTCGTTTTTGTCGCGACTCGCCCGAAAGAGGATGCTCGATAAAGCACGCAAATATCCGTCGTACAAACTGCTGTCCGTTGTAACGCGGCTAATTCGACCACGCGTCGAGGGCCATTCGTTTGCTGTTCGACACGTAGATCGTGTACAAGGTCCATGGGCAGAAATTCTATGGGGTTAGCCCAACCTGCAGCGAAAGCGCCGGTAGCTGTCTATGTATATGTAGCGTGGGGGCCGGAGCCTCTTTCCACCGCGTGGCTAGGAACGAAAGCCTGACTGGTTGACGTTGCAGGGGTTGTTATTTCGGCGGTGAAGTCACACGCTCCCCTCTCCTACTGGGACTCGTATACCACGATTAGGGCGTGATGGAAACATTGAAACACGGAAGGGTTGGTATTCTTTCCCTTTTCACGGAGATCCTGCAGGTATTTCGCGAGCAAATCTACCGTATAGGCTTGGTCCATTCGGAAGATTCTAGTATTTCCATTTGGAGGAATTATTCGCCAGTATTTAGGTATCAGACCCTTCAAGGTCTGCTCTGGTGAGCACAGTTTCTTCGCTTCATCTTTTCATACTCCGAGTTTCTTGATGGTATTATACTTGGATCTGTCAAAATTGGGCTCTGGAACACAAAAATCTCGGTTTCTTGATAGTTAAAATTCTAAATTAATTAATCATTAGTGCAATTTAAAATTATCAGAATTATCCTATATGAATATTATCTTTTAGTAATTCCACCAGGTTATATAGTTTTACTAGGTAATATTTCCCTTAAATTCATGTTTCTCAGTGCAACCTGTGCACGTAAACTATTTACTGCGTTTGATAATTGCAGGCAATTGTTGTTAACTACTTTGGTAGTGCACACGAGTGTACTTAATCGAATAACGATCGTGTGCACGGGAATGACTTCATGAACGCGATCGATACCTCGATTGCGCGTTAAATGATAAACCCTTGCCTCCAGAAACTCGTAATTCCGGATTACAGGGAGATTGATGCAATATAATAATTGCAGCACTTTATTACAGTGCTATAGTTCACGATATGGACATGCTCTGTTACTCAGTAAAGTATTACACGCGTGCAAGTAATGTTTTCCGCTTCTAAATTTCACTTACGTCGTACTATTAAAACCAAGTAATACTACGATTCTTATAAATTACACCGATTGTTTTCATCAGCTTTGCGTAAATTCCTTTGGAAATAATGCAATTGATACTCGAGAATCATTTTTAGTGCACGGATAGTGGTAGTTACACCTTTTCCTTTTTAAATCGAAGACTTGCCTTTTAATTTCTTGAAAATTAAGAATTCTGGAACACTGCTAATGTATTTCGAGGCCAATACATTCTCTGTGCTAAAGAATTAACCAATTATCCATTGCAAGGTTCCTCGAGGAAACGTGGTACAGAACTTGGTACCAATATATCGAAAAACATCTAGCATAATCAAGCATGAAGATCCTATTAATTCCTACAGAGAGTAACAATGATTTCTCGGTCAACGACTCATGTCCATTGTAATTCCAATAGACCCCTAGAGTGCGACCAAAGCACAGTGACCCGAAAGCTGATCGTAAGTTCTAATTTTCTCTCGCTATGTGACCATTTCCTCTATTGCTCCTTGAAGTGACTTAAGCAATAGAGAATGGATGGAACAGGCGTAGAGTGAAAGGGACATTCGTATAAGTAAGCGTGGAGTTGTGTGTAAAAAAAAGTACAGGGAATAAATAAAACAGTCGATAGGAAATAATATACCGAGTGTAAAGATCGTGAGATTCGAAAGAAGATTGTGCTCGATTGGTTCCCTTCAAGGACGCGGTAATTGCGAGACGCCATATTAGAGTTCGTTAATTACTGTGCAGAAAGTAAATTCACTATTTCCACGATATAAACTCGCGGCTGTTATTGCTCGTTAATCATGACCGAGATAAATAATTCATGCGTTAATCGCGTTTCTCACAGTTACTCCCATCGAAGGATTTGTTCGCACGTTTGATACGAATCGCGCCCCGAGCTTTCAGGAAATACCCAGCCTCGCCTCGTAATTTACACGTCCGTAGCATGATGCAGGAGGAAACTCATCTATTAATTAAAATGTTAAACTTTCACGATGGGATCCTGGACCTGCAGCCACGTTCATCGTGGATGTTTGAATAAGACATGAGCTTCATACGCCTTCGTGTAAGAATTTTCGTTATAGCTACCCTCGTTTCTCGTGAAATATCTTCTTCGATACGCTATCCCTTTTCTCTAAATACGACTGTCCGTTTAAGATCACTTGATTCGGAATAATTTCTATTCGTTTGTAGCCATCGAATACAGAATTTGTGCAACAAGGTCCTGTAAATACATATGAAAGTCCAGAAAAGCAGCAAGGTTTTCACATTAATTATTACTATGCATAGTGCTCCATTTGAAGAAAGATTAATAGCTACCTCATTCCAAACTTAATAACTCAAGCCAAAGCAAACTCCAAGCACAACTTTAACCACACCCAATTGCAATTCTTCTAATAGAACCGTGCAATGTACACTGTAGCCTAAATCATAAAAAACTATGCACACAACCATATACGTATCGGGGGTATCTACCCCCAGCGAACTATACTGCCCTCCTTAGTTAAACTGTCCTATCTAGCATTTTTTCATTTTTTGAGATACGTTGAAATATTTGAAGTTCCACACGTCTTTTACCTTTTAAGTGAAGTTAGAAAACTCTACGTGCTTCGTAAAGATTTATAAACAGTTTAATGTATTGAACCTAACTTCTTTTCAAATGGTTAATATATTTTATCTAAAACAATTGATTAATTGGCACGGTAATAAAACATTCCCTACCCGTACACCTATTAACAAAAATTATATTAGGCTATTACAAAATAATGACAACATGTTTTAATTTGAATGAAGGAAAATAAGTATGGTATAAAGTAAATGATAAAACCTCAGTTTTCGAAATGCTAGATAGGACATTTTAACTAAAGAGGACAGTATAGCACGCAAATGAATAGAAAAATGATCGCGTATCAAGCAAATCTGCACAGAGCGATAGCCTGAAACCTCCGCTTAATTTAAATCGTACATTCGAGCAGGATCAGGCGAAGGAGGCGGGGGAAAGGAAAATGGTGGCGCGATGGCGGTGCTATCGAGGGTGGTTAACAAATCTGCTGCTCGTTTCGCCTGCCATAATCAGCGCGACGTTTAAAAAACCCCACAATAGCGGCCGTCCCGTGGCGCGTTTAATGCGATGGAATTTTCTGCCGCAATTGTATAAATGCGTCTAAAGGACATCGAGGCGCGCACCGTTCGTACGATAATGTGAAAGTGCTTCGGCCGTTATTCACAGGGACACCGTACAGGAATGCACTTATCCAATCGTCGCGGGCACGCGTGCAACGATTCTTTCGTTCGCATGCCAGCACGAACGGTGTTTCACCCTCCGCGGATTGGCAGGCCTAATTGCTCGGTTTCGTGGCCGATTCCTGATGGCAGTAATTGTGAGATTACCACCCGAAGTGGTGCCTCCGCGCTGCAAACAAGATAATCGCGTGCCGCGCACCGCGGCTTTTAAGGGACTATACCCGGGCGACCGTCTCTAACGGGAGTAGTTTCCCTTCGTTTCGACGATATCCGCATATCCCGTTGCATCGAGCTTAAAATGTTGCAAAGTATCGACACTTCACGAGTGTACACCAGTTCGGTTCGTTTTGTGACAAGTGTGCAACTACTTAGGGATCACGATTTTTGAAATATTCAACCCTTTGCAATTTTATGTAATTTCTGCTGTAACACGTTCTGTTGTTATTTTTATTTACAAGGAACCCTCGTGTGAATATAAACCACGATGGAGTATCGAAGGAGAAATTTTTTTCTGCGGAAATTTACACCGAACGGGTGAAATCAACCCTTAAAGTTATCGCATCCTTTTTTAAATATAACTTTATTTTTCTTCTAGTAGTACGATAGAGTATAAAAGTAACTTATAATTTAGGTATAAAGATAATGCGACAATTTTAAGGGCTGACTTCGTCCCTATAGAGTGAATTTCCGCAGAAAAAATTCTCCTTGTATACCTGAATATAATCCACATTCACGCGAAGTTTCATTAAAATCGAAATTTCCAGTTTAGGAACGTTGCCTTATTAGAAGTTCTGGACCAAGCAGTGGTTAAGGGGTCACGGTGAGTTCTCGAAATCTTGACGACTAAGAAGCTAGATAGCGTGTAAACGAATTGAAGAGAATTCGCGATGCTTTAACCGCGACACAGTCTGTTATGGAATGCCATTCTGTCCCCCCGCCGAGTCCTCCATTGTCGTCGGACAATGGAATGTTCGCTGGATGAATTATTTGCCTCGGCCACGCGGTGTATCCATCGAAAGCGAGCGCTTCATTTTCCCGCGTTTCCGTGAAACGTCCAGTCAGCTCTCGGTCCTCGAGGTCCTCTCGATTCCATTGTGCATACGTAACGAGGAAAGTCTGATCCCGTCCAATCAGTGATCTCGAAACACCCTTCTAAGCTCGACCCCCGCAACTGCCATACGTATCCGCATGCATAATGGATGCGAAAGAGTCTGCGGCATGGGGCCACATATTCTGGCGGAGTGGCAACCTACCACCGCAAAGATTGCACTCGTGGCTGCTGCAGTTGCACTTTCGTTGCCCCGGGGTAAAATCATTTCCACGGATTTGCGTTCAACTGCGGTGTGTTCATGAACCCGGCGATAACGCTATCCGCCACGCTGCGCGTTGTGTTCTCGCCGGCACTGATAGGTCGAAATTAACTTTCCCGCGGCACAGGTGCTGGGGAATATCACCGAGAACCCCCATCGCCGCTGTACTTTGTAGCGACGCCGTGATTATGGGTTGATCGGTGGGACGTATAGAAGAATATTTTCACTCTTCCTTTAGTTTGCCTCGAACTAATTTAAATTACTTCGAATATTGCATTCGACTGGAAGTGATCGATTTTTTATTGGATAGCTAATTATGGGTTCAACGATGCGATTAGATAACCTATGACCCATAGATAAATTGTACATTTTGGTTTAGTTTCCTTCAGATTAGTTTAGTTTATTTCGAATATTAGAGTCTTCGAGAAATCTTCAGTTTTATAATTAAATCGTGCGAACTTTGTTGTAGACTTTTTCTCACAAGTCAGCAGAATTCTTCGTTAAATCGAGTGGTGTTCGAGCGAGAAAATGCTGTATTAGTTGGTCAGGGCCATTATCCGTCGAACCCGGGAGCGCCTGCCTATTCGACGGCACTTAGATCCCTAACACGAGCGAAGTCACCCCCGAATTTCAGGGGATGATAGCAGATGATCGCGAACTGAGTCTACATCGCGCGACGATAACGCTTGAAACCAGGCACCCATCAGGGAGATCGAGATTACACTCGTGATATTATTACAGATCGTGCCAAATACTTGTCCAGATAGGGGCGCATAAATCTTGCCAACTGTTTCTCTGTGAATCCCTGTCGTAAGCACCGGCCTTTCGGTTAATAAAAGTGCACTGCTAGGCTCCCCTCGTGATCGATAAAACGATTCGTATTAAATGCAAGTAAAAGCCACGGGTAAAAGAGGATATTCGGTCATAATTGGTCTCACGTTTGCTTTCGTCGTTGGTAATTAATTGAGATTCAAATTGTTCGACTCGCTGCGGTGGGAGGGCAATAAAGTGGAGATAGAAAGTTATTCTGGCAGACCACTTGTCTATAGTCGCACGCGAAAAGATCATTAAAACAATGCGCCACTGTGGCGTTGAATGGGACGTTGAGCATTGTCTTATTCCCTCTTTGAAAAATTCAGTGAAACTTGAAAGTGGTATAGTCTGGCATAAGTGGAAAAGGTATTACTACTATACCAATGAAACTGAAGTATGAATTTTATCCCATCTAATAATTTCAGTGAATCAATTTTCTTAACGTCACATCACATCTGTCTTGTCTTTTGATTAAACTGACAGAGCTACATAATTTTAATTCATAAAAACAGAATCTCTATTAAAACCGCAAAATTTTTATGCATTCGATAAAATTGTAACAATGGAAGGAAACTTATTGTTAGTTGCTCGTTTACTAATCCAAATTCTAAATTTCTGTATCGCGAAACTACGTATGTAGAACTTTCATCTCTATATATTATAAGACGCGAATTTGCCAAGATTGTTACACGTCAGCAACATTAAAGATCTCAGAAAGTGTGCGACTAAAATATATGATATTGAATTTCGAAGCGAGGGCAGGGGCTGAGAAAAGGCACCGAGCGTGGCCTCTTGAGGGACATTTCCCTGACAAACGCATATACGCGCGTAATGGAGCTTACGAGTTGCGTTACAAAGCTCCTGCGCGTATTACAGCTGCTCTGACGTAGCTTGCAAACGTGAGACGGCATATGAAACGCCTCCTCGAGATAAAAGCACGGCCAGCCCCTATAGTTGCGTATCAAGAACGCGCACGTTTCTGAAAGTCATCGGTTTCGACCTGATCCTTGTCTCTTTTTCCAAAAAGATAAAAAAAAAAGAATCCTTTCGTACGACTGTTATCAATTATAGTTTCTTTTGCATCAGGTCCCTTTATAAAATATTTATTGCTTGCAAATAAAGTGTTTCGTCAAGGAAAAGTAAACGTGGGTATAGTAATTATCTTGTAAATTTTCCATTACATTAATTTATCGATGCTTCATCCAGAAGTAACCACAGAAATAATCGTGAAAGAATCCAACGAATTGTGGGTGAGTCTGCTGCTATGACTTCATCGCTCTCATCGATAGTGTAATATATTTTGCATGGAGACGGCCGATAATGTATGTAAAGAACAGTTGTTCTGCCACACAGAATGTTTTTATTTAGATTAGCGAGGCGTGTACCGTTGTGAATTGCGTGAGTCATATGTAACGAGATAACATGGAATCCGAGACACGAAAATTATTCGCCGTATTACGAAAGCGTGCGATCACGCGATAAAAATAGCGGGTATGGGAGTATGCGATTATATGTACACTCAAGATAAATGTGTAGTATGTACTTTCATTACAGCATCCTTAATGAGTCCTCATTTTCGTGACCTAAAGTGGCGCCCTTGCAGCGAAAGTAGGTGGTTTAGCATAGAAAAGAATATTTTTAATTTCGCTTAAATTCAATTCAGTAGAAGGAATATTTTTAATTTCGCTTACATTTTAATCACGAGGTGGATTTTAATTGGATATATTTTCTTCTCCCTTCCACGGTAGATGAATATGTTTTCAGTTTTGTTTAACTTGTAATCATGAACGGTTGATGATAATATAATTATTGTCTAACATAAATTATTTTCAATTTCGTTTATATCGTAATTCACGAGGTAGATCGCTTCACCCGGCTGCGCGAAAAAGTAGTTCGCACCGCCTTGGGACGACCTGTGCCCCTTCAAAAATATGGTCGCTTATTTAGTTAGCATAGCTAAGCGTTACCAAAGCTCTATATTTTCCTTACTCATTAGTTTAAGGCACGATTTTCCATCGCCTCTCTCGGCCTCTTTAAGTTTCACCTAGTGCTATTTACTTGCGAGAAATGTCGAGGGGGATTTGCCATCTGTTGGCTGCACTGGTGTACTACTACGTGCGGCGGGAATTTTAATTTCTGATAGCATGCTGGTGAAGTAAAGAATCGTTACAATATCAAACTGAGAGTTTTGTTGGACGTGTGATGAACAATGCTTTCAATGATTTTTCAATTTAATTATTAATATCCAATTAATTATGGTTTTCAGTATATTCTGCTTGTATATGCATATATGGTAAGATATCGGCCTTGAGCGAGTCGATTGTGCGCATTTATTTTTTATTACGGAACTATTAAAGCTTCATGTTGGATGGTAAATTGATAGAGTGAAAATGGGGCACGGCGTTCTCGCGAAAAGACATCTTTAGAGGTGGAGCGTCTACGTGCAAAGATGACGAAGCTGCTAAGCGAACTCTAATGGTTTCATTATACCGTAATGAACGTCCCATAATTATATTAGGTTCATTATGCGCGGTGCTTATTAAAATTGCACGGCTGGCCAGGTATCTTTTTCCCGCGTGCTCGACACTGTGACTTTTTCCACGCTTTTGCCCCTGTCGATTCCTTTCGCTGGGGAATGTCATTTTAAACGTTCATTGGATCATGGTTAAACATGGTGGCAGATAATTTCCACAAATGTAGCAACGGCTGTACAGTGAAAACTGAACTACAGGATCAACCTACTTGAGATAATTATAATTCTGTTCACGAAACATGCTTCAATTAATTGTATTACTTTTGAAATATTATTTTCAAAGTTTGCCTGGGTTCAGATAGAGTTTTAATTGTTTTGTCATTAGTTTCATGAAATTAGATTCACGTGAGACAAGTTTCGTCATATGCTTTCAAAACTCTCATCTCTCGCGACTATTTCTATTTACTTACATTTAATTGTTGCTGAAATTTTTGTCTCGTGATAGAAAAGTGTCATGTAAAATCTCACGGTGGATTCTCACCTTCAGAGTGTTTCTTTTTATATCGGATTAATATCCAGCTCACAGTAGTTAATTGCGCTAATATTTACCACGAAAAGCAGCCTCGTAAACCCACAGCGTCCATCAGTCTACACCCTTACAAATTCCAAAATTGAAAGCCTCGAAGTCCATTGGTGAATGAAGAAACTTTTCTACTAACGAAGTACAACCAACTTCGTTACAATTTAAGCACCCAACGAACAGACATTTCTCACATTATGAACCCCAGCGCTAAACATCTCACAAAAGGACCATCTTCCTTCGACCTTTACCTCTACCAACACAAAAGGTACTCCCGCCATTTAATCCAACCGCGACTGAGAAAAAGAATACTCCTCGCCAGTTTCTTCCTCGGTGCTGCTGACCTTTATCACGAAGGAAGATTACGCAGCCCCCGGTGCCCATAATTAACCCCGATGTGTCTCTGGCAGTCTGACGACAGTGGCGTGGGGTCAACGCACAGGATTCGCTAGGAAACGCGTGTCTCTACACCACGAACCGCTTCATCTCCCCCTTTTCCACCCCTCAGCTCTAATTATCTGGCCTCCCCTCCCTTCGGAGATCGTATGCACCCTACGCGCTGCCGAATAATCCCTCGTGCGACTCCACCGGTGCCCACATTGTATGCAACCTGTGTGACATTGTCCCGAACACGTAGGCCCCTTCGACCCTCCCTCCCTCTCTCTGCATCTCTCTGTATCTCTCCGCGTCTCTCTGTGCCTCACGTGCTAGTGCAGCCACGCGTGTATGTACATATACACCTGCCAGTTTTCCCTTGTTCCTCTTGCTCCCGTTTTTCTTCCCGTTTCCACCCGTCCCCTTCCAACGATTCCGGTCGTCGACCACGCGAATCGGTGAACTTGCGCGAGGGTTACGCGTCCACGAGTCTCGCGTGGAAAGCGTGCTTTGCGTCTTACATCTCGCCGATAGTACGTGGCCTCTTATCGCGCGCATGGCCTATTGAAACGACAGCTTCTCTGTTCAGGGGCGATGAGGGGATGCACGCGAATCGGTTGGTGAATTGTCGCGCATTAGCTTCTCGGCGCTTCTTCGTTTTGCTAGGGATTTCATTGGATCGAGAGTTTTTTTCAAATGGTTTGCGCTTAGACGTGGGGGGTAGAGTAATTGTGGGTGTGATTAACGCTGTAACTTTGAATTTGTTGTGTTTTATGGGGGGATTGCTGCACGGGTTGTGACATGCGAAGACGGCCATCGTGAAGGGTGCTGTGGTTAAGTCCAATTAATAGAATTGTGAGTTTTAGAAACTAGTTTACTGTAAAGGAAGCAACCAATAGTTCTAGATCATCGTTCATAACTTGGGGAGAACCGACTGCAATTTCCGATGTCAAGTATTTACCATCTGTGGCATTGTCAGGGGTTTATGACACGTTAATCGCTGTGAGGCAATGGAAAGAAAGCAGTCTAATTGCAGTCGCGTAGCTTCTTGGCTGTAAACGTGCAAATTAACGTCTATGCAGAAACTGTATACATCTGGAGTAACTGTAAAATTACCTAATTACTCTGGTGTTAATCAAAATGGTAACGCAGTCCCGTGTGTGTCATAAACCAATTTCATTTCGCCACCCTTAACAGAGAATAAATTACTATAGAATTTATATGCATAATATATATCTCTGTCGCTTTTTATAAACATATCAAATATTGTCAAAGATAAATTTGTCTAAGCCACACGAGTTTCAAGTTCCTTGTTCAAATTTTCCGTAATAAATATAGTAATGAACATAATGCAGTCTTTGCAAATATTTCGTTAAAATTACAAATAGCATTTCGGAGGACACGAGGACGACGAAGCGTCGTTCAGTTTTCTGTTGAGAATGCACAGAGAAGTGTCGCGAAGATACACAGATTAAGTTATCACCGATGGAAATGTCCGCCTTGCTTTGCGCAAACTTATGCTTACTTAATAAAGCTAACATAGAGCAGCAAACGCGGAAATACGTTTCAGAGAAGGCTTCGTTGAGTACCCAGACAAAGTTCGAGCGTAGTTCCAGGCGAGACGCCATGCCACCCCAAATAACGAGGGTGCAATTTGTCGTCGTGTGCAATATTAAAACCGTCCCCCCTTTTGTCAGGACTTCCATCGTCACCATTTCTCTCGCCATTGTTATAAAGAGAATACGGCTTACTAGCCCCTCATTATTAGCGGCACAACAGGTATTTCACAATTATATAACAACCAAATGGAATTTTTTTTAAATTCCAACGCCTGCTCGACATTACTCTTCTGCAGGCCGAACAAAAATAACTCGCAGCAACTTAATTTCACAGGACACAACACAGCCAACTTTACCGTCCAATCTAAAAAGTATACATGCCACATTATTTTTCTCACTCGGTATTCCATTAACAAATAATAATAATAATACCAGTCACACTTTCCGCGAATATTTTACCACATCCATCAAATCTCATCGCCCACTTCACGCTGAATGCAGGCTTGGAACCAGTTAAAATACTTGAAAATACAAATTTTCCACCCGCGGTCTCGAATTATTGCTGCGTTATTACAATACGGCGGTGCGAAACGCGTGGCAGTGGCGGGACGCGGTCGCACCCCCTTTTTCTCGCATGGGGAAAAAGAGGGTAGTTAGTGGACGTATCCTGAATGGCAGTATGGAGATACAGGGGGACAAGCGCTGAAAACGAAACGAAGGCGGCGTAACCCTCAAGGGGATTGATTCGGAACGGTCCAGAACCATACAGGGGGGTTGGTATCGATTGCTGGCACCCACCGAACGCATCTACGCGGAATGCAGCCCTTCACCCTCGATGCCCACCCTTCATCTTCCGCTCGCCATTCACTACTCGATGGATTTTCCATCAGCTTCTGAAAGCTTCTCGCCGCGGTTAACAACCGAGAAGCGGACCTTTCTTTTTCTTTTTCGAAAAGCAGTCCTCCCTGAATCATAAAGGATTTTTTTCTATGTAACATTACCGATTGTCCTGACACGAGGAAAATTGACGCTTCTAACGAGGGACACACGTGGCTGGAAAAGAAGCTAGAATAATTTGTGACACGAGAAAATATTAGGTTGGGGTATATGAAATTGCCGTTTCGTGTAGGAAAGGACTAAAAGAATTTTCTACTTTTTAACTATTTTATTTATTTTAGTTTTTGAATCTTGTTGGCTAAGCGTTAACGAAATGATTTATCTTTTGGACTTGTAGAAGTGGAAGAATGTCTATCATTTCTTTTCTTTTTTAGATGATTACAGAGTTTGATTAATTTTATTTTTCTGTATTTCACTTCAATAGGGGTGGAATATTCTTTCTTTTATTTGTAATTTGTAATAGGGGGTCGTATTTAGTAATGACCAGCTTTGTAGGACACTTTGAGTAATTTTATATATCACATGCTTTTGGTAATAAATTTGCATCTCTAAAAGTAGCTATTGCTGCCTGCTTGCCATCAGATTGTTCAGTTGATGTGCCTGCAGTAGCTCGTTTGAAATATTCGTCTGATTCAGCTACGGACGTTAAGTCGTAATCGTACAGTAACGTAGGGTGCTTTCCATTAACCAAACTGCCTAGCATAATCTCCCATTAGCCATCGACCAGGCTCGAGTGTAATCTCCATTCGTGAATTTAGACTTCGTGGCTCTTTCGTTGAATGGAAACTAAATATTCCCTAGTGCTGGGCTTTACCGATCGTTTGCTCATTGTTCAATCAATTATTTCATCAGCTCGATAGGTATCATTTTCTAATCCGTTGCGACTTAACGTGCACGGCATTGCGTTGTTAAATAAATTCTACGTGGCGTGCGAAATATTGTCCCCTAATTATGCAGCACACTAATGGAACAGTCGATAATTGATTCCGTTCGCTAAACGTTTCGTCATAAAAGGGAATTCGCAGAAAGCGCAAAATTTAAGAAATTGTTTTATATATACTTAAATGTTAAGTCTTTGAATTCAAGTTCTTTGTACCTTGACGAATATGCACGAGGAAACTGGAAATGGTGGAGGTGTGAAGGAAGGAAAGACACAATGAGTTCTCATATGTATTTTCCATGTTCCATTATTTATTTTTGTTTTTATATAAGAATTATGACTAAAATATAATACTTCCAGTAACTATACAAAATCGCTCTATTTCACGATCTAAAATATCTCGGTGAAGACGCTGCTTTTGGAAAGGATGTATATTCTATTTAAAATCGATCTCTACCCCTCCAAGGACTCTCGAATCACCCAACGAAACGACTGGGATAAAGTCCCCTCAAGCTTGTCCACTTTCATAGCGCCTAAATCTGCAACCCGTCGTTGGTGTTTTGCTACTATCTATCGCAGTCTGTCGACCCTCGTAGTCCTCAGGTGCATCCTTCAGAATTTTCTCTCACTAGCATCGCCGTGTTTGGTGTCATTTTTATCGGAAGAATTCCGCTAATTTATTAAAAATACTTCCCCAGAGCCGAGAGGATAAGTATAAAAATGGCATTTTTCGTTGCCAAATTGACTCATCGAATCGCGCGCGTGGCTGCTTTGCGGAATGGCCGCCGACACGAGCATTCCAAGGGGTCGCTCGCAGCGACCAGTTCTCCCAAATGGTGGGGAAAAGCGACGAGTCGACGAGCGACTATCGAGGTGTGGCACGCTAGCGTCCATAGAGGCGCTGCAGTACCAGGCATGCACGAGAGGGAGTAGGACGCGCGATTAAACGAGTCTCTGGGACGTAAAACGTTGTTCGGCACGTATTCTGCTGCTTCGATATGGCAAGCGTCCGCGGTAGGAAAAGGAAGCTTCTGCTCTCCATAGAGCAGCGGTTCAAGATAGTGAAACGACTGGAGAGTGGGGCATCGATCAACAGACTGACCGCCGAGTACAATGTCCACGCCGCCACTATTCGACGCTTGCGAAAAAACGCGGGGACATTGCGCGAGCTGGCGGAACAGGGGGCCAACATGAGGAGACGGAAAAGCTTACGGCAATCGGCGAACCCGGAGGTGGACAAGCTCCTAATCGCTTGGTACAACGAAAGAAAGGGGCTCGGCGAGTGGGTCACCAACATGAGGATGTTGGAGAAGGCGACGGAGTTGAACAAAGAACTCGGTGGACCATCCACCTTCAAGGCGAGTAAAGGCTGGCTGTGGCGATTCAAGAACCGCCATGGCATCTGTTTCTCGAGTAACCGCGAAGAGCCAGAGGACCCCGATGCCGTGGCTGCTCAGCAGTTCGTCGATGACTTTAACCGAAGACTGAAGAAAGAGAAAATTAATCTGGAGAACGTGTACAGTTTGAGCGAAACCGGCCTCGTATGGAAGGGCATACCTATGAGGGCCGATGCGAAACCGATGAAGATGGACAGGGGCAGCGTGGTGCTGTGCACCAACGCGACAGGCAGCCACAAACTTATGCCTCTGTTCATCCATAAGATCAAGAATCCAAAGGAGCTGAAGCACTGCACGGATCGCCTGCCTGCGATTTTTAAGTCCCAACCGCGTGCCTGGTTGGATCAGCCCACGTTTTCGGACTGGTACCGGAACGACTTCAAGCCAGCGGTGAAGAAGTACCAGGAGGAGAATGCCCTCTCTGGGAAAGTGATTCTTCTCGTGGAGAAGTGTCGCGTTTACACGCTAGAGGTACCCGAGGACTGCAAGCAGGATGATGACTTCGATATAGTGTTCTTGATACCGAGCATCGCCTCCGTATTGGCACCCATGGAGCAGTGGGTGACTGGGAAGACTAAAACGTCCTATCGGTCGAAAATGCTACACCGGGTGATCACTTACACCGGCGGGGTGCGAGAATTCTACTTCGACTATGATCTGAAGGACTGCATGGACCTGTTGTTCCAAGCCTGGTGCGAAATAAGCGTTTCGAACGTGCGGAACGCGTGGAAGAATATTATTAAGCAGAAGGTGGACGACACTCTGGGGAACGAGGAGCCGGACCCGCTGGAGCTCAGCCTGCAGGACATCATCGGCGCGATCACCAGGGAGCCAGCGTCCGAAGAAAGCGTCAACGAGTTTCTGGCAAAGTGCGCGCAGGAGGAGACTGGCTTCCACGACGAAGAGGAGCAGAAGAAAGAAGTGTACAACATCATGAAGCCGCCGGCGCAGGTCGACGAAGAGAAGATGAAGAAGACGTTTGATATTCTGATGAAATGGGCCAGAAGGGAGCCGGAGTATATCAGGGAACACGTAGAGTTCCTCACCGACTATTTTGAATAGAAGTGATGGTGATAAGGATCGATGTGGGAGCTATTTGAAACTGTCGCAGGGATGCGTGAGATCCGAGAGTGTCTGGTTTATACAGGATGATTTTATTATTAAAAGAAAATGTTTTGGGCGAGAGTCGATCTGAAATGGGACACCTTGTATACTACGTGATAAAAACAGTAGTATGTAATTGAACCGAATATTATTACTTTAGCTCATTTTTTGTATTCTTATGCTGTACGTGTGGGAGCAAGAGTTTTTCCAAGAATGAATGGAATTGTTTGATAGTTTTTGGAGTGAAGAAGGATAATGTTTAGCGAGTTCTTATAGTTGTAAAATTTAGTATTTAGATGTATGCATTACTGTTACTCTTATTGCCACGTTAATAAACATTTTATATGAAATCCATGTGATTTTTCTATCAGCCCCGTGCAGAAATGTATCCTGTAACGACTCCTAAAACATCGTTTCGCGTACAGAGCAGGGATTCGTTAGTTGCACGTTCCAAACGAACCGCTTAATTGCGCACTAGTTATCCCCACCACTCCTTGAAATCAACTCGAGCGAACGACCCTGCAGGTCACCTGGTCTCTGTGTTTGGAAATTGCCAGTGAGCCACAACTCTAGCGTAAGAAAAGGGAAATTTTTACAATTTTGGTTCTGTCTCATTGTGAATGGTTTTAATGAACTGGCACGATTTTGCTGATGACAATGAGTCCAAACACTTGATTTCAACTTGCGACTGCAACGATCTTTGCATTACAAAAATGAAAAAGTTCGGTAACTCATGGGAGGATTTCAATTTTCCATCGCGCGCCAGTCCAGGAAATCTCTAATTCTACTTGCAAGGTATAGGTATCCGTGAAACTTTCCAAAATCAATGAATCAGGTTTTCAAGGTTGTAAAGCACCTGGCAGATGAAGTGTTAAATCGGAGGGTGAAGAAATACAATTTTGTTATCGCTTAGGAACTATCAAACTTTCAACAATATCTCTGTTCGATATTTTCTCACTTACTCGTCACTACCCAAGGCCAAGATGGTTAAAAAAAATCCCTGCACTTGATTAAACTTCACAAACCGGTAGCTTCATCCAGCCTTATTTTCCACTTCTTGCCTCCAAGTCGCGATGTTAATCTTCCCTCAGATCTCGACGACGAGCTACTTACAATTAGTTGACGAACTTCTTCGCCAACCGCGGGCATAGTTCCGTTCACCCATCCCTTGGTCCTGCAGAGACTTCTCGGGTAAGGATTAAGAAGGGTACGAGGGTGGAAACTGCACGGCAGTTTGTATCGGATTTGCATTCCGCGAGAATAATGGCTGCTGGAGTTTCCTGAAGAACGGCGGCTGCTCGGGGCGAGAGATAAGGCAGGAATTCCTGCGATAATTAGGATCCTTTCCTTCGAGCGTATCGCCAGTTCGCCCGTGGCGCATTCGAAGATAAAAAGGTAAATCGCTAGGAGTGACGATGCATCTAGTAACGGAGTCTACGTCTGATATAGCATTTCTATTCGAGTGGCACGAGGCACGTAAAATTGTCGAGATAATTCTTCGTCGAAAGGGAGTGAAGCAACGACAGGAAACGCGCAGCAAGATGCCTTTTCCCCAGTGCTAATTGCCTTCTTCGTCGAACGGTGTGCGCACGCTGCGCTTTCGTTACGCAATAGCACATTCAACGCTCGTAATTACGTTAGCTGCACTTGATATTCCACAGTGGATAGTAACGATCCTGTGCTTCCTGCTTTTTTCCATGCACTTTTAATTTCTGACTCGTCCCCAGACCGTTTGAAATGATGGATTATCGAGGGAAGGAATCGAGACGGCTTCGGCAAAATCGACCATGAGGAATCAGGAACAGGGGGGATGGAGTGGAATTATGCTTCATTAGTTATCCTTTCGAACAGGGTAACTAATGAAACAATCGAAATTAGCTTGAACGCGATCTTTTTTTCAAAATAGTGACTGCTCTAAAACTTTTGAAGAGGGCTGTATATTCTTATTAGACAGGGAACAATTTGAAATAGTTGTGCCTTAATTCCGTTGCTATTTAGTGAATTTTTCAACCACCTGCTTTTTAAAATACCCCTTCACGCCAAAGCCGTGCGGAGGATGCAAATCCCTCGGCGTGAAAACGCGTCGACTCCGGTCGAAGTGTTTGAAACCCCAAACAGCTTTCTCTTCCCCCCATCGTTCTATCTTTTTCATAACTCTCTTTCGTTCCCCGACTGCCTGCCAGTTTCCGTTTTCGAGCACGCCATTAATTTCCTGTTCCCATCGATCTTCTCCCTCGTGTGCTCTGGAAATTTTCTGCCGCGTGAATTTCGCAAAGCGTGGCATAAAGAAGGCTGCCTGGGTCCCTCGTCTCTTGGGGATACGTGGCAGCGAGGCGCTTTGACTTGTCGACTATTAAATTAACATCGCTCGAGCCAGTACGATGTTCTCGCGTGCTCTTGATTTTCGTTGGATGTCAGCGCGCCGTGGCAGTCATTCCTGCGCCGTGCTTTTCCATCGCGATGCACCGCGGCTCGTAGATGCGATTTATTTTTGCGTTCGTGCCGAGGTTTGTACATCAGCGAGTATCTAGTAAGAGTGCACCGTGACGTCTGATTTGTCAGTGGCACTCCGGTGGTATTATTGCCGAACCTTTTAGTTCGCTCGATCCAGTGGAGACACGTGTCTCGGTTGGTTAAATTCCAAACCTTTCTCTATTTAATTTATAGTTAAGTTTCTCTATTTAAGTTTCGTTCCATCTCGCACCGTTACAAAGCTACCGCAAACTGGGGTGAATTTGCCCGTCCGGGGTGACATTGCCCACTTTTCGGAAAGACTTTATTTTGTCTTATTGTAAAGTAATTAGAACATATCGTGTTTTGTAATCGATAGCAATAATTTCTCCAAGGTCTAACGAAAAAAAAAATTAGCGAATTCAATCATATGGTAATTTTTCAGTCAGAGTAAAAAAGTGGGCAATCTCACCCCGGCGGGCAAAGTCACCCCAGTTTACGGTATATGGAAAACTCCAAATCTCTATTTGTGGCGAATAGAAGTTTACTCGTTATTTGTATTCGTCGCTCGTCATCCGAATAAAGTTTTGCCCATGTCTGGTCTGCGGTGCGCGGTGTGCACACTGCGCGTTAGGGACCCTTTTTGGCGAGTTGCATAGACGAGAACGTTGGTCTCCTGCCCGTCTGGTTTGCCTACGTTAAATATACTCGGTTGACTCGCTCGAAGCCGCGTAGGACGCGTTAATGAACTTGGAAAGATCGCCGCGGAGGATAATGCCGGCGTAACCTTGTACTCGTCTTAACGTTTTAAAGTCGCGAGGGGCGAGTGATTCACTTTACCGTGATTACCGTTTGCGTAAGCTTCGCGTCCCTCGTTTACTAGCAGATTTCTTGTTCGCAGCAAACGCGCTGGATCCTTTCGGCCTGTTGAATTCCATTGCCTCGCGCCTTTTTATTCCCCGGATTACGCGCCATCGTGGAACGAGCGTTTTGGAACCGGTGAGATTTTAGAACGCGCTGCGTTCGTACGCTTTTGCGACATCTTTCAACTGGCGAACTATCAAAAACCTAAAGTTGCGTAAACACATTTTATCCGGGACTCTTTTGTTTAAAATTTGCCCGTTTTTCTGAGCTTTTGCAGTCGAAATTTTATACTTTTGCTGAACGTTGCAATTGTTAGATATAAGAGTCTGGAATAGGGAGAAATATAGTATAGTGATTTTAAAATTAAGTGTTACTGTAATTTAAAAAATTATGAAGTCTTTCAGTTTAACAAGGTTTAAGCATAGTTGCAAAGGATTACTAATACAGTTGCGTTTCCATTAAATATACATATTCCCATATTCGAATAGTTCCTGAAATTGTACAAGATAGAAAAGACGAACTCATATCAGAGCTGTTTTGCTTCGTACAAGTTAATACTAAGTTACCTTTAGAATTCAACTGATATTAATAAATTTGCTTGATTAAAAGGCCGTCCTTAATTTTAATTAAAGTTTCTAATTCCGATTAAGAAATACTTTTCTGCGGAACACCAATTATATTGCAGAGAATACGTACTTGGATACTTCTTTCCCCCGGAGCGTAGTTTTTCTCTGACAACGGTGCATCGATCTCTCTCGCCTCTTCGCGGAGATATTAAAACGCGCGAAACAGAAGGTACCGAAAGACGGGGAGATAAATCGATGAAGACGAATAGGCCCGAGAGGCGATTATATCGAAAACGTTGCCCTGGTAAATGGCGTAATTTTATTTACCGGGGTCGCCGGTTTCGAGCCGTTCCTCAGGCTTAACCAGGCGCGGTCGTTATCGCCAGCGTTGCCTCGAAACAAAAGCTCGGAAAAGTACTAGGACGATGAAGGCGGGAAGAAAAAGGGAGATAGATAACGTCAAGGGCCATAGACGGAGAGGTAGAAATAGAAAAAGGTTTCTTTGAAACAGCTCCTTCTCGAGTCTGCGACGAACGGAGATTTTCCAACATTTTTCCAGCGCGCCTCTTTGTTCGCCGTCGAGTACCTGAGAAATTATTTTAAGACAACCATTGTGTTTATTTTTGCTCCTCCGCGAGCTCAGTTGAGTGAAACTACAGAGACAATCGAATTGCACGATCAAGAAGTGATCATCTGCACCCTTTGCTGTTCATTATTTCGTAAACCTCAAGTTCCCCACTTGTGCAAAAATTATTTCTTCTAGAAGTCTGTATTCTGGTTCAATTAAAAATTAAGAAGGTGCCTATTGCACTGAATTTGATAAGATATTAAAGAGTGTATAAGAAACAAGAAAACATTTAAAAGTCTATGAATTTCTTTGGTCAGGTACGAGGTAGAGAAATTCATTTTCAATATAGAGCACTCCAATTTTGGTTTCAAGCAGTGAACTTGGAACAAGAAATTATATAGTTTCGATTAATTAAGAAACATTACCCTGGCACGGTCGTAAACCACTCCCATTCCCTTTCTCCGCAGGCTTCCTCCCTTTTTTGCCAATTATCAGTTGGACGACTATTCCTGTTTCAGTGATTTAAATGGGCCGTGTATCAAGCTACAAATTAGAGGCCACGTACTAATTAGCTTCTACTAGAGTTTACCGACGAACCTGCGCAAATGTAATTATCTGAATCAATGTCTCGTGATTTTGGCGTGCGGCAAGAAGAGTCTCTTTTTCAAAAAGAGAAAAAATACCCAGACGATGAAACTATGCGTATAAACGTCACAGAATTTGTAAAAATCATAACATCAAATTTTCTCCGATTCGAACCTATTCAATCTTTTCTTCCAAACTTAAATTGACGTCGATATTATTCCAAAAGATGTAAGAATTCACGTGACTCTTTCCACTTGGAATTCTCAGGAAATGCAATCGTCAAAAATTCGAGTCCTTCTGCTGACAATGGTCCTCAATATTTCTCTGTGACGCAAAGGATGGATGAAAAATTCCACACAGAAGGTGTCCCTTGTTACCTTCGAATAAAGGGATTAGAATAGTGGTATTGCGGTTGTCAACCGACATTCCCGACAGTCTGTCAGTTTCAGGCGAACCCGACCGCAGCAATTGCAGGTAGAACAAGGCGGTTTCTTTTCGAGTCCGTGGCTGAATCACTCGATGGATTATCTTCGTTTTCATGGGGGTCCGCCATAAGTCTGTCGGCCTTTTTCATCCTCGCTCGATACTGTTCTCGGTAGCCAGCAAGGTGGTCCCTTCGCGACGTGGCCGTTGGCTTTCCTTGTTCCTAGTAAACGGCCCACTGATATTTATAATATTACCGATGGGACGCAGCAACCGCGGCACTGTTAAAAGAGGGCGCTAAAAATAATCTTTATAAATGGCAACTGATTTACCGCTGTCCCGATGCAGAAGAAAATAATGAGATCGCGAGGTGATTTCTTTCTGGCGAGTGTTCTATTAAAATGTCACTATTTTACTTGCAGCTCGCGGAAAGCTTTCTTTTTAAACGTAGCACGATAATAATCCCCATAAATTCTCAATGTTCAATGCAGAGAATCCAATTCTCGGTTCTTCTATTGCAGAATTATTGATAGTAAAAATGAAAATGCGGCGGAACTCTCCCCGAATCGAATGCAGTTTAATCTGATCCGTATGCGAGGCCGTTGAACTCTTTGATTCTTTGAACCTCTTAACCGAGAATCCATTAAGTTCGCCCGTCAAGTGGCCAGCGAAGGGACATCCAGATCTAATTAACGCCTTCCATTCTGTCCGATTTACACGAGGTAACGGAAACACGAGATCGTTGGGCATGGAAACATTTCAACGCTCATTTCCTCTATTCCTTTTAATCGTTACCTGGTATACAATCTACCGCTGCAAGAATCCTCTCGATTTCCTCCACTCGGTTTCAATTACAACCCGATCGCAATGCATTATACACCCAGAACGTAATAATGAGAGTTCAACACTGTGGCTGGCGTGGACGTGTTTTCACGGGCGATATTCTTTCGCAAAGCATTTAAAGTATTCTTCGAGAGCTCCAAATGTTTGCTTTGGACAGAAATCAAGCTCGATGCTCCCTTTAAGAAAAACCTTTCTTGTAAAAACAATTGCTTGGAAGGGGCTTGCCAAATAAACGGGAATTTTCGAAACCTTGCACCACGGAAATTGTTAATTTACTGGTACGTACTTCGTCCGGCTATATTTATTATGATATACGTATGTAAAAGGCAGTGTGCCTCGTTTGAATAACTATATTCGTAGGACAGATGATTGTTTTTCCGAGCATCTTGTGGTGGCAAGGCGGTAATGCGCGGCGCCTGACGCCGTTTAACGCGCGGGGCATCGTTTTGCATACAAAACAGCCGACGTTACTCATCCTCTCGAATAATCGGGACTCATTCACATGCATGCCAGTTAGCCGCGGTGGTCTGTACCATGGGCAAGGGGGCTCTTAGAATACGCAGCCCTCTGTGCATCGAGACTGTCTGGCGCGTGTACACCTCCCACATGACCGTAAAAGCTTCTCCGCTTCCAGCGATGCTGTTTTATAAGACAATTTCCGCCGCGCAGGGGTATATTCCGATGATACGATGTTGCGTTTAGCTGGTGTTCCAGCAGGCTTCCTAGTTGTTGGAAGCTTGGGCGCGGGGAAACGTATGACTCGATTGCGGATGTTATATACGTGGATTATTTGCGAGTGGATTAGATGGTCTTTAGAAATTCTGTGTCGTGGATATTGCGAATCGCCATAAGTGGGTGAATTTTTATAGCACCTACAAGTTCGGTACTGGAAATATTTATTTCATTTATTCAATCGCATTGCTAAGAGATGCAATAAATATTTCCAGTAGGCCTTGCACGCAAGTGTGTGCTTGTTTATCACTTTTCAATTTTCTGTGATGTATTATTGGCGTAGATGAATTCTTAGAAATGGGGATTTATTATTGACCATGTGTTGCTCATTTCATTCAGTTGAGATTTTATTCTTAATTTTAATGTTATTAGAAACATAGCGACAGCTATAAGAAAATTACTTTCTTTAACATAAATTCAGTTTCTTTCGTTCTTCCATTGTAGTCCATTGCCACCTCGTCTCCTTCCTCCTGAAATTTCGTATAATTTATATTTATATTCGAAGTTCATTGTTCGTTTCAATGTTTCAGTATTGCTGGAAATTGTCAGATATTGTCTCGGCGCATACTTTTTTGCTATTTCCAATTCGATGCAGCAATGCGTATTTATTGTTCCCCCGTTTACCGCCGCGTACGAAGTTCGCGGGTCGTGTCGCAGAATTCGCGACCGATGGGAACGCCAGAAAAAGAGCGAGGAATATCGACGCGTGTGTTCTGGCAACTCTTCAAACGATGCATTCTCGAAAATCAATTTCGCGGCGGGTCCCTCGCGAATTCACCTGTCGCGGCTGGAAAGCTGGCTTGTCGACGAGGCAATGAAAATGGCAGCGTTGAGATCGAAATTCCCCGTCGCGTTACGAAATGAAATTTTGCACGACGAAACTCGGGAATTCGTGTATTAGTGGAGCGGTTTGTTTTCATGCGGTTAGTAAATGTAATATTCATGAAACTTGCATGGTAATTTGAAAACAAAATAATTTAAGTTTCTCCCGTTCGCAGATTTATTATCCACATTCCAACTCTAATTAATTCCTAATTAATTCAACTCTCAAACATAAGAAGCAACAATTTTAAACAGGTGTCTTGTATCTACTCGTATATCAAATTATTAACTAATATTCTCTGGCACTGTGTTACCATATTCCCTTTGATTCCCAGAATTTGGCACTATCTATCATCGAAAAATTCTGCAATTAATAAGATTATATAGATATACGTAAGATTTCATCGTTCGTTCTTGTTCCCTTGTCCCACTCTTTAACTCACACAAAAGGAACAGCTGAAGAATCTTATGGTATCATAAAACGGTCATTAAAGCGTTATTCAGAGGCAGGTAAATGTCAATCCCTCTCAGGTAGCGATAGCTAATGGTGATCGTATTGCACCAAACAAGCATGCATTGTATTCAAAGGTGCAACAATAGAAACGGGTGGTCTCGATTTATCTACCTGTAGCGCGTGGCCTGTGTTAACATGCTGTATTAATAATCGTTATAATAAATAAATCCCTACCCTTGCCAACTTGTGAATAACATTACTGTCGTTATGAATGATGTAGGTCAGCGTTTCCCAATTAAATGTTGCCACGGAACTCTGATAAATTCAGTAAAATTTTGCAAAAAGGCCATCCTCGACAGTTTTTTTTATACGGTGCACTGACGTCGCCGCGCCGTTTCGAATGTTGCAGTCAGGTGTACGTTTCTTGTTAAATAATTTACACAGTTTTTAATATTTAAATTTTAGGTATCATAAGATAACTTTTCATGGAACCCTAGATCCGTTTTTGGATATGTTTCAGAAGGCGGAAAAATAACAAGTACGTGTTCTTTGATTTTGGCCCTTTTGCATATTTTGGGAGTGAAACCACCCCTCAAAAATTCATAAGAAGAGTTACAAAACTTCCTATTGTTAGTTTAAATAATACTATAACATTGTATTGATTAAAACTTGATAGGTATAAACGTCACTTCTTGTCGCCAGTCACTTTTCTACCTCTTCTTATAAACTTTGCGGGGCAAAATAAAAAGACGCGGAGCTATTTCTTACTTTTCGGTCCTCTAAAACATATCTAAAAACCAAAGCAGTCGGAAGCCGACGCATAAAACCTCTCCTTGTTAGTATCGCGGAACCTCAACTGGGAAACGCTGATGTAGACTATTAAATGCATTATTTCTCACATAAATTGAGAAGAATAACTAACTCCCAAAGCCACTATCTTGCTTTTGCTTCTTGATATCTGGGATTACTTCATCCGTAATAAATTCGAATAAAAAAAAAATAGACTACACGCATAATGTGTTCGAACAAACAGTCTTCCTGAATGAATACGAGTGAATGAAGAACGCCGGAAGAACCGCGTGGCATTGAACGCGTTAAACATTAAGGCGATCGTGCAGAAACATTTTTCGACAGTAACAAGCGCAGATTGCTTCCCAGCGACTTGATTGTCTCCACAGGTTCCTCGTTTCCCAAGAGTCTGCCGGTTATGCAATTAATTGTGCGTCAATCGTTTCTCTAGATCCAACGAGCCGTAATCCAAGGACAGCCTGTTCGGGTCTACGGCCAAGTATACTTTCTCGCGAGTCGGTGTAAATCGGGTCAGTCCTTTCGGCGTTACGAGCCGAGCAGGAAATCCGACGTAATCAAGAAAATGGCGGCGTGCGTGTCTGACGGACCGTTCTTATCCACTCACAATAGCGTTGCGCAAATTGCTCGCGCGATTAGGCAAAAATCCAGACCGCGCCGACGTCCAGCACGCTTCTGGTGCCTCCCGTCGCGTCGCTGATAGTCCTCCGTAACACTTGGCGCTGACGTCGTTACGAGAGTGATTTTTCTCATCTCGATTTAATGCCATTAACGAAGTGCTTTCCGCATAGACGCAGCAGCTGCACGCGGTAATCTTCTGCTCCAATACAATATGTATCCCGCATTGAACGTATCTCGAAGTAAACTCACGATCATCGAGGAGTTTTCATCTTCACAGCAATTCGTCGAGTCTTACAAGTTTGTACAATTTCATCTTGTACGCGGAATGGAGATTTTTCGGTTTTGTTGGTAGTGAATATGAAGTGCAATTGGATTCTCAGCTTTACGAGTAATGATTGATCAAAATTATGTACTCAGGGAGTAAAGAATTAAGGAACTCGCGAACTGGAAGAACTCTAAGTTATCAAATGATAGTTCTAATTAAGAAGGAGTCGCTTTTGTCTGAAAACATTATTCTATCTTTTACAGTTCGCGAGTTGTAACAGAAAATCGGAAAATAGTAGGACTTTCAGGGGTTAATTTCACCCCTTTAGAGTGAATTTGGGCATAACAAAAATTGCGTGATACATATCTATATATCCTGTACAAATCCCCAAAGTTTCATAATTTTTAGAATTCCCGGGTTGGGGATCTTCCCTTGTTACCTAAATAATCGAATTTGGCACGCGCTAGCCACTCGTTTAATTTACACATCCTCGATACATGAGCAGGTTAGAAGTAAGGTTGGCAATCCTCCGACAAGGGGACTATCTAGGTGTCCAGTGTCAATTTTTATTGAACACTTGATTCAGAAAATGCCGATTTTCGAACTTTGAGGGTCTGCTTCACCCCTAAAATTGAGATTGAGCAAAAATGAAAAAAATGCGTGTCTCTTAGATTTTTGTGCTTAAAAACGTATTTGAAGGAGAAGAAATTCGCCGCCGCACACCGCGATAGTGTCCCCTGTCAGTGACGTGGCATTTCCCGCGGAATAAATTTACATTTCGTCGCAAATTGCGCGCAACCTGCAGTTTTACTGTGGCCGTGTAAACGGTCTTAATGAGCCCATTGTTAACATACCCTCCACCAACGGTGGAAACGCGGCGTTTGCTGGCGTGTGCATGGTCATGACGCCTCCGGAGCTACTAACCATTTCCAACCCATTATTACGGTAGCAGGTAGGGTCTTCGATCATTTCCAGCCGCGGCCATTGTCCATCAGACGGCTCGTTATTAATGTGCACGGATAGGATAGATAAGGCCAATCGCTGGCTAGACGTAGACGAAGATTTCTTAAGGCGAACATGCCTGCTATTTATTTTCCGTTCAGTTTCGACATTACTGACTGCGCGTCTGTCGTAACATCACTGTTTGGGAACGAATCTAACGATTTATGAAATGACGAGTGGCGGGATTAACCAAAAAGCAAAATAAACACGTGCTTAGCGCGGCAAATAAATTTTCTGAACTTTATAAATCTAACTTCTTTACAATCACCCTGTATAAGAAGGTCTGAAAATCTTTTAAGTGCTTAGATCCCCTAAATGTCTTAAAACCCGACCCTGAACGAAGGTGTTTGTTTGATAAATTGGAGGATTCTTTCATTCTTTGCGCAAGTACTTACGCACAGAAGTTGTTGATTTTCAGGTACTTAGCTACTGCTTCATCACTTTCGGATGCACTTCCAGCCACATTTCCAAACTCTGCTTAAATTTATGCGGCCTTTATGAGATAAGGTTATTCTAAAGAAAATTAATGGAGAAAGTAATTGTAGCTAGTTATAGACTCCGTGTGCGAACGATACAGACGGATTTATATAGGGAATTTTGCAGAAGATCAGCAAACTAAATAAACTAAAACTGGCGCTCTATACAGCGACTGTTGGTACAGCACTCACCATTTCGAGACGGGAAGAATGCGCGTAATGTATCTCATAACGCGAACTTCCCTTTGAAGTGTCCTCTTCTCATAAATAAAATATTCGCCCCGAGGATCTTCCGAAGGAAAAATTCAGCCAAAGGCTGTCCTAGCTGTACCGTGAAATTCCCCAAGCTACCCACACAAAGAGATCAGGAATTTATTTTCATACTGCCGTTCGTCTCTCGATATTCACCGATCACTGAGCCTTTTTTTATGTCTCAACGAATACCCAATTCGTGTCGGTGAGTAACTCCGCAAATGTTCTCCCCTTTTCGGAATTTTTGTCGGCGATGCGAGACCACCGAAAAATCGGTGCAATTTCGTCTTTACGCGTTTGTCTCCTCGGTCGTTTATTGCTGCAAGACCGGCATCAAACAACGGGTGGCTCGTGGGGAGCTTTAACGAAGTGCTCGCGTAATTAGTTGTCCGTTGGTCGAACGCTCGAGCACCTGTGAATGCTCGTGCCGCTTTCGCGTTTTCTGTCGATTTACCTGCCGGTCTTCGTACGCGAAATAATTTCACGGTCCAATTTATGTGCCTGCTGGCTCGTCGTATAATTTCGAGGACCGGTGACTTCATTCCGAGGCTATTGCGCGGGACATCGTGATCGAGCCCCCTCGTTCTTTACATCGTACTTGGACAGTGAATCTTCTTCGTTGGGGGATTACAGAAAATCGTACATGTAATTAGTAAGAAGAATCTCGGGCTTCGATTATCTGAGCATCGTTTAATTAAAAGTCGATTATCCGAATGGTGTCGTTTAGAAAATTAATGCGCGTTCTGTGTAGCGACGAAGGGAATGAAAAACAGGAAACACTTTCAATTTTAGGTATGCAGTGCACAAGGTTGTAGAAGTAGTGACGGGAGTGGTGTCAGTGAATGGCAGGGGATTAGTGAAAGCTTAATCAAGGAAATGGTAATTGAAATATTCCTACACACTTCCAAGCATTTATAGCGTTTCGAGAACAACTTTTTCTGATGCTATTAAGCTGTGACAATATGATACCTACTTGTCAATTCAGAGAAACCGAGAAGCAAGAAGGTGTGCGATAAATGGATCCTCTCTTTCAGGTGCTCGTATTACGCTGAGTGCTCTAATTAGTTGAGTAGTTGTGGCTTGAATTTAGTCTAATTTCGTTACCTCGACGAAATTATTTCAATTCAAAGAGCGAACGCTTAGACTTCTAGCAAATTTGCTAAAGGGCGCACAGCGTTTTCAATGCACCCTAAATCGAGACATTTCATGTGTCACGACTCCACTGTCCGTTACAAAACATTTCAATACCTGCAATGTTCGTAGATAAGAAGCTACGAATAGCCAGTTGCGCTGCTTTGAAACGGAAAGTTCTGTTCAACTTACGGCGATAATTCAAGCAGATAGCGGCTTTAGCCGGGACCAGCTCGTAACTCTCATCGTGCGTGTGCCGAGCGGACCTAAACCGTGAGAACTAGACTCCGATTCGACCGTTTTGTTCCTTTCATTCCCACTTTCTTCCCCTCCTGTCTGCTCGGGATCGTCGACGAGCAAATTCGCGGTTTCGCCGTTTCAGTTCCACGAGCGTAACAAGCCGCGGTTGCGTAACGTCGGGCATTTTACTGGTTAAGCGTAAATTAGGCGCGATCCACGTGAATAATGAGAGGAGCTGCGACGATATCTCGTGTCGTAAACGTCGCCGCGGCGTGCACGTGCAGGTCGTTGTCGCTGGGTATCGTTTTTGTGTCGATCGTTGCCGGGAGAGCAAGAAATTTCGCCATTTGCGAGGTGAGCGGCCAATTGGATGTAAATGAGCAAAAGTTTTCCAATCCAAGAGACCGAGCTTCAAATATTTAAATGTCAAACGAAATAGAAGCGAGATCGAAAGGTTTTTCTGCGTGAAATCTTGAGCGGCTGCACTTCTGCCGTGGAATGTGTTTAATAATTTTTTGTAAATTCAAAACAAATCGAAGCTTTATTTAGCGAAACTAATAATGAATACAGGAAATAATCTACTTTCAAATCATAATTTTTTACATTGAATCCACATACATTTTCTGCAATATCACCATCACTTTTCCTATTTAAATAAAAAATTCGAATAATGAATAAGAGTTACAAAAATTATTCGTCACGTGTCGAATAAAGATAACCCGGATTGTTGGGGCCTTGAATAACGAGTCAAGTTAAAGTAACTCTTCTTCAATCCGTTATTAAATAATTTCTTATTTTGTTAATACTCAACTTTGCTTTCAAGACTTCATAAAAGCTTAGCTGTCCAATGGAATCAGTGCCGAAATCTACCAACCCACATAACTCTTTCACAGTGTAATAAATTAATAACGAACGACCAAAATACAAAAAAAAGAACACCTTAACCAAATCGCTCTCCTATTACACTATAAACAGTAAATCATCGACTTGAATAAAATAAAACTAAATGTAAAGAAGTATTGACAGCTTTTCGAAAGGCGCAATCCAATTAAAATTGTCTTGATAGGCTTCTGCAAATCATTTTCTGCAAGTCAATTCATTAACTGCTCCCAAATCGAAATTACCGTAAATTACGAGAAACTTGAGCGACATCGATTATTCCCAATTAAACGAAAACACGGGGCCTCGTCGAGCTGGCGATCGCGCCTCTGGCGAAATCTCGGCTGGCGGGAGATCGCGATCGCAGTTTCTTCGCGACGTGATTTACAGGACTCGAGGCGTCTTTATCTTTCGCGATAAACCTTGCACCGTTACTTTCGCATTTTCAGCGGAGAAATTGTGCCCGCTCGTGGCTCGGTTACCTAACATACAGAATTTAGCGTCACGACCTTCGCGAGTTTTTCGCGCGCAAAAACGTCTCTAAAGAGCCGTTGCGAAACCGTCGTTGGTGTTTACGAATCGAGGCGCTAATTGGTTGCACGATATCGGTCGTTCGAGTGGCTTCTTGTGAGTCACGCTTAAACGAATCCTCTTACGCTTCTTTCGCACTTTTGCAGCAGTAAATAATTTTACAATTAAAACGCAGTGACAAGTGAGTCTCGCTTTCCAAGAAAGGCAAACGTCCTCGGACGTTTGAGCAGGAGTAACGCCGTCATTCTCAAGCGCAGGTACCTAGAGCTTCGCGATACGATCGATATTTCGTTTCGATGCGATGCGATGCATTTTTCAATATCGTTCAGCGGAGGTTTATTTAATTAAGTATATATGGAACTGGGTACAGTTGCGAGTGAACGCGGTCCTTATCGATCTCTGTCCGCGATCCCTCGCTCTCGATCGCGTTGCCTCGCGAAGACATCTTAATTTGGAGCACGGGGATGAAAGAATCCAGGCGAGAAGCGTCATTAATCAACCGGCCATTTCCAATAAATAAGTTTCACGCTCGCGGATCGCGAGACAGGTGAACGTGTTTGTTATCGATCGCAAGAGTATTGGCATTTAGGTTTACTTTCACGCGGCGCCACGTCAAGGTGCATTCTTAGTGGGCTGCCTGCTGGCTGCATTTGCACGTTGACACCTGTTCACTTTCTAACGACACGTAGCTCGAGGGCGCGTTCGGATTTTCGAGACCCGCGGCTGACTCACGTCGTGTCGCAGCCCACGCGCATAAACCTGAAGGGGATTTGTGAATCATCGTTAGGTGTACGACGATGAATCCTTGAGGCGACTGTCAGAGGTGAAGGAGAACACTCGGGTCGTCCGACATCGCTGGCTTCGCGATGTGCGGGAATGTCAGCCTTGGCTGCGGCAGGTAGAAATTATAATGATTCTCGAGTTTTAGGGAGATGGGCAAGTGACGCGTGACTCGGGCAGATAATTAAGCGATTGACACGCTTATTTTGTATCTGGTAGTTTTAACTGTCAAGTAAAGATGCGAAGGATTTCGCTTGAAAATATAACTGACGATTTTCAGTTTTATTTGTTTCATTAAATCATGTGCTACAATTTAAATTTCCCCACAACTCCACTTCCTCGCAGAAGCGCTTGAGTCTCGACCTCCTATTCAACCAAAACCATTAAAACCTCGCAACGATATAATCCTGTCCGGTCAGAACCAGTAGGTACAAGAATAGAATTCTACCATGAATCCCTCGCGAAATGATTCCCTCGAAGTAGAGCAGTCAGCTTCTCACCCGGCGGTTTTAGGAAACAATTCGTTGGTTCTTTTCCCCGAACGCGTCGTTCCCGCGGCAGATGCAAAAGGAGCGTTTGGCCAGAGTGCCCGAGGCCGCAGAAATTGAAACGAAATGGCGGAAGAGGTGTTGGTTGCGCTGGTAAATGCGAAAGATATAAGCGAAGCTATGAGAGAACCGAGGGTGTCATTTCGCGCCTCTGTTTCCGAGTAGAGGCCATCTAAGCAGCGTGGTCATTATCGCGCGGCCCTCAGCTGGAAACTGCAGGAAAAATATGCCCTGAAAATCCTTCGAAGATCGGTTCTTCCACCTTTACGGGTCTTCTTCCTTCTCCTCTTTCTCTTCGTCCGCCGCGGAGGACTCCGCGTTGAAAAATGATTTATTGCAGTACGAAAAGGAGCAGCTAGGTCGAATGAAAGCAACGCGACCCGAGCTAGCAAACGTTTGCCTGCTTGAGACGCTCGTGGTAGACAGGCGTGATTAATTCGATAAACGTGAATTTGATTACGTTTCACGTTGGAAATGAAACGGCTGCTCCTTCCACTTGGTCAGGGTTGGACACCTGTCCCTAGGAACCGTTGCAATTCGGAACGAGGTATTTGGTAAATGTGACGGTTAATTGCTTAGAGGGTAGGTACATGTCTGGAAATTAATGTGAACTGATTGCAACTATGCGGGGAGGTGATGCAGTGTTTGGATGGTGGAGACTCTATGTACTGTATATAAAATCGTGAACAAAGGCTGATAAGTCACTGAACACTTAGCAAAATTGTTGGGGGAGGATTTAATAGCCTGAAATGGCCAACAGTGTGATGTGATACAAAGTTTATTTTGTATGTAAATAATCTTATGTTTTTATATTGTATGGTCGCCTGAAGTACCTAACAGCGATGTCCTTCTGATTAATTTCAACCTTCTCATTTTTCTATCCACTTTATCCCAGAATTCCTCGCTTAGGTGAAGGTCAGGTGACTCTGGAGGCCACGACTCCATTATTGTTTGCCAATTCCTTTAAATGCTTCATACAGATCCTTGTAATATTATATATGCCGGAGGTTGTAATCTCTGGCACTAAGTTTGGAACCAAACGCAAGGATACGAAACGAACGAGAAATACCAATATTCTTTGTATATAAAATGCAGCGATACACACATGAAACGCGCGGGAATGTTAAATCGGTCTATTTTAACGTAAAAACGTAAAAAGTAATTAAGAAGATCGTTTATTACGTATGTAATAAAAAAATATAAGAAACAAAATGTTGCTTGGAATTAAGTATGCAACGGACCGAAGTTTTGGAAGAAATATGGAACATTATTATTTCATGGTTTTCATCTAATTATTCTCTTTTCGATACTCTTCTCCTGCCATCAGAATCATAAGCCGAATTGTAAACGAAATAAAATAATGAAGCCACTTCAGAAACTTGCGTCTATGCCCTAATAATTAATTCACTCAGTCATATTAAAATTCAGAGAATTTTCCATTTGTAATTTGCAGCTCACCCTCCTTGATACAAAGATCAATTCGTTTTACAATCTTTTTATTAAATTCCAAATAGGTACCCGCCGCAGCTCGATATCTGTACGAGCGCATCGGAGCCTCGTAGGCCAGAAACCTGATCCCTGATAACATTTTCTTTCATAAACCCAAGAGGAACAGCACGAGACGCCTCCATTATACATTTTTTCCGCCCATCACGCCTGTTGCCCGAATCAAGCGTTACGAGCGCAAACATGTTGATCACACCCTTGCCAGCACGTGGGTGGTCCCGAGCACCTGATGAAACTGTTCGCCGCGGTCTTTCGCCCCGTTATCAAGATTAATCGCGTTATTCTCTTAATACCGATTAGTATCTCACGTTGCCCAACGGCCGCATTGTGCTCGCGGGAACAGCGAGTTTCGTAACGGGAATAGGAACTTTTACGACTCGCATGGAACGATCGTGTCAATGTAATTCCAGAGTCGCGAGCGTCTTTTCACACAGGCCGATCTTAATCGGCCGACTCTCGACATAAATCTCGACATTAATCGCGCGATCCGTTTGCTACCACGGATGATTCGTGCTCGGAGAGACGTTTGTACAAGGCGCGCGCACAATCATGTGGGATGTAATAGTGCGTATTGTATCCGCGACGGTTTTGATCGATTTGTGATTGTAGTTTGGTAAGCAATCGACGATGGTGGACTGTAGATTTAAATATGACGTAAGGGGAAAGGAAATTTTGATTTATTACCCTTTGCGATGCGTCGTAGAAAATATAAATTATGGATATTATTAATTTGATTTGAAGTTATTAGCTGTCAAAGTTGTTTATAAGGTATTGCGAAAGTTCTCTTGCGTTTTCTTGGCTTTTCGCGTAGACGTTAGAATTTTTTAGAGTTCTTCGGAGGTCAGGAAAAAGGGATTGTTCGTGAACGATGTTTCTTATAGACTGTGCGTGCAATGCTCCCACTCATCTTTCTTGCCTGTCCGTTCTTCTTTTCGCGGAACTTCTGATCGTTGCTCACGGAACCTCTGCTCCATTGTTAATTTCTTCAGATATATCTGTAGACGGTTCCGAGTAACAGAGATCTTTGATATAAATGTTGGAAGCATGGAATCAATATCGCTGGACTATATCGGATTCGTAATTATAGCTCGCCGTTCATAAGTTCGTGATATCTTCTACCTAGTAGTACTCTCTTGCCCGACCAGTTCTGGTCATCGAAGGATTTAGAATTTTAAGTTTTGTAGAAATTCCAGTTAGTATTGCTTTGAGCACATTCAAAGGAGTGTAGATAATATGCTATTTCATATTTCACGATTGTAAAAAATGATACTCTGTAATTATTGCATTTCGAAACATGTGCTAAGTGCACAGTGCAAATTTCATTTACATTTAAGTGAAAAAAAACGTAAATATTGATTCCCAAAACTTGGTAATGAAGGTAAAAGCTGCGAAGATACCGTATGTTTAACCAGAACGAGTGTATTGGATGAATGACGTTTCGCAAATATTAATGGGAAAATATTCTCCAACGACGAGGAAGAATTAACCTGAGGAATTCTAAATAAGTGATGAAGATGCTGAAGATTTGGGAACACAGGTGTATGAATCGTTGGAGCAGAACTGAATAATGGAACTTTCAATTTATAGTCTGGGTTGATTAATCGGTGCATTCTGTAGCTTGTGTAATGGGACATCAATATTTTATGTGATCCAAATTCATACCGAATAATTACACTGATAATACACACGTGGAAGCATACATTTACCAAAAAGAGCCAACGTATCTTTTATCATAAAAAACTCACCTACAACAAAGAATAATAAGTTCTCAATAAAAATTTTCAAAGACCCTTACACTTTTTTTTCAAAATAAAGCAATGGTCCTTAGTAACTTACACTTCTCCCAAGCGAAACTGAAGAGACTTTCCCTTCACCCCCTTCAATGTTTCTCTTCAATTAAAATTAATTAACGTAATGTCATATCCAATGCTACCATCCAAAACTTGGTACAGCGCGTTCAGACCTCCGTTTAAAATCCCCATGTTTCGTCGGATGCGACACAGAGGAACAAACACAGCCAGCCTGGCGACACAACGAGCGCGTTCAAGTTGAACTGTTTCCAAACTTTAATTCGAAACAATTACGCCTCGCCTGGGAGTCTTTCTACGTGGAAGAAGCGCAACGCTCCGCATTCGTTAAATCAGTCGGTTAGCGGAATTCTGGATCGTTGCCAGGCCGACTTTATAGGGGCATAACTTTCCATTAGCCGGCGAATCTCTAAATATCTCTGCTGCAGTGGATCTCGGCCGTGTTTTCATCAGTTTCGGGTAACCGGCCCGAATATTCGCGGAAATCAATGATTCTTGGAAGCGGCCGCGGTATCGGTTACTCTACGAGGACACGAGGACAGCGTAAATCCACGTTATGCGCGGCTAGAATCCCCTGTATTCATCATTCCCCTCGCCTGTTCCCCGTAAATGGCGCATAGGATCTCGTGGAGTTGGCAAGCGCCATTGGTGCATTTGTTTCTACCCACCTGCACATTCGGGCCCCTTTCACGCGGGACGGGTTTGCAGCTGGCGAATGGTATCCACGACATATTCATATTTGCCTTATTTTTTCGTTGCTTTTTAAAACTGTGCCTCTGTCGGCATTTGCGACCTTCTCTAAGCTGGCACTATCTTTACAAACTGCACGAGTTCTAAATATCAATTGTGAGTCCTAGTAGCGTTTGGTTGAAAGCTCTATATTTTTTAAATTTGCATTGATATTCTTGTAAAAGAAATCACCCAGATATCTTGTAATTTTCCTTAAATATGCGCCGTCTTGGTTTCTCAATTTCTCGCGAATAGTTTCGAGTGAAAAGTTATCCAGTTCCACCTCACGCCGTGATTTCTCCCACATCCTGCGCGACACAGCAGTTCGGGGGCAGACGAAAAGAGTTCACGTGTCTCAGGGAACGAGGCTGTTGAGACAAATAGAAAATCAATTTCATGGACGCTTGCGTTCCACGGCTGGACGAACTTATTTACCTCCTTTGCCCGGGTAATTCGTCGCGGGAGACTTAGAAGAAATTACGGGAAACGAGACAGCGGAAATCGACTCGATTTTCCACGTTCGTCTGGCCAATTTCCCGGCCAGTTATGTAATTTCGTCGTAGATCCGTAGAGATTTCGTTACTCGAACGAAAAAGTTCTCTATCAGCCGCCGAAAAGCGCTGATCTTAAGGAACCAGGATAAAAATAAAGTGGTCTGAAAATCTAAAAATCGCTTGCACGTACTTAAACAATATTTAAGTAAATGCTCATAAAATAAGTGGCATCTGTGACAAATAATAATGATTCTATATATCGGTATTCTTATTACTAATAGGCTTTTACTTGCACAGTGGAAAATCCTCTAAGTTCGTAAAACTAAGTTTTAAGAAAGTTCGATTTTTATTTTTCACAAGAATAAAATAATGAATATTAGGAAACACGGCCCTTCGGAAAGATAATATCGCGAGCGGAAAAGGAAACGTGGCTTTTATCTCTTTATCTTTTCCATGTACAAACCGAAATCTTTTTCCACCCGCATCGATTTTCCCTCACGAACGTTACGTGCCTCTTATTACAATTTCCTCTGCGTATCGAGCAGAGGCTGACATTTTCCGAGCTTCCGACTGAATATTTCCGGCGGCGGTTCCCGCGCCGGCGAACAGTATCAGTGTACGGAGTATTTCAGGCAGCCGGTGGACGTTTTTCGGGCAAATCGATGGAAGAACTGGGGCGGGCTGAATTTTTCATCGCCGGAACGACTGGTGGGAAGTTCTAGACCGCGCACGAGCGACGTTCTAAGTTCGCTCGAGTTATTATTCGTAGTGGCGACGATTAATTACGATGCACTGCCACCTAATTGGCGTTTGCCGCTCGAGCGTTCGCCGTTTCGCATGCCTAGAATGGTATTATGTCGCGCGCTTTCCGACGAACAAACCCCGTTGCAAAGAAAAGGCACCCTCCCCCGTGACAGACGCGTCGCAGTCGGTCAGCTCTAATTAATCCAATTAATGCACCGCGATATTTGTCGATGGTAATTACTGCCTAATTACCATTCTCTCTCCCTCTTGTGGGGGGCGGCGGGGGAGAGTGGGGGGGGGGGAGTTGTCGTCTCTGACTGACGCTGACACAGCCAGCGCATACGAGGCTGACCGTCTCGATGTTGTGAAAGCAATATCGTAGTCATTACACTAATGGACCGCGATGGCCAGTTAGCGTTGTTTAATAAGAATCATTTGCTGACGGCGGCTATGTAAACGCTAACGAAGGGACACGGGGGAGAAGTGGATGGGGCCTCGATGGAAGAATCGAGAGACGCTGGAAAATGGAATGTATGACGCGCTCGGGTGGCAGGAATTAATTATTACTAATGATTTAGTAAAGGGAAATGGGTGTATGATTTGAGCAGGGAGCTGTAATTTGAAATTATTTGGATATCGGTGGGTCTTTTAGTGAATATAGGTCGGAGTATTTAAGGTACTGATATTTTTGAACGGGGAGAATTATTATTGGGATATTTTATGGCCTTTATAATATTATAGCTAGATTATTGAGGCATTAAATATATCCTCCATTTATATATTACAAACACAGAACAATGATGTGACCAAATTTCATTTAGTAGCAAGATTTTTTAACCATATTCCTCTGCATTGTCACATTACGTCCAATCAAAAAGAATACTTAACGTATCGTAATTTTCATTAATATCAATTTGGTAATGTATCGACGCAGTATCAAGAGATAGTGGATACTATCCGGACTAATTACTTAATTTTTTTCTCTGTTGCAGGTAAGTCCATTGTGGCTGATCCGTGTGTCAATTCCAATTACCATCGCTCTCATTATCGGACGATCGGGGCGATAATTAATTATCCACGCGGGCGTGTTTTGGGATGTAGTTTGCCAGTAGATCCGTGCATATTAGTGCATAGGGTATGCATCCCTATTCACAGGTATGTAACGAGACGCAACCACAAGCATTCGAATTGCAGATGTACCCTCTGCTACCCGAGCCCCTCCATCGCGGAGAAATGTGTTTCGCCGTTCATTATCCTTAATCGCGCTTAACATTTAATTTACTAATGAACTCTGGCGAACGATTCGCGACACACAACCAGTAATCCTTCTCGAGGGACCGGGAGGCCAGCCAGCTGAGAACTGGATCGTGTTGGTTCGAGAATTGTTGAATTAAAATTCAAAGTTAATTAATTAAGGTCGGTCATGATGGTCGAGTCTAATCCAGAGAGTTAAATCTCTCAAAGATTAAACTAATTTCGGGTAGTCAGAGCTTATGGTTTTCCTGTTCTGACTTTAGTCTGTCGTCTCTTTATGTTTTATTTTATTTTTCTATAGGACTTCTGCGACTTGAGATTTGCGATTGGGAATATTAAGATTTAATTCACGTTACTGTCTCATTTTCCATTTCTTAGTTTTATTTATTCGAGAACAAGTCTTTACCTCTGATCTTTATCGACATCTCCTATAAACTACAGATTTTCCATGAATTGACATTTGCTTTAATCTGCCCTGAAGCCAGTTCTGCGTTCTACAAATGTATTAACCGATGGTGACAAAATAATAGCAACGCTGAGGTTCCAGGGAAAATAGCTTGAAAGCATTTTCCGATGCTGCAGGGATTTTATTCATTCCCGTCGTAGGTGGTTCCCTTTCTCCTAGCGGTATTGAAAGGACTCGCATGTCACGTGAGAATTCTTATCGTAATTGCGGAGCATTAGGCACAATGCACAGGGATTTTTTCACGAAATCTGAATGCAACGCCGATCTCTGTCAAATTAATCGCAGTGACTCAGCTGCGATTGATGCAGTTATAAATAAGCCAGTCATAGCGTTCCATCGTAGGAGAATAATGTAACATGGATTACCGATTCGATGATACGAGAAGTCGAGCGAACCACCATGTAGAATTAAATAAAAGAAATACCTACACGGTTCCTCGCAGGTGTTCTCTAATACCTGATATAAACAGAAAAAATAATTTCTCCTTTATTTCTTCGAATTGTTAGACTAAAAAAAATTATTACACTTCTTTTACCCAATCCCTTATCACAGAATAAACACTTACAGTGAACCCGATTTCTAAATCAACTACAGTTCCCTAATACCTAAAACAAACAGAAGAATTAATTTTCTTTTCCATCTCCACACCTCCTTCATTGCTTCAAACTATTACACACCCCCACTTCTTCAAATATCCGATCGCAAAATAGAAACTTCCAGTCTACCTACTCAGTCTCTAAATAGTCACTAAGTGTATTAGTTGCCCAAGTAGCGATTTCAGATATCATGCAGCACAAAGGGCAATAATAATTTTCAGTTGTTCAGAAATAGATTTTCTTGCTCGCGCAGATTTCACCGTACCGTGTCTCCACACAATAAACTTTCTCACGTTCGTCGATGTTGGAGAATACCATTCGGTTTGCAGAAGCGGTGCAGCGGTACAAACTGCACGTGGGTGCATGCGTGTGCAAGTGCATTCGTGCACCCATGCACTCACACTCGCCCAAAGGTCGATCGGTACTTCCACCTACGTCTTTCGAGTAGATCTCGTTTCGCACAATCCGATATCCCATGGGAATATGTCAGGAATGTATCTCTGGCGGTTTCAGTCGCATATTCCCGCACAACTCGACCACAAAGTCGGCCACGTTCTTTGGCCAACTGTTTACGGAAACCCTTATCGTTTCCCCGTGCGAATTATCTGAGCCCTGGCTATTATGTCGCGAAAACGCCGCGGAGAACAAGATAAAGCGGGTTTGTGTGCAAATGCGATCGAATTGCACTTAGCAGTGGATTCGGGGCAATATTCTGATCAGATTTAGGGTCTGTGTGCGATTGCCGATTCATTAAAAGGGGATTACATTAACTGGCCTTCATAAATATTAGGACACCTATTGTGTTTAAAGTAGGTAATTGTGGAAAGCGTTGTAAATTTATTGAAGAAGTCAAACAGCTTTAAATTAAAGCCACGAAATAAAAGCAGCGAAGAGTATTCAATCTGTATCAAATATCACAATTTGTGCAAATACAACAGGTGTTTTACTTACGACACTTACGATCAGCAGTGTATACATTTTTAGAAAATTATTATTTCGAAATAAATTGTGGTGAAATATGGCGATGTATGGAAAGTTGTGAGAAGAAGCGTCGTGTCTGAATTAACGATTTTTCGAGAATTAAGCCCAAAGTAGTTTTATTCAAGGAAACAATGGTATTTTTAAAATTGCTATATGAATTGAAAATGACCGATGGACATCCCTTTTCCATACACATAACTACTCCTAACAGTACGCATTCCCAAGACATTTCAATAATAATTTAGACACTCGTTGCCCCAAAATTTCTTTTCCTTTCAATATAAGTCTAAATACATAAAAGCACGATGAACAGTGCATCTATCCTCCACATCATAAATCCTCTCACTTCACAATGCACCGCACAGTTCCCACGTAACTTGCAATCTCGATCGCCCGCTACTATCATAACAAAATGGTTTCCATCGTCAATTTCCCAAGCATCTCACCACAGTAAGCGCGTAACCATCGAACTAACGAACGCACAATTTTAAAACGCGCTTCATCGCCGCGTTACGTTTTAACGAGCGAGCAATTAAATCGATAACCCTTCGCACTAAACTAGCGTGCTTGTAAGTGCAATCGAAGATTCATCGAGACGCGAGGGAACAGTTTCATTACAGAAAATTCTCGGCTGTTTTCCCCTTATAATGGATCATTTAAATACACTCGCGTTCTTAACGATCCGCGAGCGATACAAGCTCCCTAGCACTTTCCCGGGTCCATTCTTGAGAACGCTCGCGCACACGCGCGGAAAGCGACGCGTTCCCATTGTTCGGTTCTCGTTCCCCGCGTGTACCGCGGTAGAAAAGGAACGCGTGGAAGGTGCGAACGCGTCCGTGGCGCTACCGTGTCGTCGCCTTTTCAAATTCGAGGAGGCGGAACGTCGACAGTTACCGCCGACGCCGGGCTCGTTACCGACGCCCGATTTATGCCCCACTCGTTCTCTGTTAGCTAGCACAACGTGGCGCCCACGTATCGACGATCCTGACTCACTATTCTTGGCCCGGAAGCGCGGCGTCCGCTCAAGGAGAACCGACGGAATCGAAATCATTTATAGACCACTTGGAGAATATGCACGCCGCCGGGTCAGTTGATAATTATTATTGAACGGGGGTGGCTGGTGGGATGGTGGCTGAACCGCGTGGTCGTGGTAGGAGTAAAGCGATTCGAAGTGGGTTAAGTATTAGCTTCAGTCTCGTTGTTCGAGTGTTTTGCAGCCTTTGAAGAATTGCTGCGCTGATACTCTTTGATGGAAATGGGATTCCAGAATGGATCTGGGTTCTAATTTGTCGTATTTCGGGCAGTTGCTGCTTTAACGTTAATATTTTAAGTTCGTTGGAAAACGTTTATTAAGACTTGCTTCGTCATTCCGTGGGTTCCGTTACCCCATCGTAAATTTGTTACTCTGAAACGCTATTCATTCATGAATGCTGAAGCACGCGTGTCGCGTGCAGCGTTCGTCGAGCTCGATAACGAACGTTTAACGCGGCGAATCAATGTCGGGAGGGGAGCCATCGAGGACATGAATATAAATGAAACCGCAAAACGAAAGCAATCCTTTAATCACTGGTCCACTAAAGGGGGCGCTAATGAAAACGCGCGTCCTTAATTCCACGGTTTTGTCCCGGTGCGCGGAAGGAGCGGGAGGACAAGTCTTCGTCTCCAGGGGGCACCAAGGGGCCGTGAGTAGTGACGAAGTAGCGAAAAGAGGGGTGTAATTAAATAGAATCTAACCGAGCGCCGTCGAAGCTGGGGAAAAATTAATTGTACGACTGGGCCGAAAGCCTGTGAGATTTCCACTTTTAATTGCAACCCCCGATGACTCGCGCCGACAAAGTTCCAAGGGAAATTTTTTATTTTACCGTTTCCCTTCCCGGGATCGATTTGCTTCCTCCGCTTGGCTGTCGACTCTGTCTGACTTCGCGGAGTCTGGTTCTACTGTCGTCGTTGGTCCGTTCTTCTTCCATTTCACCCTTCTGTGTATCTTCGTTTACGATGGAACTGCGCGATACTTGCGATTGATGAGGAAGAACGTGTGCATCATTGGGCAGCAGTTGCAGAGATAGAACAGACTTGAGGACGGACTAATTGTGTTTTAGGAAGGTTCGATTAAGGTTAGATCTCCTGTTGCAGGATATCAGTACTCACGTGGGGATTTGTCGCTGTGTGCGAAATATTAGGCGGAGACACTGAGCAACTCTACTGATACACGAGGTTATACAAAAAAGCAGAGGCGCACCCAGAATAAGGGGGTGGGGGGCAAGGGACCCTGGCACCCTCCAAAGAAAAGGGAAAAAGGAGATTAATGTAACCACGATTGAAGTAATTCAAGAACTTTGTAAAAAGAAATGAAAGGTGGATATTATTCTTAAAATAAATTTTTATAATCATCTAATGAGTTTTATTGAATTTGCATTAAAAATATTTTTATTCGTTCAACTCGGCTCCCCTCAATATTAAATCCTGAGTGCTCCATTGAAACAAAGGAATGCCTCCTTGGGTCTAATATGGCGCGCGTAGTGACAGAAACTTTTGTCTTAAAGCTTCCCAAAAAGCGGTAGAAATTAGGGTTGAAACACGCGAAACCCTCCCTCCTTGTAATATCTAAAGACTAATTAAAAAATTGTAGCATACTCTGCATCCTGAGTCCCAGAAAAGTGGCAACATTCATTATTATCGTTCCAAGTGAGAAACCTCGTCTTCGTCCCTGTCTTCGATGACTTGGAGTACTTCGTCGTTCGTAGCACTCGAAATGGCAAATTTCATGCAACCATCCAGTTTCGAGGAATGATCATCATAAAATATCGTATCTGGATGACTGATTTACGCGTGTGGTGCGCGTGAGAGGTCACGCTCCAGGGAATTCGCGTCCGAGTGATCTGTCTAAGCCCGCGTTGCGAGTGGGTGTGGAGTGACGTTACGTACCGGGTGTCTCAACATTGGACTTCCTGCCCTCGACACGCTCAGCTGTGCGTACCTGTCCGTAGAGACCGTCCCGCGTTTCTCACGGTGTCCATTACGAATTTCTTCTCGAGAGTCGCTCCGAGGCGCAGAATATCGCGAACCACAGTTTGTTCCTCGATAAGCACGGTCCCTGAATCTAACAAGGGAGTGCTCGAGGGACCACCGATTTCGATAAAGTCTCACACGCTACTTAGATGGATGGTTTCTTCGCTATTCCTTCCAAAAATGAAGATTAAAGGAATTTTAATTTCTACTGAATACAGGAACATGTCATGCAAAAGAAAATAAATAGTGTTACAAATGAACGCTGTTCATTATTTATTACATATATATTTAATTAAAAGATTATTATACTATTTAGCGTGTCCAAAGGTATTTTTAAGAAAGAGAACTTCAGACTTAATCCTCGCCCGACAGATGCAGGGTGATTATCATTAGTATTACTTTTTGAAACTGTAAGAATTTTAGATCAGGGCAAGATTGAAGCCTAACATAAAACTTTATCTTATTAAAATAAATAAGAATGGAATTATCGATGAAAATACACTCTTTCTGATTCATTTTCTCAGCAAATTATCCACCGTCCAACGGTTGGTTGCTAGAAACGTGATTCTTAATTCTGCCGACCAGTCCAGGAACTCTGATTCCTTCCCATTATACATCAACCAGTTTACATAACAATCCCTTTCGAGATACCGGAAGAGCGGGAGATAACAAAACTTTCACCTTCCCTTTCGTCGATCCCGATCAAGCGGAACCGAGAAAAAAATGTGAAAGCCAGTGGCAGAGGGGGAGAAGCAAGGAACGAAGGGTGGTGAGGAAAGGAGTCGAATCTGAAAAGAATCACGGCCGAAGCGATTCCCTGGGAGGCGATATCCTGCGTGTACTGTGCAGGAATGCGATTCGATCGGATTTCGATACCTTTCGATACCCGATATTCGAACTTCTCGGGCGACACGTCGTTACGCAATTGGCACGTACGGCTGCCAGCCACGCACGCATCCGTCGCCGCGTGTCGAGTTAATTAAATGAATTTCAGCGATATCTCGGGCCTCTGGGGCCGTGGATCGATAACATCCAAGGATCCTTCCCATCCCGGAGGCGCACGCGAGCCTGGGACGTGGGATCGCCAGTGCTATCGATGAAATCGCGGTCTGCGTCGGACCGTGAATCATTGTCATTGTGGGAATGATCGGCAGTCACGAGCTGCGGTATTAACTAGATATCGGCGTCATTATGCGCTGATTAATGATCGATCCACCCCACGTACTCTGATCGACCGGCTCGCTTCAGTGGACCTTTTTATTGCTCCTACGCCTTTTCTTAATTAACTATTGGGAAAGTTGGGTGCGATGCGCTGGTAGGAAACCAGGCGACTGATGGGAGATTCCAGATTCTAAATTTGGCTAGCTAGGTACTCGAGGCATCGATCGATGGGGGCATTTGAAATTTGTGTCGCGGGAGGGTCGCGAGAAAGGGGACAGGTGAATATCTTTGGGCTTGAAGGCGTAGGAGCGTCTAATTCTACTGGCAAGTAAATTATTTGGGGCGGTGTAGGGTGGTCAATATTACAAGTGAAACTTGACGTTTTCATTTTGATTACTCAGTCTGTGCAATTTAATCAGCTAGGAGAGAAGGATCTGAAAATAGAAGAAATCACTGCAAAGTGAACTCGTTCTGAAAGTATCAGCTCACAGAGATGTATTCACTCCGGTTTCAAAGTATGAGTTTCAATCCGTTAAATATTCAGGTGCTCATAACTGATTCGACTGTCACAGGCTCAGCCATTGAAAAATGCAGAGCCAATATATCTATTTCGTAGGTACGAAGACATACTGGACATGGAACGCGCGTTCCACCCATACGCTACACTCGTTTACGAATTTTTTCGATGTCGACGGGGAGCCCAGCCTCTGGAAATTGAGCCATTCACTTGCAACTCGGACAGAGATACTTTTAACTGTTTCTTTCGTCTCTTTCGCAGACTAACACGATTCACGCCTCATTAAACCAAGCACCTAGACCGATAGATTTTCTAGACCTATTACCTGTTACCTTTCGCGCACTCGAAATCGCTTCCAGGTCAACCGCTTAATCGATTTCGCTCGTTCGTTTGCTGTCGCAACGAGGCCACGGTCTGACTATTAGACTTGTCCACAGATCGGCATGATGCGCATCTTGGCAAGCTACTTGGAGATGCTAAATTGCCAGTGATTTCTATCTGGAGAAATTTAAAATACTAACGACGGAAACAATATTTTTTAACTTATCGTTGAGGACGATTGCTTCGGAGTTAACAAATTTTTCTAATATGGGTTATTCGAAAAATTCTATAGAAGAAGGTAGAAACGACGAGTGACACAGTATTCACCAAATAAAGTACATAATCGTTCCACAAAATACAGAAGTCTAACACTGATCTAACTGATCTCCATTTAATTTACAATTAGTGTTCACAACTCTTGTCTTAATTGCACAGCAGCTCCTTGTATCGACATAAAAGTTCATACCTTCTATCCTGTATGCACTCACATTTAGAGCCTAAAGCATAACGTTCTCTCTACGAACGTCTAACCCTAGCGAGACTCAGAGGACGATCCAAGTCCCACAACGCCACTAAACCACGCCAATGAAAATTGAATCACTTCTACAGGTGATTACCTCGTTACTCGAGATGTCGTATCAGCGACAAACCATTTGGATGGAGCTGTTAATGAGTTACCTACGTGGTTAGAATGAGGGGGGCGATTCCATACACGCGAGCGTGCTGTTTGATTCCATTGAAACCGGGTTAAGATGAGATCGACACCTGAATTAGCGTTGTGTCCGTGTTGCAGCCCCGTCGGGGGGTAACAAAAGCGGACACCGGCGCAGATCGATAGCCCAGATATCCTATGAACGCCAGCGATAAGATAGAGGCGGTGGACAAAACGACGGAGGATGGACCGAGGCATTAAGCTAATCGCGTGCATCGGGCACCGATGCCTGTTCCCTGGGCGTTTCGACTAACTGCGCGTGCAAATTCGCGTCTTTCCTGCCCCGTTGGCTGTTGACCGGTGAATGATTATCGACGGGCATAATACGATTGTGTAACGACCGGATAAACGAGGCAACGGGGATGATTAAGCCATCATCGCTTGCACGAAACGCTCGGCCCGATTGCGGAACACCCGCGCTGGCGGATGCTGTTCGTCGCTTATAAACGGGAAAACGCTGTATAATCTGCGGAAGCATCGTTCCATCGTGGGTGGGATTAATGAGTAATGATTCGCTTTCGTTATGCATGGTTTCAGTAATATTTAGTTATTCCTCGGTTTAAGTGCCGCGCTGGTGCCTATTGGTAATGATTCGATGAGGAAACCCGTCTTTTTGTCGGTGAAAGGAAGGCGTAGTGGCACATAACTCTGCGAAGAAATCAGTGAAAAAAGTACAATAAAGTTCGTTATTCGGTTGCACGGTTTCCAAGGCAACTGTTTAGTTAAATACAAATATCAGTTTGTTATAATTGAAAATAGGTGACTGTGACGTATATTTGTTTTAGAAAATAATATTGTATATTTTTAAAATATTTTACTGGGTATATCAGGATGGATTTATCGTTTTACGACTCGGTCGATCAAATTCTATGCATTTCTGTTGGAATATTAATATCAATTTAGTCGGGTAATATTTAACTAAGAAATTATAAAACGATGTTTAGCTGTTGTTTATTGATTAAGCAATTTGTTTAGTGAAATATAAAAATAAAAAAAAAATATTTCCGGTACCGGGAATCGAACCCGAGCCTCCTGGGTGAAAGCCAGGTATCCTAGCCACTAGACCATACCGGAGGAATTGAGAGTATTTCTTTTCCTTGCCGTGATAACTACTACAATTCGGTTTAAGACCATTTGTTTATAATTTTATGTATATAACTTTGCTTATTCTTATAATTATATTTACATTTTTAAGGTCACATCGTTATACTTATCGTTTCACGCTTACGAGTCGAAACTGGGCGAATTTAAGTAGAAACAAGAGATATCGATATAAATGTATCTGAAAATGTATATTTATAAATAATATGTGTTGCGGCAGATCGTCGCCTGTTTGGAGGTTGCAACGCCACAACACAGTGTCACTTTCTTGCGATGGAACACAAGAGTTGACTAGGTAGGATCAGAGATATGGATAAAATTCGATATATTTTCGCTGAATACTCAACGTTAGAAAGTAGGCAGCCCCGAAGCGTACTGGCTGGTGTCTCGTCGCTAACTGCCCTGTCCTGCCTTGATGCAAAAAGAGAAAGTGGCAAAATAGATAGGGTGGGGAGGTTTCCCGACCGAACATTCTCCAAGCATTCGAATAATGCTCAAATCTGTTGTACTGAGTAAGTAACAAGTATTCACTATCCTTCTGGTAATTATAAATAACAGTACACTTCCATTTATTCCAAGATCAGTAGGTATACAAGATACTAAATCTGTGTCAGAATTTATTTCATTTTGGTTCAGAGAGGTCTATCACTACAGAAAATTCCCTTCTCCGCGAAAAAAAGAACGAAGCCAAGTTCCTAAGCAAACGAGGATCGGCCGCGTTTTCCTCGATTATTCCCATCTCGCGGCGCGAAGAAAGTCAGAGGATCGAGCTTTCCTCCCCGTGGTGGTCGTATTTTCCTCACGTCCTATAGATCTCCGTATTTGGCCTTTTATCGGTCGCGTTTCGGCTGTGTTCGAATCTCCAGCCCCCCTTCGGGTTCTTAATTCGAGAGGAACGAGGGGAATGGCGGCGGTGCAGACGAAACGGAGCGGCGGTATATTAAAAGAAGACGATAAAAAAGATTTGGCCGCCGCGAGCGCTTACTCTGCGAACAACGGACAGGTGAAGCAGCGAGAGAAACTTGGGGAAAACTTCTTCCCACCGAGACTTTTTGTCCGTCGCCTTTTAATTATTATTTTCTCGCGACGCCTTTGTTCTGCCAATGCATTTCCCTTTCTGCCGCGGCAGCAGGACAGGGATCCTTCCTCGCTGTTAGTCGAAACATTTTTGAACGGTATTTGTATTCATCTCCTTGGCCCCTTGCCATCTGCGTACGTTTTCCCGAGTCTTTGCGCGTGCTTTTTCATGCCATGAATCCTTTCCCTTGCTTACTTTAAGTTCACGCGGTCCCACTATTTCATACGATTTTTATTCGCCAAAAGTTTTTGCTCTCGAGGAAATGCGCGCGTACCATTCTGCGGGTATGAAAAAATAATTGAGGGAAGGAGGGATTTTGGGGGAAAAACGAGTCTAGTTATGTTCTGTTTATTATGGTAATTCGTGATCTTTTACGCGAGTGATCTCGATTTTCCTTATTTTATGTAATGTAATTTATTTTAATGTAAATCTGAATATGAAATTCTACCAAGTGAAGAATCTATCCATTTAGATTCTAGATTCTTCTTTCTTCTTGTAAACCTTAATCTTGAAAGCAACGTTCGAAGAGATCTTCAGCCACCGGAACTATTGAATTTCAAGGAAATTGGATAATGAGTCCAAAAGTAGCTGGCGAAATATGGAAAAGTGGCGTGAAAATAATTTCCACAGTACACACGAAGTTTCAATGAAGTGACATGCCTTCGCATTTCGATTGAATAAAAACGACGCGTCATATGCATCAACCTAATAATTTATTGGCGTGTCAGAGCTGGGTGGTCCACACAGTTACATCGGAAACGAATAAATCTTCATTGCATGGCGTGCCAGACGTCCCCACGGGACATTTGCGTCTGCATCGCCCTTTCCCATTTACCGAATAATTGCACGGATCATCGTGTACACATCCCTGACAATGATTTCACCGTCGACGAGAATCATTCCCCACTTTTCGAAAATGTATCGAAAAATCTCCGTGAAGAGTGCTCGCTAATGAAACGTTTCCCAATGCTTGTTTCCTGTACATATCGGCGTTTATTGATTCGGCAGCTTTGCCAAAAATGCATTATAGAAATATGAATGCAGACGAAATGCCTTAAATTATTATGTGCACCTTAGTATCGCTTCTTCCACTAATTGTGAGCAGCAAATGTTTCATGCAGTTTGCAACAACTTCGGACTCTTCGTTACCATAATTCGAAATCATAATAATTTATGCAACACTGTTACTATCATACCTCTTTATACACATGTATTAACATGAAAAAGTGACACTTGACATTCATTTAAATATTTTCCTACCTAAACACCTGCAAGCATCAATAAAAGATTCCATCGTTATCAGCTCTCGCTAATTTTCCAGCTCAGAAATCAGAGTAGGTATATATTTCTTTTAAGCAGATCTTGCATAGTGTTTCATGCACGCGCCAATTCCACTTGCACGCACTTTCCCCTCAATTTTCCAGACAAATTAAACGAACGAAGCCTCGACTTGTACCTGGCAAAAACCTCGAAATGCAGTAGCTCGTTTACTTGCCTGCAGCAGCTAGAACATTCCACGGTGCTCCACAAGCGCGTATAATTTCTAGAAATTCGTGGAATCGTTTACTCTCGGTAGAAGCAGCTAGAAAGCAGGCGTCCCCGTTGTTATTTCACGCACGGCGGGAAATGTTCAATCAATGTCAACGTGTCGCGCGATACGCATGCAACTGGAAAGCACCCTTTTTTTCAGGGATCCGTGGCGGACGCAACCCTGACGGTGCCTGCGATCCTAGGACTCCGTTCTCCGCCCCTGGCCCACACGGCGGCGAATTTTCTCGCCCCCGGGGTTAGACGCATTAAGCGAAACGAGTAATCGGGGCGCGCGCTATGTATCATTTGCCCTTCAGAATGTTTTGTTCCAACGAGATTTTTGGGGTGTCACCCCTCGCGCCGCGCCAACGCCGGCGGTGCACCCTCTCTTTTCGATGCCAACAGAGCGTATATCAATTATTTCCAGAAAGAGGACGCTGCGCGAGAAATAAATGAGAGGAAAAAATGCCTTTTCGCGTACGGGCTAATAGAGGGAAAAAGCGGGATATTTCTCGAGAGTGTGTACGATATATCGATATTGGAAATCGCGTAATGGATGTAGGTGGGCACTCTGCGAGCGGCGGTGCTTTTTAGTTGTATCGAACATTTTAGAATACTTTCCACGCCTGTTACATTTCTTTTGTCTCTGGCCGCTTTAGTTGCCTAGGAACGGAGGAGAATTATTGATTTTATCATTTGAATGGTAAATTGCAGAGAAAGGCAATGGTAATAGCTGAGGAAGAGGTAAGTGCACGTCAGATTACAGACCGGAGCCTCTTGTGGCTGCGAAATTTCTGCAATTAGCCATTAGTTAATGTGATTCAGATGCTCGCAAATCTCTGGCCCGGCGAAATTTTCCCGACCACGGTACCAATGGTCAGACTCGCCGGAGGGATGGTTGAGGGGTAGTTTCTAACAACTGTAGGGTGCGCGATGCATCATGCGATGGCTGGAATGCGTGTTGTACCCCGGCGCTGTCGCCTACGCCGCCATTACAAGAGTTTTCGCGAAGCCAGTCCGCAAAAGCACCGTCTGCACTTTGTTGCAAAATTGTTCCGCCATTGTTCGCAAAACCGTCCCCCCTACAATTTATGGCCGTTCGAATTGCTAGCTAGCGCTCTATCGATCGTTAGCGAAGCCCTCGCATCCTTTTCTTGCCTTGGCTTGTAATATTACAAGTAGCTACATCGCTCTAGAGGACCAGATACTATATCAGCTTTTGTAAAAAACATGGAACTTTGATATGCCCACTATACCCGAAGCGAAAACGTTCAAGACTGTTCAAACACATTTATGCATAGAGAACAAAATTATGCGAAGTTCGGTGAACTTTTCTATGACAATTCTATCGCCCTCGTAAAAATATGTTTAATTAAAAAAGTTCGCCGCCAAGGGGGAGCATTAAATAAAACTTCACACAAACGAGCCATGAATCAATACAGTACTACATAATCCATTGCTACCCTCATGGATAACTAGCCCCCTCCTAAATCTAATCAACGAATGCTTCCGAAGAAAGTAGTTACGGAATCGTAGCTCTCCAGGAAAACACAAATTCTAACGTCCCCCCGCATTTTATCGCTCCCGGAACGTCTTATCGTCACGGGCTCCCTCCGAAATACCCGCGGTGCGAACGTGTCGCGAATTAAAACACGTTTCATTAATCCCCGGAACCGTACACGGCTCTCCTTCGCGAGTCTTCTTCCCGCGTGAATATTAAATTGTTTACGCACCGGTCTGCATCGCGAATCGACGTCGTTATATATTCTTTCCTTCCCCCTCCCTTCTTTTTCGCCCTCCCACTTCGACCGCAGAGAAACGAGAGCGGAATAGGTCGATCGATGGGGGATGATTCTGTGCAACGAGGGGTGCAGAATTTTCATGCCCGAACGAGCGAGAGCCCCCCCATCGTTCGTAGACGAGACACGCGGGGTTGCCGCCCCCCTTGCCCCCTCGCCATCCCCTCGCCCATTCTGCACAGGCCTCTCTATAGTTTATGTATAGCCGGCAGCTAAGGCTAAAAGGGATGTCGGCACAGAAACCAACGCGTCGCTGACTTTGTCGCTGGTGACGTTGCTCCTGGACTGATACCGCTCGTTCATCCTTGCGTCACATCCGGAAAATCGTTGGCCCCGATTAAAAAGTGGATCGCTGAACATTTCCACTTGCCTCCTTCGTTTCCAACCGGCTGTTCTACGCCACGCGATTACTGCTGCCAGAGGTCTGCTTCGTGCGGTCGATCTGTGGATCCTTGCGCCCTTTCGCGTGGCTGTATTCACAAATCAAACAGCCGATCGTAAACAGTTACACAGAATTACGACAGAATTTTTATTATACGTACTTTGTAACTAGTTTATACCGAGTATCGTCTAATAATGCTTATGATATATAGAGGAAGGGATAATTATGTTATATCGGTAAGAGGGGGAAGTACCGGCAAATTGTATAAGTTGCCTAAATAGTCTTCGCTGCACTCGACCGTGAACATGGGTCAAAACTGAACCGCCATCGGCTGGGCGAGGGTTGACAGTTGAAAGGTGAGAGCCAAGGGCTAGGATTACGGGAGATGATTAGGAGTCCCTTGGGTAGTTGGTTAATGCAGAATTATTTAGGTCATTTTTGTGATTTTGAAAATTTGGCATTTTTAGGGTATGAATTCTGGTACCGAAGTTCTGTTGTAAATAATCTTCGCGAAGACAGTGGCGGATTTAACAGGCAGACGATGGGCAGTTGCTGTCTGGGCCTCATTCCAGAAGGCTCGGCCCCAGGGCCCCAGTTTCAAAAAAAATAAAATAAAATTATGTATTTATTCAAACAATCGGTATATTTTTTTCTGTCCTGCTACACTTATCCCGTTGTTTGCCAATAGTAAAGGAATCGTAAATATTCGTGTATTTAATCAAATGACAATGATAATAAAATTGTGTAGATTTGAGTGTAATTCTTAGTGGAAATAAGTGCAGTAAGAATAACTCGAAAATGTGGAATAAACGTTTTGGAATGGATCCACAAGAGCTTGTGCACAGGAACAGAAGGTTCGACTAATAAAAATACGTTCCCCGAGAAATCAGGATCAGTCGTGGAAATGTGAAATAAAAAGTTGCCATTTACAGCGTCGATAGCTATTCTAACGAGCGCTGCTGTAGGTACCTGTGGTCCAATATCGTTTGTTCAGTCAACCTATTGAACGTTTTATCGTACATATGCGTATGTGTACATACACGAATATATAACACAAGGACAGACTACAATAACCTGGCTTTTATGTCTGCTATTAGAATTGATATAATACGAAATTGATGCTTCATTAATTACATTTGTGGCCCCCAGACAATCGTTAAGATTGGTCCCTTGGATGTTAAGGAACCACTGAATCCCATAGCGGATTTAATTAGTTTCAGACGTTAATAGATTTTCATCGATAGCTTCATTTTCTGCTCGACCTAATAGATTTGCTCTGATTAATCTCCAAAGAGGATGCAATGATGGCCTTCTTCTTCAATGTAGAATTCCTTCTTTCCTTCCTTTTGAAATTAATTCTGTACAATTTTATGTATGAGTCTTCACGCAAGCTTGATTCTTATTCTCTTAACGAGTAACTGATTTCAAAGGTACTTTCCACTTCAAATTGATTCATGAGATTAGACAAAATTATTGAGAAATGAAATGAAAATTACTCTTTCTAACGAGGACGCTTTAGTTTTTATTTAAGTTGTACAAATTCTATGCAAGCAAACTTTATAAAATAAAAACCTCGTAGTTGGTCTATCAGATTTTCTTCAAATTATTCATCTTCAGTGGAACAGTGTCAAATGCATGGTCAGAAATAGGAAACATTGTTAACATATTCTGGTTCATTAACAGACCGATGCACTCAGTAGGCTTACATTTACATACTCATAATTTACTCCAAGTTGCAGCAACGTTAGCCTTAATTAATGGCTACTGGCAAAATGGGAACAAATGGGTGAGTGTGCGGGGGTGGTTAAATTTAGACGTAATTCACCGTTGCCTCGGGAGGAGCGATCAGTGCTGGAGGGCTTAAGAAGTTCGTAAATAAACGTCACGTCCGCATTGCGAAGGGTGAGCGCTACCCTGGAATGTTTCCAGTTTCAAATGAAAGCAGCCCATCAAAATTGAGGAATCCCCGTCGCGCTTGCTAAGATCGTATGATCCAAGGGGCCTCCTCGAGCGAAACGTCGAGTAACGAGATCTTTTTTTAATAACGCCCGAGCTTCTGGAATTTCCTCATCGCGAATGCAACTTCCTCTGGTCGCGCAGCTCGTGAAATACGTACTTTGCCAGAGTGAAGTTAATCGCTCTAAATCGAAGCACAAAATTAATGAAATCCAAAACAAAAGAACGGAGATTCCTTACGAATTGCAAAAATGTATAACAACGAATATAAGTACCCGCGAGTAAAATATATTCCTTCTGTTTGTTCGCAACAGCATTCGATGTACAATATCGTTACAAAATCCCTTTGCAAACAGGACGCACAATTGCTCGAGCAAACAATATTTAAACACGTGGACAATATTCATATATAGCGGTTTCAGTAGTAATCGATGGATCCCTCTGGAAATACTCGTTCCAGCGTGGTAAAAACACTTCAAACAGTCTTTTTGTATTACCACGAACACACATATTCTTTGAAATGCTGGTGGCAGTTTTTTAATTCCATTAAATAAATTTCATTATTGATTTTCCTTGAAGAAAATTGTTCCTTCAAAAACTGCGCCCCATTTAAATTCTCAGGTGCACCCTGTGCTTCTGAAACTTAGAACAGGGCCTTTATAACAACCAAAACAAACACTCCAGCTAAGCAATGCGAAACAAAGAAGAAGAAGAAAAAGGTATAAAGTGAGAGACCACTGAAGGTGGATCATCTTTCCAATCATCGGCTCAGGTACCCCCGCAGCAACCCCTCGGCAATATCCACGTCGAAAATACCCCATCGCCTTGCTTAAAGCAATCCTTTTCCCCCATGTCGATCCCTGTTGCGCCGCGGCCAGCTTTCTAGAGCATTCCTTGGTGCCAGGGCGCGCAGCGTCGGTGGGTGAAGCGTGCTCGGGAGGGACTGGGTCTTGGCGAGGGTAGGCATCCACCCCACGAGCGTGCTCCCCATTATCATATGTCGACGGTATCATCAGCATCCGATAGGTTAGGCTGTGGGCAAGTGCAAGCTGACATTTTAATACCCACGGCCTGCTGGCTAGGGGATTCCAGCTGCCCTAGCGCGCTCCCCCGTCCTCCATAGAATCCCACCCCTGCGACGACCTGGATTTTTCATCGTCGTTGTCCCTCGTGATTAAAAGCGTCACGGGGCCTGTGTGCACGGATAGGTGTCCCCGCGTAGGTGGTGTGCGCCCGTACCGTCGGCCTCTCTTCCATTAACTTCGATTCTCATCGAGGCGAGCATCAAACGCGGCGCTGGAGCCGATGAAGCGGCGCGATTCGATAAAGCGAGGATTCTCTAGCCCTTCTCTTCTTGCCCAGCTTCTTTTCTTCCTCGCCTCCACCCCCGATTCCTTCGATGCTCGCCTGTATCCGCCGAGTGGTGGTTTGGGTCGCTCGATCACATTTACGCGCATTCTGGTTGATTGTCAGCTTTCTGGGGACACAAGGCAGAGTGGCCTTCGAAGTGTATCGTGGTTTCTAGAAAAATCGTATGTTGCACACTCCGGGGCTTGGGAATTCTTTCCAGGGGTACTGTTTCCTGGATACAGGCTCTCGAGACGCTGACTCGGTGCTGAAGCTGTTTAAGAAGATTCCACATGCATAATGCAACTTGCAGTCCCTCGACATTCTATTTTTCTATTAGTTTAGATTTTCAGTGGCGTCAGCGTGTTTTCGCATTCATATTTCCTGGAAAGCACCGCAAGTATTGCCCGAGTGTCCACTTGCTACGAGTCACGCAGATGTTAAGACATTTCTCAAAATCTTGCGCCACTTGTGGGTGGAGTTCTAGAGGAGTTAATTGTACCAGTAGTTCTCTTCAAGTATAAAAAATGGCAAGTTTTTCTAGGGACAGTGCAGATCGAAGTACTGACGGCACTATTCAACAGGGGATACATTACCGAGGAAAATAAAATACTCCTCTTTTCTTTCATGGAGGAGGAAGAGATTTGCAATTGCAATGGAGGCGTTAAGACATTTCAAATTTCATTTATTCCTATAGCTTAATATTAGAATACATGGAAGTTGGATTACCTCAGCCAAAATTCGAACGATGGTTACCATTATCATCCCTTAAAGTCAGTTGGGAACACCTGTTAAAATGGATGTAAAAGTTCTCTAAATATCTCAAGAGGCACACGCTATATGTTGCTACATAATGTTTCTTACGAATGTTACGATGGAAGTTGTAGATGTTTAATCCCAGTAGTGGGATTTTAATAAGGCCAGCCCATATTCTGGGGCTAATGGTGGGTCGATAAAGCTCAAATCCACGAAAATAAGCTTCCTTGGCAGCCTCGTGTTTCCACCCGCCCTTCTGCGATCTTTTCCACCCTTCGTATTTACTGTGAGAGGAGGATGCCCTGCAGACATTCCATCTAACTCGTCTGTTCTTCGAGTATCGTGCACGCCCCGTAAATGCGTTTTAAGCTTACGATCAAGTATTCTATCCTCTCTAACATCGAGAAATCAGCTTATCGTGTAAAGGGGTGGACGTAGGTAGTTTGTATCGTAAATGAGCATTAAGTACCTTCGAAAACAGTTGCTTGCAATGTATGTATTCCCGTGCTGAAATTCAAGTCCTTTAGTATTAAGCTGGGAATCCATCTAAAAGCGAAGAAATCAGCTTCGATGCATCGTTATGGAATCGTTTCCACCAAAAGCTGAGTCAAGCTCTGCTGTTCTTTTTTTTATGTTTTATACTAAAACCAGACGTAGTATAGAATAGCTGGGCTTAACTTCCACGCGGACCCCCGGTTTTATTCTTATGATATTACGAAGTACGTCAAGAAAAATGCTCCCTCAAGTATAGAATATTTACTAATCATTAGCATTTATAGTAGTACCTATAAATAACAGTTTATCGTGAGATGGAAGGTTGAAACGTGTTTCTTGAAATATTCAGTTCTAACTCCTTGAAATGCGCATTTTACGCGGCTCTGATCGCCGATCAGCATCAAAGCCATGAAAATCCAATTCTTCTGATTTTCCAATTCATATCGACGGCGAATGAAATATTCAATAACGAACATTAAATCGGCTGATGCGGAAAGAGCAAGAATAGTTAACGGTAATGGCACAATCGATATCGTTGTAATATTATCTCCTCCGCGCAGTTCATAAATGAAAAATTCTAAATTCTATTCTACATCAGCCCCTAGTAATTAATTAACATTACTCTTTCAATTGTAATCTAAATACTGTAAACGCTGTTTGTCTCTTGTTTGCAAATCATTTTGGCGAAGAATCCAAGTTTTCTAGGACTGTTTCACCCGGTAGTTAATAATTGCTCGAAAACTGTGTTTCGTAGGTGGCTGCTCTTTGGTCGATTTATTATTTTACGCGTTCATCCGCCTGTAGACGGATAATATTCTTTTTCTGTTTCGTCGTCATGCATCGCTTCGCGATTTTTATTTATCGATTCAAAAAGCCCGGCAGCCGCTTTGAGCGACGCCGTGAAATCCTATCGAGGGCCGACGGGGAAAAATGGAAAACGGATGCCGTTTCCTCCTCGTCGAATTCGCGAAAAAAATTTTATCGTGCACCGATTGTTTCTGGCACACCGTGTTGAGCATCGACGAGACTGGTCGATTTGGGAAATACGAAAACGAGTCGGCTAACTTTCTCGATCGTCGTTTACCGAGCAGTCGAAAGTGCAATTCATTCAAACTCCATACTTCGCATCTCTAACAAGTGTAGCAAGCTTTCAAATCAAAATTCAGCGCGTCGCCAAAAACGCAACGAAGTTGCAAACAATACAAAAAATTCCAAACGATGTTGCAAATAGAATTTGGATGCTAGGGAATCGAAATTCTGGTTTGCATCTTTGTTTTCTTCCGCGAGGATCCTAGTTTCTCATTTGCAACCGTGCTAACATTTTTCGCGGGACGCTGGACTTCCGTTTGCAAATTTGCTATATTTGCGAAAAATGCGATGCGAGGTATGGATTGTAAAGTGTAAATTGAAACCTGCGATGTGGAGCAAGCGTAATGTAAGAATGTTGTAGTTTTACCGGTTTTTCTGGTTTCAGTATTTAATTTTAATGTTAGCATCGAGTGCGCGACAAAACCATCGAATTTTCAACAAAGCGAAATTTCAGTTCGCGTGACAGAAATTCTCATAAGATGTTAGGTTTACCTTAAGCCTCGTCTGTGCTCCAGATAAGCGTGTGATAAGCGTGGTAAGCGTGATAACATCTCATTGATGAAGTACGACACCTGGCGATGAATGTACACACGTCTTCGTAGCATTATAGCCGATAAAGTAGAAGAAGTTTCTTATCGACGATTATAGCGCGCACTACCGATAAAAAAGAATGGATTGATTAATAGGAGGCAATTACAAAAGGATTGCGTTGTCTTCGGGAGACGAATAATTTAAAAGTACAATAGTTTGTGGGGGGATAGCGGTATTAAAAAGCTAACGAGTTAGCTGTTTCCCCAGGAAAATAAAAAAGAGAGTGCTCACGGTTACCGGGCGCGAAATTAAAACTCATCCGAGGGATGAATGCAGCGCTTTTATAAAATAATTTCCAGTCCCTTTGTTCCACCTTTTTTCCATTAACCACTCGTTGTGTCGCCGAGTGGCAACGCGCACAAGTATCGCCATTTTTAAATACAATCCCCTGAATGATTTTTCGTTTTACACAGAAACATTTACACAGCAGTAAGGAGAATTAGAAATTGTTTTATCCTTTTATTTCGCCCCGTAAATAAATAAATGAATAAATTTCGCTTATCTGTCTGAGAACAGCTACAACAAATTCAACCTCTTCCAAAACCTTCTTCTAATACATAGTATACTGTAAAAAATCCAGGCATAATTTGAAACAAAATTTCTCTCTGCTTCCCATGTCGCTGGTGCACTTGTCCCTAAATCGAAACGCTCTACGCGGCTCAGTATCGATTGCGCTCCACTTGCATGGCGAGTGCAATGTGCATGCACGTAATACCCCGATAGAAGGTAGCGATCCACAGGTCGAATTCGATATCCAAGGCCGCGCGGTGGGATTCCTTTATTCTTTCTCCGCTTCTTTTTTTTTTTGCCAACGTCATTCTTTGCGCACCGGTGTCACGTGTCGCGGGGTTTTGTAAATCCCCGTTCGTATGCGGGGACAACAAGAAACACGCGCACCGATACGCATACGCTTTTCTTGCCACCCACATTAAGTCCCTGTAGCGCCGATTAAATCGGTCGGCGAAAGCCGCTTACGCATGCCACGCAGACTCGGCTTGATCTACGACGACCAGTGCCACCCGAGCTTTCTTTTTGTCATTCTTTCTCCTCCATCCCCCTCGTTCGCGTTGCGCGTATCATCGGTGATCGCCAGACGCTAAAAATGCACTTTCTAAGCGGGTTGCGACGCTATTATTCACCCCGGGCCTTTTTCCTCGACGCTGTTTCAGTTTCAGTGGACTTGTGGATGTAGGAGCGAAATGAAATGTGAGCTTCCAGTGGGAATAGTGCATAGAATAGCGCATGGCAGTGGCTATGTATTTTTTAGAGCACTTCAGTTTTTTACTGCGTTCACTTTTACCCTTTGTGGCATTTACGGAAATGGTGACTGATGATTCTATAGTTTCTGTGCTCGCCACAGAAAATATCGGCGTGAAAACACGTCGACGCCAATGGAAGTGCCAATAAAATTATATGTCGACGTGGGACAGTGCAGTGAAATAAAGTAATTCAAATGCTAATTTGTGCATTGGAAATTTGTACGTACATAGTTGTTTTAGAGGGAGTAGTGGAAGGATACAGTGGTGTGGCTAGGATTTCATGCAAGGAGTGGCAATATTTCATTCAGGGAGGAGTAATAAATAGTCTAACCAAATTTTCAATTTATGTACTTGGTTAGGAATTAATATGACCGTGATTTTGTAATGCGGAATTACTTCAAAATTTAATTTACTTTTATTTTCTGATAAATTAATTTAATTTTGGGCAAACGAGTAATTTATTATTTTTTTCTGTGCCTTTTCGCTAAGCCCATGGAAGGATGTATTTTATTGCAAGTTCTTATTGTACAATTATTATTATATATTCAGAGATCTAAACGAACTGATACCGTATTTAATACTTTATCTCACGTACGTTTGCTCGGATCGCAGACACTTTATCGATAGTCGTTACTACCATCTCAATTGCAGAAATACGGGGGGGGGGGGTGGAGAACGGCGTGTCTTCCCCGACCAATTGGAACCTAACGATCTCACGAATACCGTTTTCCACGTTCCCCTGGAAAAACTCCACTTCGAAATATTTATCGGGAAACGGTGTTCGCGTGTCAATTCGCGAATGTCAAGTGGCTCAGCTTCGATTCCCAGTTAAATCGAAACTCTCGACGTTTCGACTCCTCCTCGATAATGCTCCTGCTCCCGCAGTATCAACCATCCGCCATTGTGGTTACAATTATTACCGACGACGCGAACGGCAGTCGATTCGCTATCGCAATTGAGAAGTTCCTCTCCGGAGTTTCTTTCTGGTCCCTCGGAGCTCTTCTCCCCTCGCTCGAGTCCTTCGGAAGTTCCTCGCCGTCTGCGAGCCACCATCCCCGTTTTTATTCACCCCCCGTTCTGTTTCTGCATTTTTTCCCCCTTCGTCAGAACGGGCCGCCCGCGAGGAAGGAATTATTGAATGCCGCGGGTGCGTCGCGTCGGATAAAGAAGTTCGAAAGGGCCGCGGGTTCTTAGGCTGGGGACGTTTAAAGATAGAGGAAACCCAAGTTTCGTGCGCCGACTCTCTCGTCCCCCTTTGCACTGTTGCGAGGGCTGTGGAACTCGGAGTGTCAATTTTGGTCGCGCAAGGGGGTCGATAAACCTCCACCACACCGAGATCTACGTCTATGAAGCGAAGAAAATTCAGAATTCCACTTATTGAAAAGAAGACGAATCGTTAACCAACTTTCTCACCCTCTTCCGTAACGTTTCAAGTGTTGTGGAACTCGGAGTGTTACTTTTATATCGCGCGATGAGGTTAATAAAGCTTCGCCACATCGAGATCTACGTGTCTGAAGCGAAGAAAAATTTAAAATCCCACTTATTGAAACGAAGACGAGTCGTGAACCAACTTTTTCACCCCCTTCTGTTCCGTTCCAAGGGCTAAGGAACTCAGAGTGTTACTTTTAGTCGCGCGATGGGGTCGATGACCCTCCTTCACCGCGTCAAGATCGATGGATACAGGGAAGAAAGCTCAAAAAAAAAGAAGACGTATCGTGGTCCAACTTTTCCATCCCTCTCTGCATCGTTGCGAATCTTCAGAAGCCCTCCTCGTCACTGTTGGTCGCATGGCACCGTCAACATCGAGATTGATGCGTATCCAGGGAAGAAGATTCGAAATTTCAGCTGTGGAGGGGAAGACGCGTCGTGGAACAACTTTTTTCACCCCTTCTGTCCCCTTTCAAGGGCTGGGAACGGGGACTGTGGCTGAGGAACTCTCGTTGTCGCAGTTTGCGACAGGGTCGATAATGCTCCTCCGCCGCGTCGAGATTGATGTGCGTCGGTGACAGAAATTTCGAAAATCCAGCCGCGGGAAAGAAGGAGACGCCCATCGATCCGGTGGTCGTCTGATTGCATAGCCGGACTATTGTTTGTTCATTAAATATTCATAGCTGTAAATTCGACAGATTTGATTTGTCCGGTTGCACTCGCGCATGAATATTCAACGAGCTGAAAGAGAAGGACTGCCTAGATACTTTGCCGATTAAAAGTTGAGGCGCGCCCGTGATACCCTCGAATCGCGACAGTATGTTTATTAACGATATATGCTAATTGTGGACTCTAGCCGCGGAACGTTAAGTGGTTTCCGTGGGCATGGGATGGAGACGGGAAATGTTCGGTGGAAAGTTCGAATGGACGTGGCTCGACGGCAAATTTTTCCACGTTCTTCGCGTAACGGTGGATGGATTCATTGATACAGAAATTGTCCGTTTAATATTCACGGTGGGTTGGTACCACGGGGAATTAATAAAACGCGAAGAATGTGGGGAATTTTAATTTTTTCATAGGCACGCTCGTGAAACGCATAAACCATCGGTTTGGAAAACCTGAGTGTATAAAGGTTTTGCACGGTCTGCTTCGCATTCTCTGCTGCATTATAAATTCTTTACATAGCCACCGATCAGGGAATAATACTTGATTTTCAATTTGTATATTCACTTCGATAACTTTGATAAAGTAAAACTCCCCGTAGCCATTTTTACACATAATTCACAGACAGTCTCAACGATTTGTTAAATAACTACATTCGCGAGTGCCAAACACAATTTCCCCCATTCCTAAAGCGTCAGATCCAAGTTACGTCACATTGTTCCTAGCCACACTTGAAGTGAAATTGTTTCAGGTTACTCAGAACACACGGGGATATTAAGTTTCTAAGACTTGCTCAAATTACTTAAGCCAATGCAACTTTCTCGATCTTCTATAACCACGTTTCTAGTAATCATATCGATCGCGTGCAATGGAATAAATTCCGTAACATTCACAAAGTAAAACACTCAACCAATACATCACATAATTTGCAATTAAAAGTAAATATCCCAGAACAAAAAAAAGCTAAGGCGCTTCCTTTTTAGTTTTGTACAATTTCCATGGTCCATCTCGATACATACTCGACGTTTCACGTCACTCTATCGTGTTACGGGGCCCGCGTGATCCTTGATAAAAAATCCTGGCGTTTGGCAGTAGAGGAGGCCAGAAGTCGACAGACCGAGAAACATTGGGTTGCCATATGCGCGAGGCATAAACCCACTGACTCCGCGGCACGCTCTTCTTTTTATTCGTTGGCGGAGTAACGGCTGACGGGAATAATAACGGCGTATACAGAGGTTTTCGAGGCCGACTGGACTAGAGTTCTACCACCGTCCTTGCCCCCTCCGTTACAACGCGTCGCGGTCCACCTTGGCGAACGAGCCAGGGCTTCCCCGGGTGAACCAGGCCTGCAGCTGATGCACCTGTGCACCACACGCGAGATTGTACGTTACGAAGGCGCGAGGGTGCACGCGATAGGCGTACGTTCCCCTAATTGGGCCCTCGCGCCAATTAGAAAGACACGGAGAAAGTTTACGGGGCAATCCACGCGAGCGCGGAATATATCATTAGCGTTGATTCAGCTCACCCCCGTCGTTGGGTTTTTAGACCGTCGGCGCGGCAGGTTTGTTTGAGCTGGCTGGTCCATCTGCATACGAAGTTACAGAGCAAATGTTGGCGAGCTGAAACTTTAAATTAGAACGGCTTGAGATTATGGGAGCTGCGTTATTTAGGTTGTATTATATTGAAGTGTGCGTTACTTGGTTCTTAAAATGGGTGGGTTAGATAGAATTGTGCGTTGATGATGGTAAGGGTGAATTTTACTTATTATTAATGATGGTATAGGGTTTTGGAAAAAAGGTATCTCGTACGAATGATGTATCAAATGTTGTAGCAAAAGGAGCGTTCATCCTATCACTTGGGGTTAAAGAAATTTGATAAAAGAATACAATTCACCCCAATGTAATCCTTCCAGTTTAAAAAGCAGGGAACCCATTTAATTGAAACAGCCACTATTTCTGTATAATTCATACTTGCACTTCCCACAGCCCACATGGCATTGTTTAGCAATTCACAATGAAAGCAACTAATTTTAATAATACTTATAAAACACAAGAAGCTAGCATCGAATTTCTCTCCTTAAACGCTGGAAGAATATTTGTAGGCTCTTTCCTACATATTCTCTCAATGCCCCTCCATTGTAACATCCGAAGGACATTCTAACTACAGGTGAATGAAAATCTTCTCTGATAGTTACGCCACGGAATGGGAATTGTCTCGTGAAAGAGAGACACGTAATAATACACGTTGAAGGTAAAAGAATCATAGACTCCACGCTTATTCGCTTCGCTGCCCGTGTAAACGCGGCTAACGCTAGAATCGCAACGCGCCGTCAGTTACATCCGCAATTAATGCACTTTCGTTGGCATCGCGAGCGCGCGCCACCGAATTCCATCGTCTTTGCAAAGTATTCCACCGGCGTTGCATGCTTTTATGCGCTGTATCGAATTTTCAGATTACTTTCTTTCGCCTCGAGAGTTCATATCGAAAGGAAGTTTACGACCCTCCCCGTTTCCATCGAGGCTTCTCCCCCTGTGTTCTGCTCTAGGCACCCACAATATCGAAATATCGTATCCCCCCTGTGCTTTGATGAAATACCAGAAACACGGGCGCGCACGATACAAGCTTCATCGTTTATTAATGATCGTCGTCTCGATGGAAGATACTGTTCCATGGAACAGCAATATCTCAGGGTATGACGGAGCAAAAGAAACGAAATCATAAAGCAATTTTATCCTTTATATACTTGGGGCTGCAAACGGAAATACTAGCATCGCAATATCTCAAGGATATTATTTATTTATTATTATTATGGACGGGGATCCCTTTATTATTCTTCAAGTAAGACAGGTCCTCGATTTTGGGTACCTGTAACAGTGATTCCCAAGAAGTGTTTTCTGGGGCTTCGCCACGGTTATTTTTAGTTGACGATTCATAGCATTTATTTATTTTAATATGGTTACCTCGCCACATTCTATTTATGATGTAACGCTAATTTTTCATAAATGAAAGGAAATAAATGGGGGGAAGGTGGTCGCAGGTTATTTGAACATTATAAAAGGGGATCGCGACTCGGAGAAGGTTGGGAAACACTGGCCGATAGTCTTCTTTGCATGTCAAACTTTGCGCGAGACCAGGCGAACGTACCGCACCCTTCGCAAAGTTCACTTCAAATTTCGCTTAAAGGATTAAGAGAAAGTCAGTGTCCACGTTTGATGACTGCCAGCGCAGGATCTCGCGCTCATATCCGGTAGCCGAGTCACCGGTGCCGGTCTCTCCATACATCAGTCGCGCAGCACGTTTAGGCATCCTTAAGAGCCGTTTACAAGCGGCGTCGCTCGTCATAAATTACCCACGGCCACGGTGCCCGTTCCTACGAATGTAAAATCGGTCGAACGGTTCCGCGACGCGCACGGTTTCCCTCTGTCCGGCATGGAAACGAGGAAACACCAGTTACGAGGAGCCGCGAGCAAGGGCATAATAAATCGGCGCGGATGCCTCGACGACTCGAACGCCGGGAAGGAAGGCCGATCCTCGTGTCCCCCTTCATCTTCCTCCGATGTTCTTACCGCTCGATCGGCTGGGTCCCTTTCCTCGGTGCTCTCCGCACGGATGTTCACCGTTAGATGTATTGAAACGCGGGAATCTGCCGAGCGATTTCGAATGCTAGCCGTGCCGATCTCCTCTTCTTTATTCCCTTCATCTCGCAGCCTCCTTCCTCTCATTTCGATCCGCTCCTCGTAGCCATTTTCGCGTACTCCTTATTCCGAGGCACGAATGCTGTAAGCGTTGGCGGGGCCAAGGCACAGCACTCTGTGGATCAATCGTGGACCCTTGACGAAATCAACGAAGTTGACTCCTGTCCTTCTTCCGCCAGGATCCTTCCTCTCGCCCTCTCTAGCGCCAATGAAACGGTAACACCTGGGCACTCTCAGCCTGCCCAAGTTTCTACATTGTCCTGCTGGGCGTCGATATTTTTCTCTCTCTCGCGGACGCGCCACCCGTCGATGGCTCGATATCGCGTGCTGGACGTCCCGCGAACTTTGTGCCAGATACACGTGAATGGAATAATGTGGGTCATTCAATTTGCTGGGAGCTGTGATTTGTTTTGAGAGGCTCCGGGCATTTTGCTGAGCACTCTGCTCGCGTGTTTATAGAAAGTTACAGGGGTTACAGTGGAGGAACACGTTTTTCTTGGGCGAGTATAAGGATATTACTGTGGATTCACGATGGAGACTGTTTATTGAAATAGTGGTAGGATTTTAGTTGGATGGAGTCTATTCAGCTTCTTGGAAAGTGGTAAATGCTTTCGTTATTTGGTCAAAATTCAAGACATTCGAAAATACGAAAATGGTACTGAAAAATGACACTGTAATGCGGTGAACCCCGTGTGACAATTTTTCTGATTATAAGAACCTGGGATCACGGAGGGTTAAATCAAATATGGATCCAACGTTTTTCTATTTTCATGAATATTACTCGCGCCTAAATTCTTTACCACCCTTTTGCAAATCTTCCTACACTATCAACGCGACATTGCTACGTACGGAGCACCTGTAAACAGAATCAGGCTGCGTATGAATGTAGAGAGCGAGCGGGCACACTTATCGATGACACTGTTCGAAGGCATCCGCTCGGCAAGAAAGTTGTTTATACGGTATTTTCTGCGGCTTTTCTTGCCAGGCTTGTTAGCGAATGGAACATCCCGATGGCAAAACGATCACGCGCCTCGCGTGTTCCCGTTCGCACGCGGAGGCTGACCCAGTGTTTTTAAGGCAGGCCAGCGTCTCGCAAGTCAGTGAAATTTAGATCGTTGTCACATAAAAGCGCGAGATTTATCACAGTCCGGCGTTCCTGCTGCGTAGTAGCTTGGGCGTGGACGTTTATTCGCAGCGTGTGAACTGAATCTCGCGATTACTTATGCACGGGCTATTTTTTTTTTTTTAGCTGAGAGCAAAATTAGTGGTCGAGTTGTGAAAAATTGAGGGAAAAGTCCGTGGAAAATAGAGCAACGACGCGGATGTTAAAGATAGACAAGGGAAGCTATAAAAATGAAAAAGGACCTTGCTGAACGCAAGGACGGAACGCTGGAGCTGCTATCTGCCGGGCTCGTCGCTTCGAACCACATATGATTACTTCCCGTAATTTGCAGTTACCATTTATTTAACGCGAATATGTTATAAATGGGGGGGTGCATTGCGCGAAGAGGTGCCTTATTACGACAATATGTTACTCGGGCGGATATGATCGCGCGTAGGTTCGCCCTGAATTATCCCAGATCACGGCAGGCTGTCGTAAATTTCCCCAACTGCGACGCGTCACTGTGCTGCCTCCGACATCCTCGGGTAATAGAATTTGTAAAAGCTGCCCGGTTAGCTGGAATTAGAAAGCGGAATGGCCACTTTTAAACGCGGAATGATACGATCGTGTCGCTGGAACAATGGGACGTTATTATTAGTCGTTACTCGTTAATCCTGACGTTAACATTAGGTGGCCCGTCGTCGGGAGTATCAACCGTTTCGATCGTTGCTGATTTTCAAGGAGAAAACTTTCTTCGATTTCGTGCGGTTGTCCCGCTTGCTAGTGTAGCGTAAAGCTGATTGTTTCAACCCAATGCTGTGAAAAATTGAAGATTTTTGAGAAAATAATTGTTATTTTATTTGATTGGAAAATGCATTGAGAAGTGGCTCAGAATTGAGATTCTAGTTTCTTTAAAAATGCATACAAGTGACCGAACTCTTATTTTGTACACAAAATACCACACAACTGCATATTTTATCCCGAAATTCCAGAGTTCATCAATCTCCATCTACCAGCTGTCTAACTTCAACCGTATTAACCGCATCGGTATGCGTGTTAATGCTTGCTGCGATAAGTTAAACTTATTCTTCTCCGAGCACTATCTCTACGACACTACGCTTACTTATTAATCGTCGTTTCAGAGCTACTCGCTACGCACACATCCACTCTCTATTTATAAATTTGTGTCATCTGCTACGTCATCCTTTTCATTCTGGTGCAATCACCTTTCTCCTCCATCACACCACTGGCTCTCCATCCGTGGAATAACAAACAAGTAAATAAATCAGACTTGAATCTTCATCGCAGAGCACCCCGCAACGGTGGATTAAACGAAAACACGCGAGAACCCCCTTGCCAGAAACATTATCTAGGGAACTGGAGGAGAAAATTGCTTCCCTTCCACCCGTGTTTACGCTTTTCCACTGCAACATTATCCGCCGAACGATCTCTGCCCGTGCCGGTGGAGAAGCGATCGTCCGATCGACCCGTGAAAATCGACGATCGGGCGCAGCCGGAGCCCTCAATTAGCTCGAATACTCGAGGCTCCGATCGATCAGAATTATTCGTCGAGCGTTGCGTGTCGCGAGTCGCGAGCACTCTACATATTACGTAACGCGCGCGCTCGCTCCGGATATCGCGTCGATCTTCGCGAGCTGGTTTTTCCACCCTTCGCCGGTTTATTCCTCCTTGCCGTGCCTCGGATCGCGATAAACCCGTTAAAACTTCAAGCCGTCGCGGCGCGAGGGGCTTTCGGGGGCCGCGGCGACGGTGGTTGATAATTTGCCGGCTTTACACTTCAATAAATTCGCGTATCTTATCGCATCGTTATGTTTCCCGGCGGCGTGATAGAGCGACGTTCCGCGAGCCAGCCAAGTCGAACGAACGATCGTTCCTCCGCGGCTGACAATGAATCCTCATACTCTCTTTAGCTCTCTGTTAATGGCAACCGCCGTCGCATCGCGGCAAGTTCAACGATCGAGCACCGTTACTTTTCCTAGCCCCGTCGACCGTGATGGAAACGCTCCGCGTCCCGGGGCCAAAGGATTTTTGGCTATTTTCGACTTCAAAGTCCCCCCCCTTCGGAACCGCCCCCCCCTCCCACCCACGACCCCCTCCCCGCCGTTTCGTGAACGGGAGGAACGCGCTCGTCTGGCTAATTTCAAATGCTTTATTTTCACGACCGGTTTACAGGCATCGGCTGCTACCCGCTAACTGTATAAGTTAGGAGTGGCCGATAGACTGGCGCGGACGTCTCTATCCGGCACACGCTAACAGCAGCTACGTACTGCCGCTGATAGAACGGAGCCTTCGGTTGTCCCTATTGTAAAGGAGGAGGTGGCGCATCCACCGCAGGGACGTGTTAATTCGAGGAAGAATATGGTCAGGGTACGGCACGGTGCGCGGAATCCAAGGAATTTCGGGAGTATCGAGGATTTTTGTGGTAGCTTTCGAGGTTCAGCTTTTGATTAGGCAGTGAGGGGAGAGAGGGGATGTAAATCTGTGGAGGGAAATGAGAAATCGTTCGACAGGTTTTTCTTGGGGGATCTTTGGGGAATTTTGATTTTTGGAGCGTGGTTGAAAGTAGGAACATTTATGAGTAAAGAAGTTTGGTAGAAATTAGTTATTGTCTGTTTAGATTAGAATTAAAATCTCTGTATTTTCGGATTCATTTAAGCAGTTGTAGTCCTGATTTTAATCACTCCATCCACGTGTTCGTACTTCGGGTTTAGGATCCCCATGCGAGGAAATGCTTCGATAAGACGGACAGATGAAATTAATCGGAGATTCGTGATTTATACGAGAGAAAATCTGTAAATTGATTGGCGACGAGTTATGCGTTAATTATTTATAGGTTTTGTCGTTTTCACTGTTGGTGTTTGCTGCCGGAAAATTGCTTTCGCTAATGTATCACCATTATATTTCGTTTGCTGCATACTTTCCCTTTTCCAAGTTTACATTTATTGTCACCAGTATTGCTTAGTCTTTTGTCTTCTGATACACACCTTTTAAACAGCTTAACATTGACACTTTTCTGTCTATTTCTTGTCCGAGAAGATTACTTTGAAGCAAATAAAATTTCCTGCTTTTGCTCTCTGAATGCGGCGAGGAAAGTTTGTCATTAACCTCGAGTAAGCCTACCGCCATTTGTCATAGTGACACGTATGCTACAGCGGAGAGAAAGAGGAATCAGCCAAGAGATATCACCTACGGTTTAATGACAAATAATCCATCGAATGTGTGTGTTGAACATTTGAGTTCGTTGTTGCCGATTCCATACCCTAATGCTGTACACACATTTTTTTTCCACGAATGTATCGACAAAGTCCTTCAGCATTTGCTTCCTGATATTCGTGTTCCAAACGTATTTATTATACACGAAGATTCATTATTTCTGCCAACGAATGATGATACTTAAAGAACTTCTTATGATAGAAGAGAAATCCACAGTGGATAAAAAAACATTCATTATTTTCTTTTCTTAGCTCGTTACTCTGTTCAGAATAATTGAGAAATAAATCATTTATTCAATTTGAGTAACGTCTCTGCACATAGATACACAGTACCCTCTAACCTCTCATATTTAATTCGATATTCTACATCACCAAGCCATGTGATCTCTAAAAATGACATTCTCATTTATTGCTGTTCTTCGCGAAGACAGAATAAAAGCACAGAAATGCTTGGAAAATTCAAATCCATTATAGAAGCGAACAGCGTCATCCGCCGTGCGCGTTTGTCGAGCCATTTACAAACGCCGAATCGACGCGTGCCCCAGGCTGGGCAGGTTTCTAAAAGAAAATTTCTATTCACAAGGTTAGAAAAGGGGATCGTTCTTCAAGGTCCCGTACCCTCGGTAAAGGGAAAATATTTAATTCCCGTCGGTTTGACCGCCGACAGAAGGGATTAGCAAAAGCATGGAAATATCAATAGCCCCGCGGGCCGTCAATCGGTCGACGCTCGTAATACCTGCGGCACACTCGGCCGTTTCCGTGCGCACTCGGCCGACCTCGGCTCGCCAGCATTGTCCCGCGTTGTCAGTACGCGGCGAGACGGCATCGCGCGTGGGTCGTGTGTGCTTTCGTACGGCGCGACCAGCGGGAAAATGTAACGATTCAAAAGGTTCGCCGACCTGTCGCCGAGATCGTTCTATACCGGTCGCTGTTTAAGACGATCCAAAGCGTCGCGCACGAAAGTTGTCACGTAGCGGTACAGTGACTCGCGTTCCCGTGTTCCAGTGACGCCGTGTGCTCCTGCCGGTTTCTGTGACAGTGTTTGGGTGCTTCGTGACCGAACGATTCGCGATTCAACGGGATAATCCGGCATCTCTCGTGGATCGTTGCCAAGGGCCAGAGAGAAAGAGCCCTCCGTCATCCCTGCCTCGCTTCCTGGACGTGAGATTTCGACCCGTAGTAACAGGGAGACGTGTCGGTATGCCTCCGTGTCCGTTGACTCGAGGTCGAAAGTCCTTGAGCCCCAAGTTTTTCGGGCGTTTATCTTGATCGCGCGACAGCGAAAGAGAAAAAAAAGCAACGGGCAGCCGCGGGAGCTGCTTCTTTCGGAATAGTCCGACGTCAGGCAAGGCTGTTGCGTCCATGACGATTGATTAAAGGTAACCATCACATTGTACTTTCATTGAAAGATTTTGTCGTCTGTTCTACCGAGGCATATCGAAGGTTTTACGAAAAATTTTGGGATTATTTAGACGTTTTAATGCGTTATTATTACATACCCGTAGTGATGGCGAAGATATTTAGCACGTAATGCGTCGCGGGATATTGTAGGGGAATTTCGAGTGGCGTCGCGTGATAGAGGTTAACAGGCTGAATCGTAAATCCTGTTACTTCGACTTAGAACTACAATTAGTTAACATTTGCAATTCGATTGAGAGAAGTTAGTGTGCGGATGTTGGTCAATAGTGGCGGTGGTTGTAATTGAGTTTGAAGTAGCCTGGAAATAAGTTAGGAGAGTCTGTAAGACTCGCAAATTTAGCATGCGTGGAGAAGCGGGAAAACGTGGATATTCAAATATGCTTGCTAATCGTTGGGTATGAAGTTAGCTGCATTAGTACTGCTTGCGTACACAATTGGGCGGACTTCACGTTGAATAATGAATCGAAAGGAAGAATTATTGGAACTTGGACGTTTATTCGTAACTAACGAATACATGTGTATTTATTCGAAATAACATTTGTTTGTTAGTAACGACTAGAATTTTATTTTCGTTTATATCGGGCCTCGCCTATTATAGATTTTATTCCTTATTTGTTTCGAATGAAATAAGTTCTGGTCGGTTATACGTTATGGAAAATTTGATCGTAAATTTTCCTTTTTTCGAAACAAAAATTATTTGTCGTTAATGGATACTCTGGGTTAATGGATTCATTTTATTCGTGAACTTACAAAAGATTTACTAAACCCAATTTTTATTTAAATGTTTATTTGAATCAAAATGTATTTGATTCTAGAGTTTGCAGCTCTGATTGCAAACGGAGTAAATTCCTGGAAAATTCCTTTGCAATAAGTAATAGCCAAGATTATTCTACGTATACGTAGGTATTCTTCCATCTACATAACTGTTCCCATTCATTTGTATAGTTTGATAGCCCCGAGCGTTTCGATATTCATAATACGTAGAAATTTTAATGGCTCTCCAAGAAATAGGAAGTCTTGTATACATATACAGTTGTAAACAAAATAACGATTCCCGACGTGTTTACATTCATGGCATAGCAACCTCGCTCGAACCAGTTTTCATTATACTTAGCTGCTTGCTGAATAGATTAATTTAAATTCCGCATTTCAGTTTGAAGGAAGCACAAGTCTAGTTAGAAGTACAGTTTTTCAGCTAAAAGAAATAACGTTTAATTGTATCGAATTTTGTCAAAGTGGTATAAATGGATGAATATCATATAAAAATCACTTCTTTTCTTTCAAATTAATAATCTGTGAGTGTTCCACGTTGGTTGTAGAATTGAAAGTTCTTCTCAGCAACAAATGTTTCAAACGATCAAATAAATCGTGATTATTAATATTGTAGGTTGCCAGATATCCACTTAACTTTTTCAACGTTTTAATTATTAAATTTTAAACTTTTAATTTTCAATTTTTTAAAATTGTTGCCGCAATAAAAAAGTATACAAGGAATTACGAATTAACAACTTTTCATCGCAATTTTTTTTTATTTTACACGAAATCAAAAGCCTGTATTATACTTTGAAATATTTTTCATCGCAATTATTGCTCGCTCCGTTTGTTGACTCGCTTTGAATCTCGTCCCGTTCCCAGATTTCTGAATATTTATTTCCATTTGTATCAACAGCTTCGTTAACGTTTAAAATTTTATCTCACATCAAAGCCGATTTTGTTGTTCACGTACGTAGTCACAGATTTCCTACCGAAAAAACTCGGTTTCCATTTAATTATTCGAGCATAGGAAATTGTATAAAAATTTCGTTGCAGGCTGACTCAGAGTAACATTGTGAACAAGTTAACAAATACAAATTAAACAAGATCACTTGTATTCATCCTCGTCTAGCAGATAGAAGGTCCCTTTGGATCCACCCTACACTCATCTGCAGCTGTGTATTATTTATTACTCATTAGCACCACTTCATTAAGAAACTACGACTGTTAGCTCATAACAAGATCATTACACTATGCACCGAGACAAACTCTGCATGCATTACGCAAAACTGACGACACATCCACCTCTCGAGATTTAATTCCTATTTACTTTCATGGCTCCCATAGGAAACTACCTACCAAACTTCTACCAATTACCTGCTTCATAAACCAATGAAAAATAAATTGAGCACCTTGCAGCAAGAGTGGCGTAGCTCGATCTTTACAAATTTCGAGTAAATTAGAAAGATACCGCTATAAAATTATTGCTTTAATATTAATATTAACATTTTTATAGAACATTATAAAATATTATAGAATATTTTTCCCAAAAAAATAGAAATAAAAACTTATCGATTCAATAACTACTACTGTAGAGTCGTTTTAATGTTAAGTCAAAGCAATAATTTTATACTTAAACTGTTTTTTTCTAATTTACTCGAAATTGGTAAAGATGCAGCTGCACCCCCCGTGCTGCAAGGTCCTCGATTTCAATTTGGATACCAAGCCCGTGGAATAAGTTGCACGCCTACGAAAAAGTTTCCCCGCGATGGCGAGTAGCCGGTGTTCGCGTGGCAAATCGTCGCGCTGTAAGGAAAGTTTACGACCGCTAAAAAGAAAAAAGGGAAAAGAAAGTTCAGTTGCGCGTAATGGGTTTTCAAGGTAAGACAGATCGTAATAAGCCCTTGAACCTGCGGGCGCTGGTCGTGCCTGAAGATCGATGTTGCAAGAAAGCCGCGGGCCCGCGTTATGATTGTTAAGGGTTTTATTCAGCCGTTATTGCATTGGTCGTTAGCGAGGGGCTCCTTTCTATCCGGCGTCGCCGGAGTTACGATTTCGAATTCCATCTTTCCGCGTGCCAGGTGCTCCTCGCACGGCCACAGAGAGAGAGAGAGAGAGAGAGAGAGAGAGAGAGAGAGAGAGAGAGAGAGAGAGAGAGAGAGAGAGAGAGAGAGGAAAGTCGCTGGAGAGCCGTTTACCCGCGGCTGGAAAACCTTTGGTGGGGTTATCAATAATTTATAAGCTGGCTCCTCGCAAACGCGATCTCCTCTCGCGGAAACTCGTGGAAAGACTCGAAATTGTGGCGACTTGCTCCTACGAGGGGTAGGGGAGCGCCTTTGCTATCCCCCTACTTTCGATTCTACGGCGTATAATGTTGCCCCGCCAGCGGTGTTTGATCTGTCGGGTTAGCGAATTTCCGGCCAAAGTCCCTCGAACCGTGTCGAGATAGTCGAAGGGGGAGAGACGCTTAGGTACGCCTGCCCTTAAATTCGCACTGCGAGAGATAAGTTTCTGTTGCGGCCTCGCGCTTTAGGCCATCCGAGGACAGATTACACGACTGCTGGGTAGTTGGCGGTTGGTTCCGACGAACCTTCTCGGTTGTTCCCCCTCAGTCTCGATTCTCCGCCGCGTTGAGAGAGCGTTAAGTTATTTGGGCGGCAGGTCTGTCGGCTGAACCGTTTGCGTGCACGTCGTTAGAAAGTTTGCAGCACACCAGCATCAAACGGGGAAAGGTTTGTGTCAGAGTGTGGCATAGTTGCGTGGCAATTGCACCGTGGCTCTTCAACTCCTCAGCCTTTAGCAGGCAAGTATGCATTCGAAATTCCGCGAGTGGCTACCAAAAATCTGACTCGACGCTAGGATCACTTAGTGCCGATATTTTACCGCTGGCCGAGATTAGTGTCACTTAGCTGAAAGTATCTTTCCTTGACGAAGCTAATTGATGATGTCAAGCTTCACAGATCCCATCGAGCGGTCAGAGTGATTCGGAATTCCACGCGAGATGTAGCGGATTTATCGCGGACGAAATAAGAGCATTCCGATTTGCATGACGAACGACAGTTTCGGAGGATCGTTGGCGCGAAGGGCGGACGGGACGAACGGTAGCCGTCTTTGGTGCACAAATTGGTCGATTTCGTCGGCCCTGCCTTTGACAAATCTTCCTCGTATCGTTGATTTAAGAAGGCATTCTGCCGAGCTCGCCAGAAGGCGGCTTCCCTCTCAGCTGATTCGATCTCGTTTCTGGTTTCTCCTTTTCATCCGCCTCTCTCGTTTCGTCCTTCCTCCCCGTGTTCGCCGCCGCTTCATCTCGCTGCAACGTTCGCCGCCGTTACTCGCGCTCTCCTCGGGGCACGGGCAGGCATAACCGACTTACACATTCAGACGCAACACGTTTTACGGGGCACGTACCGGCGAATTTAAATTAGCGTTATGGCGCTGATGGCCATCGCGGCGATGCAATTAAGCAACGCTGGGGGAACGGTTCGATCTTGTTCCGTGTTTTCTTCCTGGCTATGAAAACCCCTGGCGTTATCTTTCGTCCTGGCGCAAACGGCACTTCGGGAGATCGGCTTTACGGCTACGCGTCTATTGCGCCGCGGTTATGTCAGGAATTTTTAGCACTATCGCTGCGATTCAACTGGCCTGCTGCAGGCTTTCTATTTCGTTATGGGAGATATGATTTTATGCCGTTCTATTAGCTGCTTAAGTGGGTAGAGGTGCATCCTTCAGTTTATTTGCTTGAATTACGGAACCGCTAACACCCTTCGTGTCTTCATTAGCTGAAGAACTAATTGCATCGTTCAGTGTCGGGACTTTTATTCGAGCTCATTACTTCTGTCGTTATCGAACCGTTCTTCTAACTCAAATATATACAGGGTGAACTGGAAATCGTGGTATAACCAAAAGTGGAGTGAATCCTTGTGCAAAAGTAAAGCGAAAAAATCTTTTCATACACACTTTCCATTTTCAAATAGATTTTCTCGAAAATGGAAGTTCGCGTAAAAAAAGCTGATCGTCACAGAAAATCCTCGCCAATGAAACAATATTCCCAATCTTAACGGTACAAATGGCACCAGGAAAACTGACGTCAGCACTGTTTCTTACCGACACTTTCCATTCCCAGCCTCCGGTCGCAATAAAGTTACTCGCAATCGTAATTGCCCGCGATATTTATTGAAATGCATCGAATAGTCGAGCGACTACCCCGATGAACGCGATCCACCCGCGAGTATAAGGGCCGATAAGTCGGCCAATAACATTCCCCGAATGTGCTCGGACCGTGTGCGTCCTCTTATCGCGGCGTCGACTGAGATCACGCCGCCTAATACTGAATTTGAATCGAGGGCCCGCGGCGCTCGTAAATCTGTCATTGCCGCGAGAGAAAATGGCGGGAATGTGATCTTCGGCCGGTGAGTAGCCTCAGGGTCGTTATCAGGACGAGCGCACCTGGTATCCTTGCTCCTGCCGCGGATTCCCAGGAGACCTCCATCGGATGTTTACGAGGGATCGCGGTTGTCGTAAGTAGGCACTTCGCCCTCCCTCTTTTCTCTCTCTCTCTCTCTCTCTCTCTCTCTCTCTCTCTCTCTCTCTCTGTTCTGTCTGGCTCGCCGCCGAGATTCTCATGGTAGTCGGAACAGATCCTCCCGTGATCCTCCGCGGAGGCTCCAGGTCGGCCCTCTACACGTCCGTTTAGCCCTGACTGACCTCCGCCAAATGTCAGAGTTCATCAACTCGTATTCGTATACCCGCACTCCTACCCTGGCTCCTCCTCACGCTCTTCTCTCCGAGCGCCGTGATTTGACGAGCCGCTCCCTTTGCCCGGCGACTCCTTCCCGCGGCAGCGCGGTCGGTGGTCCTTTGCCTAACACCTGCTGGGCGATCCGCCGATGATTGCGCCGATGAGCGTTTTCAGCGCACTTGCCGGTGATGGATGTGGGTGGCGCGACGAGGAAGCGCCCACGGCGAGGCTGAATCGGGTAATTGCTCGCGGTATGCGGGGGCTTTTTGGAAGCGGCCCTGGGGCTGTGCGGTAGGTGGTTTGAACGATTTTTCCTGGTGCCGGAGGAATTGATACCTGCGTTTCGAGTAGCGTGCTGGATTTAGGCACTGCGTAGCTTAATTCGCTATTCGACGAGGTGCTTCGGAAGTTAGTTTGGAATGATATCGGCTACTGGAAATATTCGTGGGATGGCAGCTTCAATATCCGACTTAAGTTTAATATCGACAATCTACTAAGTCTATCCAGATGTTTATTTTTATACCACAATATTGCCAGTTTTATCTTTGATTAATACAAACATATTATTTGGAACAATTGGTACACATTATCCCTATGTTCTTTACAAATTGGTCTGTTTCAAACATCACAGAAAGCAGTGGTCATCCTGCCAAAAGCTTTGTCAGTCGTGAAAAATACGAGGCTTTGTGTTCTAGGGTTAAACATTCGCATATCTCGTGTCCTCCCGACTGTCGAATAACGTATGCAATTTTTTTTCTCTCCACATTAATTGCACGCGATTACATTTCTCCCGTGCCCCAAATCATCCACCAGAAAGAAACCTTTCTTCAGACGCCATGAATAATTCCAAGATTCGTGCCATTACGACACGCAGACATCGAGTTCCCAGCACATCCGCTCGGCTTAATTTGCATACCGAATCCCGACTGTTCGCGTATGAATTTTTCTGCCGCGAGCACGACCGAATCACCAGCCAAGGGTGAACTAATCGCGGGAATGCGAGGAGCCGGATCCCACGGACGGGTGATTCGTTAATTAAAATAAGGTAACGCGATGCCCTCGCGCTAAATGCGAAATTACATCCCTTTTCTGGCCGCGTGTTGGAAATTTCGGTCCGGCAGGGCCGCGAAATGGCCGTGCGTGCTGGCCGGCAATCTCTTTCCCATAGGATCGTCCGTTACTCTTTATCGATCGTGTACCGCACGGCGGAAAAAAGGGGCGAGAGAGGAGAAAGAAAGGGGCCAAAGAATTCTACTCCGTAGTCACGGAACGATTACAGGTTCGCCCGCCAACTTCGAACTCGGATGCGAACGACCTCTTCGCTGGCCCTGCTTTCCTTTTCCCTCCCCATTTCTCGCCCCCTTTCCTCTCTCTTATTCTGTCTTTGCACACGTGTACACGCGACCACGCACACGTCACGTTCTTTCGGTATTCGCGAAACCAGTTCACGTGCCGTGATCTTCGACGTGATCGCCGCGAACCGTGATCTTGATCTTCGCGCTCGGCCACGGAGGCCAATAAATTTGGCTGATCGATTCGCCTCGCGCAATTGCGACGGTGTGATTCACTGGATTTGATAATGATCGGCTGGGTTTATCTTCTTTTTAGAAGTTTGCGCTTCTGGAAATCAGCTTCTTCTAGAAATCTTCTTCTAGAAATCTGCTTCCTCTAGAAATCTTCTTCTAGAAATCTGGTTCTTCTAGAAATCTTTTTCTAGAAATCTTCTTCTTCTTCTAGGAGTCTTATTATTCTAGAAATCTTCTTCTTCTAGAAATTTTCTTCTTCTTGAAATCTTCTTCCAGAAATTTTCTTCTTCCAGAAATCTTCTAGAAAGTTTTTTCTTCCAGAAATCTTCTAGAAATTTTCTTCTTCCAGAAATCTTCTAGAAAGTTTTTTCTTCCAGAAATCTTCTAGAAATTTTCTTCTTCCAGAAATCTTCTAGAAAGTTTTTTCCTCCAGAAATCTTCTAGAAATTTTCTTCTTCCAGAAATCTTCTTCTTCCAGAAATCTTCTAGAAATTTTCTTCTAATATCTTTTTCTTCTAGAAATCTTCTACTAGAAATCTTCTTCTAATATCTTTTTCTTCTAGAAATCTTCTACTAGAAATCTTCTTCTAATATTTTTTTCTCCTAGAAATCTTCTACTAGAAATCTTCTTCTCCTAGAAATCACCATCTTCTAGAAATCTTGTAGAAATTTTCTTCCTCTAGAAATCTTCTCCTTCTAATTCCATCGATACTCCAGCAAAGCTGTGACATTAGAATTTCACTGTGTCTATCACAGGGTAAAGTGACAGAACCACATTCAAGAAAGTAGAGTGAATCAAGGTAATAGGAGAATTGAGTCTCTAATTATAGGATGTTTATCGTATTAAGTTCGCAGCACTTAGTGGCAACTAATTGGTGGAGAATTGAAAAGCCTGAATAATAGTTGGTGGCTTGAATTGTTGGTTTAAACTGTCTCTGTAATTCATACTGTCGCTATGTATATATTTATCACCGGCGCAACGATGAATAAACGACGATGAAGAATATTAAATTGCATAGGTTGTTGGAATTATTAGACCGCCCCTTGCACCCTCTCGATATAATTACAGGGAACCTATGATTACCATAGCCACTTAATTCCTCCGATCAGGTATGGATGTCGATTGGAGCACTCAATTAACGACCTCCACAGAGGATCTAAATTCAGAAATTGATTGTTCGACGTAATGTACACGTGTTGACCCAGTCGAACTGCAGTTGATTGAAATTGGCTGAGTTTCCCATTGTTTCCCCAAAGGCAACGTATAGTATACTCCTTGCAATTGCACATTGTGAGCTCCTGCAAATCATGATTGCAACTGGTACCAACATAGGTATACTTCGGATTTAAATTTCTGATGGTACTTCTTTTTGTATACAATCACAGCACCCTCGAATTCCCACTGCAATTTTTATCAAAAGCTCAGGGAAAGGCTCGTCGATCATCTGCGTCGTTCGTTTCAGTTTCCGTTGGGCGGGTCGATTTCGTGACTGGTTTCAGTCCTTGCGGCAGATTAATGGAAACGTTGCGCTGCTGTGTCGAGTTTGGAGACGCGAGGAATTATTGAATGCCCTCGCGCGTTTGATAAAACTCAGCCGGCCTTTGAGGTTCTCGAACTAAACGAGCGACGGCACCACGATTTCGTAACAGATTTTCATCGTGTGAAGACGCAAGGCGGCGTTTCGGTATGCGAGTTCCTCGTACACCGTTATCCTTTTTCAATGAAACTGGTTTTTTCACTTTTACATCCGCGGCGGCGGGCTCGGCTGGCACAGGAAGCGGTCCGTGTAAATACGTGTAAATAATTTATCGACATAAGAGCACGCTGCGCCGCCGTCGCGATATATCTCGTTCACGGCCATCGTGCAATTAATGTCTACTTGCCAGTTCACGTTACATTAATATACATCAGCCATTTCCCGTAAAAATGAAGGCGTCAGCCTGGAATAAAAAGCAGCCCTCTGTTACTCCAAGCTTCTTCAGAAATATGTGTACACAGGTACCCGCACTGCCGTTCATAACTATCGGCTATGGAATGATTGTGAAGAACGTTGCAAATTTGTCGAAGAACTGTATAAAATTTTACTTCACTTACTAGCAAATTAAAAGCAGTGGGAGTATTTAATCTCTACCAAATACAGTAGGTGTGCTAACACTTATCATGGACGACAGTGTGTGTCTCAGGAAAATTGTAATGGTAGAGAAATAGGATACCACCTTCTATTTCAAAATGACCAACGCTTCTTCTTACGTAATTCCGAATTAGCTGGTAATAAATGAAGCCAGTGTTTTGGAAGCTATCCACATGGACGTGTGAAGTACGATCAGTTGTGGACCTTGGGGTTATAAAAATGAAATCTGTGAGGTAGAACTAGGAATTTTACATTGAAACAGACGTAGGTTCCGTGAGAAAGAATCGAGAGATCTTGTCATCTTGAGTGTTGAGAAAATACGAAACAAACGTATTTTTTAGCAATCTGGGCCAGGTTAGACGAAAAGCAATGCTGCGTTGTTGGCAAGATGAGAACAGCGGCGAGTGAGATGACAAGGGTCTAGGTACTCGGCCCACGTCGTAACATGCATCCTCTCCTATGCATCTCATCTTGCACCCGAAGTCACGTACTACGGGCAGCCTACGCGTGTATTCGCAACATCGCATTCATCCGCAGAAACTGCACGCACTAATTCCAGGCATGGTGCATAGAACGGTGAAAAAATTACTTTCGCTCCAACGTGAATTACAAACTAGGTTTGAACTGTTTCGCTTCTTGAGGTCGTTAAGACGTAAAAGTGATCGTTAACGTGCCAGAGTGGATGAGTCGAATTAGGTTTGGAAAGTGTGCGCGCTTGCATGCGCTCGAAAATCCGATTTAATTTTGTTTTTTTTTTTTTCACTTTCGGTGTTTTATATTTCCTTTGCGCAATCTTCCTCCATATTTACACGAGTGATTTTGCTTGTATCAGAGATATTAGGCTTCTACTCTATTAGCTCTACATTGGATGCTTTCAAGGAATTTCCGAGTCATCCGAGAATCTCCAAATTCTCGATAGGTATCACCTTTTCTTTTCCATTAAAGCTTTTCTTTTAATACTCATCCAATATGATGCGTTATCACTTGCAATATGTAACTGAAGGATCTCGATCTTATTTGTCAGACATGCCTACGAGTATCTTTAAGAATCAATGAACAGTTCAGGAAATTCAATGACTCAGGCTTATTAGCTACAAATAATTGGTTCTGTTCTTTCGTTTGATTTCCTTCTTCTCCGTACCTCATCCTAATTGAACAGAAAGAAAAACCCGAATATTGTCAAGCCATTCTAGGTCGGACAGCCTAGCGTGGTCGTGCGTTGTTGGACAGGTGATAAGTTCCGTTGACATGTCTCGCGGTGGGATGGACAGAGAGCAGGCAATTAATTACAAGCTCGCTTAATTAAAGAGGGTCTTCGCGTTTCAGGCGCGAGGGCTGCACTTTCAGAGCCGTGACACAGAGAGTGCACTTGGTCTTTCGCGTGTCATGGGCGCAATTTTCACCCACTCGACTGGCCTTTCCACGGTTCTCCAGGGGCACTCCAGCGGCGTTATTTTTAAACTCGCCAAGACCTCGTGCTATCCGTCGATCCCCTTCGAATCGTCTCCTAACGCGATCTAATTACACGCCGGGTCTAATTAACCCAATGGATACGGACGATTTATTGGAAAAAGGTCTCCGTCGCACGTCGCTGCGTTATTGGAGCGGCGATCGCGCCGGCGTAGGACTAATTTACGAAAGCAATTTAGCCAGCCGGCCGGCTGATAGCTGGCTGGCAACTATGCCATGAAAACGGAGCCTCTCGATATGCCTCGGTATACCTTCGACGCTTTCGGCGGAGCCGCGTGTGCGAGACTGTTGGAACGGTGTGCTTTCAGTTTCTCCCATCGAAAGCTGCGTGGACGAGATGCAGCCAGGAGGCGCGGCGACGAGTCAGTGAGCGTTCGCAGAGTGTTCGAAAAGTTCGGGAAGATCGTTCGCGGGTCGCAGCCGCGAGCGGGGCTGAGATCGCGCGGGAAGAGTCCTTGGGGCTCGTTAACCGAGCGGCTAACCGAACGATCTTTGGGGAATGGCGTTGACACCGAGTCGATGCCGCGGTAACAGCAACGGTGCTGGCGAGATTCTTTCGGAGGAGATGGGGAACGAGGACGAAGCGGCGAGCGCCGGTAATTTCGAGCCTCTGAGCGACTCCTGCGGCGAGAGCGACATGGAGGGCCTCGATCTCTCTCTGTTCGAGCCCCAGGTCGACGCTGCTTCCTGGTGCGACTCCCGGATTCACGCCGGCACTCTTCATATCCTGGTCCATTACTGCGGTAAGCTCTGATATTTTTCACCGCGGCCCGCTCCACCGTCGGCCCATGCCGCGAGGATTAAGAATCGCGGTTGACTGCGACGCGAGCCTCCTCACCGTGGGACTCGATGAAATTTCGCCGCCCTGCGACGGTGGTGGTTCTTTCTCGGGTACTTTGATGGCCTGGGCTCATGACTAACAGATTCATGTTCAGTGCCGTGGGATAATTAATTTTATCGCGTGCGGAGTGTTTGATCGGTAAATTAGACGTATGGACGAATCTTGTGTTTAATCGAAAGTTACGTTCATTCAAGTGTGTACTACATTTTGAAAATCGGGGAAATTGAATTTCATGATAACACCCACTATTAATGTTAAGGGGAACATACCCATCCACCTGATATTCGAGGGCTAAATTTGTTTCCCGATTTTAAATGTAAACCTCGACGATATACATTTCTACACTTTTCCTAAGTCACCTTTACGTTCCTTCTTTTCCTTGTATCTTCCCTGTCTGTCCATTTACGTTTATGCTTTTTTATCTTAATGCGTCAGAATAAAAAAAAATATATATCTTTCTCTTAATCAATTTTCTCCCAATTTTTCTGATTTCACTTTTCTTCCCTAGGTTTAGTTTTACTGTTACTTATTTAGTTACGGTTAGGCTTCTAACAGTGTTGTACTGCAGCCTCGCCTTTTACTTCACTATTCTTCATGTATTGCTGTTCTTTGTATGTTTCAAGTAATAAAGACACGTTTCAATTAATACACTTAGAAAGGCCTAAAAACTGATGTCCTTTTAGAATTTTTGTTTAAGAAAGCATTAACATTGCACCCGTAATTTATTTAATAATTATGTCCCACCTTTGGCTATATCGCTTCATTTTTGTATGTAAAAATATTAGTCGTATAATACAGTTACAGGGGCTACTTCCAAATGTGTTCTTCCCTGCAGTGATTTGCGCTACTCACTCCCAATTAAGCAGAGTTTACATGGAAGCGAAAAGCTAATTAATTTCCTAAAATATATTAACAAATGCTGTTCTTGACAGGGGAAGAAAAAGAAAATCCCTCCTCGGGTAAAGTAGCAGTGGATATTATTATTCTCGTAATTCATGTGACACGCTCGAGTCGTCGACCGAGAAACTTTCTCACGTCCGAAAGATTATGCCCGAAGTAAATTCTCTCTATCCCTCGTCATTACTTATCTTTCGAACCAAACACTTTCCCTAAGAAGCACGCGGCGATCACCCTAGTGCTCGCCAAGCACCAAACGACGAGCCCCCGCAGAGCCAATTACCCGATGCACCAGTGCAAAGCGCTGTCGGGTTGCATTAATCGCGGCGAAGCTCCGAAACACAGAGACGGCCGCAGCCTCCTAACCGAGAACAGCGCGGCGAGTGCAAATCGGCCGTCGTTCGGCTAACACGTGTCTGGCCCCGGCGTAACAAAGACGATTAAAGCGATATCCTGGCGCCAGCGTCGGCTAAGAGAGGCCATCTCTTGCGACCGTGAGCGTGCAAGCTCACCTGCATCCGCGCTCTCGATGCACTTGCGCCATTATCCTCGGCCCGCGGGGCCAATTGCCATTAACATACAATGCCGCCCGCGGCTGATACGCGCGCAGACGAATATCCCCGGCCAGTGATTTACCGTCGCGAATTAATCTCCCGCGTTAAATGAAAAGCCAAAGGCTCGCGCGCGCATCGTGCCGCGACCGATCGCGTGGGCGAAGCGCAGGCGAGCGGGGTGGGCACGTCTCGGGGGATATCATCCGACGAAACGCATCTCGGAGATGGGATCGACCAGATAAGGGATGGGACGGTCACGGGATCTTGGCGTCACGCGATGACGACGCTGGTATCGCGGCTTTTCGGCCAGCGAGATTGAACGATACTATTCCCGCCTTTGGATGCGGGAATCGAGGATACGTTCGATGAATCCGAAAGATTCCCGCGGAGTTTCTTGCTCTTTAAAGGTTAACACTTTGAGTGGCGCAAAGCTTTCGGAGATTATTATTTACTAACGGGATACTGCATTTTGGTAAATTTTACTAACACGAAGAGGCGTAATGTAGAGAACTGATAAATAGAATAACAAATACCAAAGAAAGGGCAGGAAAAGAAGAATAAAGCCGCGAAATAAAGTGAAAGTTATTCTTAAATCTGAGTTAACTATTGCATTATTGATTATTGGTAGGACAGTATTACCAAGAGGAGGTAGATTGCTCAGAAATGTTCGTGTTCCTGAGACTAAATCGAGTTGCGTGACACTTGGAAGAATTAAAAGTAAGATTATTTTTCTCACACCACACTTCTGGCTCGAAGTATCCTCTCGCAGTAGAAATGTGTCCTGTACGTTCTCAGTGAAACGAAATATCTTCAGAAACACCCCTTTAAGTCGGCCAGGCCTTTCTCAGCGATCGCGTCTGCTGAGAAAGTTTTGTAAAATGCGTAGCAAGTGGAATCCTTTCTCGACGTGCCTTAGACGGGAACCTGTGGCTTGGCAGTGCCTTAAACGGTGTTCACGAAATACTACAAAAATATTTGCGACAAGAAGGCCAACCGCGTGAATCCATCCCACTATCGAATCTCGACGGCCACAACCGTTTGAGCCGAGGGTACCATACCTCCGCTTAAACTTGCCTCGCAATCTCTGCCTTCCCAAAGTACGAAATTAAATCCATCAGTTCCTCGTCTACGTCACCATTCGCGGCAACAACCCCGCCGCCAAGAATCATGAAGAGAACAGAGCCGGCACTCGGTGAGATTGAATCGCCATCACGAAGGCATCAGCATGCCCTCCGTAAAACTATCCGAGGGTCTTGTAAATGCCGCGTGTCCGTGCGGCGGCGTGACAAGATAATTCCCTCGCATTAGCCAGCGGATAATTCACGCGTTATTCGTATCACTCCACTGCCGCATGCCGCGTTCATCGGCCAGGAAAAGGGCTTGTGCACGGAACTCGCGCTTGCCGGGAACCAGGGCCTCGCGAAGGGAACGAGGTGAGGGGAGAAAAAGGCTTGCTGGCTGATCGATTCGCGATGGGGACCAATTAAATCGTGATTCAGGGTGGATGTAATTCCAGCAGGAACGTTGCTGCTCGCAGATATAATCTCCTCGGTCGCAATAAATCGATGTAGGTAAACGAGTCGCGTCCTCCTTTCTCGCCGCGTTACCCACTTCCGAGGATTCATCGTTTACGCGAGTGCGCAGCCACTCGGCGGGCATCGAAGCGGATTGTGGAAGGAAAAACGAGGGTAGGTGACCCGAGGCTGATTTTCACGTCTCTCAGAGTCGGACGTAGTAGTGCTGCTGGCTAATCGAGTCGCTCCTCTTAGCAGTTACTTTTCACTTCGGGTAGAAGGTTTCTTCGGAACCTGCTCGCGCTGGCCGTGAAACGATCTGTTGTAGATTGCCAAGGAAATAGTGAGAGCATTCGTTTCAATTTCGTTACTTCAGCTGTTTAGCGTTTGCTATGAGAACAGCGGGTATTTAAGATTTGGGTAGGGAACGGGATGAATCGAGTGATAAGAGATAAGAAAAAATACGGGAGATCATTCGAGCACAGTTGGATAGAGTTGTCTAAAGGGATACCGAAGTTGCAAGTAGTTTAAAGAAGATATAGTGTATGCAAATGAGGACTACAATTTTTCTTGCTCATTATCCACATACTTTGGTCGCTACGAAAATCGTAGACGCTCGTAGAAGGTTATCAATCTAATTAGAGATAATCTATCTTTCACTAGAATTAACGAGACACCGTCGCAGGTGAAAATAAAACCACGTTTCTGCAACTCTTCATTATCAGAACCATAATTATATGTATAATTAGTAGAGCTCTCTGAAAGCCACAAAATTTCGGTAAAAATAACGGAAGCAGGAATGTTTCGTTATGTATTTCGATGGAAAACGACCTTTCGATGGTTTGTTTGTCTTGAAATCCATTTTTCGTTATAATTAATGGGGGCGTCGAGTGTCTGTTCTATTATAGATTGTCTCGCGGGCGAGGGCCATTGTTTTTCGCGGTCGAAAATGGGGGGAATGGGTGGCTGGGGGTGGGCAAATGAGAAAGGAACGGGAGTGTACGATTGACTGGTCGAACTCTATTAGTCGGGCTTGTATCGTGGCGTTGGGAAACTTCGTTTGTGACGAGACATGAAGCGTTCCTCGTTATAAGTCCAGCTTTGCGTGGAACGGAAGGGTCGACGTCGGACTCAGCCGTGCGGGTAATTAAAAACGTCAGTGCGATAATTATAACGGCGTCGTCGAGCGACCGTGATTTGTCTTCGCCGATGGAACGAGCCGATATGAATTGTCCATTGTCGACTGCCCCGCGGGATAATTGGTAAACTTGAATTTAAACTCGAAAATCCTTGAGGGACTTGGGAAGCAGGAGGAGGAATACACTTTAAGTTTCGCTTCAACTTTAATTACGAAGCTCCGGTACTTCGGAGAACTGGTCATCTACTTTTTTTATCTAAATTAGAGTCTCTACGACCCTAGGATGTTCTGGGAAACATGGGCTGAGAAGTGATGCTTGGAACTTGTAATCAGATTTGTAATTGATCTCATTCTCGTGTAAGAAAATTTACAGTTGTTTTATTTATTCTTTAATTATTATATCGAGCTAGTCAGATTTCGTGGAATAGATTAGTGTGTTTTAGGTAATTTAGGGTGTTTTTTATGTGATTCTGTGACATTCTGAAAACTTCGAGCTACAGTGTCACTGTTAACCTCGATTCAAGTCGATGTTCAGCCGCGAAATTAGATCATCCAGTGGGTGATAATTTATACAACGTTTCGTGCCAGACGTATCGAATGCGAGGCATCGTTAGACGATCCTGTGACCTGCGGAATTTTGAATTACTCTCTCGGATGTATCTCGAGCGAGTCGAGTGACACGTAAGTCGAGTAACGGCTCACCGATACGGATTCACATTATCACGAGACCGTGCGACTTATCTAAGTTTCCACTTCGAGACTGTATTTTCAGAGCGTTGGGAATAGTAACGACAACTCTTATTACTCTTTTCCTTGGTGGCAGATATCCGATATCCATTATGCGCAATCTAACAATGCTCGGAATAAACTCGGCTTGACCTGAATTTTCCAATTCAGCGTGCCTCGAGTCTTCGCTATGTTCTAATTCAGTTTTAATAACGCGAGAAATCAACGTCGAACGTACGAATAATTTAGATCCTAAAAGCATCGTGGTATTTAGGGGCTCTGGAAACCCAATACTATATATATGTAGAACATCACAGTAGATAATTGCACAGGGGATCAGAATATTTTTGAAATGGCTTCGGAAGATGTTCGGGTATTGCTTTTCATTATTCGGTAACTGTATTTCGTGACGTTATTTGATACGTGAAACTTAGTTAGCTACAGTAGGTCAGAGAAACAATTTTATTTTGGTATTGAAGATATATTCAATCTTCTTTGTAGCACGAAAAGTCGTTGAGAAATTTATATTCATATATATGGGGTTTGTGACTTCTCATAATTTAATGCTAATTAGGTAGGTTTGTCAGGATTTCAACGATTCTCGGGTGAAGGAAAATAATTCACGCCTTTCCACGTTGACCCCGGGAACCAGATGAAGCGAGTAACAAATAAGCCAAATCCTCGTTCGATTACAGCGCATTGTTCTCGTTTCGAGTGTCTCTGGTCCGGATCCGAATGTCACGTATTGTCGTTGCAAGTGCAACGGGAACACGCACACTCCTAATGGAAGTGTCAGCTGCAGCTGCACGGTTCACGTTTCACGCAGCCAGATACCATTTCGTTTAATTTCTCCATTTAATTATTTAATCATTTACTTGACCGAGTCGTTCACCCTATTCTATTAGGCGCGATCATATGCAAGAATCATGAGCATCATTTCCCTTCGGTGTAACTCAAATAAATTACATTTCAATTCGATTCTAATCACAATTACTGGCACGAATTTATATACAAATAAATGTTTGATTATTACAAAATTATTGAGGGGCAAAGAAAACGCTTCTTGTATGGCACGAAGAAAATAATTGTTTCCACTAAAAGTTTGTGCCTTGTTACATGCATTACAAGGTGGACTGGAAATTTCAAATCATCTCACATTGAGGATATCGAATTTGGGAATAGAAGGATCGGTATCAAAAGCTACCAACCACGTTCCAAATGTTTCTTGCAATCAAGTCTACAGTCCCATTTCTAAGTCACATAAAAATAACACAATAAAATATCCTCTGTCATATCATAAGTCACGTAACTTCTCTCGAAATTAAAAAATGCTACACTCAATGGATCTTACAAATACTCCTCGAAAGGCTAAAGAGCGAGTTGGATCAAAGTTGTATCAAGATAATCCCCGCTATCTTTTTAATACTTACCATTCCCTTAATACCGACTTACGATTAGTCAGAAGACAGTGATATCGCGTTAGACACGAAATCCAGCGTTCTTGGTGATCCGGGGACGCGAATTGGGGAGCGGTTTTTAGGGTAATCCAGAGGGGACCTCGAAGATGAGTCCAGCGGAATGAAGTCACGCTGAGAATTAATTATTCGAAATGAACGCCGCTCGCCCGTGTCTGGTCTCCATTAAAACCAGGAAATTGTCCAAGATTAACGTCTCGCTGATGGCGGGGATATTTCGGTCGTGCCTACCAGTCTCGATTGACAGTAAAACAGAAAGGTTCGCGTTCCTAGGATTTCAGTTGTGATTTCTAGTTGTAATCGACGCCCAGTAATCATGCATAAATTAATTACCCTCTGGCACATGTGCGCTAGAACTGGTTTTTTGCCATTTAGATGTGTAATAATTATTACGTAATCTGGTTGCGTGGCTGAAATGAACAACGCGCCAGGAGCGACTCCTTCCTGTGCAATTATCGTCCCTGGCAACCTCTTTTGCAGCATGCCACAAGGCAGGCGCACAATATAAATACATTGAATGAAATTATTTATCATTGTCGCTGTTACGAGCATTCTTTCCATTAGAAGACTGAATTGCATTTAATTCTGCCTAAAATGGCCTTCGGTTTTTCATCACAAAAATGGTAATCTAATATGGTAAAGTAACGCGCAGAGAATTTAGTTAATATAAAAAGGCAAATTTCTTAGATTTCTTGTTGAATTCTGCGGCGTAACTTGTGACGGCTAATCGAGACAGAATAAATAATTAAGTTCGGCTACTGGTTTAATAGAGTTTGTTGCCCTCTGATTTAGTTGTCAGATGCGATTAAAGTCTGCTGGTCCTGTAATCTTCAGCAGCCTGTTCTTTCGAGAGTTTCTGATATCGTATTACGCCGAGCTGAGTAGAACGAGTTAAGAAAAATCTTTCGCCTGGGAAACTCGCTGGTATTATAATTGAAAGAACGTAGCTCTTCTCTCTTTCTTCGGGCCAGTTATCGTAACAGAGTGCGAAGAGAACATGCAGCGATTAATCTTTTTAATAAGGCTCCGATTATAATCCCCCTGAATTTACAGGGTCATCGGAGTCCATTGTCTCTGTGAAATTGGAGCATTCACAAAAGTCGATATCTTGCTCTCGCTTGTTCTCCAATACCGCAGAAAAGAATTGACAGACAACCTTGTGACCTAATTGAATTCCACCACGATTATTTAACGAGCCTTGGACTCGATTGTTTTTGCCTCTCTCGGTACAGTGTTTCTTAAATCGCGTAGTCTATTGACAACTTGCGATGCATTTGACGTATTCGGAGTTTTAACTACCTTCTTCTTCATTTATTATTTCTGTCGAATTACTATTTTATTAGTACAAGGCAAGAGAGTAGCGTAATGTGAAGTTACGAGATTTTAATAATTTTAATGTACGGATTTAAGGTAGTCGAAGTTTTCTCTCATTTTACAAAATAAAGTGTATTGGCACTTGCTCAGACGGGGGCATAGGAGGTCCTGATTAAAAGCCATTGAAATGCAAAATCTGAGAAACACTGGCGTGGTATTTTAATAACAGCAGAGTGTCTATGCGTTAATGGCGGTTGAAGCTGACAAATGGACGTCGGTTCGTGGCATGGAAACTAGAATACGAGGCAATTGAAAGTAACAATTAGATGTCGGTTTGCGACATAGAAAAGTAGAAGTGGAATTTTCTCTCGGGATAACCTCGCGCATGTGGGCCGTCGCGTAGTTTCTGTTTTACGTTAACGGACCATGAAATGGAATTTAATTACGAGGATAATAGAAAACGGTTCGAATGGGAAAGTGAGTTATTTCAATCGAGAGATAAATTGTTCGAGCATCATGCATCTATTCGATAGCAAAACCAACCAAGCACTGCAAAAAACTTGAGAAATTCGTGTAGAAGAACAAAAAGTTATCGGTTCATCAACGTAATATACTATCTGCGAAATAGAAATAAATATCTACTCGAAGTAATCCATTACTCGTCAACTGCTAATCAAAATCTACAACTCCTTCAATTATATATTGAAGCTAACACAATGATTCTAACAAACCGCAATATTATTCTCCACAACTCTGCCGTTTACGATATTCATATTTCTCGAATAAGGAAACACGTTTCTGTGCCGTTATTTCGCGCTTCATCGCGGAGGTCTTCATCGACTCGGGACAGGTCGAATACAGCCTACTCTTTTGTCAATTTCCACGATGCTAAGGTAAGGAGAGTTGTTATCGAGTCGCTCACAGAGTGGAACGATGGAACGAAAGATGGGTGATCGAGAAAAGGGCCCTTTTGAATAAGACTTCTTTATGCGCAGCTCGGGGAGCTTCCATTACATTTACCTATCGCGGAACGAGACGGTTGAGATCCACTCGCCATATCTGGTTTGCGCCTGGTCGATAAATATAGTTTGTAAACGGATTGATCGGTAATTGACTTAGCGATCGCGTTACTTTCGACAAGCGTGTAAGTATTCTCATAGGCGTATGAAATGAATTGTTTTTCATCAAGATTGCAAGTTTACCGCAGTGTTTACTGTACTTTAACTTTCATTCGAGTATCACTATTATTTTGTATCAAGTTATATAAGATTTTTCTTCATTTTTACTACTCTTTACAGTTGATTTTTGAAATTGGCTTGTCTAGAAATTGCACTCGACTTTTTACTGTAAAATTCTTCTTCCTGTGGGCGTTGTTAACCAGTGTATCTTTTTTATATCGATAGTTACATTTATTCTTCGATTTTCAAAAAATGATAGTGGCAGAGAGATCGAGTGTTCTGATTCTCCTTGACTTGTTTTCTGCTCAGTTTTTTTTTCATAGAATATGTAATCGAGCAAATTATCGTGTAGCAAAATCGAAACATTGCTTCTTCTCTACGTCCTTAGCAATTTTCTTAGTACTTTACAAGCCGTATAAATTATTTTACACTTGCGATTCCTTTTTAGTCGAAGTGCTTCAAGGTTAGATCATTATTATTGCATAGCAACAGCAAACCACAAACACCATAATTTCAGAATACTGCACACATAATTATGAGACATTAACACTCATGGATGATCCAAGTGCCAACAATATCCCGTATCACGCACAGCGATACATAGCTGCAAAATCGACGGTGAATTTCTGTTACGGAAATACACGGGGAATTATTCGAACTAAAAGTAGTGGAGAGGCTCCTACTCGTAAAGCGTCGAAATTATCGTCGAACGTAAAGTTGAGATTAATATAAAAACGATGGGACGTGTTTATTTGTTGCGACGGTGAAATTAACGTGTACTCCGGCGTTACCTAGCTCAGGGAAAGTCATATTAATAATTCATTTCTCTACGGTTCCACTTGGACCGTTAACAGTTGTCCTCTCCATGTTTCGTAATTTCCATGCTCCGCCGGCTACCGACTCGTTACAAGCCTAATTTACCGAAATTACGAGCAGGCATTACGACGCGATGCAGCTAACGTTTTTTTAACCGTAGCGCTACTGTCCGCCACCATATGGCGTTCCATCGAGGGGCATTAAAGTACGGCACATAATGTGGCATCGATTCGTATGAACTTGCCAGTTGCACTACTTTCTCTAGCTCTTCGTATTGGACTTAATTAAACAGAGATGCTGCGGGCCTCGGATATGTGCGATTAACCTAGAACATTGAACCAGATCGCAAGTTGATAGGGAACGAAAGCGTGGACGATCTTCTTTACGGTGCGGGGAAGAAAATTTTTGTAACTTTATTACTATAGTTTGTGCAGGGCAGTGAAACGAACTCGAGAAATCGACAGTTTGTGCTTTTGTTTGAATTAATTGCATTGTGTATATTAGTGTAGGGGAAATTAGGGGGGTTTAATTCAGCGTTTTAATCGTATCGAATTTGTTTAAAAAATACAGCTCGTGGAAGATTGCAATGCCTGTGCCATTTCACAGTAAAATGAATATTTAGGCAATTGCTTCGACGGATTTTTCTGAAATTCGAGTATGTTGTGGTTCGTGTTAAGTTAGGAGAAGTTTAAGTCATCATATTGCTGGTCTGAAATTTGTTTAAAAAACAGTTCACAACTTTTGAATCTTTATAAAACTTCCTTTACAATAGCAGCGTAATACGTTGCAACAGCAATGCAAATTATTCTCATTCGGCATAATCTTAACACATCTTAGACACGATTAACGACGTACTCAAAACAGTTACTGTATAAGAAAACCAAGAGACTTCACTCCAGCTTGAAAAGCGTCACGTTACCACTAAATTTATCAACTCGTTAACAGAAGGAGTAATGAATCCAAGGAGACAGAAAAGACAATGGAATCCAGCGCTGTACCATCGCCTACAATCACCCACTGCCACGGATCTCTTACCTCCTTAGAGGGGCCAAAAAAGGGGCCAACGAACGTTCCAAATCTTCATTACCCCCTGCCAACAGGGCCGATCGGTTAATTTATGCGTGGAACAGTTCTAAACGCTGATCGGTATAATTGACCGTGTTGGACGGCGTAACGAGATTCCTGGATTAATGGCTCGCCTCGTTACACGTTTCTCGTTGCCCGGTGTTTCTATCCAATTACGTAATAGCGTGGCCACGGCAGGTAGAGGCTGCGATCCGATCCTGGATCGCGTTCGCGAAATAAACGGTTGATCGTTCTGGCCCGCTCCCGTTATTATCGAGGCATATTGGCTCGTTGGCACGTGCTTTCGTAGGAAGATCGTGCTTATTAATTAACGGCAGGTACGTGGGAAAGAGAGAAAGAAGAAAACCACGAGTGGACGGAGAAGAAGAAGAAGAAGAAGAAGAAGAAGAAGAAGGAGAAGGAGTCTTGTGAAGGAGGGAGTCGCTGATAAGATCGCTGGTAATGAACTATCCACGTCCAGGGTGCTTCTAATGAGGACCGTAGGAAGTAATCTCTCCGCCAGGAAGAAACACGCGCGACTCTGCTCTCCTCTGCGCAGTTTCTGCACTCTCTTTGGCGCTTTCGACGGAAAGTCGCGGCGGTCAGCTTGTCTCTGGGACGAAGGAACTCTCACCTGTCCCCCAGCTGTGGAATAGTGAAGCAACACTGTGATAACCACTATTAAAGAGTACTTGATCTTGTTCCTACTGCAAAATTATTTTCGATTAGCTACCTTTTGTCCGCAAGTTCTTTACCACCTAAATAATATTAGGAAATTAATGCAAGAGAGGCGTATTTGATCACCGATCTCACGTTCCCGCAAGTTCCATCGATCACTGAGACAGAAGTTGCAGGCATTTATGCTTGAAAATTGAAGATGAGAGACACTGGACGATACATTTGAGAAAATACAATTGTTCAGTCTAACCGTCATCCGTATAACAGGAACGTCAGAAATGCGAATGTATTGGATTTCGCTGGACGGGAATAAAAAGGCAACAAATTGGAATTTATTGCGAGCAGTCCGACACTCCCGTAAGAATGCTATGCGTGTTACGCGGAACCCTCCACGCGTGAAGATAAAAATGCAATGAAATAGTCGAATTCTGCGAGAAGAAAATGGTACGTGGGTCTGAGATGGAGACGTACGTGACGTCTTGCATAATGTTTCGAATACATTTTTGCTCTACCTTCTCTCTTTCCTTCGTTTAAATATCATTTTCCTATTTAGATATTTGAAAGCAGTTTTGACATATTCAGAAATATTTATCTTACAAAATTCGACAATTTTATCATCCAAATTTTTCTACGACAACCATTTTTTCATATGCGGAATAGTGAATGAAATAAGTTGTATCCTCTTCAACTGTTATTTAGTTCTCTCGATTTCGTTCAAGTATTGTTAGAGGTACCTACTCTGAAAATTGTTTATTGTGGTTTTGTAATAAAGCACTAGCTACCGCGCGAAATCCGCCGGAAGTGTCGTTAAATGTTCTCCATTGCGCTTGGAAAGCCAAATATCAGCTCCAGAGGATTGCACGTCGATTTGAAGCAATAACTTTCGTATGCAAAGCGGTCTGCAGACAGCCTCGAATCGCTATCCCAAAGCCATTACCGTTTACCGATACAGAACTGTATAATATTTCGCGTTGCGGTCCCTGCTTCGTAGCCTCTGCGCAGAAATATTTCTCTGTCTTTATGACTGCCACGGGTCCACGCAGCGTCACATTTTACACTGTTACACGAAACCTGGTAGTGCGCTACGTGCAGCGAGGAAAAGCTTTGAGACCTCGAAGAAAGCTGCTTACGGGAAATCAAGCTGTGTGTAATAATTTGCACGGCTTTGTTAAATCTTTCACTTATTTTTCGGTTTGACAATCGTTTCGTAGTTACGATACAGTTATTATTCTCAGCCTCGGAAGATGCGTTTGCTATTCGTATCGGTCGATAGTTTCAGCACAGAAATTGATTACCTTACCAGTAATTCGAGATTGTTCAGCTATGTGCACCAGCCCGTGCTAACATCTTCGTTCTTTTCCTCTTCCTTCGTACACAGTTTCTCCTTCGAGTCCAGCTAGAAGTTCCAGGAACTTGCCACGAGCCCTCAAAAGTGCCGCCTGAAACTTTCCTACAATGCAATGCGATGCTATAGCATCCGTGTTTCGATACTCCCGCTGGCACCAAGGGAACGGAACCTGCTCGGCCATTTTCAAAGTTGTTCCGCGTTAATTACACCCGGGGGAAGTTGTTAAGACGACGATTTGCTGTTTACTGCGATGCAGCTGGATTCGGGAAACTGTCGACAAAAGCGTGCTGCGATCAGTTGAGAAAGTTATATCGATGTTCAATTCCCTTTATATTATCAATTTTAAAGGACGATTGAACTTGCTGCCAGTAGTTCTGGGAGTGTCCAGTAAATAATTGCTAAAAAGTATACCAACTACATATCTCTCTTCAAATGGCTCTTGAAACTCCCAGAATGACAGCTGGAAAATTGAAGGATTTTCCCACAAAAATGAAGACAATATGGAAACCTTTGCAATTAATAAGTTCCCGAAGAATCCAAGTACAATATTATTATCCAATACTGGAAATATTTATTATCGCAGAGTATTTTATCACTCCCAAAGCGTGGACCGCATAATTTGATAAAATGATTCGCCAAAATAGTGAGCTACACATTTGTGCAATAATATTTTCCTAGTACTAATAATAAAAGAGATGTAAGCGATAACGTGTTTACTCGAGTGATGAAATATAATATTTCTCGAACTGTACATTTCGACTTTCGCGGAGAATTTGTTATTCCTAGTCTCCACAGTTTCACAAATAAATTCCAGATAATTAATATCGCGCTCGAACTGAACACGACGCGCAAGCTCATGCCACATAATTATTATCCACAATAATCGATCATTTCCATGAGTCTCGTTCAGAACAATCTCCACCCCCATTCCTCCCCCTATACATCTTCCGCGTGAAATTGATTCTCGACCACTCGAAGCCTCGATTCCTGCTTCCTGCATCCCTTGTTTCGGTACGTCGATGATTGACGAAGAGGCTCTGGGGCGGATTAAGGATTCCAGACGAATATTACCAGGGCAACTTCGGAGAACGCTGGCAAAAGGCCAGGAATCCGAAAGACCTTACGCCGCAGTCGTCATCGCGATCGTTTGAGCGCGGCCCCCGCTCGTCTTCAGCAATATCGGTGAGCATTGTGCATTGTCTGCCGCGCATATCCCCGTACTTTCATTGCTCCGCCGGTTCCATGCATATGGATGCACCGCGTGCACTTTTCTATGCCCCACTCTCGGTGAATGGTCGGCCATCGTGGCCGCACAAAGACGGCCACAAAGACTGCGCGCGAAGAAGGGGTGAAACGAAGATAGGCACCTTTCGGGGTAGTGGTGCCACCCCAGGGGGGATGCGTTTGCCGATCGTGAGTGGGGGGGGGGGGGAAAGGGCTCGAGACAGCGCGGGACGCCTTTGAGCGTCCCACCGAAAAAGGAACGCGGACGTGGATTTCAATATTGAGAAATATGCGCCTCTAGAAGAGAGCTCGCGCGAAAAGAGGGAAGTATTATCATTTCAGACGGGGTCTCGTTGAGACGTGCCAGAATCTAGAAAGCAGGGCCACGTGGCCGGGTAAGTATTCTGTTAGAGAGTTTTGGGAGAGTGTGGTTGAAAATACTTGGGATGGAATGGGATGCAAGGATGACTTGGATTTTGTATCGGACATGTAGAAATCACTATTTGTTATTCTTTCTCTGTTATATGGGAGAATGTTTTTTTTTTTTTTATTGAAACGTACATTTTGGATACAATAGGGAGGCTGTGTCGAGTGGGGAAGCTTTTACCAGCCAGGTTCTATGAATGTTTTCATTTGTTTGATGCGGGGGTTGAGTTTCATTAGCGGTGTACACGTCCCTCTGGTTTAGCCAGCGTTTATAATTCCGCCATTGTGAGGGACCATTTCGAGAAGCAGAACCTCCATTTTCATGGAATTGTTCTGACAAGGTTAGTTTCGGATTTCGCTAATATTGATCTGTTTGGGGACATCGTAGATCTCACCAAACTCACGTCGTACATTTCAATTACTTTTCTGTAGTTTCCTAAAAATTCCCCGTTTCGAAAACCACCTTTCATCCCGACGGCAACGTAATTTCAGATACACGCCTGTTCCCAACTGACGTTCATTCGCGCGCCAAGTCATTCAGTACCTGCTCCTTGCATTTCATACAAGTAACTTTTAGACAGAAAAAGGGGGAGAAGGGAATGCGAGCCGCGGAGCCCTGTTTCTAAGCGCGCTGGGAAGCTCGCGTTGAAACCTTTCGCCGGCGAGGAAAACGAATAACGGGGACTCGGTGTAAAAACGAAACTCGGCGATGGTATTCAACGGGAAAATGGAAATGTCGGCCTTGGACGCTTTAAGATGCCAGTAACTCGTTGTCTGTAGGAGTGTAAAAATGATGTTCGCCGATAAGGAAGAGGTTTGTTGGCGCTGCACAGGGGAGGGGAGGTGGGTGAAGGCAGGGAGAACCCTTAAAAACGGGGCTGCGAGCGGAAACGCAAAAATAATACGTATTGCTGGCGTTTAAAACCCATTAGGGCTACGCAGACTGATCGTCGAAAGGGGAAGAAAAATCTATCGATAGGTTAGATCGATAAATCGCGATGCTGCTGGGAGTAGAGGAAACAGGGGCATGGCGAAATGTCGAGGCGAAGTGAAATATTGTTTTGTACCGGGTGTAAAAGAATTATGTGATCCTAAAGTGACAGAGCTTTCGTATCATGGATTTTAGAAAATAAAGGGGCAAGAAAATAAGCTTGTGTCTGTTATTTTTGTGTGTTATTAATCTTTAAGTGCTCCATTTTGCTCCAGGTTCCCCTATCTCTCTAGGGGAGCACGAGAGTTTCTCGTGCATTCCTCTTTGAACAAGGCACGCGGTACATTTTTCAATATCCACCGAATCGCAGGCGTAATATAGCGAGATGGTATACGACGTAACGGGATGGTCGAAGTTTACGTCGCCTCGGGGATCGTGAGTCTGCAATGAAACGGTGATACATTTGGAGGAAACTTTGCTCTTGTCGCGTTCCAAGTTCAGGCGCAGGGAAGAAAGTTCGGCGGATGGTGAGAAAGTTGGACACAAATTGGTTTCTAATATATGCAAATTGCGAAGGGGAATGTTGCATGGAGCTTGGAGTACGTGTGCGAAGGCTGCCAAGAGCTTTCTGATAAATACGAAGTAGGTAAACGAATTGTTTAGACCTTTCTTGAGTTGATTCCACGTGTAAATATATTTAGAATTTTCTTAAAAACCCTTTCCTCAGTAAAAGACATTCTTCGTAGGATATCTATCGTGGGATATAATGGAAACTGTTCAGCACTTGCTAATTGCTCAATTCTAAAAATTCGTAGACTCCTCTAATTACTGGTGACTCGACGGCTGATTGTTCTCTGCTAAAAACACACTCCAACATAATGATCCATCCGTAGACATATTCTTCGTACCACGAAGAAAACCCCAGAACGTTTTTAATCTGTGACGCAGCAGTTTCTACAGCCTCAACTTCCTTTTCCCCTGCTGAAGAGAAGTTTCTTGACTTCATTAACCTTTAATAAGCGGGGCTTATTTACTTATCCCTGAATGGTGGACGTTGAAACGCACCCTTCTTCGCGCGACTGCGACTCGCTGAAGGCTTAATCCCTTGGATGCTACATTCTTCATTTGCTCAGAATCTAGCGGCAAGGTTTCCATTGAAGCCAAGCAAGGTCGTGGCTCGGTGTCGCGAAATTCTGCCTGGCCCCACAGATTCGAGGGTGTTTCTTTCACGCTGCTCGCTTACGCATCCACGCTACCGCACGTGCGGCTGCGGTTGTAATCCGCCGTTCGTGCGCCAGCACACCGTGGGAGAAACAGTTTTGCCGCGTCTGGAACGTCGAATCGATATTTGCTCAGCCCTCGCACCGGCGATGAGCAGCGACGTTACTTTTTCGCGGGGAAATTAGCGTTTGTAGAGAATTGTACCTTGGAGGACTTGGAACTCGATTCACCTGGTTCTAAGCCTGGAGATTTGTGGCCATTCTGATGTTTGGAAAGCAAAGAAGTTTTAGAGCCACCAAGTGACCTGTAGATTTAATATTTGGAGGCCTTTTTGGCGAATGCAATTAATCATTGATGGCTAATATGCTGGGAATCAGGTACTCGTGAGTTCCTCTAATAGATTTCATTTAAGAAGTGTTTCTTCTAGCTATGTGTTTCCTCCGTGGATCGAAAAATCGTAATGTCGCTTTTTTAACTAGTTCTCGAATTTTAACAGGCCCGTAATACGATTCGCGACGTTTAGAAATCCCGACGTAGCAATACGTTCTTCAGCATCCCCGGGTCTCCACAAACGTGTTTGCGTTACGCAATCGTTCGACGTCGAAATTACTTTTCCAGCGGCCAACGGATAGGGAACAATGGGATCGTTGTGCATGTGCCTTGTAATTTCGTAGCTGTAACTTTCGCGAGGCTCTTCTGCTGTCAGGAAGGAGATTTAAAAACCATCTGAACTGTTCCCTACTCGCGCAGGGATCCCAAACTCGACTCGGTGAAATGTTTATGCCTCCATGGAGAGTACCTATCCCTCAGTCTACCTTTTACGAATATTGGACGGTAAATAGACATCAAGCAATGTTATCTTCCTTGGGATTAATGATCGTCTCTGTTCGTTTATCGCGGGTACAGCGTCTTACAACTCTGTTATCTTCTTATACCTCGATGAAACGTTATTACAGAAGGTTTTCTTATAAAAAAAAAAAACACTTTATTCTCTCTTTACCCAGCACAAAAGTCATCTTTCGTTATGGCCAATCCACCATAACATCCGACAAATCGAGCCTTCCACCGATGAAACGATCAAACGTAGGCGGGCGGCCAGGATTCGTGGGATAGTGGGTTAGTCGGATGATTTATCGAACGTCCATTATCCCCGTCGTAAAGACTAACTAAATTCTCGTGGCTGTTGCAGAGCGTGGGCGTCCTTTCAGCGAACCCGATGAAACTTTTATCCCACGGTCGTCGCTTGGGGTTTCAATTAATTTTTGAAGCGCCAGGCGAAGCTCGTAATTAATAGCTTGATAAATTTCATTAAGATCGCGCTAGCGCGAATTAGGCATGATGGCTACCAGTTGCGTACGAGTGGCGTCGCCCAGGGGTCTGGGCGATTTCGAAATTGGGTAATTAATTTAGTGGACTGTCGAGGGCACGCTTTCCAGATGACGACGGTGGCCCCTTGGTCCCTGCGCGTGGTCGAGCCCTTGATCGTTCCGAGTGCCACGAGTCGAGTAATGTCACCGAGGATAGGGACATTAATCGTTGACACGTGCACGTAGATTGCGAGGTAATCGCGTTGGGATTGTGTCTGCTATCGATTACGGCGTTTTCTTAGGCATTTTGTCTGTGTGTTTGTTAAACGTCGGAGGAATTTCTTGTTTGATGAGGCTCTTAGATCGATCGCTAGCTTTACTCGTGTATTTTTAATCTGCATATGCTCCTGAGAATTACCTTTCTGCTGCCAGAACGAGGTGGTAGGAAACACCACTTGCAAATTCTCTTTTTCTCCTCAGAGGAGTCAGAAGGTACAGTTCGCATGGGAAGAATTTAAAAGTACTCTATTAATAAAATCTCCAAAGCAAATGGGTAACTTTGGCCACAAGACTAGATTTTGAAACAAATTCCACTAGCATCTATTGTATAACAGTTATTGTTCTCAGACAAGCTGCGTCTTGGCGTAGGAAATTAAAGCTATCCAATGCACTTTGTTTGAGAATAATACCTGTTACACAATGGAAGCTAGAGAAATTTCTTTTAAAATCTAGTTTTGTAACCAAAGTTACCCCATTTCACGATTCGAGATGCTTCGCTCAAAATAGCAAGGATGCCAGGCATTGATTCTGCATGGAAACTCTTCACCCAAACTAACAAACAAGAACTTACATTTACCATCATGGAATCTAAAAATTTAATAACAACAATACAACGTTCCACTGTAACATACCTACTAACCATCAGATTATTACATCATTTCCTATCATCCAAAGCAGACGTCGAAGCAAACCACTGCAAAGAAATTTATCTGCACGCGCAGGAAAACGTGAACCCGGCTTAAGAGTAATCCCCCGCACCGGCGACGATGAGTCGTAACTCGGATGCACCCTCGCGCCACGTATCTCGGCGTCTCGGGTGCACGCGAGAATTATCGATCGGTATCGAGCGTTGCCCAGGGGGGCCCTGCAGAAATCGCGTCGCGCTTCCTGTTGTGCGCTTTCACGGGGATAATTGACGCCCGCCACCATCCTCTATTATTCTTATTGTCGCTGCCTCATCCTCCTAGGAGAGGCCAGGTAACAATGGCCGCGGTCCGATCGCGAGCTTACTCATCCAGGACAAATCTTTCTCTTTTGCAGAGGCCGAATGCTGCGTTGGCGAGGCTGCTGGAGAGGCATGCTGGGAGCCTTGTTATTGCGTCCTTCTGCAGGACGAGCAGACCCTCACGGCTTACAGGAGCGAGGACATGGCCGTGAGTGCACGTTCTATCTCTTTACCCTCGGCTCTGATAGGGAGGCCTCCCCCAATTCCGCTGGATTAGCCAGCATCCCACGTTTTATTAAGACGCATCTCGTACGCGTGTAAGCCGTAAGAAGAGATATTGGAGAGGATCACGTCACCGTTACTCGAGAAACGCTCCTTGCTCGTGGCAAATCCGTTCGTTTTTTCGGACTTTCGTCGCGTTTTTCCGCTTGGGGGGATTAGTTTGCGAATTGCGATTTTTAGATAGGGCAATAAGAGGGGGGGGGGGGTTTAGGAAGTTTCGTGTGATAGGGAGTGTAGAAGGGTTGAGAAGCGAATAGCAGCATTTTGTTATCATTTGTGTAATGTAATCGTAGATAAGAAGAGTAGAAAGTCGTGGGTATTATCAATTTAGTGGAGTTGGTTGAGGGTGCTAAGAAATTATCATAAATTAGGGAATGCTAGTTTAAAACTTAAGGGGCTAGACCACCTTGGCCAGGTCGAGAAATACCGCACCTTTGGGAATTTATTACTAAATGACAAAAACAGTTTGTTCGATTAAAACTTTTCAACAAAGATAGAGACATCTGTGAATAGTATGTACCTACATTTTTTTTAAGTTTTCTTAATGAACAGGTCTCTGAAACAAAATTTTAACAATAGACTATTAAAGAACACTAACAATAAGTTGTCTATCGGCCGACGTTCAATTTTCCCCGATATTTTAATTCTTACCCGACTTTTGATTATTGATTTTCTTACACACGAAATTGAGCTTTTTGCTTCAAAGTATAGCTATTTTGTTATGTTTCAAACAATCGAAATAATTGATCGTCAGATAATCAATATATCGATCCGCGGAGACACAGACCCGTCTGAAACGTCTTTAGACACCCTTAGACGTCTGCAGAAAACTTTATCGATCGGTATCGAGATTTTCATTTAGGTACCAAGTAGCTATCGCGATATTTTCGTGTAGGTACCAAACAGGTATCGATACACTCGCACATGTAAGTTTGAAAGAAATATCGATTATTTAATACCTTCAATTTTGATATGTATGAAGACCGGGTAAAAATTTATAGAACGCCGTGGATATGTCTCGATACGGTATCAGTCCCATCACTAACAACCAGGTCTTGCAAAGGAAAGCCCGCGTTACGTTAGAGCTCCCTTAAATTCAATCTAAACTCCTTGCCCAGGATTCGCGAGCGCGCAGGAGCCCGCGGGCCGCAGTTGGAGAAACTCCGTTTCAAATTAATTTTCTAAACGACGTTGTAACAGTCGTGATTGCGGCGCCTAGTTACATTTAACGCGCAAACACAAGCCCAACTGGGTAAACCTGAAGTTGTTGGGTATCGGCGTTTCTACGCGGTCACAGGAATCCCGCGTTTTATCGCGTTTACACGCGTGCACAATGCAAGCGCGCTGCAAAAGGGGTCTGTCTTGTTTGATCGTGCACGGTTGGAATGGCAAAGGGGCGTCTACCCTCTAATTCGATTAGAAAGTTTATACCCCTCTACCCTGTCGTTTGTGTGTTCTCAAACGCTTTCAAGACTTTGGACTTCTAAGCAAAACTACGGCTGCTGCGAATTCATGGTGAGATTGTGGTCGAATCCCCAAGAGTTCGCTAACAGAAAGGCCCCCCAAGCGTAACTTAGATTTTTCTAACAAGATCTTGCTCAAAGGCTCGAGTTAGATGAACTAATGACAGGTAGTTCTGAACGTAGATGGTTAATTGTTCGCGAGGTATTTGATATTAATAGCTCGTCTCGGATTTGTTTCTCCAAGTATTTTATAGTTCTCCTCCTTTTTCACTGCACTGCTATGGCGACTAATTCATTTAGACCGTTCACTTGCTGCTTCGAAGAGAACTGCTGGTCTCCACAAATTCAACTTCTTCAAACTTAAATTCAAACAGTACCGAACTTTGCCCAGAACTGTTCCACCCTCTCGATTCCACAGAAATGAAGAAAAACATTCCTCCGGGCGCGAAAATATACATTTCCAGGGACCACGATCGTCGATGCTCCGCGTTCATGCAGTCGAGAGGGCGGCTGGGCATCGAACGTTTACGTTGTCGCAGCGTGTGCACCGCGAACCATTGCACTCCGCGGAATGTAACACGGTCCGCTGCGAATCGGGACTAAAAGAAACGCGATCGAAGTTTCGCCGTGAACTTTTGCCAGAAGCTGTGCCCTCCATGGTCTCGGGGAGCGGGCGCTCTAGGATTTCCCTTGAAAGCTTACTTAACTAATAACTTTCCGACGGAGTTACCGCGACTTCCATTTCCACTTTTGCCCCAGCTGCCGCTCTACCTCCGGTATGTTTTTATTCGTCCCTTGCCCTTGTATTTCCAGCAGTTTATGAACTATGAAGCCCCCTTGCATCTTCGCCACGATCGCTGCAAGCTACGCGGCACGGTGGTAAAAGTTGATGGTATCGTTTTTACAGTCGATATTACCCATGGGTAGGTATAAAGATAGAAGTTCTTGCGCCGGTGCATTCGTTCTTTTCTCCCTGCTAAGGCTACTTCTCAAATATGTATGAAGTGTTTACTCAGAGGCGAAGCGTCGATGCACGGTCTTCAGTTTCAGCGCGCCTGCCACACCGATGTGTTTTTAGAGCGCTATGTTTGAGAAGTGAAGGTGGATACTCGTAGGCTGAAAATTTGATTTCGAAGGAAAGGACTTGTGGATTTGAATCCAAGAAGGGAATGTTCGAAGGAAAGCTGGGTGGGGAAACGAAGGGGTGAAATTAGCCCTTAAAGTTATCGCGTTTTTAAACGTAACTTTATTTTTCCTTATAGTTCCAACTGAACAATTCTTATATCTAAAGTTTTGCTTTACCTCGTACCGTTACAAACTTATATTAAAAGGAGGAAAAAACGCGAGACCTTGAATATTAGAAACTTGCGTAGGAATACGAAACTTGGTTAATTTGGGGAACCATTTTCTTCCAGGTAGTGCAGAAGAGGTTTCACACTGTTCAGTAACATACTTACTCTTACCTAATTTGAATAGAAAACAGATAAAAAAAGTATTCTTCGTCCTCTAGGTACACCAAATTTCAAGAATTTTCTTTTCAATTTTGTGTAATCTATTAAATTCAGAAAATTTCATTTCGACAAGAGGACTTTTATTAAAACGATGCAAGACTTCGAGGTAATTTTCTTTCCCCTAGGTGTCTTTATAAATATCTGTTCGTTGACACGTTTAATTCCGCAGTTTCCTCTCTGCCGTGCTATTTTATTCGTAAAACCGTGGTTCTTCTGGGCCGTGCATAGTTGCCCGTGAAACGAACGAACGTAGAAGCTCGGGAACGGCGAAGATCTCCCGTTCCGTATCCATTTTGGTCGTTCGTAAGATCCCCTAAGTGTAGCCGACGCCGCGCGCCGTGTCCCAGACTTGCACCTCTTTTTCTCCGTCTCTGAGAGCACCAAGAATGAGAATTCTACTTATTACATTGCTCGAAAGCAACTCCCCTTCAGGATTAGCTAATTTTAAGAGTCCACTAGTGGAATCCCTTGGACGCAATTACCCTGGTGCGAAAGAGTCTCTGTGGACCCTTCCTCCTATTCTTCGATTCCTCCCTGAAAGCTATTTCTTGGGTGCTTTCTTTGTTAGGCAAAGTAGGCTAGTATTGTCAGTAATTTCATTCTAGAGACCGAAGGGCTGTGAGCTACATAGAACCAAAGGAAACATTTAAATACACAGAAATAGAAATTAGGAATAAAGTAACTACAGAAATTTGGATATAAAATTTTCAATCTTCTAGTTTACTTAACTTTTTAAAAGACACCGTTGCATATTAATTATGATAAGGCATGTTTCCCAATTTCTTTCGAAGCTTTTTATGGTGCGCTGTGATATTTTTTCATGGGATACTTCTTTCTATTTGTAATAGAAAAAATTCGATTATCTTATAGCTACATCAGTGCATATATCAACGAATAGAACACCAATCTTATAACAGTTATTTACACCTACTAACACGTTGAATTCACAAGACAGTTACTAAGGAACTAACAGGGGTGAAACATTACGTTGACCTAGAAGTTTATGATTACTTCGAATTCCCTATTCGATCTCAGGGTCCTTACGAAGGCTCCGAGAAGTGCACGCTATATTTCTGAAAGCCCTCGCGTTCCGCGGATTCGGGTCCTTGGTAGCTACACGACTTGGCCCGTGTAAGTGGTAGCCATTACATGTTTAAGGCGGTCTGCGAATTCCGTGGAACCTGGCTGCGGAAACCCCGCGTCGCCACTCGTGTTTCGCATGAGAGGACTCCTTGAATTTATTCGTACACCCTCTGTGCGCATAATAACCATCCCAGGTCGGCTCGAGGGCTTTTTTCCCCGTCGGTGAAAGAGAAATTTTCCTCATTATAGTATCAATGACGGTCCGCAAGCGGAAGACCAGTCGTCCGCCTGTAATATACCTTTCCTTCAATTTTTTCTGGGATAAAGCGAAGGTTTCCTCGGCAAAGGGAACGGTCCACCGATGGATCTTTAAATTAGAAATTGGCTTTGATCGAAGGGCCAGTAATAAATGGCCCCGCGGAACAAAGGGATTCGTTTGTGCCCCTCGGGGGATGATGTAATAATTCGATGCGTTTGCCAGAAATTATGGGGGTGAATAACGATACTAAAACGTAAACGCCTCAAATTCCGTATTATACTTAAATTTGTTTGATGTTGACTTGGGGGAGGAAGGTATCGTGAAACTAGGAAGACAAAAAGATTCGTCGCAGAGTAAGAAGGAATTAAACAGTAGAAAGTCAAATGTTAATTCTTGGGATAGAATAGAAATGATATTTTCAGCAGAATATCGTAAAGTATTTTGCTTACGCTACGCCACCTCTACGCCCCAAAACAAAGGGATTCGCATAGAAAAATTCACAAGGAAAAACAATGCAATAATGTTACAAAAATTGCGGTCATTAAGCCTGCGACGCGAGTGAAAATCGCGTGTCTCGATCGCGAAAGCGAGCCGGCGCGTGTGCGCGCAGTAATAACAGTACGGCTGATCGTGCACGGGTTTTCTCTACTTGCCGACTAAATTCCATCCGGAAGAAGCGAGGAACCGTTTCAGAGGCCCGGGAGGGTTGAAAAAAGCACGACGGCCGTTAACCCTATTCCTTGAGGGCGGTTCAGCGTCGAGTAACGAAGGGTCTCGTGTTCCTAGACCCCTCGAATGTGATTACACGGAAGGAGGAAAAGGACGTGAGCCGGGACAGGCTGAAAGAGGGCTGGCGCTGGTCTTGATTTAGTAATAACAAGGGCTCAGCCGTTGCGTAGAGGGCGCCAGGGGTTGCTGGGAACGCGCGAGACATTCGGGAAATCGGGAGAAAAACTGAGACGAGGACAAAGGGGCAAACAATGCTGGACGAATAATGGAGCGGGCACGCGTTTGATACAGACACCGTGTATCGAGTACAGACGTTGCTGACGAATAACGACGGCCCTTTGTATTGTTTTTCAGAAATGCCGTGGAACACGGGCAGCTTCGATGGGGGTTAAAAAGATTGATAATCGGGCTGTGTGCGAAGTGGAAGCATATTGATACGAGGCGAGCAGCTCGAATAGTGGTTTAAATAGATGACGGAGGATGTATCTTTAGAGAAGAGCTGATTAAATATTGTTGGCGTGCAAGGTCATCCGTTATTTGCGGTGGAATTGACAAGAAGGTGATTCTTAATGGAAATATAAGTGGAGGGTCTAAAATTTCTGTAAACAGGGCTTTGTTTTTGAGAAAATTTTAGATAAATCTCGGTGTTTGCCACATTCTGTTCGTCTCTAATTTTCACATTTTCCGCGAGATAGTATAGTAGTTACATCGAAGCATAAGTTTCAGGTTTATCTGTTACCATGGTACTTAGATGCTTCGGTTAAATGCACCTTCGACTCGTAAAGTTCCATTGGCAAGCACAGTGGACGACAAACCACGTGGTTAAGATACGAACGAAGCTGTTTGCGGCAAGTTTACGCATTACGAATTTAATGGTAATCGATGAACGAGACCCCGCACTATCCGAGCACCTGGAAAGCAAGCTGACCTTTCGAGTCCGATGGGAATTTCATTATCTTGGCGCGTGCTGAGGACTTCCCTCGGCGTGCATTAAGATGATAACAGGCGAAGCTGGGGGACATTGTTTCCGCGGGAGAAGGAAAACAGTGTCGATTTCTAGACGCATGAAAAGCTCGCGGTGTTGAAGTGAGGCAGCTGTGAGGTTTCTTCGTGATTCCTAGGGATTTTACTTTCATTACGGCTCGCGGGGTCCGATAACGTCGCGGATAAGAGGGATTTTCTTGCCTGGGTCCATTAGTGGCTGAGCTCGTGAAGCCAGATCAAACGTAACTCCTCATGCTTCTATTCCTGCGTGATTTAACGAATAATGGTTTCTATGTAAAGTGGAATCACTGTCGAATTAGTCGTTACTTAATTAGTGTAATTTAAAAAAGTGACTCGATGAATTTGTGCGTGTAATATCCACGAGAACTCGTGGAAGTAATCTACAATTTTCCATTTTAATGGCACAAGTGAAGTTAACGGAATAACCAGTGTTATTAAATTCTCAATTTTACTACGTTTAGCGTTTCATTGTTCCAAGTTCCTTATAAACTACAATTGTACTTCGTAATTCCCACCAATCGATTATCTTTCATCAGGAATCTCTTCTTCAGAGAGCAGTATATTAAAAAATACCCTAATAATTTCCCAAATTTTTCGAACATACCTGAAGAAGTATATCACAATCAGTCATCAAACTTCCATGCGCAGAGAAGTTAACGAACTCGGGCCGAAGTTGGAGCGCAACGCGCAAAAGCGATTATAGCAGGGAGGAAAGTTAATACCTTTAATACCTGACGGGGTGGGAATCCTCGCGGATTACTTTCGCCAGGGAACTTTTGACCGTAAATTATTACGACTTATCGTGGCCCCAGACACTTCGATACGCGCCACCGAATTTCATCCACACCGGTGATAAATTATGCACGGGGTGCCGCGAGAGAGAGAGAGAGAGAGAGAGAGAGAGTGCACACCCTGCGCTTTCATCCCTGGATAACGGCTCCCCCGATGCACTCAAGGACAGCTTCTTCCTTTCCTCGACCAATCGTTGCTCTCTCAAAGCCCTCGAGCTGTCCATTTTTCACTGCTGCACGGTAACTTGTCAGGAATATTCAGGGGCTAGCTTCGCTCTTCTTTCGTACGTTCCTGGATACTCGTGTCTCCTTTCTGCCACTTGGATTCACAAACAAATGGTACGGTATCTTGTGCAACTTCGGTTCAACTGAATACAGGGTTTATTTCTTTGTCAGGCGTACTGACAATGAGTTACGGTTGTCCACCCTCCTTATTTTTACCAGTGAAGTAATCTGGGCTATTTAATTTGATTTAAAGGAAGCTAAGAAAAGATTGTGTTACTTATTTCTTTCTTTTTTTTAATTGTAGTGACATATTCATGTTTGGATACGAATGTCTACCAATTATCGTCTGTCTTTTATGGACTTCAGTCTAGACTCTAGATTATTAATAATGAAGGTGATTCTGGTATTAAATCATTAATGCCCTCCTTAAAGATATTACAGAATCTATATTGAATTTTTTTGTCCTCATGTGTAAACGTTTACTCATAATTCATCGCTGAAAACAGGGGATATGAGACACTCTCTAAACGAACACCCACAGCGTAAGACACTAAGCTCCATAAATCCACAGTGTGGTCATGAATTTTCACAATAGCCATTATTAAATAACCTCAAGTACCATATAGGAGAGACATTTTCAAGCAGCATGAACAGAGTGTTCAAAATTTATCATTTTTAAGTATTCTTTACTCCAAAGAGTGTAAGCTTCGGTACATTATATCTAAAAAATGATAACACCACGGTATATTGTATTTTTAAAAAAGGTACAAAAAAGAGCGCCAAGTATATAATCTCATAAAGAAGAATCCCATTTAAAAACAACCCTGTAAATTTCTCAAAAGTTCCCCCGAAGAGAACTACGAAGCTCCAGGGGGAAAGAACGACGTATGCATGTATCTTGATCCAAGTGCGCAATATTCCCCCCCGCACCGTCAACGCTTCCTTTCCACCTCTGGATTCTTTGGATTCGATGCTTTCATACCCGTCACGTACAAGACAAACGGCAAGCGAGTAAAAAATGCAACCTCTCCTCCACGGGGTCCTTTCCCCGGGGGGTGAACCAACGGGTCCTCTGTATTAAATTGTATCCCCTTTCCCCGGCCCGTCTCCCTTCACCGGCGCCTCCCTTTAAAGACGTGAGAGGAATAGGGTAGGCGCGATTAAATCTAGCCGTCTCGCTTCCCCCTTTCTCCCTTTCCCGCCCGCTGCTCGTAGTTCGCTCCCTATCAGTCTTTGCCCGTGTAGACCCCCTTTGATTCATCTGCGACTCTCGCATCTGCGTGGACCCGAGGCCCTGACTCCTCCGTGGTGTCTGGTTAAGGAGGTATCGCTGGGATCTTCGACCGGCTATTTAACGGAGGCCTGGCTTTTAAAAAGATTGCTTAACCGCGATCCTGGCACCCTGATTCGGCGAGCGTGATTCGATCTACTGTAATTTGGCACTGCCATATTTGTCGCACGCATGTAGCCCTGGTGGTCGAAGGTGGCCTCGACGCTGCAAGTTTTCTTTTCCTTCTGTCCCAGAAATTTATTCCATCGTACGGTGTTAAGAAACGTCGCGTGAGGGTAAAAATTCTTCAGAGGAACCGCGAGGATAATTTTTGGAGTTCGTTTCAAGGTCCACCGACCATTCTGCACAGATTCCATTTGGAAGTGGACTCGCTGGCCAAGGCGAGCATCTGCCCGAGGAGCAGCTTCCTTCATTCAGCCATTGGGCACGTATTTTCCCAGAACAAGGTGTCTTACTTGCCGCCAGACGATCCAGGGCTCGAGATTTGGCGAGGCCGGTCGATCCAGCCTCGTCTATCTTGGCCGAGGAGGCGAAAGTGCCTGTTCATCTGCTTCCCTGTCGAACCTTATCCCCTTCCTGCGAGTCGATATCCCCTTTTTCTCGAAAGGTGCAGGCGGGCTTGCAAGGCCCGGACCGTAGAACGCATTTCCTGCCACCGCACACAGGCGTAAAGCTCTTCCTCCCTCGTCCCTCCCTCTTGCGCCGTTCTCCACGGTGGCTCGAGGTGCTGGAGATAGGATCACACAGCCTCGTCGCGAAGGAAATCCTGCGAGGATTCGGAGGAAGGACCTCTACCCCGGGCGGATAAATCGGCTCTGCCTTTTCGCGAACCTTTCAACCCCTTTTGCCACTCGAATCACTCTTGAGGAGCGTGGAAGGAGGCTACTAGGCGGATTCCTGAATTTTCTTGGCCTCGGCGGGGGCTGAGTAAATGTTTGCGGACCTTGAAGATACGTGTTCGCACGTCTACCAATTTTCCGTTTTACTTATTGCTCTTGGGGACACAGGTGGTAACGTGTTTGACTGCTTATTAGATACGACATCAATGCTGGGAAATTAGGCATGCTGATTTTGAAAGGGGTTGAAATATTTGTATCTACTTTGTATTTTATTATAATATTTATAATAGTATCTCGTGGCGATTGCTTGCTGGAATATTCTCTGGACAGGCAACTTGATCAAGGCTTGACGAGTCTTTATCGAATTTATTTCGCCAGCAAACCGCTCTCCTTTATTTATTGAGGGCGGTCTCGGGAAAAACCCGATAGACGAAAAATTGTGATTTAATATCTTGTCTCCTTTTTAAATTGAAAAGCTAGTAGAAGGGTCTCGGCAAGAGACTCAGGTCTGTAAATAAATTTAAAGGAAAAGGGACAATATTTGTAAAGCTTGAGGTTTAACTCTTGACCGGTGACGTTCCATTTTGTTACATAAACTGTGACGCGGAGTTTCCCAGACTCCTCTTTAATAATTTGACATTGTCAAGCGTAAATTTATGTTTAAAATGTGCTCGAGTTATTAGTGACTTTATTACATATTTGATAAGATGCTTTTGCTTGTTTTGTTCAAAATCACTGAAAACTGCCTTCACACGTTGGAAAAATAATTCTGAAGACTCTTCCAAACTCCACGTCGCCGGTTAAGGGTTACAAAAATTGACGAGTTCTAGTCTTCCCTTCACTCAGAAGTCAGAAACTTTAAATTTTATAATTCTGTAACATCTTCGAGGAAGGAGATTTCGTAGAAAAATCTCAGAGAAACGTAGTATACGTATAAATCAAGGATAATCGAAGATTCGTTCTCGTCATATCCTGGATTAATAACCTAAGAAGCCGCGGATAATCCTCAGAGGAGGAGCCCTTCAATTTTAAGTTCCCATCTCGGTTATGAATTCATCCGAGCGCGCAAAGAAGTCAAGGGTTGTTACCCCGCGGAGTAGAAGATTTACGGATCTTATTAAACCCAATTTATTAATATAAAAATATGAAAGGAGTTTTTCTCTTTTTAAATAGATTAGAGAATCTTGATTTTGAACGCTAGCTCTAATTTTCTTATACACAAATACTAAATAATTTCCAATTTTCTAAATAGAGCCTTTGAATTTTTTATGGGAAGCATGAAAAATGAAAGGAGTTTTCCGAGTTTTCGTGATTCTGCCCTTGAATCTTTAATTACTTGCGAATGTAAATTCGCCCTGTTTGTTTAGGAGATACGTTGCAAACTGTACTTATTGTCTGCACGTACTGCAAGATAATTCTAGGACAGGCAGTGAAAGGAAATGTGAGGGAAGATTTGAATTATTCATGGGAATCGTCGTGATGCATGAATTTGTATACATATAGCTAATTTCTTACAGCCATGTCGCGAGGGGGTGAATAGAGACGCACGAACTTTGTCCCTAATTTGTGGAAATACTTGGTCTTGCATGAAGGCAGAGGTATCCACCGTTAATTTTCAAACAATATTATAGTAGAGATCTTCAATTTTAATTCCCCTTCCATTTCCACCTCTTTCAATACCGTAACCCTAGAAATAGTAGGTACTAAGTAGAATCCAATAAGCTCACATCTCAGGGTAATCCAGAAAACAGTGGATGCGATGAAATTTCATACTCACTCCTGCTCTTTTTTCTGATTTCGCTAAGATTTCCTCCAAGTGCATCGACTGCACTCAGTTTTAATGAATTATAAATTACCATACCGCGAGGAGTGCATACGATTCTTAAATTCTTACTTCACGAACAATCGCGACGTCTGTTTTACATACCTCCAACATCCCCCGGAATAAACCAGTGCACACCTTCCTTGGAAGCAATAAAATTCTAATGCATCGCGTCCCCATGAATCAAACTATCGGAGAATTTGCTAGCCACCGTTCAATATATTCAGTTTCGGCCCGCAGGGTCGTTTCATCGGCGAAACGATCTCGCAGGGGTTAATGCCGACCGTGTGCACCCAGCTGTACATAGCGCCGGAACGAAGCTTGAAGCTTAACGGCCAAACTCGCGGGCGATTGTGGGAGTTCGAAAGGTCATGGCATTTCGCGTGGCACGGAAGGCGAGGGGGTGGCGGCAGTTATGCGGGGATAGCGGGAGCAAGGGGTGCATTTACATGGGGCTGCTCGTCGACAACTGACGCGCGGAAGGGTAAAAATAAACAGGCTGCGCATTATCAAGTCAATGGAAAGGAGGGCTCCATTATCTCCTTTGATAAGCTTTTTCCTTCCTCCTTACCGGCGCGGAAAGGGGGCAGATGTTGGCTTGCAGAATGGAAACAGTCTGCGGCTGTCTGCGAGGGAATGCGCCCTAGTATCAGGCTTGCAAATAACGCTTTCATGGAAGCCGATTATTTGTGAAAGCTTGTTCATTAATACCCCTCTTGCATTAGCTTCGAGAGGATCGCGGGTTTTTATTCTCTGTTCGCCTCGGGTGTTTAGAAAAACGAAATTGAATTTTTATGGGGCTTGGTAAAGTGATTTTTATGGTGAACGATGTTTCTGTGGAATTCAAAGTAGTAATGGGGTAGTCGTTTTTGTGATTCTTTCTTGGAGGGTGAAAGTTATGCTATTTATTGGACTTGACGTGTCGATGAATCTTAAATACAAGAATTGGTATGTACATATGTCATTGGTATTGAAGTTTTATTAAGAATCTAGAAAAATAAGCACGAGCAAACGGCCTCCGTAACAAATTTAAAATATAAAGTAATAAAAAAATGATAAATTCAAGGGCTTTTACCTCCGCATTGTCTTTAAACGAAAGGGCAGAGATCTGCAACTTCGCGGACTGGTGTTTTAGGTGAGGAGCAATGTTTAGTAAACAATAACAACAAAATTTGTCACGGGGGCCATTTGCTCAGGCTCACCCTGGTAGACTCTTATTTGCTTAAATAATTCGACGTCGCAATAACAGATTCATTACCTGAAAATCTTCAGTATATCGTGCAAGTATTTTCTAAAACTAACTCTCTGAATATCACGGCCGAGTTCTCCAGAAAGTATCCCCAACTTCAAACAACTTCCTGTAGCCTTCTTAGAAATCCAAGAAATACGATTCTTCACAGTCTCCGTTGCTACAGAGTTATTTGCAACTGTATCTATTGAAGGGCACCAAAGTACAGTTTAATATTCCCCGGAATTATAAACGAACCCCCCCTCTTCCAGTTACTCTAACAGGAAAGACAAACGATCGAACGAAGAAAAGAATTCCACCTGCCCCCTGCGAAAAAATGTCTTCTTAATTGCGCGACACGAATAAATTAAGAGCGAAGTAAATAAATTACTTTTTCCCGGAGCCCCGTTAATTATCCTTCTCGCTGCGTGGTCGCAATGAATCCGCGCGGACAAAAGGCAAGAAGTGTCCAACAGCGTGTTCCGTTCTTCTTCTCGGTGAAAGAACGTCTCCGTTGGGTGTTCAGCAGCGCGAAGAAAACGCTTCTTTTAACCGGACTACTTTCGACGCACGCAGATTTCAGTGGACGTCCAATGAGAAGCGAACTTCTCCACCCGAGTTCCCTCAAAGAGCGTTGAGAAACCGGCGGGGGTGAGCTCGTAAACAACGTGAAATTGAAATTCATTGTTCGCTCGGCGACGTTCGCTGCTGCGCTGCTTAACCCTTTCAACTAGGATGCCCCAGTTTTGGCACTGCTGGGCACGTTCTGTCGAATAGAAACACGGCCATTGTCGTGTCAGCTGAAAGAGGTGGTGTATTTAATCGTGTCCTATTTCGATCATTTAACGACTGAGAGCGACGTGTCGGAAGTGGAGCCAGAGCAGTTCTTTTCAGGGAATATTGGTAGAATTTATCAGTCACCCACATTCTTCGCCACTCTCGATTATATAGCAGCGTTTATAGGAAAATGCCAGAGAATATACGAAGGCATTTATTTTTAATATGTTCTATGTATACAGGAATAATAAATTTCAATTTTTTTGTTGTATTGAAACACAGCATCCCCAACTTCAAATATTGTAGAAGCTAATTCATCGAATTCACTGACCTTCGGGGACGCAGAGAATTAACGTGAAATTTACGCGCAGAGGGAGCCTTATCCTCGGGATTCCCTATCAAAATTATACCTTCGTCGTATAATTCTATACAGTCGTGTCGTTATTGGCTTCATTTGGAAAACAACACGGCCGAGAAACTCACCAGTTGCTCCGTCTCCCCGAGGAAGTCGTCGAGTGGTCCCTCGTTAGAAATTCATGCTGCGCCTCCAACCCCGTCGTCCCGTATCGCTCTCGAAAGCTCTCTTTTCAATGAACCTGTCCACGCCGCGCTCGAAAGCTCCCCGTAAACACGCGAAACGTTCTCCTGGCCGTAATTTTCGCTTTGCTCGCGCCAACGGATGTATTCTCTCCTCGGCGGAGCCGTTTCAAACGACAATAACAGTTACGGGTTGCAGGTGCACGAGAATTTCCCTCTTCTGAAAGATCATTTCTGCGACAAGTAGCGTGACATAATTTCTGTCGACAAGTGCATCGCGACTCCAAGGAATTTCGTCAGGTGACGGTACTTGATTGGATGTCTCGCTTCAAATTAGTGTCGTTCGACTGCTGGATCGTAGAACAATGAGAAGATATCTGTGGAACATAAATATATTCGGTAGATGAAAATTCAAGGAGGATAGAATTGGAAAATGGAAAATAGAAAATACCAATTTGCACGCGTTTAATTTTTCTGTTGAGTTTCTCCTTCTATAATTTGCTGAGGGAGCTGGACTTTAAATAGAATTTAATCTTACCATTATTCTGAAATCTTTTGTAACTAAACTGTTAAGCAAGAAAGTACGAAAAATTCTTTAGCTTGCAATGACTTCTTGCTTACTGATTTACGGTCACGTTAATATATAGTACATAAAAGAACTAGGGTGACACTCGTAAATTATCGAAGATTTTCACTAACATAGCCAAGACGAGACGTATACTCCTCCGCGTTGACCGGACCTTAAGGGGACTAGGCAGTCGTTTTTAGTGAGAAATGGACTCTGTTACTTATTTATTTGTAAAAAAATGGAAGCAAATCCAGATGTATCCTTTTACCCAATGTTTGTTAATACCATACAGATTGAAAAAAAAATTGGTAAGAAATATATATGTACTTAAAAAATGGCGCTGCAGACGTGTAAACATTTTAACGTTTTTCCGTCGTTTTCCCTTAATATCGGTCTTAAAATGTAACGCAATTCGATTTCAAAGGTGTGATTCTTGTTTCTTGGATTCATAGTTTCGGACCAAACCTATAAAAACAAAAATTAAATAAAAATTATGCAATTGGTGGCTGAAAAACGGCGATTTTTCCGAGAAAAATTCGTTCTTGTTTTGACGCTACCAAAATCCGGTGACTTCTTAATTTTTTTATGAAAATTTCGAAGTTTTACGGATCATATCAGAGGTTTGGTCCGAAATGGCATATGTTTTACACATCCTGTAATTTTTTCGAGTCGATCTGAACCTCCATTCGTTCACAATCAGGAAAAAAGCAAGAGAAAAAAAGATTTCGAGGAAAACGCGTTTAAAGTTTTTCTACGTCTTAAAATACTTTTACATTTATATACCTCGCTTAATGAGTTTCAGCAGAGTGAATTTTAATATAAACCAAACGGTATTTTATTCAGAAAGGATAGTACTTCCCAAAAATGCAATAAAAAAAAAATCGATTTTTCGACTGCCTAGTCCCCTTAACAAGATGTAGCACACGACCCAGGGTTCCCTTTGGAAACGCGACCATGGGAGCAATTGCGGTTTACAGTTACAGTACAGTTTCACAGGGTGTTGTCTAGCTGGAGTCGTGGGCGTAGTTCCCAGAAATTGAACCACGCATGAAATAGCCACGGAAATGTTTCCCGCTGGACCGTTCCTCTGCGCTTGGAGAGCAGTTTATTTTTTTTGAAAGCTTCACCGTGTAGACTGTAGAGGAATTTTTTTCCACCTGTATTTGTGCAAACCGTGGTCAAGTAAAACAGACGCTGGGTAAATGAAAAAGGTTCTCTCCCAGCAAAGATCCATTTTTTTACTAAAATTTTTCTTACCCGCCTTTGAAGTAGATTTCGTGCAAATGGTGAACAAAAATTCTGAAGGAACCTTTCCTCCGTGATACTGACTTAATTTCAAATCACTCTGCGTAGGAAATGTATCTTGAAAAATAATAGATTCGCGATGACTCTGTATTTATGCGCACTTTGTTGAAATGGAAAAATAATTTAAGCGAGCCCATGTTCCAACTTGGAGGAACACGGCGCAGCCTGAAGAATAGCTCCTGTCTCTCGTATTTTTCCAATTCTCTCGGCAGTTTCACCATCGTGGAAGTATTGTTCAGTGGGGGAAACGTGGCACGCAAATTACAGCGAGACAGATCCACTTTCCATGAAGGATTCTCGCAACGAAGCCGGGTGCGCTCGCATGTGAGTGCATGCTAATAAATCTTTCTCGGCTGCTCATGACGGAACAGGGAACGAGCGATACCGCGATTCACTCGTCGAGAAACAAGAAATTACCCTCTGATGTATAACTCCTAATAAATCAGGAAACTTTCAGTCGAGCTTCCACGGAGCTCGCGATAAAAAGCTGAGCCCGTACATCAGGCGTTATTTAATTATATCCGCGCCCTAAGTATTGTAGTTTTCCTCGCGGTTGCCTCTAAAATAGGAAATTTTTTCAGCAGAAACAGTCTGCCGGCAGTGTATACACTTGGACGAACTTCGGATTAAGTTAGTGGATATTAAAATCCTGAAAGCGATGATTAATTATCGAGGTTAGAGGAAATGGAACGAAACGAGACTTGTTTAGAATTTCTTGCACCCACAGGATGCATAATGCATTTTCCAATCTCTCGGTGGTCGGGACTTTTACAATAACGAAGAAGGTTCACCTTTGTGCCTTCATTCTCGAGAAGACGTTGCAAGTATAATCTCATCACCGACGGCAGCTGCAGGGATTTAATTTAGCTCGCTTGGCGCATATTGTCTAGCACTCTAGCTGTTTACCTGGCAATATTCCTTATTACGCTAGGATATTGGAATTCCATCCCCCAACGAAGCGTATTTTGAGGGCAAGAGAGGTTGAAACGACATTTTACGGGGAAATTGATATTATTGTTTCATTATTGGCTGGGATTATTCTGTTGCCTGTCAGAGCTCGATTGTTTCTGCTATTCCACCGTGTCTCCTGTAAACGTGTACTCGGTTTTTATTCGATGTTGAGGTATCGATTCGAAGCATACACGCGTCCACGCGGCGTGCAATTTCATTCAGCCTCCTTTGATGCTTTGTAGAAAAAAACCGACATTCTGCGGATGATGGCGGCCCGATACGCCGCGACATCCGCGTTACCCTTTGATATCGCGCGACGAGATTGCAGATTTCCATATAAAGTGTCGCGTCCAAGTTGAACGGGGGTCGCGTGACTAGACGTTGTTAGAAGTGTGTACGCGACTTAAGATCGCAAATCGCTGGGAGGCGACGTAATTTGCATGAATATGTAATACGCTGCTGGAGATATCGATGGAATTGATGCTAAAAATAGTTGCTGCATACCCTCCTGAATTTAGATACTCATTCACCGACGAAGCACGAGAAACATTTTATACCGCGCGATAGTAAAAATTCTGCCCTTCTTTGAGACTGAAAGTAAGTCAGTGGAATCCGAGCTTCAGCCTCGGTCACCGACAATTTCACCACCCAGCGTACGAATTTGTTTAAAAAATACAGTACGCCGGTAACTAAGTAGGAGTACCTCACCAATCTGTTGACTTTTCTCAATGAACTGGCGCTATAAACAGCTGACGCTACATCAAAGATCCATTGAATAGTACATTTACCTAACTCTGTTGTACAAGGATGCACGGAGGACCCTGAAATGTCTTGCCGAAAGTGTGAAAAAAGTTTCCAGAAGATCTTGTTACATTCTCATGAAATTCCACCCTCGCGGCGGAACTTTCGCAATTCGCCGACACACGGAGAGCGTAACGGGTGGTGGGGCACGAAGGGGCAGAGGCAGGGTGTATACGTGCTCCATTATCATCTCGAGACTTCCGGGACGCGAATCGATTGCAGCGTTGCAGACAGATCGATTATCGTCGGAAGATCGTACGTGTACTTACGGATGCAACCGGATCGAATCGGTTCGAAGCTAGCCGATCGTGTGGATCGAATTAGGTGGTCCCGTTGCTTTCAGAGACACGTCCACGGGGCTCGAATCGGGCCGAAACGATTGAAACTGGAAACAGACGGGAAGCAAGTCTTATTCCAGGCGGCCAGTAAACCGAGACTTGGCGGGTCTCTCGAAACGACTCGAACCAGAACTCTTCACATCTGGTCCATGTGGAATCGCCATATAGCCACAGAACGATGTTCCAGAAATGTGCAACTAGGCTGTTGAAGTAGTTGAACATTCGAGTGAAGGCGAATTTACACGGTTTGGTTGAGCAATGCGGTTGTTTTTAAAACTACCACGAACTCAATGTGTTTAATCAAATTGAAGATTGAAAGAAGTTGACAGAGTTTTTACGTCTGTTCAATGCTATTGTCCATTCATGTTGATTGCTCACAGCTGGACCACGTCTTTTACATTTAATTTCATTTCTTTTAATTTTTTCTTGTTATTATTCTTAATAGTACTGGTCAAATAAAGAAAAGAATTATCATTCGTCCAAATTGAGCGCGTGTAAAAGAAACACGCATTTTGAATATTGAATAGCTTCATTTCAGTTGCGCCGATGTATTGTTTGTGAACAGAGCGCACCTACTGTTTCACGCCACAATATTGTTTTTCTACAATTTCCTCCGTCGTCGTTTTTAAATGAACGGTAAATTTCATTAAAGTGTACAAATACCTATTCGCCTTTCAATTTTGTCGAATCAACCGCATTGTTCGACCAAAGTGAACCGTGTAAATTCGCGTTAATAGAGCAACTCGAGTAAAGTCGAAGAAAAAATCAGGCTATTTGAATCTTTCCAGTTTAAATTCTTCTAGCAATCTAGCCACTGAAATTCTTCGGGTTACTCAAATTTTTAAAGTTGTTTGAAACAGATGAGTTGAAAATGTAAATCTATAGCAATATCTCCTTTTTTCGAAGGGAGTCTCTTCATCTTCGCCTGAAAGGTTTCTTCCTCGTGCTCGTCCCTGTGCATCGATTCGAGAACCGATCGTCGTCCTGGCTCGCCAAGCCCGATCTATTAATCGCGATTAAGAGCGACCGCGGAACGCATCTAAATCGCTGAAATTACGACACGGAGCGTAGTGGCAATAATGACGATCGTAATATCGCGCGCTCTTCGAGGAGCCCTCGATTAATTTAACCGTGGTCTCGGGACATTAATTATCCTCGTCAGCGGCCAATTAATTATGCTCCGCGTCTCCCCCGTAGACCACGTGTACGTGCGCGTTGTAACGAGCAGCGGGGCCCTTGCCAGTCATGTACGTTTCATAGGAAAACTCTCATTTGCCTCGGTGCAGTGGGCGAGAATAACGGAGCACTGCTGTTTTAGGATTGACAGATCGGATTCTAAAGGAATTGTGGAAGAAACATAGGTGCGGCAAAGTTTTCTCAGGTGTTATGTCAGTGGAGTTGGTTTTGTTAAATCCTAAGTGAAAGGAAATTTAGTTTCAGAGAAGTAGCCTAAGTATTTTTAAACGATCTTCATAGTTGTACTTGTTAAATAATGATTTTAAATGGAGTGAAAAGATATTGCAGGAATGCATTTAAACAAAAGGTAATATTCTTTTTTGTCTGAAGGAAATATTAATGTTTCTATTTATTTTTATAATATCATTGCGATACCATAATTTCTTCGTTGCAACTTGGAATACAGTCTTTGCCAAGTAGCATGCTTTGCGTAAAAAGAACAGGCACGCCAGTCAAAATATATAGGGAATCATGTTTGTAATCAATGCTTATAGAAATTAATCATTCCCAAAGATTTTGACCACGATCAAGGAATGATTTCACTACAAAAGATTGATTTTTAAATACGCTAATGGTTCCGAGAACGCACATGTAGCTCAGCAAAGAAAATCACCGAATCCAAAGGGATCTTTAGAACTTTACACATCGATTCTTTAGATCCCTTTGGAACTCTTCACACGATAAAGGCACACGATTAGTAATAAATTTGTATCTTTCCTTGGACGCAGCTGTTCGCCGGGACCGCCTGTATGTTCAAGTCTCATACCAAGGTTTGTTCTCTTTCTGTCTTCAAGTGTTGTGTCTGTCTTTCTAATACGCTGTCGTCTTCTTTAGCTCACTTTATTGTTTTCCGTGGCCACGTATTCGCCTCTGTATCATGCACATCCTTCTCATCCTCACTTCCATTCAGACTCGCGCTACACGAGCTTGAAATAAATACTTTAACCTTTACATCGAAGTAGCTCGAGCAAAGAAAAATAGGTAACGAGTTACTAATAATTTATCAGGTAAGAAAAGCTTGCGATTTCATGCTTAACTATTAAATCTGATACTGGAATCTAAAACCGCGAACTTTTAATTGTCTATTTTCCTTTCACCGAAAACTATTGTTCATATTTGACGTATTCTGCAAGAAGTAGATTCATTCCTATTATAATTAATTCCCGAGGCCCGCCGTGACACACCGTTCATTTATGTTTAACTAAATTCAAGATTCGCTGCAAGATAGACCGAGATGGTAAGCCATGCTTTCGACAAGCTCCACAAATAGTTATTCCTTCTCCCTTGACGAGGAGCGGAACGAGTGTCCTCGCTTTGATATCAGCAAATTCACGGTCCCCGTGAATCGTGACTAATTGTTTCCTTGGCTCGCGACGCCGCGGAAAGGGGACGCGGTAACGAAAGCGGAGGGGTGAAATCGGAGGGATTGAATTAGCGAGGAGGCTTCGTCTTCCTCCGACCCGTTGCTTTCCGCCAGTCGTTTCTTCGGCTGGCTGCTGAAGGATGTTGCTCCTCCGAATTTACTCAGACGGCTAGACAACGCCGCTCGCCCCTTTGTCCCCCCACGTTCCCGTGTAATACGATTTCGTACGCGACGAGTCTTCGCCGTTCTTCGTCCTCGCGCCCCTGCAAGATCCTTTTCACGTCCTGCCTCGTAAGCCTGCTCCGTTTCGCTGCCACATTGTTTCGTTTCCATGCACGCAGCTAATTCGCCCGTTCAGCCGTCTATGATGCTTTGTGTCTCATGGTGTTCCACGGTAACGTTCTGTCTGGGAGCACTTTGTGGGGAAAATCCCTCCGTGGACGTTCAGTGGATGATGGAACTGATGCGCAAGTGTCTAGGCTCGCGACAATTGGAAAATGATAATATTTCACTCGCGGGTTAATAATAATTCAACGCTGTTGGTGGAATATTTTTCAACCGGACTTTATTGATTCTGACGAAATTGAGATATGATCCGTTAAATGTGAAAATAGAGGGAGTCCAAGTCATCATTTCTGTGTTATCAAATTTATTTAAAAAATACAGACCGTCGAAAATTGCAATTCTTGCAAGCAAAATCCTCCACGTGAAATCGATCATATCTGGAATTTGATACCACGAATTTTGATGAGCTTGAAATATGGCATAGTCCATCAAAAATTAGGGGGGGTTTAAGTAATCATTTCATGAAGAGCTCGTCAAGAAAAGCAGAACCAGCGTTCATCTATCTAAGCGCATCAGCACTTTTCACTCGGAATGACCTACGGAAGGTGCTCTCGCGATCCATCATTCACCGCGCGGGCTACTACCCCGCGATTTCGCCGACAATGGGGGCGATTTCGTCGAGATTTCCTTGGAGTTCGATGGAATTGCGAGGAACGTGGGAGCCGGGCACGGGAGCCGAGGGAAGGGCGGCGCGTGAGGGCAGAAGCGGAATTGCAGCCGGGCGTAATTCCGTTAATGGAGCACCCCGAAGGAAAACGGGGTCACGTATTCTCGCGCGGGAGTCGTCCGCGAAGAATGCAAATACTAATTGGCGGTGCTGCCGTGGATTGTTGCACGTGCGATGTCCGCGGCCAATACGGGATCATGTAATTGGACGCATTCGTTGGCGGTAGCCTGGTAATTGCAGTTAACGCGGTGACTGCGACTGCAGTCGCAGCTCGTTTAACCGCGATCGATCGCAGCGGTGCCCCGCCGTTGGCCCTTTCTTTTATTGGTAACGGCGAGAATCGAGTTTGCAAGAATCGAATTTTTGCCCGCGCTGCACGCGCGACGGCTGGAACAGACGGCCGGGGAGAAACGAAATAAACGCGTCGTTAATGAATTTTTCATTTACCTTCGGACTCGATGGTGATTGGATTTGAATAATTCGAGGGCTGGACGAAAGTGCGGCCGGGGAAACGTAATTATTAGACGTTCCCTGGGTTCGAACAGCTTCCTAGTTACGGATAATTGTGGTATCCGACATTTACATCAGTTCCGAAAAGTTGCTATGCAAGTGGAGACGGAGATAAGATAAACTTTTCATGGAGACCTTCCTGTGTACATTCCCGCCGGGATAGTATTGAAAATCGAGCAATCCGTGGGGTGCAACCAGTGGGATTTCAACGGAACGAAATTCAAATTAAATACGAACATTTAGAAACAGTAAGTACACGCGATTTCAGGATGATTTCACGATTCAGATCTGATACTTTCCGTGCACCTAGGAATTCGACTGTACATTTTCCATATTCGCCACTGATAGAACTGTACCAACCATTAGGGTGGCCCTTCTTTATACGTCTCGAAATTTGTTATCGCATTTCTTTAAAGAATTTCTCAAAAATGGCAAGCCCTATCGAAATTCTTTAAATCCAAACCACTGATGAATTCTAAACTTTAACGCCAGGTCGGCACCCTTTCCTGTTGTCCGATTGCAATAAACTTTCTCGGGGATTATTCTTTTATGCAATGGAACCATAATAGGGAGCAAGGGCAAAAGAAATCGGATGTTGAAAAGTAACACCCACCCTACTGTACCCTTGAAAGATTTCTATACGCTTTCCAAACACCAACGAATAATTAACCGATTAAAAAGAACCCAGCAGTGGGCGTAGGTTTCTCGCAAAAGGCGCGGGTGTAAGTATTAAACGCCTACCACCGAAATCACCGAACGATTGGAATCATCCGTCCCTCTCTCACGGATCATAAACGCAAACGACCACGGTCTGTCGCGAATATTCTCCCGGCCAGTCGCGAGCTGCCCGGTTCGGCAAGCGCGCGGGCAGAAATTCGTTAGGGGCGATAATTGGCGCATAATAGCGAGCGATGCGAGCAGTCGGGCGCGCGAAACAAATGAAAATTAATAATTTCCCCCTCCCCCTCCGCGTCGTCTGCCCGCTCTCTTTCTCTCGCGCGAGAAACAGGCCCGACTGGTGGCCGCAAAGGGAGCAATGGTGGCCAGTCCCTCGGATTTCACGAGGCCCCATTGCGCGGCGATTCCGCACGCCATGTTCAACGAGTTCTAATTAGTGACGTCAGCGTGTCGCCAGGTCAATCCACGGTATTTTAAGATAAACCGGCAGACACGATCCAGTCTGTTGGCCGTCCGGCGTCTCGCGGGAGGCCGTGATCCGTGAAACGGCGCCTCCTTTTTCTCGCTGATCCCTCCTAGGATCGCGGCGATCCGGAGGAGAACCGGTCTAGCGATTCGATGACATCGGCCGCGAGGCCGCGGCACGATTAACTAGACGCGGTCATCTGGCTAACCTGCCCTGTCCAAATGGACGTGATTCGGTGTTACGTGAGTGTCGTGACGGGGAAAGTGCTTGGGGATCGTTTTCGTGCGATGTGCTTGCTTCCGTTCACTGTGGTCTCTAGATTATAGGAGAAGCTGCTCTTCAAACGCGTTTCATTTCATTGCAATGTCGTATGTGTGGCCTCGCCACTCTATTTGTCGCTCCTACGCGAGCATGTGTTCACGATTTTCATGTATGTGGTCGTGGTGTGTGTCCGAGAAGGAGATTTCATTTGATATTCGTTATTGATTAGAAGTGTGCTATAAGTGTGCTAGATCCGTAGTCCCTTTGCGAGTTGCACTTGCGCAGAGTTTCGTGGAAGTTTGTGTGACATGTGAGGCATGGGGAATGGGTTGTAGATTTACTGGAAGATGAATTTCTGAAACTTGTGATTCCACTTGGAGAGCACATTTTAATTTTCGCGGATTTCTCAGTGTTCTTCCCAGTTCCCTAAATATTTCCCCCCATTTCTAAATATTTCTCCTATTTCTGAATATTTCCGTTTTGCTACCTACCCACGTCTTCGGCACTAGCCGGCTTCCAATTTCAACTTTATCTTCTTAATATTCCACACTAAATACTCAGCAGTCTTTTTCCTACTTAAGTACGTAGCATTTGATAATATTATCCTTCACCGTTGCTTCCCCGAATCGCTGGCCGTATTTCTTTTTATCGCGCGTGGGGCACGTACCAAAACTGTTATCAATTTTGCTTGCAGCTGGGGGACGCAATGTTCGTCGAACTGCCACGTGTTCGATTGGACGGCGGGGCACGTGCTTTTCGGCAGCACTGGGGCTACGAATCGCGACCTTTGGCACCTCCTCCGCCATTGATCGAGGAAGACGAAGCGGCGATTGAACCAGAGACAGTCAGCCTTCGGGAAGCCAACACCGCGTCTCCGATAGGTGAGTCTGTTTACTACGATACTGGGAAAACTAATCTTGTTTGAAGATCCGCACGCGCGGTAAATCGTTTGACAAGGTCATTGCCATCGTATCGATTCGCTGGACGTTACAGCGGCAAACTGGGTTTCAGAGTTTCGTAATATGCGTATAAAAGGCCCTTTTGTGAATTTTCTTTTGGAGGGGGTGTATCAAATTTTTAGGGAAATGTTTAATGGAGGCGATGGATAACTTTTAAATTCAAACACGGCGTAGTCCACGTCCAATTATGCAGATAATTAAGTCATCATTTTTCTAATTCCTAGTTTTTTTAAAATATATAAGCTATCGAAGATTCCAATTCTTAGTTCTGTCATTCCGCGCGAAATCGATCACATCTCCCGTTTAAAGTGAGGGATTTTGATGAAACTGAAATATGATATAGCCCGCAAGAAATTAGGGGGAGTTTAAGTCATCATTTTCCTAATTTCGTGTTTGTTCGCAATCTCGGGTAATTCTTGCCTGCTTTCGCGGAAACCTCGACGGCCTGTAGCTTCGCAAAGCGACTGCCAAGTACTTCCCAACATGTTTGACTTCAACTCCTAAATCCATGCATCCCCAAACCACCGCACAATAGTAACGCAACCGAAAAGGAAAAACAATTACAGTTTCAGTTTGAACTCGACAGTCGACAGAAAAGTGTCTCCTTCAAGCCCGTGGAATTGTTCCCGCGCTCCATCCAGCTTCCCTTGCGAAAAGCTGCGCCGCGGTATCAAGCGCATTATTATCGGCACAACGCTTTTCGCTGGCAAGATTCGCTTAATGGTTCGAGCCGGCAGTGGCCGCGTGTGCAGAGGTGTTCCCGTTTCGCGGGTTCGCAATGAAAACAGCAACGGAAGCGGCCGTTTCGTCGGCATGGAGAATCGCAGCCACGTCGATCGTCGCTTCTCGTCGTTGCTTCATCTCGCGGGGTAATGCCCGGAGAATCGGGCCACCCGCTATTAATTGCGCTTTGTCTCGATTGCCGCTGAAAAACAGCCGTCGCTGCTGACAAATACCCGCGGCCGTGTTCGTAACGAGCAGACATTGTTCGAGGGGCGCGATTCCCCGAGGGTGTACGCCCCCCGTTTAAAGAGCGTCAACAGTGGGCAACAAAGACGGTCTTCCAGGCGCAGCGAGGTTCTCGTTAAATTCTTAATAAGCGACGCTTATCGCTCAGCGAACTCTCGCGTAAATTGGGGAGCGGATATTGGGGATGCTTTGGGGATGATCGAGGGTAGGCGAGTTATGGAATATGTTTTTTGGAGTGTCTAAGAGAAATTAGGCTTATGTGGGACAGTTTTGTGGCGAATGGAATTATTCTTTGTTTGCTCTGTGAAAAATGTATGTTTGATATTATATTGTTGACTCTGTTTTGTGACTCGTGAGTGATATTATCCACGCAGCTCTGCAAATATTTTCGACCGTGCCTAGCGGTAACAGGTAGCCTGAGAGTTTCTGTATTACCGACGCACGTGTACCCTCTGTAGCACGGAAAATGGATTCCAGGGGGAGCTAGGAAACCGAGTGTCGGTAAATCGTTTCCTCGTACGGCGACTGGGGATACTGCAGTTGCACCTGGCGAAGGAGGGAATTTTGAATTGGAAAAGATTATTGGATCTATTCGTTACCAATAGTATGGTTAAATAATTGAATTTGAGAAATGAGGTGTTAGACAGAATCTGTTCGGAGTGATATTTAATCGTTTATTCATTCATTGGTATACCTAGTCTCCTTGAAATCGTATACAGTAGGCGGGCTTCTTTACTCGATTACGAATAGAATTACTTGAAACAACTATGCTTACTATTAGAACGGAAATCGGAGTGGAATCTATTTAAAAATTAGTCGGGTTTATTTAAATCCCGAGTCATTATGCGTATCTTCATTTATATAGAAGTTATCTTCCAACAAATATAGTGCAGCAGAACGAGAAATAAGAAAACAGAACGATAGTGAACGAAGGGAAAGAAAATAGTGAAAATATTGTGTGAAACTTCTGCATATCGTCGTTGCAAAAGACACGGCAAAAAATCCCAGGAACTTTAATGTCGAAGGTGGCATCCGCCTCTTGCGTCAGCGGTTTTCCACCATCGATCACGTTAACCCCCTGAGGACATTTTCTTGGCGACCCTTGGCTCTCTTATTTCCTCCCCTTTACCCTATATCTGCGCCCTGGCTCGGAAAATCAGGTTCACACGCGCGCGTCCAAGCCACGGAGGACAATTGAACTCCGTCAACTATGAAGAAAATTCTTCGGTGTACTACAGTGAAATGGGGGAACATTGGTAGTACGGGGTAACATTGGCAGCCATTTAACATGTGTCAAAGAAGGAAAAAGGCAAAAATTTTATGCATTTTCACACTTACAGTACATTGACAAAAGGTGCGTTTTTATGATAGGATACTTAAAGCAAATGTAAAAATGTTAATTGTCACATTATATAGTAACATGTTCTAAACACATGCCAATGTTCCTCCAGTTTACGGTAATAGTTCTTTCCGGGGTAATAAAATACAAGTATGTAACTTAGACTTTATTTTCAAAGTTGAGTAACTGATCTTAGTAACTAATCTTGCATTTTCATCCGATTTTAATGCGTACGTGTCGAAGCAAAGTGCAGCATTAAAGTTTCTGAGAGAAACATACACGCGATACAGTGACGAGGCTGACGAGGGATGGATGTTTTATTGCCAGCGGATTTTTTCGTCTCGCGACGCGCAACCGGCCGTTATTATAATTATTATTGAAATTGCACGCGGCGCGTAATAATACGCGAGTAACGGACGCGTTCCCGAGTGACGGCAATCACGCGACGCAACGGGGATTATTAATTTGAACGTAATACCGCGTGGAGATCGGGGACCGGATAAACGCGCGGTTCGCTGCGGCTGCCTGTACGCTCTGGTGATCGACTGGAGAACACGGAACGTCGATTACAGTCATCCGAATTGAAAAAAGTGTGCTTCGACTCGCCAGCTTGTGTGTTAAACTTAGACGCTGTTTGCTTAACGCTAGCAGCCGAGTTGCGCACTTTCAATTATGGATATTTTTGAATATCAAAGAGGGCTTTCTTTCTGGGATCAGTAAAGTGTATTGTTAGCAACTATTTGCGTGGGATACACGAAGCGATGCTATTGTTGTATATTACTAAGAATTATTTGAGTATTGGAGATATTGAATTGCTTTCTGTGTTATGCTGCAGCCTAAATTAGCATTCCTCGAGAATTCTAATGCCCCACAAATTATCTACTTAGATTATACTATTGAAACGCATCCTTAAAAAAAAAAAAAAAAAAATAGCAAAAGATGCTTCTTCAAACTCTATTTATCAAAAAAATTACTCCATTCGTATCACAGTATTCACATTAAAACAGTAGCAATTACTTTTAAACCTAAAACCATGATTACAAAGTTAATTAGTGGGTATTCTCGTGCGTCCAAATTCCCGACTTAAATTCACTTTACTAGCGCGCAATCGACAAGATCGATGTCACCGTCATCAGCGACAGCCCCGATCCATTTGCTGGAGCAACAGAAACTCGAGTTTCATCTTTCGCTGGAATAAGACAATGGCGAATCGGTGGAAGGCCTTCCTTATGCGATCATCGCTCAAATATTCTCTGAGGCACCGGACATGCCCTCGCCGGAAGTGCCATCCTAGCCTGTACGGTTAGATTCCCTCGTGTCACCGCTCGCTCGACGACGAGGCGCGTCCACCAGTCAGGCGTGAATGCACGCGCGTTTTCCACCCACGCAAAGTGCGCACAGAGGCTTAAAGAATGAATCCCGCCGATTGCTACATCTTCGAGACATCCACCTCGAAGCTTCGAAAGCGTTCCTCCGTTACGCAACGCCGTTTGGCGCTGTACGGGGACCTGCGTTGTTTTGTAATTTAGCCCTCGCAAAGATTTATGATCGAATACCATCGAGCTCCATTTTCAGAGGATGCTGGCGAATTTTGCGCGGACTGCTCGATAAATTGCGGCGTCGCTGTTAGGGAGATGATTTCTCCCGAGGAATCGAGAGGAGAGTGCGAGTGTGAGTCGTTCTTTGCCGTTGCGCGTGACGGAGGATTGCTAAAATAGTTGGTGGAAAAAAGAGTTAGAATTTTTATCGAAGAATATTTTAGAACCGCGGAAAGCGTGACATTTTTTATTTTCTTTCTTCGAGATCGAGGCCAATTCGAGTAACAAGTTCTCTGCACTTTCTTTGGCAAAAATGCGTGCCTCCGGATTTGGAATATAATGCAGAAGTAGATGGAGAAGAATTGCCATTTCTTCGCCAACGCGTGAGCAGAATATTAACAGCGATAACTGTTTAATCATCACAAGTTATAGGCACGTGTAATCTGCAGAATGTAATCTGTATGGAATGATTTAAATCCACAAAAATACCGGCCCAGTAATTCATTTGATGGGTAATGGCTGCTGTTCACCCAGCAGACGATTAACCAAACGTAATATCACACGGCGAGTAAGTTAAGCGGTCGTGCTACGGCTCTATCCGCCAGCAGACCCCTAATTTCAGGCGATTATAAACCAATTAATGGAAACGCTCGAACGGATAGGCGATACAGAATTTTTCGAAGAAAATCGCGTGGCTCGCGTGCACCGCTAACGAAAACCGTTAAGCGGAGAGCAGGGGAGGAAGAAGAAGGGTGATTAAGTGTTTCTTTGTGAGCTAATCGCGCGATTCGCATGCTCGCGGCGCGTACTCGAACGTGACGCATTCGAGAGAAGACCGCGAGCCTAGAACGCTTCTCTGAATCTCTAATGATCAGAATCACCTGCGGAGACTGGGGAGGATGTGGCTGCCAGCGATGCCCACGGAACGCCGTGAAACATTGCAAGTGCATAAATTTCGAATCCTCTTATTAAGTATGACTTCGAGGCAGAAGCTGCTGCAGGAAAGAGTAAATCTTGGGGGACTATCAATGGGATTAAAGCGTCTTGAGATGGCTTTCAACTTTGTTATGGATTACCTCATCGAAGACGGAGAATTGAGGTTTCGAATTGTGCCGAATAGTCGTCGCATATAAGAGGTTTTAAAAATTTGAAATTTTTTTAAATGCCTGTCATTGGTATGGTAAGATCTGGAAACGATTTTAAATATTTTGGGCTCCTTTGAATATTGCTCGAAGGCAAGGGTGCTGGAAAATGGAGTATTGTAAGTAGTAGGCTTAATTTACTGAAAGTTTAACGAAAAGTGTAAAGAAAAAATATTCTTCGAAGATCTTGGAAAAAATATTGAGAGGCTTGTAGGTATTTAAGAATTTGCAATGCTGTTTAAACGCTCAAGGTTTCCAATTCTTTCTGTTTCTGAAACAATTGAATAATAATTTAAAGGCTCATAGCTAACTGTAAATCGGAAGTGCCTTGCAGCGACATCGAAAACAAAGAAACAAGAGGCACGGATGCGGAACGCGGAATTACATAATTGTTGGAAAAAATCGAGATCTTGTAACCTTTTTTTCTGTATTATTCCTGGTGTCTAACGTTTGCGATGTAGCATTATTGCGGTATCCATGAAGGTTAACCGCGACATCAGCTCCCACTTTACTCTTTCTCATTGGAATTTATCTGATAACGTTACGTGTATGATTTATTACACGAGATTCTTCATAGTCCAGTAATAGTCCCACATTCCTCTACTGCAACTACATTTTTCTGCTCCTAAGAAAATATTCCTTGAATTGGAGTTTTCCAGTGTATCACCAATTTTAAATATTTGTGTTTAAAGTGAAAAAAATTGATAGAGCCAGTCGATTTAAGACACTTAAAATTTTGTTTTACTTTTACTTAGGCATTTATTCTATTCCCTTTGCACACTAGCAATGATTTCACAGATTCTACCACATCTTGAAAACTTGCCAATCAAGTAACACAACCAACTATGTATTTTTAACATTCTAATTAACCAGAGAAAACCAGACTAATCACCCACGACTCATACGATTCTCACATTTGCAGCAAATCAACAATCCATCTAAATTGAGCTGCATCCTGCATACCTTAGAAAATATTTTCTCAACTTCCTTTCTCATTTCTCTTTCGCTCCCTTCAATTCCTCTTCTTAAAAGTCGCGCCTTCCACTCAGAATCCTACAATTTTACAGTCGATACTTTCCATTCATTCTGGCATCGAATAATTCTTACAAAGCTGCATTGTCGTGACTGAAAAGTTGGAGCTTTGGATCGCGTCCACTAATACTGTGGACGTAATGCTTCCGTGTGTACGTGCCGTTCTTAAGACGTTCATTGCCGGGAACACATTTGCGTAACAGGGAGGAACATACGAAAGTGCTTTCTAGTTTGCTCTTGATACGTTTGAAGAATGAAGTCCTTCGCGGGGCGCGTTTACCGTGCCTCGTTTTACACTCACGACCCTAATTTCCCTATTGTTCGCCAGGTGCGATGTTACGCTTCCAGCGAGGCTGGCTAATTGTAGAGGCAACCGTTGCTCCACTGCTGCTACGTGGAAAAGACCCTGAGCCATATGTATCCGTGCGAAGTGGCGTCGTTCGCCTGAATTAATTAGATTGGCGGGACTTTGTGTGGAAAGTTTAACGGTTGGGGGTGCCTGTAACACTTATCGATATACGTAGGCGTGAAGATGCACGTGGGTGACTAAAACGTGGAAGTAAATAGAGCACAAAAGGTAGATAGAACTAGTTAAGGGATACACCGAAGTTGTGACAAAGGTACCTATGTCCGAGAAGCACAGTTTCGGGGATGTTTTGTCTCTTTTAATTGGGACTGTAATTAGTACTGTATTGTTTGGAATAATGGATTTTTCACCCTTTACACTCCGACTTGTTGCGTCATCGATCGAGCAGAGATCTTTCGCCCGATAATGCACTTAATAAATATAAAACTTTGAAATAGGATAGATCATAGTATCTATAATGATTTCAGGATTAATTAGGCCAAGTTATGCAGAAACCTTCGAAGTGACAAAAAATTAATTAAACACGGTACCTACGGATCCCATAACTTTGTGATCTTTATGTTGAAAAAAATTACCAACCCATATAATAACTCTTATATTATACGATTATTAAAATTACCAAGCCATAGTTCCATTTTTAAATTGCAAGTATGCGTGCATATATTTATAGATGTTCGTATTGGTATTTGAGGAAGAAGCATGCAGCAGATTAAAGGAAGTCTGCAATTCGGTTATTTTCTTTTGTTTTAATAAATGAACTGCAATTTGGATAGCCTGAAAGACACGGATCAATAGTGGACCGATTATTTCTTTAAAAAAAAGGGCTCCACAAATGTGTAATTTGAAAGCAGAAAGTGGCCAAGGTGTTGTCCAGCAATTTCCTCGTGCAGGATGTACATACATTACTGCGGTGTATCGTGAATCACTAGTTTTTCCCTTGCCACAAGTTAAGTACTTTATTCCTATTTCGATCTGCTCCTTCTCTGCCGTTTCCTTTTGCAACATGAAATTCATGATACCTGTCATTTACAAATCACTGGAAGCATAAAAATTATATCTCTCGTGCTCAATTTCGAAACAGCAGCAGAATACTTCATACACTGACTCCGCATAATCACCACATAGACCACATAGTAGACATCATACTTCGGATGTTAGTGAATCGTGGTCTAATCGTTTACACCCACGTCGTAATTATTATAGAACCCTAACTTAATAGATCACTGGTCCATCATTTGCTTCCCTAGTTTACAAGTCTTCACATCTCACTAGACACCAACATTCTACTTCATCTCCCACTCTCCATCTCTCCCACTAAACTACATACCACCTGCCTAAACCTAAGCATACTAAATCTGAACTGCCCGACGCCCGATCCGTCATATCGCAATCTCTTTACCGAAGCTCCATTCGATTTACGAAGAAGAAACCAGTGCTCTGTTTTGAGACACTTCTGGCTACCAAAATGTACGTAAGATTAAAGTCTCCCGATTCTCGTTGCCCAATGATCAACACGCTGTTCGCTCCAGATCCGTGGACCCGCGCGTTTCGAAAGTGGGTGGTGCAGCGGTGTTCGATTCGAAAGGCCGGAGCGATGCCTAAACGGTAGTAATTCGCAATCGTCGCTTCACGCTCAGTTTAATCCGCTCGTTTATTTTGGAAGAGCGACTTCCTGCGAGGCGGGGCACTTATCGTCACCGACAACCGCATATCCTCCGGCTGTTTAATCGCGACGTGGATCCCAAGGACGTGTATTCTGCCGCGATACCTCGTCAAAGACAGTTCGTCGATTGGCAGGGAACAATCGCGAGCCTGGATAGTCGCGAAAGAAGAAAACGACAGGAACGTGCGTTTCTCGCGCCGGGTTTCTCTGTTGGAGCGGAAGCTGGCGTTGTTAGCGTGAAAGTGGAGATCGGTTGAATATTTATGAATGTCATTAATAAGTGGCGAGGCGGTGTGTGTCGTTTATAATGGCTCCAGTTGCACGAATTGCAGCTTCAATGGGGGAAAAAGTGACGCGTGGAGGCTGAAACCAGTGACGGACTTTCTTAATTTTACTGTGGCGACGTGGAATGTGATCGACGTTATGTATTTGTGTTGGTCTTTCATTGGAGGTGACTTTTAATCAGGAGATTAATTTCGCGACGGTCAACGAATGTGTTAATTAATTGGGTGAATATTCCTGTACTTGGGAGTAGAAAGTCGGGTGTTATACGGACTTGATATCGACGGATCGAACGGAATTGATTTCTCTTTGAGAAAAGGGAAACTTTTTAATAATCCAATAGAAATGCACAGAAATGCAGACTGCACGGAATTCGAAATTCCACTAGGGTTTATAGAGAAATCGACTTTAAAAAAAAATCGTTTTTCGAATTCTACAACAAAACAATTTATAATTAAAACAGTGAAGAAATATTTATCCTCGCTTTAAAATTGTTCACTTTTTGTCAATATCAAGGGAATTACAAAAATATAACAAAATAAAATAACTAAAATCCTTGCAAAAAATAAATTATAAATCTTTATTTCATTTAGTATTTTTCTTCGGGAGATACGAAGTCATGAAGATTAGTTTTTCAGTAAACTGTTACTACAATATACATGTGCCCGAGGCGGTTTCAAGTGAAAATGTTAACGTTTTGAATTAAATAATGAATTAATTTTTACATATTAATTCTGCCATCTACAATCGGTTATCTAAACTTAAATTTTAAATAAATATTTCCCAAACCCATCGTCAGGTTAGTCGCCAAGCGATTCTTCAAAATCCCATAGAACCACATCCCCATGTTCCCCCGTCAAGAAAAAAGAAAGGAGCCAGTTACACGATTTTCCAGGTGGCGTGAAAATCGAGCGGTAGCCCGTTGCAGCCGATTTTCCGCGACCTCTCCCCACCGTGTCCCCGATTCCGCAGCAGCCGATTGGCGTGGAAGGTTGTGAACTCCTCGTCGCCGAGACTCCTCGCCAGCGGATGTGCGATAAAAGTGCCGTCTCGTCCTCCTGTTCGCTCGGGTCGGCCGATACAAGCGCGTTCGCACTGTGGAAGGTGACCGACGATCGCGTCGCCCGGGGAATCTGGCTGAATAAAGCTCGACAAGTGCGCTAGGCAATTGCTTCTCGCGTCTGACAGCCAGCTCGTCCATTCGCCCGCGAACTCGCTGCTTCGAGCGTGCAACCACGAACTTGCTCTCTCTCTCTCTCTCTCCCTCTCGCGCGCGGCTTGCTCGAGGATCGAACGACATCCAAGGCGAACCACGGGCTAATTATGGGCCTGCCGCCACTCCGCCGATCGCCTAATTGCGTCTGGGAGCAGCGAAAAACTCGTTGAGCCGATTCCACGACAATCCCAGCCGTAACCGTTATTCCGTTTGGTGTCCGATCCGAAGTACCGAGTCAGTGGACGATTTGGATGGACGTGTTCTGTCGGGCACGCCTGGGTACTGTGGGATGAACAGTCTGGGTGATTGTGGGGAAGTGTGCTGGGAATGAGGGAACCGTAGGAGTGATGGGACAGGGGACGGTAATTGTTATTCGATAACGACGTGGTTGTAACGAATGGTTCGTCGGGAGGAAGAGTCGATTAACCCAGTTCCTTGGGGCGCGACACGTGATACGCGGAAGGCAAATATCGGCGACAGGGGCGTCTTCGATTATCGGTGTCCGGGGGTGTGACAGATAAATCGAGGGTGTAATTGCTGGTGGCTTCACGATGAGCCGGAAAAAAGTGTGGAACTCTATTGTGCGCCGTAAGAAGAGGAATCACTTGGACCTGAGTGGCAAGGAGGAGAGCGATGGGGGGAGTGTTTGTAAGTCATGGGGTGCAGTTTTTCGAGTTTCTTTGCTGGCTAAGATTTCGGGATGCTTTCTATGTTGCGCGATCGGTGGTTTGGAGTTTAACTCTTCGTGTACTGTTGTTTATTAAAATTGGGCTGGAGGGTTATGGGTTTCAGAAGTGGTTTGGTTGGCTGGTTGTGAGATTTTGGAATTGGGGTTGGATTGAAAACGGTTTTGGAATATAGAAACAAGGATTCTGTTCTGTGGTTAAATAATTTGTTATGCTTCTGGGAGAATTAGTACTAAAATGGATGTAATTAAATTGTAGTGTTGAGGTTTATTTAATGTGAAACACGAAGGGTTGAAGTAACAAACCGTGTGGTTAGACATCAGAACCGTTAAGGTTTCGATCGCATTCTTTAAAAATTGTAGGATTGTGTTCGAAGTTTTATTTCGTTACCTCGCGTTGATTCGAGATCGGCTTTGATTCAAGTCCGTCGAGCTTTCCAAAGTTTGGCTGTATCGGAACAACTCTCCAGTGAAATTACTGTGGCAGAGCAATCGTTCTTGCTGATTCAGACCCAAGTGAATCATGTTTCCTTGGAACTGTTTGGTTGACACGTCGCGTTTACAGACCACGAGGAAATATTAAATTCACATTTATCACCTTCAGTCATTAAATTAAATAATCGAGGTGATTGCAAGCTTAAGTTTCAATTGCTAGCTGCAAAAGTAAAATAATAATCTACAAGAGGAATGTATTTTTGATGACACAGAATCATGTGTACTTTAATAAAATTACTTTTTAACGAAAATGCTTGGAATTATTTTCTGAAATTTCGTCAACTATTCAATTAATGCCATTAACAATATTCTGTAGAATGATATCTCTAGTCTATCATCCAATATTCACATTATTTCAAAAAAATTCACTGCTGCAACTAGTATTAATGGCACCTAAATAGTAACCCGTAATGCTAAATAATTAGAATATTCTTTAAGGAGCTAAAGATTTTTCATAAACTCGAGAAAGTATCCGCACTGGTGTTAGAGCAAGAACACGTTAATTTCGTCACTAACTGTTTGAAAAATGATAAATGCTCGATGCTCGGCGAGATTAATAGAAACAACCTTTGCGTTCAGAATCATATCTCTAACGGTTCTAATGTTTAGTAGCATTTCTAGCCCGCTTCTACTACTCTCTACGCTTTTCCTATTTCATAGAGCCCCATTTATTTAACATTCCAACTTGCCTGCATTTTTAAGCTTTACTCAGAGATTTGCCTTCAATGCTGACCATTGGCCACCAGCAACTAGATTATTGCTAATCGCAGAGCTGAGCCACAAAACGCGTAATTTACAGAGTGCTCGGTATTTTTGCGGAAATGGAAACCACAGCCTGTTTGTCTCGCGTCATTAAATACCGCGAACATTTCTACGCCTATGTGTGCCCGCGTTTTACAAGCGTGCGCGCGGGTATTTTCGCGTGCATGATTTCACTCGGTGATTTAACGCGAAACGAGTGGAATTGTAACGCAAAAGAACGATTCCAATTTCTCTCTGGTTCTTTTATTTCCAGATGGCCAAAAGGGAAAAAAAGAATTTCTGTCTGAAATTCTGGTGGCCATAATTGGATAACAGAACGTTGAAAAGTTCCACTAGAATTTTGTAATAAATCAAATCCACATTTCATTCCCCAAATCCCGGACTTTCTCTTTTACAGCATCCTCGATCCTTCTTCCATAGTAACTCGACGTCATCGTCGCCTTCTACCTTACCTTGCAGTGAAGAGCCACGTACCATTATCGACTAAAAGCGTATTCCAACTTCCTGTTAGTTGTCCAGCAGCTAATACATTAAAACACTGATTATTCAAACAAACACTGCAAATAGATCTGTAACAAATTCTTATTCTCAAATGTTATTCTCATCCGATGGTATTCCAAGAAATAGCAAGTTTTCGATGATAGTAGGTATGTGTGCTAAACTATCTACATATCGGTTAAATATCCAAGATCTTCAAAGTAAACGTCCAGATAAGATTCTACGCGCTATCTTTGCGCCTCCAGGAAATCACAGTATCTAACAATAAAGCGAATCGAAAGTGTACCGTTCCTTAGTTAGCCAGTGCCAGGGTGCCAGACAGATCGCTGGCGAACAGATGGGCCCGCGTAAGTGCCACGTGTTTGAAGGAAGAATTTAATTGCACGTCCGAAAGCCGATTCTGTGCGTGCGAGCGCGAGCCGATCGCGGTAATTAGCGTGGCCGCTGGACAAGCCTGTTGATATATTATAGTCATGCGTAGCGTCGTCATAAACAAGATGTGGATATCCTCATTAGCGATGAAATAACAGCACGATTCTGGCCGCGAACGTAGCTCACTGTGACATGTTTACGAAGTCGAATCGGGATCCTCTCGCCAACGAATTTTTCTGTTTCACGATGAAAACGGTCTCCTTTCAGCGTGCTTCTTCTTCATCCGACTTGTTCGATCATTTATTAGCGGTTCCGAGGGTGCGTTGGCAGGGGAGCATGGGAGATTTGTTAAGGAAGTGGTTTATTATTCTGGTGGGGCTTTATTTCGAATGTCTGTTCAGTATTTTATGCGACGAGGTAGTGGGATGTATACAGAATTATTATATTATTGTTATTCGTTTCGTCCACGCCTTCGAAATCACTCACTTCAGCTTCGCGTACCCTGTGATCCTCGTTTACAGTCTTTCATTTCATGGTACATTCTAAGGGAAGGTTAGAATCAAATAAAATCACCGTGCTATTTGAGAAGCAGAGAAATTGCAGAGAGATTCATCAGGCAACTCGCAAATTCAATATTTTAACCCACTATTCGCTCGGAAGTATCTAGTAAGCCATTAGATAATCTTCTACGAGCCATTGACACTCGTCAGCTCGCAGAACTTATGTTTCTGCTTCCCCTTAAGAAAACTGTTCTTTTCCAACTTTTCTAAACTTTATCTTTTCGTACACCTACGCGATATCTTCAAAAACTTACTCGACAGATGTCCTCGTTTACCGATCACCGTAAAATATTTCTGACATTTTACTAATATCTCTTATTAATTCTCTGTCCATAGAAAATGTCCCCTTCAACTTCCCTAAAAGTCCCCAGAAACCATTATTTCACAACTCCCGATCGTCCCTTCCAACTTACATATTACAAACTTCATCTCCTCGTACCCCCCGCACGATCTTCCAAATCCCTGCTCGAAAACCGTCCCATTTTCCAATCGTCATAAAATTTCATTTCCCCTCGGACTCGGCGTTCCCGCGGCGTAATGCTCGAGTGTCGTTTTTTGCGCGCACGGCGAAAGAAATCGCGGGGTGGATGGACGGCGAAAGGGTGGCTCGGGGTCTGGCGACATCTGCTGAAACATCGCGCGGGAGGATGGACGGATCGGGAACGCGGGAAACAGCAATCAAAGGGCGTGCTCGTTGAACGGAGACGAGAGATGATGGGACAGAAGGCGGTTCAAGGGGGTTGGGGGGTGAAAGCGCCGCGAGAAACGCCGACACCGGGGGGGGGGGGGGGGGATTTTAATTGAAACGTCCGTACATTTAATTAAAAATCACTGTCGGCTGCGATTCAACTTTGAAACCGCTGTCCAACTGGGCCAGGCATCTGGGATTCGTGCTCGTTTATACAGGCTGCTCGCGGGAGAGATACACAGGCATTGTTCCTGGATTCTGCGGATCGTTTTCATGATAGATTCCGCGTAAAAGCAAGATCTATTCTCAGCGATTGGCGAGGTGTAAATTGTTTCATTTTTTGGGTCAACGAATGTGGTGCGCAGCTCCTTTCACGCGAGTATACGTTAATTATTTATCTAACAAGTGTATAGGTACGGAGTTCAGGAAAGTGATTCTGAAATGACTACCTTCCGTTTGATGGTATAAAATGTTGGTGCATCGAAGTCTATGGAATTTGGGAATTCATTTCTTTCCCCAACTTGGGACTCTCGTTTGTGGCTCGCTTGATTTGGCCACCTATCCGATAGGCGTTTAAGTTCCATTAATTATTCACTGAAGATTTCACAAAATTTCACAGGTGTTCACTGCACAGAAGCTTCCCAGCTTATTAAAATTCGCAATTACAATTGTATTGAAACACTTCCCCCAATATTTAAATATTTCATCCAACCAAAGGTGTACTTCCAAACACATCTATCCAACTATAGTCAGCTTAAAAATTGTGTGGCAGTTTGATCAATCAACGAACCATTTTTGATTAACAAAATGTGTCTCTCTTAACTATTATTCTTTCTCCATGGAGCTGCTAATCGTTTCGGGGCGAGCTCGAGTTCCAGAATGCCTGGCGCAAAGTCGAGAAGAGGTGGACGAGAAGAAAATGGCCAGCCTAGTCGCGATACTTGGCGCTTTGGTAACTCAAGGAGACAATGCTAGCCAGCTGTAACGCGATCCTACGGGCCCGTACTTTGGTTACGCGGTGTATAATTTAACCACCGGTATATACTGTTGCTTAATTCCGACTGCAATGCTGTAGCTTGTTCGCCTCGAACTCGATTACACTCGTACACGTTTGGCCTGCTCGCTTGATCTAATTACACCAACGATAGGAGAATCGACAAACACCTTCTGAAGTGAAAGAAACGTTTCTACGCAACCAAAGTGTCATCCTTGCTGTAAGGGAAACGAAATCAATAGGTATCGTTCCATAAAACTCTTGGATTCGTACTGCTTTTCAGTTCTACGTCCTCGTCGTAGGACCCACGAATGAATAAGTCTTTTCCAGCGACGTTCAATTCTGCCTGGAACGATTCTGCTTGGCAGTCGCGAGAGCCACAATAATAATCAACGATTTTATGACTTATCCCGTCAGCTGGGGGACGAGAGTAATGGCTGCTTTGTTCCAGCCGAGGTTTCTTCTTCCGCTTCCTTCCTTTCCGCGTCTTCGACTTCCCTTTCGGTCGAACGATTGCCAGGCCTCTCTGGCCGCTCATTCTCGGCTCGACATCTGTCGTTTGCAAGTAGGAAGTCTGGCTCACGGAAGAGCTGCGGACGCCAAAAGAGCGACGAGATAATCGCGAAAGGAGCGAAGACAGTCGGTTCGTCGAACTTTCCCCGTCGACGGTGGTGTGTTTCGCTCGATGAAGTATTTTTATGCCATTCGGGGTGCTGATAGGAAGAATGGAACGGTTATCGTAAATCTGCTGTTGATTTGTCTCGAAAAGGAGATTGTGCCCAGTTTTTGTTGATGGCGAAAAGGTAACTGAACTGGAAGATTTAGAGATTTTAGAGCCATCGTTGTCTTCTTTCATACCGATGATAATGTCTTGATAATATTTAGCTATCTTTTCGTCGACGCGCGACATGAGATGTTTGATATAAAACATCCAAGAGACCGAATATCGAAGACGATCCAAAGAATAATTAAATTGATAATTCCACGAGAGATTCCAATTGATTGCCGTCTTCTCAGTCATTCGATAAACAATCGGTAGTAAATACTGGAATATTATCGAATCTCCAACTCTGCTTCATGAAAGATTCAAGATGTTCCAGGCGAACTACATGCAAAATGTAAATTCATCAATTTCATCAATATCTCCCCCATGCTCCTACATATTCAATTTGTCAAGCCACTGATGTAATAGCCCTCTAACGATATTAAATTATTTCTACCCAATGGAGTTGTTAATGCCATCGATTTAACGAGGGGAACAGCCGGCCTCGCATCGTTTCACCAACGGAGGAAGAACCGTGTTATCGGACAGTGGGCTAGGTCCATCTTGCTCCTCCTACGTTGTCGTATGACTCAACCTCCTTGTACGGCCAGCAGGAATACGCTCCTCGCAGGAAGTGCATCGTAGTTACGTCGTTGATGGTCTTTCCTCATTACCAGCCGCGCCTTTGTTCGCCCCTTTTCTTTTTTCCCCTCTCCCGGCAGCCATTCGACCGACTCACGTCCACCAGGCGTTTATACATCGTTTCAAGAACTATAAATCAAATTCGATTACGGAATCGTTTACGTTTCCTTATTGAATCCACTTGTCCCGACGACCTCTTCCGAGCGGCGTCGGCGTGTTTCCACGCCGAGGGAGTTGCACCCTCCGCCGGTATTTCGCGTGCTTTCACGTCGATATTTCCTGGAAAGCATTCAAGATAGTGTCCAACAGTCCCCGAACGTTTACTTTAAGAAGGAAGCAAGCTTAAGCTCTTTACGAAAAATTTCACCCACTCAAAGGGGCATTTTGTAAAATCTTGCTATAATCGTTATTACTCTGCGTAAAGCGATATAGTTAAGAAATTTCCAGATCCGAGGGTTTACTTCTTGTAACGGTTGCGATGGATCGAAGGAACTTCGAACCGTCGGTTTGTTTTAAATAAGAGGTTTACTATTAGAACGTTCTGAACTGTACAGTGAATAAGTAACAGGACTGGGAGATTCTCAGGGTTAGTAAAAAGTGTATTAGGAGTTTTAAAGGTCAGCTGGAAAAATAGTAGTAAGGGTAGGATAGGGCAAGCTTCAGAGATATCGAGACCACGATAGTGCAAGGTTCGTTGGGTATAGATGACACATTGCTGTCGGGATTAGGTGACGTAGTCTTTCGCGAGCCAGAGTGATACGGTGTTTGCAGAAAGTAGAAAATATTTATAAGCGTGAGTAATTTCTGAGGTGAGTACCTATGCTACAAGGTTCTAAAAAAAAATCGAAGCAGTGATCACTGGTGACCTCCGTGCCAATTAGCCTGTCGAATTTTGCTCGAGATGAACTGATACGTCTATGTAACGTAATTGTAAGTGCATCTAATTTCGCCTACTCAAATTCAAATCGTTCTCAAATGAAGAGTACTTGATATTTTTGTTTCTAATTAGTCACAGACAAAACAGAAATGGTTTATGTTTCGTGCAGGCCCGACTCAACTCTTTTTTGCGCCCTAGGAGAATTTGCCTAGTATTTTTATGCATTATAAACAAATGTATTACAAATCATTTATTTCATCTTCTAATGACTTTACTCTGAATTTTGATTCGAAGCTTAATATATTTATAGTACAACTCGTAATATTTCATTTAAAACATTAATTAGACGTTTCCAGTAAATATTCATGCGTTCGTAGAATTTTTAAACTTGCTTTCTCCCAATGCGACGTAAAATCATCTCCTCTTCATATTTTCCTGAATTCCCAGTTGTTCTTTGTTTCCTGTCATCCCCGTGGATGTTAGACAGGGCATATTTTGACACGGCTCCAGCGTTTTCACCGGGATAGGTAAAATGTAGAAGGTAAAAGACTGTTCCGTCGCGAGATTCATGAGCCTTCATCGATCGCGACGCCTTCTGTCTCCCCATCTCAGCTCTATCTCCCCAGGGATACCTGTCTTCGAGTTTTCGAGTGGCGTAGGTTAATGGAATAGTCGGAAACTGGATCGTAGAGGGAAGTTGGCGCGTCAGATAAATGTATGGAAATGTAATATCTCGAGTTAGCTCGTCAGGGAGGAGGGAAAGGGGCCTAGTTTCGAGGAGTTACGATATTTAGCTGCGTTCGATGATCAAAACGAAGTCGATGAGCATGTCGAAACTGAGATACGACTCGATCGTTCTGCGTGAGAAATTTAGTACCGATAATTGTGCTGCCCTGCGCGTGGAATCCTGGCAACTGCTTCTAGTAGATAATAGCAACAGCGTTCGCGCGTGCAATCTGGAAATAGGTTTGACGCGTGGGCTCAGAGAATAATCTGAATGAGCTTTGCAGTCGATTCTGCAAGCTTTGTCAGCAACTTTAAAATTGTTCGTGTCTTGTTCGAAAATTCTCCCACTAATTTAATATGAAAACATTTCGCTATAAGCCTCCACTTATTGAATTCGTTCATTTTTTAGCATCACCTTTACGGCTAGCGTTCTAGAAAGCATTACCTTTCCTCTATATTTCGAAGCTTTAGAATCTCTTTCCTCCAGAAACTACACAAGTGAAGTAAATAGTACACTTCATTGACGGCGAAACTGTAAAATCCTGCAAAAACAGAATACGTATGCCTCGTCAACGGACCATAAACTGTTTTCACTTCAGCCTATAAAGTCAACTATTTCACATTTTTCAACTTACTATTTCATTAGCTAATTTTAAGTCTTGTCATTCCACAAAATCCCATAAAACATTAAAAAAAAAAACTACCCTGAAATTAGAGCAGTTGCCCATGCAAATCCATGCGAATTCTCATAAACTTTGCATCGACAATTAAATAGAGGCTTATTAAAAAGAGAAATCGAAATCACCATTAACTGTCGGTAGTAACTAGTACGCGCTGATTAGACCAACTTTGGCGTGCCCAGATGAAAGATAAATGGTTGTCTATTCCCGAAAGCGCTTTCTAAACGCAGACACGCGGATTCAACAAAAGACACCGACCGCTTACAATGCACAGACGAAACTGTTTCTCATTGTACGGCGCGAATGGAAATAACTGTAATGCGATGAGAATGGGCGCGAATTCAATCGGAGTGAGCGCAGCGATTATTGTTCCGTGGAAATGAATGGGAGGGTGATGTGCGTGTGGTGTACGTGCATACACGATCCAGCTAGACGTAGTTGCAGCCGCGGTGCACACAGTGCGGTGTAGATAGGCTTACGGACGTGTTTCCGCGTTTTGTGACTCTTATCTGCGACTGTGACAGAGGTTCTCAGTGGAGATGCGCTTTGACACTTTGCTTGCAGAAAGTTTGAAGGAAATATTTTCACAATCTCGCCGTTAACGTTACGATAATTTTTTCTTTTTAATTTTTAATTTTTTTCTTGCCTGTTAGGACGAAAAGAATTTCGAGATTTGTGAATAGATAGGTACCATTGCACGTTTGTATTGCAATCATTACTTTGTCGTATTCTGTACATCATCTGATTTATGGAGATGAAAAATACGACACTGCCGAAGTTTGTTAATTTATATGTTATTTGGTAAGATTTCTGTTGTAAATAATGGCATTTAAACGACTGCTTTCTTTCATCTTTCGAGGATTATTGGAGACATTTCTCGTAGCTTGTATCGCTTTGCAGTATGGAACTTTTTATTCTCTATCTTTTTCTGCTCGAGCCAGGCAGTATTATTTTGCAAATCTGCTTGACTTCTGCGCTTATTGCGGCGTAAAGAGAATTGCGTTGAAGTGATTATAATGTTTATATAGCGCCGTTGCTAAGAAGGGTTTCCACCCTTCCAAGGAGAGGGTTCCAAAAGAGACACACGTTGGATCCTGATATGTCTTCGTTGTGTGAACACGATCCCAATCATCTTTTCGTGGAGTGTAAGTGGGTCATTATAATTATTAGCTTTCCTACAATAATTCTTGGTATCCCAATCAATCGCAAAACTTTTATATTCTTATCAAATTTTTCAGTATACTTTACATTAAGTATTAAAATTAATTGTTACGGGTGGTTAGCAGAACTACAATTTTTTTCATTCAATTTAATAATTTGTAGCCCGAAGTAAGAGATTCCATTGTTCAAAAAAATGGTCGCCAGTCAAAAGATTATTCAGCGTACCTACATCAATATACACAATTTCAAACGTCCCATTTCCTTCTTCAAAAATATCAAAAAACATCGAAGCACTCCAGATGAAAAATGCACCGAAAGCGATAGCCTTTTTGCGCAAAAGAACATTCCAACCCCTTCTTCCCTATCTCGCTTATTCTTTCCGAATCCAATAAAACTCGGTCCCCAGGGGAAAACAACAGGCACGATAAAAACAACCACGACTATTTCCCCATCCAGGAAACAGCATCTCCAGCGATCCATATTTGGCATCGCCTCCGCGACCTACATTACATCGCGTTTCGAAAACGTTCAAAAGTGAATGAAAGCGAAGCCGTTCCGTTCCCATCAGTTGTTCAGCGTTCCATCGAACGCGCCCTAATTTTATCCTGGTATTTTTCGAAGTGTTTCCGCTCGGAATAGGTGATTTACGAGGGGAAAAGAAAAACGAAGGCCGAGGGGAGTCGAATCCTCGAAGCTGCTCGATTTTCCCCGTGTTCCTTGACCGTTACGCGGAGGAAACATCGCGCCACACTTTTTCGAATGTTTACGCGAGAAGAGCGCGCGTTTGGATACCGGCCAGCGATATTTTTACGCGCCGCGATTGGCGGGCAGGGTGCGGAAACTGGTGCAAAGAAACCACCGCAATACGGGCCCGATCCGTGGCCGACGGGCGCAGCAAGCAAGACACTGTAACCCAACCTCGATGCACTCGAAAGGGGGATGCAAAAAGAATTTCCCCCGGTGGAACTGCGGCATTCGTATTCGAGCACCGTGGCGTGTAAACGCTGACCCATATTCCGGTCCATTTTGAAGTAATTCCAGGCGCCGATGCCGGGCAAGCTTGGCCTTGTGGAATTTCACCGTTGCGGCGAACGGAAATCGCTCTTCCACGGACTTTTCTGGCTTACCTCGATTTAGGTTACCGACAACTTCATTTTGGGGCTTGGTGTTGCCGGAAGGGGAGGGGGTGAGGGTGGATAGTCGATACGTTGAACAACTGTTTGAGAAGAACTATGTTTTATGTGGAGGGTTCAGAAGCCAATCAGTGCAAGTCCAAGTTTCCCTGAAAATCAGTTACGTACTTCAAAAATCTCTTATTGTTCAAACTTTCAGTTGATGAATCAATTAAATCACCACCTTCGTACGTAAGCAATTTTATTTACTAGATATTATTTTAAGCTTTTTAGGGAAAATATAGTATTGTCATTGGAACTACGCAGGTATGTGTGCAAAGTTTCAAGTCTATCGGATATGCGGAAGTGGGTCGAAATTAGCTTACAAGATTTCACCCTAATAAACTAACGAACTCACAAGTGAAGCTAAATAAATGCTTGTAAAAAATCGCGTTACTTATATTGACCGCGGAATTACTAGGCAGAATTGTTCATAAGGCAAACAATGTAAATCTCGGTTTTAATGCTAATGGACTTACATTGATTGGTTTCTGAACCCTCCATATGTACAGTATCGTTTAGAATGAAATTAAAGAATCTTCATTAGCTTACATGTACTCTGTCACGTATCATGCAACGTGTTACGTAAGTAGAAATTTTGCAAGTTGTCAAAATTCATTGAAAAAGTACAATGCAAAAGGGGCTAATTCTTCAGGGAAAACAAATGTGGAATAATTTCCATATACGGGTGCACACCTTTTTAAAATGAAAATAACTTTGAATGCACCAAGTTGATTCAGAATTTTGGCAGTGGAGGCGATCGTAAATTTGGTATCCTGATTTAAAGTACACTGCTTCGCGTATCTCTCTGTTTTCGAAACAGTTTGCGCATACTAAATCAGGCTGCTTCTTAAACTTCCTGTGACCTAGTGAATGAGTGGCTTTCGGTGAGGTTTCTTTTAGGAAACTATGTCATTGGGAATTATCGCCGACCTATTTCCGTATCTCCTAGAATGCGTATGCATGAGGACGCAAGTAAAAATTGTGCGTATCGATACCTCGTGGCATTTTCATTTATTTATTGCTAGGTGCTTACTGTCTTCTTTATTGTACTTAATATTGTCATTACTTGGGTTCAAATTGTAAAATTTCTACGCGCTATTACACCCGAAAACTCGTTAATTAGTTCCTCATACATTATTCTACGATAACTAAGTTACTAAAAAAGAAATAAAATATTCCCTAATACTATTGAAATTAATCTAACTCTATATCAAGCAAAACATAATAATAAAACAACTGAGCATGGTAATTGGAAGGATTTAAAAAGCAACATTGCAAAGTGAGAAAAAAGAAGAGAATCTATTCGTGGTACGTTAATAAACTTGTACCGTGCTCCAAGAAAGCGTGAAGATTTAATAGCCTGCTAAGTGTTCGTCGATTTGTTGTGCAATTTAAAATACAGCAACGGGGCGCGATTAATTTTCTATTTCCCTGTCAAACGATTGTAAACTTTGTAGAACATGCAATCTGCGAGAAAAATCGCGCGGGAAACGTGGGGCGAAGGAAGTAGACCAGTCGCGTGGAAATTGGAGGAGGCTCGGAGCAGTGAGTGCAGCTTTCACCGGATTACGCAAAAGTGCCACTGTTGAGCGTTGGAACCGTCCCAGAATGGGAAACAATGACTGAGCTGCATACTAATTTTCAAACTAGAAGAGAAATAATTGCTTTTCTCACCTGTGCTGCTGCTTTTACCGGTCTACCAAGAAAACACTGAGATTTTACGTCCTAAATTACTGTTCTCGTTTTCCTCTTCCACGAACTTTCAAAATTTATTGCAATATTCAGTTTAATTTACAATGATTCCACCCTCTGTTGCTTCTTTTTTTATTTCACTGTAGCGATCAATTTCTTGGTTTACTTTATTTAAATGGCACTAAGAAATTAGTAGAAGTATGCTGTGTAGGAACAAGGTAGAAATTGTGTGAATCTGTTGCTTCTTTATATGCGTAAATGGGTGCTGATAATTTTGGTTGCCAATTTGGATAGTGGAGTCTAAAGGGGAGTCATTTTCATTTTTGGAGACGTCTTCTCTGTAGTAACTTTGTGAAGTTCTTAATCGAGGGATTCGAGCTCCTCATGCATACGACCTATTTTCGTTCTACTATGGTTAATTCTGTTCGCATCGATGTCAAAGGCCTTCGCAGGCAGTTTTGTGGGAAAAAGTTGAAATATCTTTTATGTACTGAATTAAACTGCGTGAGATAAATACTTGGTATATTAAGTTTCCAGTGACAATGCGCACGTGTGCTTTGCAATTTTCTCCTCGAAATTCAGATTTCCTTAAAAACCATCTAGGCAGGAGGAAATAACACAGAAGCTTCGACTCAACAAGATTCCAAATAAATATTCACAAACGTGTAAGAATTTTTCAATTTATCGTTAAACATTTCATAAATGCCGTTGCATGTATGATTTGCACAGCAATTGAACCTTCCGAAATTAAAGAAAAAAATTCCCATGTAAACCATGCGGAAACGATTGCACGTATGCATAAACCACTTTACTCCAATTCACGTCATGAACTGCTGCAACGATTCTCATTGTCCCGTCGAACGTTGGCAATTTCCAATTATTGAAGCGCGACGAATAAAGCCGCGAAGTTCATCGCCGAATTCAGAATCGATCGGGGATTTACAAACAACAACTTGGACGGGCCGCAAACAATGGCCCCGCGGCGTGCCACATTCAGAATCAATTTCGCACCACGCGAAACGGCGAGTCGCGCGCGACAGGCGGGCAAAAGTCAAATGTGAATTAATTAACGGCGGCCTCGTTTTCCTTCGGTGGCAGTGTTGTTAGCAAATAAGCGTTGAATTACACGTGGGTGACACTGGGTGTCGTCAGCGGGATGCTATCCATAGCGATTTATGGAAGCCATCGGCGCATCAGCCAGCCTCGCCCATTCGACGTTTAAAGGACAGGCCTTAATTGAAACTCACCAGCCACTTAACTCTCTTCAAACATTTCACTTGGCGAAGTGGCATTTAAAGATTTTATATTAGGTGGGTAGGTACGTAAATCGTCGAACTTAACGATGGGAAGAATTATTATATTATTTGAAGAAAGAGAGCTCCTTTTGGAAGAAAATTCAAGGAAATCAGTTTAGAAGGAATTGTTATATTCGATAGTCTGATATTTTTTTTAGAAATCGTTCGATCAATTTTGTGCATTTGGTGTTTATTAAATGTTCGTAGTTGTCTACTGGTGATGTAAATTGTTATTTGCTTCATTTCAGACATTTTCAGTGTACCTAGTCTGTATTTTTAAAAGCTTTAAAGAAGCAAGTAAAAATATGGTGATTTTGCTCTGGTTGTATGTCACGACGGTTTTTAATTAATTCTTCGAACATCTGGTAAAATAATGATGAAGGCAATTACGTGCTCCCCCATGTTTTGAAGTGACAGCAGGTTAATTAATCTTTTCAAACAACGAAAATGCTGACGCAACGTCGAATCGAACCCATTGTTATCCTGCATTTTACAGCGATAATTTGGCGATTAACTTTTAAACGAATTGACGGAGCCATAACGCAAAATCGTAGCTTTGCCGTGTCTAGAGATGATGTTAGTTTAATTAACTTCAATACAGAGAAGATTTCCTTTTTGCATTTTAAGACGTTGACTTAATTGTATGTATATATTATCATAGGACGAGGCGCGCAATTAAGTTGCTCGTTATCCGATGCTCCGCGGAGATAAGGGCTCAATAAACTCCAGCGGCATTGAATTCCAATAATTAACGAAATAATGATTGCAGCCTCGAGAATATTTACAATGTTCGCTTGTCCGGGGCATCGAGGTGACAGCTGATTAATTGTTCACGACGAAAACCGCGAATTATGCGATCAGCCTGATAAAGATCAGGGCCATCGAAGCGGCTTAATTGTTTCGCGTAATCCTGCATCAGCGTTGCGTCGTTGCATCGTTCGCGCCAAGTGCATCGTTGCACGGCCGTTTGCACTCGTAACTCAGACAGCAAGTAATAGCACAAACGATTATCGTTTGTAACTTTTAAACAGTGCAAATCGTGGAAGTTGCTTGACTGTGGCGGAGTCTGAGAGGAGGCGGTATTTATTTCTGTCAGAGAGCTTGAATAAATGCAATGAATCTGATTAAGAATAGTGGTTAGTGTTTCTTTGCCAATTGGGGGGAAGCAATTTTAGAAACGGTAGAGTTTATTAAAATTGCGGTGCTTAATGTGTTTTTAATTTGACACACTAGAAGTAGTAATTATTTATTATACAAATAAATTAGTATAGGGCCTGATAGGATAGTTGCCGAGAAAAATGAAGCTCAAAGAGATAAGTGATTTTCAAAGAAAAGTTGGATGTTTAATGTGGACACTTGTTAGTTAATCCATTTAACAATTTAATGCAAAGTAAATTAAAGCAGAAAGTAGGAATATTCACTGAATAGAGTGTATATTATTATTTGAAAATTTTACTACTGAAAATGCGATGAAATAGTGATGGGAGTTGTAAAATAATATGGAGACCATTTCTTTTAAATAATAATTAGTAGAATAACTACTTAAAACGATAAAACAGACAAATCGTTCAGGAAGCTAATACAAATCCTATCTAAAAGCAACATCGATTCGGCAACTCGATAAGGAAGTCGCAGCACTTGAAACAGGCCTTCAGACCAGTGTACTCTAGTTTGATTTTCGTACGACCCTGTACCTGAAAGCACACAGAGGGGTGTCGAAATTGGTTTAATTGGTCAGATTGCCCTCGCTTGGACGGTCACTCGATACTGTATCGCACACTTGACCCGAGTCGGGGCTCAATGGAAACGCTTTCATTAATTTTGGAGCCCACCCTTTCGGCTGTCGACTCGTTCAAGGGGAGAATGAACGTGGAGAGGAGTGCGAGTGATTGTTAAACGGATGCTTCGGCACGATTATCTCGAGTAGCCAAATAGGAGACAGTCGCCACAAAATTTCGCCGTGATATTAATAACAAAACCATGAATAATTATCACAATTTTTCTTGGAATTCTTGCAACTTGTCCAAGATTAGATATCAATTAAACCAGAATACATTAATCCCCCGTAATAACGGGAATTATTTATACTGCAGCTGGTCAAAATCGATAGTTTGATGGCAACTCCAATTTCTCTTTAAACGTAGAAAACAATTGTTAGCAACTTTGGTAGCAGTTATACTAGACTTTTTAAATCGGAAATTTTCCAAATTTTAAATATCTCGTCTAATTTGTACGCTAACAGTGTCTCTGACCGCATTCTTCCTGTCTTTTCTGTTACAGGTGAGTTGAAATCGTGGTCCTTGCCGAGAGGCTTCCCGCCAGAGATAACGGTGCAGGAGCATGACGAAGGTAAAGATTGAGTCAGCTGATCAGCCGCGTTGCTGATCGCCATTTAACTGCGCATTTTGCTTCACACCAGGGCACAGGATGCCCGGCGCTAGCGCTAATTATAAATGCGATTGTTCCGCGAGAACGCGTCAGTGCGTTTCCTCGATAATCGTGGGTAGATCCAAAGGACTCGATGAGCACAGGGGGTTCAGACGGCTTGGCTCGTATTTATGAACACGCCAGCCTTGGGAAACAATCCCAGCTCTGGTATTAATTAGAAAAACGTTGATCGCGACGGTGTTCGGGATGAAGCCGCGCGCGTGGAACCAAGATCGCAGCTTTAGCACTTTGGTTCGCACAGCTAGGATGTTAAGGATTGTTCGCACGATTCACTGCTGCGACTTTTAATTACTATTTCAGATATTTTTACTTGATATTGATCATGGTGGTTTAAAAAAAAAAGATAGAATGTCCGAAATATCACTCGTGTGAAAAGACCCTCGCAGATATCTATTGTTTGCTCTTTCTAATGTTGCTAAATTCCTAATGTGCGTTATAATAATTTAAATCTTGCTCTACTAGCCCTTACAGCTTTGACTTTTTAATGAAATATGGAAACAAGTCACGTTTCATAGCGGAGTATGTATTCCCACCACCTGGATCAACAATAGTTAGCAAGCCTTTCTTTGCTTCACTTCTAAACTCTGGCTTCGATCGCTTCCATCATCGTTGCATGCCGACGATAGTCGGTTCTATCAGTTTCCCTCGTTCCTGCGGTGGTTAGAACCCATTTGTGTCCGACTGATTTGCGTAAGGCTATTGCTTAATTATTCAAATAGGCGCATATGTGGCCGCGATTACGCTCACAGCTGCTGTTTGCCGAAGCAAACGAACAGACCAGCGTATTTCCGCTCGCGTACCCTCCGCACGCAACGAATAAGCCACAGTGCCTTTTTCGACCCACGAACTTAACCAACGTTCTGTTTCGATTGTTTTTTCCTATTCGGAATAATTAAGCAATCCAGAATCCCTCGTCCTTCGAGCCAACTTCCCATATGCACGCGATTCCCCTTCGTTTCTGTATCATTTTCAGACGATCTCATCTTTCTGCATCTGCAACTGTTCAGCGGCGAATGAAGCAAAGTACTTATTATGACGCTTCGTTCCTTTTCTTGGGGGAACTTTTAGGGTTAAACTTGATTCCTGGATTCCCCAAATTTTTTACAATCATTCCCTTTCAGTTTTTTCTTCCTGCAACTAGCCTCGAAGCTTTAATTGATAATCAGTTCCCTCCAATTATCCTTAACTACTTAAATATAAAAATCGAAATAACAAATAAATATCTGGTTAAAATACCAACTATAAAGTGGCATTGGATAGATCAGAGAGAACGTGCCCCAATACTAATATTAGTATCTACCTACCGAAAAACAGAGGCAAGACGATACTTGGAGCTCCATCTGCTCGCGGAATTATAAGTAGCGTCTCCCACGCTTTTAACACATAATTACGCGTAGCGCGGACCAACTGTAGCTATGCAAAATTGCCGGAAACTAGCGCACTCACCCTTGTTAGAAAGTGGGATTAATGGCAGACGCGCGAAATTATTCAGCAGGGTGGATTGTCTCGCTGGTAACGATCGTACGCGGGAGCGGAATTCCCGCTTTGCTAATGGTTCCCTGTTTGTCGATCGGTTCGCCCTCGTTCCAGCGTTTCGTTTAAACGCCCAATGAAACGAAACACGTCTATTCGTTTTGTGAAGAGACCCGCGCAGTTGGTTTAGCGCGCGCGAAGTGGCGTGTCGATCTGGCGATGCGAAGGCGGCCACGAGTGCCACTCGACCTGGCTTTTACGGGGAGAAATGGGTAACTTCGCTTTTTGCAGGACTCGTTAAACTTGCCCCGGATTTCGAGTGCTATCTGAATCGCACACGGCAGTTAGCTCCCCGAAATCCCGAGCGATTTCTGCGGGATATATCCTCGATCCACACTCGTGACGATAATGAGTCACGTTGCGAGTATTTCATCCAAGAACGACAAAACGTAAATCCAAATCGTCTGCTAATTGAAGAATTGAAATAGCAAACAATAATTGTTTCAGTGGAAAGAATAATTTATTATAACTGTGCAATATTCATTACATAGAATAATTTATTTTAACTGTTAGGGCTATCGCAAGATAGAGTGCAACTTACAAATCGTAAGTGCCAACTTCACTGTGGGGAAAACGACGAAAGTACCAGCAATCTTCGCGGCCGTAATCTTTTTATTTCCCTATGAATCTCCAAAGGTGATATACGCTGAAAGTCCATAGCGATAAAGGCTAGAGTTCAGATAAACGTAAGTAAATGACGTGAGTGAAGAAGATGAACAGAACGTGCGCTTTTTGTTTCTACTAAAAATTTTAACTTACATCGTTTACGACGTTTAAGCTTCATAAAAGTGAAAGAATTCTTAATAAATCTTCCAAAATTGCATTCCAATCATTCAGTAAGCATTAAGTGGACACACGTTTAATTATATTCTTTCCAAAACACTATCACAGATTATCACTATTCAGATGGGCGATCAGTTTTATCTCCGCGTCAAAGTTTTATTTTTCCGTAGTTTACTGTCTCCAATATTCCCACTTCCCTCGCGACAGAAACTCTGCGAGCGATAGATTTGCCAAGAGAGGCGAAGTGTATGTTTAGTCGGGTGGCAGGTTGTGTTCCTGACATGATCTTAATTTTCTGCATTTTACTCCTTCGCGAAGCCGTACCCCACTTTCTGTTCTAGCTTTATTAAGTTTCGCGTGAACGGGGGTGGCACGACGAACTTCTGGGAAACGTTACGTTCGTTGTGTAAGTTTTGCTCCTACGGAAATTAGCAGTTGGCATCGACCCCGAGGAAGCGCCACGACGATTTCATTGATGCAACTTCGAATAGAGAACTTAAGCCACAGTTACAGTTCTCCCGCGGAGACGGAGCCGAGTTGTTCGCGAAACTCGCTAGAATAACGTGCTTGAGTTTTTGGTTCTACGTAACGCCTGGTTCGAACAATGGAACTTTATTCGTCCATTATTACACATATGATACATCAAGGTGTGATAATACGATGGAGACGGAAAAACAGAGAACAATGGACCGTTAAATAATATGGAAAAATTAGTTGCATTGGGTGTTGAGATTGAGAAACTTTCATCTGTCTGGGAATTGTACGAGAATGTTGTCTGTATATCATAGTTTTTCTGACTTTTCATATTTATTTGCGATTGGAGATAACATTCTTTTAACGCCACGTTCGTTCACTCGTGTTGAGAGAAGTACAGAACCATGTCTAGTGGAGTAATTTACGTTGAGCGTACTTGCTTCTAATTATTTCGAGTACGCGATACGTAGCACTTAGAACCAAAGGAATGAAAGTGTCGTTTTCGAAAATTTTGAATCAAGAAGAGAAATGATTACTTGAATAGTTAAATGTAATGTTGTTATTTACTATATGTCAAGCATTAAATATAACTTAATTTTCATAGAGACTTTACGTGGAATTTTTTTAACACATTTCAATTCCAAACTGGATATCCTCATCTCATATTTCCCATTATCTATTCCAAATTAAAATTATTCGTTATTTAAGTTATTGTCCATTAATTGCGAACAACTTGGCGAAAGGACCAAACGAATCTAAAGCAGTGGGGAGGGCGAAGAATAACACAAGGGAATAGTCTCGTACCAAGAGTATGTTCAAACATTTCATTTGTTTATAATTTATGTAACTCAATGCAAGCCGCTTTATTAACTATCAGAGGGTAAGAGATAAACCATGAAACGGTAATTGAGATATCTTACTCGACACCAGAGTCCTCGATCCATACCCTGTTTCTGCGAGGCTTTCGCAAGAATCTTTTCGACGAGCACCTTTCTCCAGGTGCTAAAATTATCCGCGCCGTCGTAAAAATACCCATCCTCGATCCCCTCATCTCGCCAAACGTGCTCGATCTTAGTTCCGCGAAGGGCCACGCGAAACGTGTCCCCGTCTCTTCGATTTAATTTTGTCTCGCCATGTCTGGTTGATTCTTTTTTCGAACGTCTAAGCTGCATCCAGCACGGAAAATCCATCACGTATTCTATCAATTACGTACTGTAACGCGCCAGTGGAAAACGCCTAATTAAGAATTCTAACGTGACGAATTACTTCCTGGAAGACGCTAGCAACAAAATTCAAGGTGACGAAGCTTCATGAGTACCCTATTGCATAATAGTGCATCACGCGTGCAGCCTGCATTTGTGATAGCAGCAACCTCGGCCTTTAACAGCTCATTGTGATATCAACTGCAAGGTGACCATCTTAAGCAAAGAATTATTTCGCAGAGAAGGCTACAAAGAATTTAGTCATATTTTCAGGGGATAAACAAGACTTTGTAATTTTCATGTTGCAAGAATGAGTTCTTATTCTAAACATAGATATATTCAGATAGGGCGAGTCTTCTTGATTAAAATAACCGAAGAAGAATTCATTAATAGATCTTGTTCTCCCACAAATGGACAAAAAGTACTAACCTTTGACGACTTGAATTTTGTAAAAAAAAAAATTCAAAACCAACAAAATGATGACTTAAACTCCTCCTAATTTCACGTGGACTACATCACCCTCCAGTTTCATAAAAATCCCTCACACCATTTGCAAAAACTGATCTACTTCTCGTTACGTCTTCGCGGAAAATTGACGCGTCTTGCTCAATCCTCATGGAAGTTTATGCGTTTCTCACCTAAGATCACCTCTGATAATTTCCCAAGTCTTGCGTATCCTAACAAGCACCGCAAGCTCGAAACAATCGCCAGTATCTTCCCTTTTAAAACGCAGCCTAGATCGAATAAAATGCACCCTCCACTCCTGACACATTTTCATCCCAAGCATCGCCCTTGGCCGCAGACACAAGCTTCCCTCGCTCTAATGACCGCCAAACGGCCAAGTTTCGTCCATTTGCGATGCAGGGTGCCTTCCAGCAGCGTCGCGACGCTCGCTCGGTCCCACCACCCAGCGTTTTCGTCCGAGACTCGCGATGCCCGAGTCCCTCCCCGTACGATATTGTCACTGGGAGCCTCGCCGATCCGACGAGCATTGTTAACCCGTATTTATGACGCGGCATGGCCAGCAGCCAGGTTAATGCGCCAAAGTTACGTGGTCCTGCGTTGTCGCCCGTTGATGCGGGCGCGTAGAAGTGCATCGGGGCCAGGCGTGCGCGGGTGCACGCGCCACGCGTGTATGTAGGTCGCCACGCAGGCGAGAGCCATTTCGGAAACGTGAATCGTGCATATTTCATCGCGCGCACATTACGGAGCACCCCGAGCCACTGCTGGGTCGCAAGGTCCGCCCAACTAAAGAGGAATCTATCTCGACGAGCCGTGACACCTCGAAAGCGTTACGATCGCCATTAATCACTCATGGCGCTCGAAGAGTGTCGTTGAAAGCGGAAAAGCGCTTTGAAACGAGTGGAAATTCGGGGTACGTGGGTTAGGAAAAGTGTTGGGAGGAGGAGATTTTTTGGGAATCGAGTCTCCTGAAGCTGAATGAGAAGTTTCTTGTAGGGGATGTTATAATGTATTATAGATTCTTGGATTTGAAGGGCAATTCAGGGGTAAGGGGGATTTTAAGTGCATCGAGGTTTTGCATCGTGAAGATTTTGAGATCGGTCACTTTGTCTGATTTGTGTTCGTAGATGAACAACGAGTGTGTTGATCCAATAAGTGGTTTGGAATTGAAGGTATTTGAATTTGACAGATGTTTTTTCTGACGAATCGGGTTAAATTTGAGGGGCTCAGTGGAAAACAGGTATGCGATAATACTATTTCACCGGGAAACAAGTTTTAGGGAAAATAATTTTCTCAGGAAATTCGATGGAACAAAAAGCAAAGAATCTATATAGACGTGGCATGCCCCCTTTCCACTGAGCTCCTCGATTTCGACGTAGTGAAATCTTGGTATCTATCGATGATTCCGAAGCTGTCCGCTATAATACAGCGGATATATCAAGTACGTGGTTATAGGAAACGCATGTCTCGACGGATGTGACATCTCGAATTCACATAAATATTTAACGATGTTTTTACCTGAAAAGGGGATGCAGTATTTGCGATGGCAGTCGTGAGCCAGAGAAATATCTCATGGGAGAGGGCTCCCAAGTGCATCGAGGTGTTGAATTTTCTTCTGGCGTCTAGCATCGCCTGGTCGTTTGCCTCGATTTTCATCGCTCCTTTATTCGCGTTGCTCCATTTACACCGAGCTCACGTTGCCCTATCGAGTTTCCACCTTGTTTCATCTATATTCCGCTCGCGGAGGCATCAAACGCGAAGGTAATTTCGTAGGTGTCAACGGGTCAAGTGCCGAAGCAATGGCGAACCAGCAGGAAGAGAGCACTTAGCGTAGAATAATAAGGAACCTCGTTACGGTAACAACGAACGGCTGAGTCCGCAGAAAATGTCGTCTAATCGCGGAGAGGAAGTCACGGTTAATTGCATCTGTTTCTGTTTACCATTGTTAATGAGATTCGGCGTGAAATTCTCTGCGCGGTATCATCGCTGCCGTAATTGGGAAGCACGTTAATTAAATTAATTACGCCTCTGGCAGGATGATTCATCGTTTCACTTCCGATGATCGGGGGAAAACTGCCGCTAAAAATGTTTAAAGAGAAGGAAAGGGATTCCAAGGGACACCGAAATTCGTGTCGTAAATTGCAAGGACAACAACTTTGTCGCAAACATGCAGGGAGTATTAATAAAAATCAAGGACGATTTCTCTGTATCGATTTTATTTATAAACGACGAGGAAACTTTACATAAACTCTTGTCCTTGAGTAAACTTGCTTTTTTTAGTCCCAGCCAATCTTCGAAATGTGTATTATGGGATGTGCAAGTAAACAGTTTACATCGCGCGGTTGGCTATTTTAACGCGAGAGAAAACATCTTCCCCTCCATTTTCCCTTCTGTATGAAAATTGTATCCTCGCGTATTCCGAAGCTTTGGAAATCACCTAATTTTATAATAACATCCCAGTATCGAGTAACAAATTCTCACCTCTTTAATTAATAGATGATCGCATTAAATTGCCCATCAGAATTTCGGGTATATTAATCTGTATGCGGTTACAAAACGCTCTCACAAAACAGTTCGTTTAATCTTCCATGACAATTGCATCGGACAAAGCCAACGCTAAAGCAACGTCCTCCATTTTCATTAACTGCCTGCACGCCACATTCGTACCCAAGGATCCGTTTCACGTAAACCAACACGTCCGCCCAAGAGATATTCAGTTACAGCGTAAAGAACGGGCGGATCGTGAAAGCGTTCGAGAAGTTTTTGTCGCCTCGTCTCCCTTTATGCCCTGCTCCCTCGAGAATAAAAGCACAATAACCGGGCTGGCGTGCAAGAAGCGCGACGTGGAAAGCGTGCAAAGCCCCCCACCGGCGAAACTGGGCTGGTCGAACGGGGCCCCGTGTCTCTCCGCGTCGAAGTTGGCCGGCACTTCGCGGAAAACTCTTTCTCTGTAAGATAGAAATTGTGCGTACGGCTTGTCGGTATTTCTCGACGAGCCCGGGGGTTGGAGGTTGGCAGGCGCGGTGTCACGGAGTAAACATATTTTCGCATGTAGCGCCCCCATTATCCTCGCCACTTGCCGCGCGTTTTCAGCCGGGGGAGATTGCGCGGGCAATCTTCAGAAATTGCACAACCCGGGGACGAGGATTCTTCTTGCGCGGTCCGCGCCATTTATCAGCGGCATCGATGCGCGATCCGCCGGTATCGTTTCGCTTTATCGCGCGGCCACCGATCGAGCCGCCGTTCCACCGTTTTTGTCCGGCTTCTTGCGGGGAGACGGACTACGGCGCGTGTGATTTCGAAACGATTTTTACCCGTTGCATTTTGCCCCGCGGTTTTTGCGTTTTCGTTTGCACGCCGGTGCCCGTGGCCCGATTCGTTTTGCTCGGCTGCGGAGAGAGGAAAAACGGAGGGAAACGAAACGCGAACAGATTGGAATTAAAACTGACGTCGATACCGATTTTTTTACACGCACAGGAAAATCCAATTTTTGTACGTATTTTCAGGTATCGCTGGATATCGCGGCTTTAAATGTCTCGTTGCATCCGTAGGCGAAAAAGAGAACCTCGGGGTGTTGGCAGTGGAAGCCAAGATCTGCGGATTCTCCGGCTATCGGCTAGCCGCGTTACCAATTCCCCCAACTCTCCGATGGGACTCTTTTCTGAACTGTACAAGTGCCGAAAGCAACAGAGCGCCACCTATGTGCCAGTCGCTTCATAGGCCGTTTTTCTCCTGGCTGCATTGTCCTTGCACGGATGAAAATTGATGGGTTTCGAGGAAGACATAGTACAGTGACATGTAGATACCTTACGTGTAATCACAGCGAAGGGTTACTGGTTTACAAGCCAAAGAGAAACTGAGAATCTGAGAAACGATTACAGACGCGCGTTTACTGGAGCCCTTTCCTTCTCACAAGTTCTGTCTATCACTTACATTCTCACCTACAGCTCTCGTGCCCCGTCTGTATTACATTAATCCACGGAATGCTCTCGCTTTCGTCTTTGCGCGAGCCCGAATGCCACCAGAAAAAATGTAACCGCCAGCTTCGAAGGCCGCAATCGCCTGCGCCCATAATCGAGCTACATCCACCGCGTGATACTCCCCTCGAAACGCTCGAACCTTTCCCTGGGCCATCGCTCTCTATCGCGGACGATTCCGAGTAGAGTTGGCGTGGATCGATTAAACCGAGGCATCCCCGTGTAATCATCGGATTTTGATCTTGACCTTTTGCAGCGAAATTCCTCCGTGAATGGCAAAGCGCGGACGGGGCCCGGCCGGTGGCGCAGGCCTCTTTAATGCCCGGTCAACGAAACGGGCGACTATGATAGCCATTGCGACCGCCGCTGAAAATAATGCGCGCTATAACCATAACGCGGTGCTCTCTCACGTGCGGCGCGTCGGGTGCTCCGTCGGGAAACGGCTGGAAACGAGCATAAGGGAGGAGACGAGGGTAGGCGGAGGGCCGTTAAGTCGGTTGGTAGGTAAAGTGCAGGCCGCGGTATATAAGAGATAAATGGCGTCTGCTCCGCTTGCCATCGTCGTGCGCGCGCGCGAACGGAGGAAGGCCGAATTAACGCAAATGTAAATATTCGCAGCTGCCATTCGCGCGGTTCGCACGCGAGCCAGAGGGAAGAAATTGCCGCGATTAACGTCTTCCTCGGCAGTCGGATAGGGACGACGCCCTCTGGGGCCCCGAGGACGCTTTTCACTCGATAAAAATCGCGGATACCCCGGTGGAGTGGAGATTCGAGCCGCGACCAGTTCCCTTACCCCCGGCTTTACAAATCGCTGCCTCGCCGCGATTCCTGCCCCCTCTAATTAATAGGAAAGCGATTTCTCCGCGAACGGCCATACGTTCCAGGCGCCACGCCCGCCAACTCGGTTTTATTCGAATTTCGTCGGGCACCACCGGCTCCCGGGGATGGAGTGAATTTTTTACAAGCCGTAAAATTTTATATCCACCGATATAGCAGCGAGATCGGCGAGCTGTCGCGCGGGGCTTCCGATTTTTCGCTTTGTAATTGGCGTTTTATCCCGTGCCCGGTGCGCTGCGCGGTTAAACGCGTTTGACCTCGTTGGGAGTATTTCTTGCGAGCGTGGTACGAACTGAAGGCGTGGAATTGCATTTTAAATGGTATAATCGGGACGGTGTAATGATGTTTTGAATACTTGGAGAGGTGGTATTTATCCTGCGATGGGTTAATCTCGGGAGAGATGGCCAGATGTCATGATTTCAGCGTTAAAACCGATTTTCAGCAAATATTGTCTTAGAGGAAATATTGGCCGCTTTGTTGAATCGGCATAAAATTTTAAACGTATTTCGTTTATTCTGATAAAATAAATAATATCTTTATTAAGTAGTTTTAATAGACGTTTGAAGAGTTCCCGTAGAAAAAACAATGTAAGTGCCAAAATTAAAACAAATATAGATCGGAAAATGTTGTACGTACCAATTGTAATACTATAGTATATAATTTTAATGCAATTTTCCTGTATAAATAAGTTACCAATAGTGCTAAAAAATGGTACCGCTAGTAGGTACGACCAACGCCATTTCTGTAGAAAAATATCTAAAAGCCTATTAAACGATAGATAAACGAGATTGGCACTTACAGTGCTTGCAAATTTAAATAAATAGCACATTCAGTTTTCACTACAATGAAGAGGTGGTATATACAAGATTTTCTACAAAATACAATTCTTTTTTTCATGAATTTCGGCTATATTAATTCAAAAAATAGCAATTTTTGTGATGTATTTCAGTTATTGTATTATAAAACATATTTAACAATAGAAACAAATGAAATTTCGTAACTAATTTAAAGTTAGGAAAGCTTTCTCTCTCTCCTGACAAAAATTTGATTTTGGCACTTACAGTGCTTTCTACTACTTAAGAGTACACACACACACAGACTTACACTATCTATATATGTAGAATTGTGAAAGGAAAAATACAGGTAACATTCCCCAGTGCTCTTTAATATTTGAAATTTTTAACTAATTCTTTGACAAGCCAATTAATTCGTCTACACGAACGCGTTACACAATGCACTAAAATATTTTGCGTAAAGTGGATGGTGTTTTCTCGTGTGACCGTTTGTCTCGTTTTATATAAATTTCCATGGCTGATAGGTTCCCCGACGACCTATGGGGTCCAGGGGAGCCTCCAGCTGAGAAGCAAACGCGAGGGCTCGTGCCGTTTCTTCTTCCCAAGATCCCCCAAGTCCTCCTCGCCCCTTCGTTACGTCCGCGCTTCTTCCAACGGTCCCGCCGTTCTCGTTTCTTTTTTTTGGCTTTCCTCCTCGCGACCGCCTCGTCGACCAGACGACTTGGCGCGCGCCACTTTATGTCCCCGAGAAGTTACGATTGCCTTCCTGAACCCTCGGAGTTACGCTTCGACTCGACTTTCCTCGTGCAACGGGGGCACAGGCATCGTTTCCCTGTCATAAAGTTATAATTTCGGACAAGGGGGCGGTCGTGGATCAGTGCGGAGACGCTGCGCGTAAATTTGCCGATCGTTTTATTCTGCGCATTATCGTCGGGGACGTCAAGATCGGATAATCCGCGCGATACGTATGTACATGGTGGAGGTGGGACGCGTGCCAAGACTTTATTCGAGGCAATTTATCCGATGCGCTACTTTCCGTCATCTTTTATGAGGGAGGATTTTTAATTCAGCCCCCATGGTGGTGTTTTATTTTTTACGCGCGTTATTTTGAAGCAGTATGCACCTTGAACCAAAGGACTCATTAAACAGTCGTTACTTCAGAAATTATTAGGTTTAGAGAAATAATTTCTCTTTAGTACTTCGTAATTAATTAAACGGCCCACAGACGATTCGATTTATCGTACAACTACTCAGACCGTTTGAAACACAGTTGCAACGTTTCTGGCGCTGTTGTAGAATCTGTAGCATGACGGCCGTGGGTAAAAGTGAACACGATCTGTCGTTGCAACTGTCGTAGGTACAGCTAGTCGTACGATAAATCGTCTGTGGGCCGTTTTAGAGCTTCTTATTACCCAGGCAAATATATAGATGACCAAATCTATTTAAAGCATCAGCCGATACAACTTTCGATATCATTCGACAATGTTATCGGCCGAAATGAGCGCGGAAATATCACCCTCGAGCCGTCCCGTAATTAATCAATCAAACTCGCGATCGGCCCAGCTACTTTAAGATCCTACTACAACTGTAATCAGCGAAAATCTAGATAAAACGATCGCGTGTCATTTATTCGAACGCTCAGCCCCGCTTCCGGTTCCCTGAAAATACGTCAGAAATCAGCTGATCCGTATCGCGAACCGTCACCGCGCGGCCAGCGCCGCGCTCGCAGTCACGGCGGCGGCGCGAACCGCTTTCCACCTCCTACGTCCACTGAGGCAGAGACTTCGCGCAGTCCAGTTTCGGTGTCCCTGCGCGACGGTACGAAGCGATCGCGGTGACCCGTGTCCGTGCTCGTCGCACTTGAACCGTGTATTGTCGCGGGTGAAACGAGTGTCGCGTACCGAGTCAGTGAGGAAGTGCAGCGCGGCGGCGAGCAACGTTCGGGGACTGTCGCGCGCAGAGGAAGAGGAAATCGGTAACACGTCCGCGCGCGTTGGAAAAGAACGGTCCCAAGACCGGAGTCGGTTGAGACCCGGTGACAATCGGGTTCCCTCCTGTTCCGCGCACGCAATGCACGCCGTGGTTCCTGTCCGTGCACCGCGGACATCGGAGCGTCGATCTTAGGGTCGATTAGGTTTCGTGGGCGCCGGTTTGCACGGCGATCGACGAGGCCTGTTGGCGCGCGGTCGGATCGCAAGACAGGGAAGGAGGTACGTGGTGAACGGCGGAGGGAACGCGACAGACGGTGCCCGTGAAGGAAAAACAGACAAAAGGGATTCGAATGTGTGCGCGCGTACGCGTCTCCTTTGACGGGACGATGCTGAACGATGGCCTCGAGATTCGCCGCGTGCCTGCCTCGATTTACCCGTGAACCCCTCTGGGCCCGTGATCGGCGATCTTCCATGAAGTAAATGTAAGTCTCCATGTTTCGTTGACCGCGAAACTTCGTCCCGCGTGCACGCGGATTGATACGCCGGCGTGTGTTGTCGCGCGTTACGTGACGCTGCTTTTCAAACGCCTCGATTCGAGGAACGACAAGGTTCTAAGTGTGTACCATAATATTGCCCAAGGTCGAAGCTTTTGCTTGGCTCGCGGTGGAATGTAAGAGTGGATGATAGAACTCGTTGAATCGCCACTGTTTTGGGAATAGGATTCTAGGTTTTGTATGGACTTCGCGTGTCTGGGGATTGGTGATAGATAGTGTAATAGGAGGCGGCTTCCGTACGTTGTTTGGACCTGCCAACATGGCGGCGGGAATATTCGAATTTAGATCTTACACTGAGGTTTCGCTTCTTAGTAAGGTATTTGATATTTTGTTTTCGCGATGGTGGGTTTTTAGCTTGGTTGTTTTGAAATTTGTTTACTGTAAGGATTATGGTGGGAAATTTATGGGGAACGATATATGCGTAATAGAATATACGAAATATGTAATATTAAACATTTTTGTTCATTATAGTTTAGAATATGTATTAAATATTTATTTTTAATATGATTTCGTATATCTTTGATGAAAAGAAATATTCAATTTAAATAATTCAAGTGATATTAAGCGTCTAATATTACAATTTTGTATCGATTAAATATTCTCGGATTTTGCCTTTATTTTTAAATAATGTTTAATATTAAAATTTTATAATGATTTTTAAAAAATCATGGCTCTCTTCTGGTAATTATCAAGTATCAGAGTATCGTTGATCAAAGTTTCGTTATGCAGCTAATTAAAATTATTTACACTCAATAATCTTTATTATGTTTGTATTTACTTTTTAACAGTTTAATGTTGATGCATATATAGAATAACAAATTATAATCAGTTTATATAAAAACATATGATAGTTACTTTTAATTAAGCAAGTACTTAATTACGCTCAACAAACTCGTCACTTGTTTAAGTTCTTATGTTTTCTATTCCTGTTAAACAAATATTAATGTTTGATACTAAAATCAAATAATTCTGAAATCCTCTTTCTGTCATCCATATTTTGAACGAAAATGGATTCTACGTAATTTTCTCTTGTTAATTAACGCAACCAACCGTCCAGCATGAAATTGCTCATACATCGAATTTGAATTTTTTCCAACAATGGGCAAGCAAAAGCCGCTACGAATTTTTTAATCTGCGAAAAGGTTGTTTCGTTAGCTATACATATTCGTCAATATTTCTGACACGAAACCGTTACAACGAGAATAAAAATTCAAACAGTTGCGATTGTCGATGACACTGTTCCATATCAAACGAAATAAATTCTCGTGGAAACAAAATAAAAACGATCTCCATAGACAGACCATATCACGGGTCTGTAAATCATACTCGACATTTTTCGAAAAGAACATCATTAAAAAAATTTAAATTGCTAGAAAAATCATGTTACAAGTTACAAAGACCAGAAAACTTCCGGTACCTAGCCAATAAAGATCGAAACTCTGCTTGCAGCATTGCTTAGAAGGCACTTCAAAATATAAACGATAACAAAAATACTATAATGTAGGTAGATACCTCTATGTGTCACAGAATAATAGGACTCCTCACGATCTGAGTGGTATCAGCATAACAACAAAAGCTTACCATTAATTTTAATGCTGACCATTTATATACGTACCAACTTAAAAGCTACTAAGGCAGTCGAATACTTTTTTGCTAAAAACTTCCTTTGTCGATCTTTTTCAAATAGCCATAGATTTTTAAAATCCACCAGAACAGCATGTTGCAAATAGGATAGAACTGTTTGACTACCATAACCTTCTCAGGGATAAATATGAAATCCAATTGATTTCTTAGGTTTCCGGAATGTAAATAGTATATCCAAATCGTAAAATCACCCATATGTGGCAACGGCCGTTAAAGTGTTAAAATAAAAACTTTCAAATAGCATTCTAAACCTTCTTTCGGCCATCACTGTGAATGAAGAATTCGTTGGAAAAGCAGCATTAGTTCTGTACCGTGGAAGCGAAGTCCAAAGGCGATCCTGGTAATGGACGCCATTAATAGGTGGACGATTTAGCAGCCGGAGAATCGTGCATTGCTGCACGAGTCTCGTATATACCGCAAAGAAGCCTCGTTTTTTTTCTGCCACGACGATCTTTTCTACCACCGGATTAGGCCGAGACAGTATTTTCTGCCCGAGCATCGTCTCGCGGCGTATGAAAGTGAAAACCTGTTATTCTCTATCGTTTCGTCCCCTACCCGTATTTGGTCACCGAACGAGATCGTCTTGGCGCACTTGTTTTAGGGGCTCGATCGATTTTTACTCCCATCTGGCGATTTCTTGCCGGGGCACCTCGCCACGAACGGTCGATCGATCGATCGTTAACGGGTTTATCCGTCGGGCATATTGATCCCATTGTCAGTGAATGGGAATGCGTCGTTGTTAGGGGGGCACTTTAGAAAAAGCTTGCCGGTATCATTAACCCTTTCGTAGTCGTACAAAGTGGCGAGGCGTGTGAAAGGATGGGGTCGAAGATCGGTTGGATTTTTGGTAAAAATATTTTAGAAGAGTAGGTACGTTTTGTATTATTGTGGTTTCTAATGGAGATTGGTTAAGAGAGTGTGCTATGGAAGGGTGAATGATAATTGATTTGTTGTCGATAGTAACTGTGGAAGGTATTGATGATTTTAGAGGTGAAATTTTCGATTTTGTGGTAGAGGTAGAAGGGGCATTGGAGGGGATAGTAGATTGGGATTGTTATCGGTAGTATATTTTATATATTATTAAAGTAGACTAGTTAATTACGAATTGGCGAAACTATTTAAGCCAGAATATTTTAAAACCAGTGATGTTTAAATACGTAATAATTTTAACAGCAGCAGTTTTTCCACGGCTATTTTCCCTCAAGGTTACTTGGCTCGCTAGTAACTGATAACAGTAAACATTTCGTGTTGCCGCGAAATACCATTCAGCTGGCGTGACCCACAATGAGTACATGCAAGCTTCGGAAGTACAATGCGGTACATATTCTGGATATAATAAAAATCGAATGGAAAATCTGTTGAAATATACATATGAATACAACGCGTATAATTATTCAACACAGTAGTTCCTGCATTAGTTTTTAATTCTCTAGTCTAGGATAAACAGAAGCATAAATTATGATAAAGTAATATAATTCCTTCGACTCGAATGAAAGTCCACGCAACAACTTCTTTGACATAGTCTTCAACTTTTTCTATTTAAAGTCTTCAAACTTTTTCTGTTCAAAGTCCTCAACTTTTTCTATTCAATGTCCTCGACTTTCTCTAATCGATGTCCTCAACTTTTTCTATTCAAAGTCTTCAACTTTTTCTATTCAAAATCCTCAACTTTTTCTATTCAAAGTCTTCATCTTCCTCAATTCGAAGTCTTCAACTTCCTCAATTCGAACTCTTTAGCTCATTCACACCAACGCAAATTAGCCTATTTTCTCTCGATTCTTATAGCCAGGGGAATATTTTTGTCGAAGCAACAATAACTCCGAAAATCACGATTCTATCTTAGAACTCCCTCGCTGTGTGCATCCGGTAGGGACAAATTAACTGGTTCAGGAAGAGGGACGGAGTTTATCGCTGTAGAACAGATAAAAGGATATCGCTCTCGCGCAACCTCGCACCTGTTTGCACCGTAGTGATCAGTCGGTTTGGCGAAAGGAAGTATTTCCTAGTCTTCTCAAAGGAGGCGTCTGTCTGTCGGTTTTGTTGTTACACGTGTGCTGGATCCCGTTTCTCCAGGGCACTTTGCTCTATATATCCGACACATAATTTATCATTCAGCGAAGCTGTTATCATAGCCTAGGATGTATCGATGCTTTTTTCTGCCAACTGGCTATTTAGAGCGTGATATTCCCCTCCGCCATTTAGAGCACAACGGGACCAGACTGTTATTAAGAAAATATTCTTCCATCGTACTTTGACCCTTTAGGAACTGGGCAGGTTTAAATAATAATCCCTTGCCTTATAACGAATTATACTCATGGCGGAAATCATATTTCCTCTGTTGCAACACACGTTGTTACCTAACTGAATTCACTAAAAAAAAAGGAGTTAGAGAATTCTTATGCAATCATTAATGTATTAATTGAATTTTGAATTATTCATAAATTATTAATTAGCGTGTCCATTTTTTTTCTCGCTTGCAAGCTTTAGAAAACTCGTAAGGCAAGAGGTCAATGGTGCTTTGATGCTGAGGGTTTCGCAGCTGTGAGTGCACAGATGAGTATTACCTTATCTGGTTTAAATTTTGTTTAGTTTGACGAAAGGTAATATGAGGATGGGAGATCTGGTTCTTATCTTTGTTTTGGTGGGTTCTAAATAGCATTCCAACGAGGCTTCTTGTACAACTGGAACTAGTCCTAATTAGAGCTGCTTAAAATAATTATCAAAATGATAAAGAATATATTACACTTTTAGATCGATGTATATTTTTGAAATTTTGAAAGCAATCGCCATGTACAATTTTCTTAACGATTCACTAGCTTTGACATTCCAATATCCATAGAATAATTTAGATACCAATGAGGACATTAAAAGTGCATAAAATATTTCGATATCTATCTCCAAACGCTACCATTTGATTTTACCAAGAAATCCTTTGTTCTTGTCACATATTTCGATTTTCTAGTTCTAATTCGAATTTCTCCTCCCTTTTTCTTCCAATCCAAATGGTTTCCCGTTGTGTCGTCCAGATCAGGAATAGAAGAACAACCTCCTCTCGCATAGCAAAGTATCGTTGCTCGATTTTGAGAGTCGAGTTACCAGAGTATCACTGACGTGTGATTAATCGCACGGAGAATCTGATTACAGAGAGCGTTAGGTAAGATCGGCTCGTAGGATTGTCTTCTATTTGTCTGATGGGAATAAACGCATCAGCTGATTCGATCCGTGCACGTGCAGCTAGATAGAAAAGTCTCTGGCAAACTTCTGTGAAACGATGAATTCTATATTTATATCAGGACACATTCCAATCACAATTTACAGTTACTATTCACATGTCTAACCAATTAATTGGGAGATCTTAGCCATTTTTCACATTTAAAATAGATCTCAGCCTTTCGTTCTAGTACCTACTCTCCTATTTTTAATCCGAACAACAAATATGTATTCATTACTCCATAAAATACCACTACAATGCTTACTATTCTTTACTCTACCTACCGATTTGATTCGTCATACGAATAAGATTCTGCCTATCACTGGGAATATCTCAAATACCGATACGAGTGTTTACACAACTGCCGCCAGAAATCGCTCATCAATTCCAAGAACTCGAAACAAAACGATTTCCCTCGCCCACCGTCAAAGGCCCATTCGCTTCGCAGTAGCGATTATGATCAACAGGATCAATTCGTCGAATTCGTCGCGCACCCATCGTGACCTCCTGAATCACGATCGATTCAGCCCCAGCACTTCCATCGACTTTCATTTTCCACTGTCTCGAGACGCGCACTAAAATAGACTTCCTCTTTATATTGTGGTTATACAAGGAAAATCGACTAATTCCATTTTTGCTAAAATCATATTTCACTTTACTATTTGACTTTTCTTGAAACTTAGTTTTACGAATTTAGAGGATCTTCCTTGCACGCCTGCACTCGATAGCACTGACGCGTGCGGCAAGTCTGGTCACCAACAACGCCGAGCAACTCGTGCACCTGGGTTTTCATGGACACCTCCCTTTTCCCCATTTTTCCCCTCGTTTCTCTGCCCCCTCTTTTGGGCCAGCACCTTTACGAACCGAGGCAGCAGGTGCGAATCCCTCGACGCACGGAATTCGAGTCACGCATCAGCAGGTGCGACGTCGAACGGTTTTTAACCGGGCGAACTTTGCATCGCTGTCGTTTGCCCGTTTCGGCGGGAAAGCCCACAGATTTCACAGTGCCTGGTTTCGTGTGATTGGACGCGGAGTTGCGGCCTTATCGATGGCTATTTGGGTTGGAAATCGAAGGGCGAAATTGGAAAGATAGCGGAGGTAGAGAAGCGATTACCTGGAGGGAACTGTGGGAAGGTTATCTCGTGTCCATGATGCTGGGGAAGGTATAGACAAAGATAAATGGAGTTGGACCTTCCTTTCTGGTTGTCTATGCCTCCACGGGGTGAATTTTCCATGGTTATTAGTGTGGAATTTTGGGCGACAGCGACTTATGGGGGAATTGTGGAAGGGATATGGTAGAAATTACTTTTGGGGCAGGTTTGATCTTTCGTGAGATACCTACCTCGGGTGTTTTGAGTATGGATGGAATTATTTTGTGCTATCTCTTGGTAAATTGTAAGTATTATATTACACATAAAGAATATAATAAATTGCAATGTGACTCTTGTAGACGACGGTGTTATGTTTATCGTCAAATATTGGAAATAGAATAAACAATCGAATACTTTTGAATATTATAATTCTAGAATATTGTCCTTCTTATAGAAGAATTTTATAGAAGAATATTGTTTTATTGTAATAATATTCTTCTTATCCAAAGATATATTTCAATATTATAACTCTAGTGGTCTATCGAATACTGTAGAATTTAGTCACAGGTTTGTTTAAAACTCTATACAATAAACATTTTATAGGTAATAGACACAGTAGGTGATTTTCCTTAGATTTGAGACTCGAAAATAGACTGTAATATATTTTTTGAGATTTGAATTCCTATAAAGAGTTCATCTTCCTCGCTCAGTATTTATAACTCGTATTTATCCGAACAAGAGTTTATTACCGATGTTGCGAGGAAATATTACGTGCCAATACCCCAGTATTTTCTCCTAAATACGCGAGCAACTTTCAATAGGGTTGGTTATTGGCCCTCCAATGTCGTTATTAAAATCAGTGGCAATTCACTCGGCATGAATGAGATTCGTTTTCAGGCTCACCTAATGTCTACGCTTGTTAATTGCCCAGGACCGGGCTTCGTTGCTTTAAAGTCCGATACAATAGCCTGCGATATGCTCGTTTCGTTTCACTCGTGTAATAATTGTTTCCGGACAAAATGGATTATAGAATTTGGACACTTTCGAAATTGCTGGGCTGTGTCTTTCGACTGCGTTGCTGGATAAATTGCGTAAATATTTGGTTACCGAATCACAGAGAGGAGAAGAATTTTCGAATAGGAAGTAGATAGTCGGAGATTTTTATAACTATTGTCCTTGTGTAGTAATAGACATTTTATTTCACAAGTTCATCTCTTAGTTATATAAATTTCAGTAGTGGAGAAATCGTTCTCTTCCAATGATTCTAATTTGCATTCTAAAGTTAAGGTGTGTTTGTGAAAATAAATATTACTGTGGTGATTAGATGACTGTTCCAATCGATTGCATATAACTAATGCCTCTAGATCCATTATTATGAATTTCATATTAGGCAGTGGCATTTCAACAATTATCGTTAAAGAAGAAAAGCATACAAATGTACTAACTAGAACCTTGTCGTTACATCTGCCCTAGTACTCACAACAAAGTACCCAACTCTTTCAAGTAATTTAATCACAAATTAATTGAATGCATTGCTTACCTTGGATCTACCTGGACCAAAGCAACGAGCTCAAATCTTTCAGTTATTCCACGAATATTAACCACCCCTCGCAGTCCTAAGAATTCCAGTTTTTACAGTTCCCATGAAAATTTTATAAATATCAATATTTCTAATTTAATTTCGCCATTCCCCATCCTTTCAGAATTTCATAAGATGTGAAACATTACAAAACATTCGAGCTGGCTTTATTCAAGTACGTGAAACTGGATCACGTCTATTCGAAGAAATTGAATCCCCAAATCAATATAAAATGCGATAGGCCAGTTTCGATGAAACGAGTAGCACTCCCCACATGAATATTTCGAGCGCTGGGGCAGGGCGTTTCTTTGAAACGGCGACGAGCGTCTCTCGCGGTTGGTTTCGGTGTGAGGAGCGTAAATGAACCCTTTTGTCACCGACTCCGGTCGCAGGAGCGTCCTTCGAACGGCGCGTAATGCACATTAACATTAACTCTGCGTACACGATCCTCGCAGCATGCTCCATTCATCCGTGGAACGGCTTTGTGAGGACGAGGAACGTCTGAAGCACTCGCGAGGCGGCCGCGCGCCTTCAGGGAAGCGAAAAATAGTGTCCAGTGACGTAAAGCGCCGCTGGCGAGGATCCTTGACTCCGAGACTCTAGTCTGGCAAGGCTACCACACAGGGACCAGGTAAATCTTGCATTTCCTAATCGCGAGCGTTCTCCAAGCGACACGGCGCCGACTGACCCCAACGAGTTATCCACCCCCGCAATTCTACACAGACCTTTCGCGAGCACCCCTGCCGTTTCTTGAGAAAATAATAGCGAGTGGCGCATGATTAACACGTTTGCTACCGTGTATCACAGACTGGTCTGGAAACATTTGTTGCATCACTCTCAAATTTACGTAATAGCAACATTTTGATAGCATTAGATAATATATTGGATATCTATTAAGTAGATTTTCAAGTCCCTAAGTAAAAAATTTCCAAACTTTCATGTTTATGTGTATACTAATTTTAATCGAAAACAATAAGAATTTGCAGTCACGGAATATAATTCTTGAAACAGCTGTATAGTTAATAAAGTATTAAGTGCCTAAAGTATTATTCTAAATTTCTGACTTTATTTATTAGTATAAAATCACCTCTACTATCGATTAAATCACGAATTACGAAGCACCATGTAGAACCTTTAGATCTTGTAACTGAAATGAAGGTAACGTTAGTTTAGGTCGATATCGCGTGCATTAACTTCAATACAGTTAGTAATGGATAGCTGGTTGCGATTCAATTAACTCTAAAATCAGTTATCTCGAAGTTTAATTAGCAGGATTACAATTTTCTGCTTTTGACGTTGGGAACACTTTGTAGCGCCGTAATTTCTGGTTATTAAATGATTCACAGCTTCCTGTCTCACTTATTAACTTTATGAATTATATTCTAGTGTGGGATGATTTGATTCTCATTACTGATTGAAACATTATTTACTAGCTAAAAGATAACGATAGATCAGCCTGTTCGCTGCACGATCTCTTCTGCAATATACATTTTCCACTTGACTGACTTCAATTTAAATTCTGAATTGACATTTAATTATTGCAAACTGGGGGAAAACCACGCATCCTTTGCAATGACAATTTCCATCAAATTTGTAATTTGAGACAATCGTTACAAAATATTACACTTCAGAATTATAATCAGTCTGGAAGCTTGTTTCTCGAATTTATCTTCCATCCAAAGCACAAACTTGCCCCAGTTTTTCAACGAACTTCAGTATTCAAACGGTTGCTAGAAAGTTCTGAGAAAGTTTTCGCACGCTGCCCGATTTATTGCACGTACAGATGAAAACTTAGCTTGCCGTTTCATCGTAACGTCGATGCTCAAAGGATTCTTAGTCGAGCATTGTGCCTCTGCGCAATATCTCGTTTAGAAAGTTCTAAAATTGTTTCGAATTTCGTTGCATGATGCAAATAAAAAGTTCAGATCTGTGCTGAGAAAGGCCGTCAATATTTGGGGATCTATTAATTAAGCCCTGCGATTTTATAAGCCATCAAAGAAATTCTTTTGACATCATCGATTTATTGCGTGTCCAGGCGTAAGGTCGATTCAAGAACGCGAGAAATTTCGATTCGTGACGCTGGCTGACCGAGAAAATGCCAATCAACGTTCTTTGAAAAACGTTCCACAATATTAAAAATTCCATCTAGAAATAGTTCACTTGGAAAACCCGCTTATCGTCGCACAACTTTCTCTCCTTCACATTTAGCGCATCCAGGCATAAATTTAAATGGAACGAGCGTTGATTAAAGTTTCTCGATGGATATTAATTGTCACGAGCCTCGGGCTAAGTGGATCATTTAAAATAATTGTGGCATTACAAGATACTTTCTTTGCTTCACTTTTCTGAGGGGAGATCCACGTTGCTGGTGGTCAGCCACTTACAAAAGGGCTATCCGTGTCTCATTAGCAGTGGTTTTAGCGTATTGCAAATTAATTGTTCTTGGTGAACCTGGAACGAATGAAGATAAAGGGTGATTTGATTACGTTTCATGGGACATAACGTTGGTTCTTACAATTAGTACTGGTTAATAATTTTTCGAAGAACTATGCGATTAACCACAGTTACAGATAATATAAAAATCATAAATCATAATAAATACGCAAGGTACAAATTTCAATATAATCTATCAAATAATCATTTAATTTTTAGTTTTCAATTAAATCTAGGTAACATAAATTATACTAATTTTTAAACCTCCAATTAAATTTAACCAGTGAATATGCAGAGTCTGCGTTTATTTATGTCACGTGAAATTGATGTGAAATTGATGCAATAATTTCTTAATAACTTTGAAAATAAACTGTATGAAATATCCCTCTCGCTATAAAACAAACCCTCGGCGGGAAAACACACCGGTGCCAGTGACACTGTCAGAATCACCCGTCCCACTGTTTTCACTTGTTCTGGCCAGAAAATTCGTGAAATTTCTTCTGGTCTTACATCACTGGCCCGCGGACGTCGCCCGTGAACGATGACACGGGGCTAGTCGTTAATTGTTAATAGCTCTATCCGTGCTCCACTTACCCCATTAAACTTGTTCCCGCATTATCGTGGTCGGTTCGAACGACCAACCAATTACTCCCCAGTCGTTAGTCGTCTGGACTGCTACGTCGTGGATCGCCAAACGCGAGATTGCACCCTCCAGGTATTTTCCCCGCGAAGCTCGCCGCTGCATCCTTCCCGCTATCAAGTGCACGCTGGAAAGGTAGGCCGCGCAACAATTACGCGGACGACGGAGTTATTAGCGCGTCAATCATCCGGCGTTTCCTCGGCGAGTCGTGCGTCGAGCTTTTCTCGAAGCTCGCGATTAATCATGCTTGCAATTATTGAAAACCGCGCGGAAAGTCTGACGCGAGGCGAGCTGCTCTCGGGGCATGGTCGATAGGTGAATAATCGTTCAGGCGTCGGGGATTATGATCGCGCGAGTCACTGATTTCGAGAAGATTTATGCTAAGAAGTTGGAGAGTTCGATGGGGGGAAAGTGGTTCGTCTAACGAAGCACTTGTGGCTGAAATAATCGAAGCTTTCAATTGCTGATTCCTCGTGCTTCTCCACGCGAAATCACCGTAGCTACTCTTCCGGCCACTCCTTTCTTCTGGGGCATTGGTAAGGTGGCTTGATAACGTTGACCGAGACTGGGTTGTGCAATGACGATTCTTTTGGTCGCAAAGGCAAGAGGAAGTCCTGGGAGATGGAGAGAAACTGAAGGAAAAATATGAAGTTGAGGGAAGTGGAACAGGATCGAATTGAAATCTTCATGCCGCGAATGGAAGACAGTCTGGATATTTTAATTAATTTTCATCAAAGATTCTCGGGGTACTCTTTGCAACATCGAGTTTTATAATAATATCGAAGAGATCGGTGTCAAAGCGGATTCGATATCCAATGCATCCGATACTCGGGATTCGAATTAACGGGCTTCGACGTTCGTTGGGATATTAAAATACACGGAACATATTTATAGGGATTTGCATCGCGAACTCCTCCCCTGTTGCCGCGTGCGAAAATTCAGCAAAAGACGGCAGGAGGGGCGCAAAGCGCTCGTGTTTCGCGAAAGCTCTCTCGATTTAAGCAGCTTACTATCGCCGCAGTCTACGGGGTTGCTGGATTTAAAATTTCCATCGACATAACGTGCTTTCACGGAATAATACAACGTTCGACTTGATCCTCGCTAATTTGCTATTCCCGGCTGAACTTGCGAAATCGCTGTCGAAAATTTGGCTTTACGGAGCCTCGTTTTCATGGAAATCCATTGTGGTAATTTCGGCGACAGTAAATTCTCCATTTAGTGGTTATATCGTTGTGTAGTACTTAAAGAAAACCGATAGATATGTCCATGGGGTTGAAACTACAAATAGAAATTAGGTGGAACGAATTAATGAATATCTCAGGACAATGTAATGCCAAGATAAGATTCTAAATTAAGCTCTGTTGAATTTTTCTATCTTCACGATGTCCAGCTATCACATGGATCTGCAATTAAGATTCTCAAAATCTCCCTTTTCCACTTCTCACAATTTATCTCCCTCGATCTTGATCCTCGAAGCGCCTATCTTCAGAACTGACTTTGCAGATGGACTGATAGTCCACTGCAACGGCTATAATACGAGCCTCTTTACGGTGCACCGTAATTTACTCGAAACGCGTAAAAATCGATGAAAGTAATGGCTCGAAAAGCGACAGAGGCTCCCGCCAGTAGCGGTCAGAGGAGACCGAGCCCCGCACAATGTTATTCAAATTTCATTAAAGACGATTCGGCCTACTCAGTCATCCCCCGTCCAGGTTTTCAATTAGAGCGTGCTCCTGGCCCCTTAATCGTCGCAGCAAAGAGCCGCGATATAAAGTGAAATTCCTGAAATGGTCGGGCTCGTTCGACGCGGCCGTATCCAGATCGTAAAACCGGGCATTAAGTAATTCTTTTTAAATCGCGGCCGCGCGTAAATTGTAGCATGAATTACATCCAGGTCCGCTCGTATCGTCGAGTTGCTTCGTCTTCTTCGTCTTCTTCGTCTTCTTCGTATTCTTCTTTTCATCGTCTTCGTGCCCGGCTGTGCCATATTTCCCTTTAAGCGTTTCACCGTGCAACCGACAGTTATAAACTCGCGTTCCCTGGAAAGCTACGAGAAGAAAGACGTGACACCGTTGGAACTCCTTCGACACGCTGCCCTGTCTTTTATGGGGAGGACGGTACCCTCCTAGCACGAGTGAGAACCTCGAGAGTCGAAAGCCGCCACGAGAACTTCGTCCCTCCGAAGGGGAAGAGCAAAATGTTATTCAGGTTTGCGGGGCGAGTTAGTTCCCGTTGATGTCCTATCAGAAGATAAAGTCTCGTTATATGAGATAAAGCTGTTCACAGGGGTTTTGTCGGCGTTGGGGGGAACTTGTGGATGGGCTTTGTTCTGCGGCTGTGGAAGGTCATTTTTGGCGTAGAGTATTTTTATGAAATGGGACTTTTTAATATAGTGAGTGATGATTTGTAATCTGGAGGGAAGGATTAGTCGAAGCTGTAGTTTCATCAGAGTTGTGTAAAATGTTTTGTGATAAATATTTCATGATTAGAGTGATATCTATCGTTGAAAGAATTATCGAAAATTCTTTGCTCTTTTAATTAAGTTTGATACTTGTTGCGTTTCAACGAAGAATAGTCTAATGTTTCTGGTTTTCATACAGGAAACAGAATTTCCACTCATGGGCGTAGTTAAATTAAATGTTTCTTAATTTAGTAGAGCGTAGAATTCTTTCACTAACCACTCCCAGCTGATTTTAAAAGCATTCTGGCTTCTCTTGGAGTAAATTCTAGCTACCTTCGTGACACTGTGCGAGATAATGAAACACAGAGATAAAAGTAGAATCTTCATAAAACGAACACAACACCTGTTTGCTCCTTGCAATATTATATATTATCCCAAAGTCTTCTTATCTTTATACTCAGTATTAGTAGTACATTTTATAATACTAATTCATAAAAGGTAATGGCCATACAAGTTCCAGCAACTAACAATGTTTTCCAAGAATTAGAAACTCTTAAAGTAAAAATATTTCCCCAAACACTTTTCAAAATAACTTCTCGGTTTTATGTATCGAGTAGAACAATTTTAGCTTCGTGAAAATTAAAAAAAAAAATTCCTCGAAACAATGAAATTGTCAGAGAAAGTGGCATCTTCCTGTGTGAGAGGTTAATTAAGAGGGAATATTTTATCGCGCGTGTAGCATCAGATATTCTGTACATAAAAATGCGGCAGAGGAAGATGAAAGAAAGCAGGGGAAGAGGGAATATCGGGCAGCACAGGAAGCGGCTTTTCAGGCAGGTAGCAGCGACGCAACATCCGGTGTGGATAACGCCTAACAAAAGGGTATCCTTCCGTTCTCGTCGGCGAAATAGATACCGCTTTCATCGCGCTGCAGAAAGCAGATTTTTCGTCTAAAGGACGCTCCCATATTTCCTCGAGCCTCCGTGTAACAGCCTTCCCTGACAAAGTGAGCTTGTCAGCTTCGACCGAACTGCCGTGGAATTTATAACCCTTTAATGGCAAATCGAGTGAAAAACGTGCAAAGGCTGCGGCACAAAGTGCTGTGAAAATGTTGGGAATTTTTTAGATTCCTTCTCGCGTGGAATTTTTAAAGGTCGCTTTCATAGTGCACTTTATTCTCTCAACTTCGGTTGGTTCGCGTGAACTTCCGGAATGAACGTATGTCACAAGAATTTCAAATAGATAACGCAAGGAAAAATCAATTAAAATAATATACACCAATTCCCTTGAATATCCTTGCAAAAAGTTGCACAGTGGAATCTCCAACTATCTCCTTGTATTCGGAATTGTACAACTCGTGTCAGAAGAATGTACACACAGAGAAATGAGGCTAATATTTCTCAGACTTTTTCATAAAAATCTGCTTGAGTTCAGAAGTGGAAAATCCATGAGCGCGTCGGGCGATAAACTTTCCTCGCGTAATACGGAATCACTCGACTTGGTGTTCCACATTCCTCGTACGGCGTGAAAACTAATTTCGCCATATACATATATGCTCGCTGTGTTTTCAGCTGCGAACGGTTTTTCCAGCTCGACTTTGCCGCGCCATTCAATCGCGCTTCCTTTTACGTCCCTTTTCCTTTCCGCGTCTCTGTTCCGCGTGTGGGAAGTCGCGGTCTCGAGCAATTGACCCAGTTCGATCGCTTCCCGTCCCGCTCCGCGTTCTCCGTTCCCTGTCGCCTCGATTGGATTTTCCGCGCCACGAAAAAGTCCGTCGATTCGGCGAAAACAAATGAAAACGAACGCGACATCGAGTCCCTCTGAACTTCCAGGCGCATCCGGGAAAGGTTTCTCACGAGTTTCAAAGTCGAACGCGGAGATGCATTCGGAGGAGTCGACAGTGTTTGGCTGGGAGCTTCGTAGCATCCAAGTTCGATTAGATTTTGCTGGGTTGCTGCAGCGGAGTTTGTGCGATACAAAGTATCCGGGAGAAAATGGAAATACTTTCTTTGAGGGGCAACGAAAAATGCATTCTAGAATTCGTTTTTGGTGCAATGGTGGAGTTTCGAAACTTTTCTTTTCAACGATTGATTTTAATGATTTATAAAAGATTGTGAGAAATCAGGCATTATCTTTTGGCTTGTGTGATCAGGTCATGTTTGAGTAATTGTAGCTATAGATTTAGAGCAGCGTGAATATCGGATTTCTGGCTTAAAATTAATCTCAGAATTCTCGCGCGAAGTTTGTGGATGTTTTTTCTGGAACACTCGGTATAAACAATCGAGAGGCGAAGAAGCAGGTCGAGTTTGATTTATATCGTTCGAGAAAAGTTCGAATTGCGAAGAAAGCAGAGGTGAAGAGAATATTCGAGATTTAAAGAGTGGAATTTCTAATCCGGAATTGTTTAAAAAAAAATATAGAAAAGTAGCTATTTCTTTTCTAAGTACATTCGTTTCCCAAATTAGAAGTGGAAACTTGACCACGAAGATGAATTGAATCAATCTTTAAAAGTAATGAGTGCCAACTAATCTGCAATTGCAGTTTCTGCTGAAAATTGATTCAATTAAAAATTCCACGGAAATTTGTATCGTCGAAAATTCAGGTCTTCCCCACTCATAAATGCAAAAATTCAGCAAAAATCGAGCGAAATGGACGAATTACGAAATTTCTCGTTGGACGAAACATAAACGAAATTTCTGTATCGTTTTCAAATCGTATAAACCAATAAATTGCACTAGCTGCATGACGTCACTTGACATTTCGACTATTCGAAGGCGATGAAGTAATGCAACGATTAGATTAGCTCGTGTTTTACTCGTTTTTTCTCGTTTCCATTTGGACGTGGCAACGTAAACATCGTTTGAAAGTTGTGACTAATTCGACCTATATTTCGAAGTTTGCCGCCTACCCCCGATTTTTCTAAAAAATTGCTCGCCATAAATCTTTCAAGGCTTACACTTAAACAGCGTTCTTTTCCTTGCACTATATTCCTTTCATACATTTGCACACCCCTGTTACAAACCCCTATTAGTAACACTAATTTTCAGAAACCTAGTAGTAATTAATAATAAAAACTTCCATGTTCATTTATTCATTCAATTCCCCAATCTACCTTGCCTCGTCCAACGTTCTGCCACTGCAAAATTATATTTCCATGGTGCTCCACAGAAACATTAGCAGCGTACAAAATCAAAATCCTTTTGGAAGGAACGCGTTAGTGTAAGCAGCTCTAAAACGGAGTCTTAAAATATCCGCCTAATTTCGTTTCACTTCGGCGACACCCTTCCTTAGACGTATATTCGCCCCAACATTGATATCTTCTCATTAAACGCGAATAAAGTGCATTTTCCGGGTGCCCGTAATTCACCTGGACTTTTTCCTTGCCCCGGCGGCGTCGTTCCAGATTCCATTCACGTGTAAAATATTTTGCAAACATTCATTTCGCCCGAACAACGTTTCGACTTCCCTTCCATTCACGGGGTTGATTCAATTTAGCCAGCGCGGACGGTCGAGAAAGAGAAGTTGCAGAACCTGCTCTCTCTCTCTCTCTCTCTCTCTCTCTCTCTCTCTCTCTCTCTCTCTCTCTATATCCTCTCTTTATGCGTCTTCCTTTCATCGGTCGCCCACACCCCGTGCGCTACGTGATCAAGTGTGTAACGTGGAGATTTTATGACAATATCTGGGACGTGGGTGGTTGAACTTTTCACAGCCTCTTTTGATTCACTCGAGGATCCGCGGGGAATCAAATCGTGGTTAATTCTTAGAAGCGAAGATCAAGGAGGAGGCACGATGCGAAGCGCGCTGCAGCCCAGCGGATGTCCTTTCTGCGCGATATCATTTAATCGTCGGCCGGTCTATTCGGCGTGTAGAGTATAAAATATCCGCGCGTTGTGCCACCGTGCGAAGGTTTGGCACGGGTAGAATGAATATGGAAATGTCCATTGAAGTTGTTATTTGTTGGGGAGGGTGGCGTCGGGAATAAATGGGCGAAGTTTGCTCCGGGTGCAGTATAAATAATGCAAGTTCATACTTTAGGGGGGAAATTATGGCGCGTGGCGAAGTATGGAATGTAAATCGCCTGGGCATGGGGTGCACACGGGTGTCCGAAGTAATCACGCGAATTAATCTTAGGAATTAATGAATCGGCATTTCAGAAGAGGGGTGAGTAAAAAATAATTTTGGAAATTATTCGAATTTCGTGAATATGCCGCTGTTTCCTATGAACTTTAATTTCATTAAATTTCTACGAAATTCAATTGAAACATGTCTCTGCTAATAATAGAATGAAGCTTCTACTGCTTCTGGAATTGATTTAAATTATTCCCCGCACGCCTCTCTTTATTTAAGTAACTATTAAGACACAAGCATCGCGGCGAAGCGAGGAACAGTTTGCTCTCGGTTACTAATTAAATTCAACGACCGAGTAAATCCCGCAAACCGCGTCTATGGGCTGAAAGAAAGTACACCTAGCCAATTTATTTAGTGCTTGCCGCTCGAGGCGCTACTTTATCCAGGCCTGAATGCGCGTAACGAGTGTGTAAATGCGGTACCCGCGCGATCATTGAAAACCGGAGAGGTAACGCGAGTGAATGGGATAGCACGAAATCGCAAGTGTACCAGAAGCGTGTACGTGGACTATCAGGAAGGGTAATCGAGTTAATCGACGGACGCTGAGCCACTAATTAGCCAGGGACGCGGCGTAACGAACGCTGGCGAACGAAGATCCTTGGAAAGGAGACTCTGTCCGAATATTTCGGTGTAGGCGGGTTGCAATGGTGGCGGCAATCTACTCGGAGGCAAAATTCAATAAATTCTGCACACCGGTTCGAGAGAAACGATTATCAATCGCGACAGTGTAATTGAATTCACGTGAAAAGGAAGTTGGAATAGGTAATACCTGCTGCATTCGAATCACTGGCTCTCGGGCATTTCGGAGCTGATGGAATCTTAAAGTTGCGCAATGGAATTTCTTGCACCTTCGATGAAGCGTAAACGATGAATCGAAAGGGATTCTTTGCAGAGATCCAAAATAAGTTATTTGAAAAAACATAACATTTATGATGTCTGATCGTTTGTGTTTTGTAACTTTTAATTTTTGGCATCCTGCTCAGTGGTTTCTTGCCAAATTTTCTGAGGACCTCAAAATTACCATTATGCGTTATAACTTTCAACTAGGGTGTAACTCGTGAACCCGTAGAAATCAACCGTGATGACTTTATGCTATAATACATTCTATTCTTAATTGTAATTTCGAAATTCCTAATTTTGTATTCGTAATTCTACGTTATTCTTTTTATAAACGTTTTTTGTTAGGATTGTCAGTGAAGTATCCTTGAAATCGAAATAAAAATATGTACGATCACAGGTTTTTCACCGCGTCGCCGTTATTACCAGTCGCCCGTTTGCGAAACGACGCTTTGAGGTGGAGCAAAACCAATGTTCCGCGAAAATGTTATCCAACCGCGCTAATTCCATTATACGGATTTCGCGTTGCCCGCTTAATTGCAAAGCGAGCCCGCGTCCCTTTGTTGCCGAAGTGTGTACTTTCCAACGATTGTTTCAGCATCTATGGCCTTACATAATGCGTGTACGATTGTTGTGCAATCGCGCAGCTGCGCTTGCTCGAGCACACAATGAAGATGAAACATATTTTTCGCGCGTACACCAACGAATCTATACCTGACAGGAAACGTTACTTCCGTGTCGGGGTCTAATTGACTGTTAATCATTGGAAACTCATTATGCAGTGGGCATCGTATTGTTCGCAGTGAAACGAAATTGAGTTTGACATTCGTGTTTTCTTCTTCATTATTCGCTTCATCGACGAGCGTATTCTGATCAGGTGTGTTTGCTACGTCTGAGTGGTTTGGCCCACCCTTTGCAAGAGATTCAAGGGTTTTTGAATTTTTAAAAAGGGCATTTAAGAGTTTTGAAGAACGGGTGTTTAAGATTCTTTTGGAAGTGTTTCATTCTTTCATACTTCAGATACTTAGGTGTTAAAAGGGAATTATGGTTATTTTCTTCTAAGTTAGGCGGTTCTTTGAGTTGACTCAATACTTATGAATTTTAGTAATTCTTTGGCTTAGTTAAGTTTAATGATTATAATCAGAATAGGTTTAATGGTGAAATAAATTGCCCAAGAATCTTCAGTGGATAGTATTTCAATCAAACTGTCCTTTGATTATTATTGAACCACTCGAAAATATTTGTGTGCAGTTGAGTTATTTTTAAACGTATAATGAAACGAAGAAGCCACGGATTAAATAAATTGAATTCATTGGATTCGTCGTAGCTAAACGAATTAAGTGTCTTCAATCCCCTCTCCTGCAAATTTTCAATCAAGTCAGCCTTCAATTACTATTTCCATCGTAAACATTTTAAGTCTCCATGGATCTTAAAAGTCTCGCCGAGTGTTCCAGCAAGAAATCTATTAATAGTCCAAATTTATAAGACGTTAAAATAATACTTAAATCGATCCGTCACCTAAATCATAAATTCGAAGTGCTTTAACCCTCTCGGACCCCATCGCCAAGTTTCGTTCTCCAATTCAGTTGTTCCCAAAGCTCAAAAAAACTCCAAAACATAAGCGTTTCGCCACATGGGCCAAGTGTTTTCGACTTTTTCAACCAGAGCTCGGTCCAACTCGTAAATCCGTCGAACACATCGACTGTGTTTTCGGCGGACATAAATCGCGGATCGTAGTTGCAGCTGTAAGGGGAAAAGCTCTGTCTTCGCGCGCGGCTCGCGATAAGTTCGCGTCGACCTCGATAAATCAGCTTTACGAGCTTTACGTGCGAGCGGACGTGTTTCCACCGAAAGTGTCGCGCAGTCCTTCCTTCGCGTTATTACTCAAGACGTTTTCGCGACTGGGATCTGACTTCTGCAGAAGAGAAACGAGGATATCCTGGTAGCGCGAAGGAAAACACTAATGGAGTGAAACTTGAAATAGCCTCGGAAAAATTTCGTAGAAACAACATTCCTCATTTCTCACAACGGTTACCTAATTCTTTCCAGATTTAGAGCAACTGTGACAAATATCCTTGGAGTTTTAATAGAGGAGTAATTATCAGTGTTACCTTTTCCCCTTCTAGGTTGATTCGTTACTGTAATATGGGGGAACGTTGGCATTGAGGGGCAAAATTGGCTGGCGCCGAAATATATTCCTGGAAATGGGAAACGTACAAAGGACCTGACTGTGCGCTGTGCATAATGTATCGTTATTAAATCTACGGAATTTGAAATGGTACAGCGAAAGAAATTTGTTATAAATGGCCAGCCTTGAATATAGAAATAAGTAAAACATAAAGAAATTAATGATTTAAAAAGAAAAACGAATTTTGGCTGTTAATGCTTTTTATATTCACAGCTAATTAACATATATTAAAAAGGGTGATGACAACACTTTTACACCTTTTTATACTTGTAGTAAACTAGCAGAAGATGTAATGTTATAATAGGATTTTTAAAGATATATATAGATATTGTGATTTTAATGCTATACGGCAAAATGTTATGACAATCTGCTAATGTTCCCTCATATTACGGCGCATGATCCACTTTGTTGGTGTATTATATATTATTAATTGTTAAATACCAATTAATGAAGTTCTCTTGGCGTAAGTAGGTTAAAATACCTTGGAATCGCCTTAGATATTATTCCACGCCACTGAAACCACGAGGAGGATTTTATTAAACAAGCGCACCAAGCTGTGAAGTTTATTGCCAAAGATCCCGAGAATGTCCCAACAAATATTGAGGCCTGCAGCATCAGCTCCTCGGAAACGCGCAGAATTTCGCCTGCAAATGGTGCACCACGCAAGCTTTGATCGTTTCCTTGAATTAATTACTCGCCTAGAATGCGAGAATCTCGTTCCTTTATACCAGTTGCACATAATTTTCTGCAACTTCTACCTTCGTTCTTCGCGGTCCTGCCCGGCGAAAGAATTTCCTCGTTGAAAAATATCACCCTCTTCAATTAAGCTTTTGCCGCGAACCGCGGGCGTATTTTAATTTCCCTTGCGTTATTTATGCCCGACGTGGTCGTATAATTCCTATGTAGTGAACAAAAAGCAATTTTAAAGTACCTAGCTGGAAAAATGGATAAACACTTTGAACTCACAGGGGAAGAAAATTACTTGCGCTATGTACCTGATTAAAATCTGAGGGGTAAAAGTGCTTAGAGATTTGAACAATTTTAGGACGTATTCCACCTTTGAAAAATTCCATTTGTATAGGACTTTTGGATGCTAGATTTTATTAACTTTATAAGAGCTACATAGCTGTCTAAAATCTATTTATATATAGCTTTATGCATACACAAATGGAATTTTCATAAAAATCTCTTTCGATAGACCTACTGTTTGAGACTACCAAAAAGGGGACATTAAGAATAACAGATTTCTGTTTCATATTAATAGAAAAGAGTCAATATTTACTTAAACAAAGAGGTAGGTAAATGTAATCGAATTCCGTGAAGTATACCATTCAATTTCTATTGCCTCGAAGATAACACGAAGAAGAGCTGTCCACTAAGATATTACCTGTATTACACTCCATATCGCGTTACAACCTAATAATATTCCAACTACTTCATCCTCCATTCTCTTCGTGGTTTCGCCGGCATAGTTGGCCTGGCGATTTTCTAAATAATACGTAATATATTCTACACATTCTTCAACGCTGTCCAGAGGGAGGAAGCTTTCTTTCATGGGAGATTATTAAATGGGATAGTTTAATTCCGAGTTAAGTCCTCGCGCAGGAGACCGGCAGTCTGGCGAATTTCGAGCTCAAAGGCCGGATTTGAGATTCTCCCCAGGATTAAAGGCTGTTCCGCCGCGGACGACTATTCGCGCCGACGTTTCGTAAAAGATATAGGGACGCTTAAAATAGAGAGGATACGAGGCGCTGGACGAAGTGGCTTTTAACGATGAACCGAAGCCGAGAAATCGCCGAGACTGTGGCATGATTAAAAGGGGGAAGGCCGTGCAACTTTCCTTGGTCGTTATATTCGCGAAAAATTATTACCTTTTGCTTTTGTTTAAAATTCATGGTAAAACAGCAAGCTCGTTTATTAGAAATATTATAGTGGCAGCGAGACTAATTTTCGAGATAAATTCTCACGTCGCTTACGTTCTTTTTTTACAAGCCTGAAGCAGTAGTAGATTATCGAAATTTAAGGATAGCTTCACTGGCAGTTGTAGATCAGCTTAATTACTTGTCGAAGCAAAAACTCGAATACTGCAAAATTTCAGAAATATTCCATTTCTTTGGTTGATTAGAAAATATTAAAATTTTATTTTTCCCTCGAAAATACTTATCTATATTTCCCAACTGACTGATGGCAGCAGTAGTCATTAGTACACCAAGTTATATTAATTATTATCAGGCTAATAAGAAATTCAAAGAATTCGGAGTTCTAAAACCACTACTATCCCAAATCTGTAATCTCCCTTTCGTCCTTGAAACTTCGCAAACTTTCAAATCCCCACAAACGTGATCATTTAATTACTCAAGGCAGCCTTCGCAGAATCTTCTCCCTCCGAACACCTTGCAATAAAAGTCAAGCATCCGGACGATACGCCGCGAAAAAATAATAAAATCTCGGGATCAAGTGACAGAAGGTAGAATCACTCGGCTCACCTGGACCAAGGATACTGCACTGATTATTATCGACAGTCATTTTCTCGAGCCCGACGTGTTAATATTTATTATTATTCCGCTGCTGTCAGCGGCAGCTTTTCGACCAGCGCCGCGAATCCACGGCGATTTATCGCGATGCGTGAAGGGCAAGTTTCACGTAGGACGGGTCCGAGGATTACCGTGCAAGGATGAAATCAGGAGCGCGTTATTCACGGTCGTTCAACGAGAAACACCGGTCTTCGCGGCGATCGTAAAATCATGTATCTGCTCTTTTGCTGTTCCGCCGTGCTTCGCGTTCAGCCGAGTTCAGCCCGGGCCGGTGTTTTTCCAGTATACAGTTCCTCTGCTGGGTGCAAATCGGCCGATCAGTCACGATACCCAGATGGATATTCGTTCCGTGGCCATCGCGATTTATCTCTGGTATCGGGAGATAAGGCATAGATTGCGACGTACGGCTTGTCATTCGTTGAGCAAGAGTAACGCGCGCGATTTCTTTTGTACCAGTCGCTGGAGATACCTTCGGGATTAATGGCAGAAGTGAAGGAGAGGGAAAGTGAGTGGCCTGTTCAAATTAATTTGTGAACACGGTGCTTGGATTATCGAACGGTCAGATTTTAATGCGAAGCTCTATCGTTTATTACGCGACATTACGTTTATGGACCAGAAATTTTATTGAAACTTGTTCAGTTCTCAGGGACTTTAGAATAAGTAAGGATTACTAACCAATGTGAAGAATATTTTTAATATTGACGAAAATGAAGGCATGAAGGTATGGTCTCGACATTTCATAGATCTTGTAAATGATAGCGATTATCGCAATTAGCTCGAGTCGATCCGCTCTGAATTACCACGACTAACGAACACGCCGCGTTAATTAGTTCCACGAAATTTATCCAGGTGCCTTCTTCTATCCAGACGATCTAACGTTGGTCTATCGAGGGGAAGCAACGGCACGGTTCAGAAACACGCGCGGAAAGCACCCTAAGTTTGATGCTGCAGTTTTGGACATTCAGTGAAATCGTGGCCACGTTTGCATTGTTATTAATAAGGGACTTCTGAGGTCATGATCGAGCCTATTAATTTTTCAATTTCTTTAGAATTTCACGTGCGCCGTTTAATTAGTAATTCCCTTGTCAGGATGTTAATTGATTTTTCCTCGTAGAGTAAAGAAATTTACCTAATTAGAACACGAAGGAGTTAAAATTGTACGTGGCTCTCGAACGATTCCAGAAGTAAAACTCAGCAAATGTTATCCGTAGGTTTAAAATCACGCCGTCTCGATGTCGTAAATCTTTCTCTCGAACATCGGGCTCAATATAATTGCTCTGTTCCGATGAGTGCCCTTAACGATCCGCGCTCTTGTTTCCCGGAGAATGATTAACGAACCAGTTTTCGATCGTCGAGGAAACGACGAAAAGCTCTGGTAAATGTAATAACAGTTCACGTGCACGATAAGATTTATAGGGGGTTAACAACGTGTGATCGAACGAACGTGGTTTTGTTAGATGAATCGGCGAATTCTGTAGGATTGTGTATCGGGAAGGCTCTTGCCATTGGTTATTTCACGGTGAGAATTAATCCACAGACTTTAGTAATATCCACAAGTGAGAAAATTAAAAAATATCTTTTTTCCAATGTAGAGTAATTCACGGATTCGTTGAAATAAATTCGGAAGATTAATTATCAAAGCTACTAGGTTACTTTTTCCCTCTTATCTATCACATTTTCAATTTTCCAATTTATTTGCGACCTACTCTTTCGAATTCTGAGTCGAAACATAAAATATCACAGTTTGAAATGAATTTAGGTGATCGTTCATAAAAGTTTCTACATTCACTATTATTAAATAATTTTCACCAACACGTCCAGTCCCTCTCCAATACAGCCAAAACGAGTGTCGCGGAAAAGGAGCATCGAAACCGAAAGGGACGTCCAGAAGATTTATTTAGCGACGTATAAGTGCGATAAACGATTCCTCGTTTTTCTTTCGTTTTTACAAAACACCCGGGGATCCAGTGTGATCTCGGACCTAATTAATATTCCATTCACCGTAAATTATTCGGATCGTTAATTAGCCCGGTGAAATTAACGAGCGCCGATTCTCGCGAGCGGGATTCGTGTTTCTCGCGCCTTCCTGCTGCGCCACGTGGTCCCTTCATGGAAATCGAAGTTTACGAGCAACAGGTGGTTAGAAGGAATATCATTACCGCGGCATTATATCGAAGTCCGCTCGTAATCGCGGCCCTTAACGCTCTGCGACTGAATTTCTTGGTATAAATCGCGGGGACGCTGGTCGACAATCAAGCTGTCAATAAATATCGATACGCGGAGAGTAATTCAAAGCAGTGAAACTAGAAAAAATACGAAATCGTGCGTAGAATACGCAATAAGACGGATTAAAATGAGAAATGCAGATGAACATTTTTGCAAAATGTGAATTCTACGAAGCATGCGTTTTGAGTGTTATTTGACCCGCCACTAATATCTAGGACAATGCAAACTTGTGTGCTATGCGAGTGCTTTAAGCGAGTTTAACACTTTACAAAATACTTTCTTCTTTCAAGTATATTATTTCTTAGCTCAAGTATAGTTTTATTAGCTTCCGTTTGAAATTTCTATGAAATCAAATCTCAAAGTCAAAACTGTTTTATCATTGAAAACTTGTGCTTCAAAATTTGGAAATATCTCGAAACAGTTCAGTACTGCTTGCTTAAAATGTTGACCCACTCATTTTCGCTCCATATTTCAAAATACTTCCAAACTGGACTTCACGAATTAGGTACTTCCTTCCTCAAAATATTCTGCAGTTGCTATAATATTTCAAATCCCTCCGTAGCCAACTTTCCTCGATTCCGCGAGAAGTTATCTTCGAATATTCCCAAGAGACGCCAGAAAAGCAAATTGTGAACTATCTCACCGTCGAAAACGCTTTCCGTTCGGAGTGCCAAAAATGCTTTCTATTCGAACGCTGTTCCTCGGAGCTGCCGTGCCAATTCACGCTGAAAATATTACTGTGCGCGTTGAATCGAGCAACCGGTCGCGCATCGCCGCAACAGACGATACCGCGATGCCTCGAGAGCTGAAATCGAAACTTATCTTTCTCCCTTTCGGTCTTTAATTACGAGCTAGTCTGACGGCCTATTTAAAAAGTGCACCACGCCCACGCACACCTACGAGCCGCGACGCGTGCATAAGCGAGCGAGCCTACACACGCCGGCTGGCATAAATTATATCCAAGTCGGTTTGACCAATCGCGCGGGCGCTGGCGCGCGATTAATACTTGCAAAATAATTGCGAGTACGCGAAGCGGCGTGGATGCGATTCCTCGGCTTCACGGGCGATTGGAAGACGTTGGGAAACGATCGTTCCAGGGGATTGTTACGTTTAATAGAGCTCTAGACCATGCAACATAATTCCCTGAGGGATGATAAAGATTCGCGCGATGTGCTTAATGAGGTGTCATTTTTGAGAAATTCAGAGGCGTGTAACTGAATACCTATGGAATTTAGGATATTTGAATCTGTAATGGATCTGCTTAGATTTTCAGGGCTTGTTAACCGCAAGAATAAGAAAAAATTAGATTCGAAAGCCCTGGGACATCAAATTTGTATAATAGAGAAATTTTCTGAGAAAATTTAATTCTTTGAAGCCTATCGCGACCCCCTTGAATTCTACAATTTTCAAAGGTGTGAGAATAATTTCTTAAACATTATACGAAGAAACAGATGTCCACAGTAGAATCCTCTAAATAGGTGGAAAGTTTGCGAGGAGTTCGTGGAGTTCTTGGGCCACGTTACACTTTATTATCTGGAAACGGCACATCTTCAATTGTTGCCTATCTGAAAAAGGCTATCGAGGCATTCCTCTATTACATATCTCCGTGGTATAGCAGCGTGCAACCGCGATCACGCGATCTGCACTCCCGATGCACCTCATTGTGCAACACGTTACTGCCAGATGGCCCAGAAATTGTGGGCCGCACGGTCACGTTGATTTATTCCACCGTTGTTCGTAGCTAATCCAGCTCCTCGCCTAGTATCCATGATTCCCTATTACGCGGCTGTAAAGGGGGGCCTTCGTCGCAGTTGCACTTTCGATTCACCGGCGAACACGTGAACCATATACAGGTGCGGTAATAACCGCTAATGAAAATGTAGACACGACCTTTTTACGAGGCTGATTAATCCCCAATGAATCGCGGAGAAGTGTTAGTCATCGCAAGGGGGGGACGGATGGAGAGTGTTTACAATGGAAGGGTTACGTAACGCTGATTGATGGATCGTTTATTAATGGCTCGGTCTAATTCCACTAACAGACACTGGGATTATATAATTACCGCAGTGTTTGTTTTGCTCGATTGCCTGGACGACCATCGATCGAACTTCGACACTCTGGCTAGTTTTGTCGTGGAATTTTTCATCTTGGGCGGGATGATTTTCAGATTGCGATTGGCGGTTGTTAATAGGATAGTCGTTCTGGGTATTTGCGATGTTCGGTGATTCGTCGCAGATTGTTTGTATTGCGAGAGATTTTTATGATAGTATGTGGAATTCTGAATTGTGATCAAGCTTGATTAATGTTACGCGTAGTTTGTATTAAGGAAAGTTTAAGGTAGCGAGTAGTGTTTTTATTTTGATCGTAGGAAATGTGGAAATTGTAAGTGAACTGAATTTCTGCAGAAAATCTTATATTATTTATAAGAATAGATTAAACAATTTGTTTTGAATCGGTGACATGATGCGACGTAAAAAGTAATTTAATAGATATAGCCCTACTACGCCGCATCGTTAGCTACAAAATAACAATGCGGGGGCTATAAATAACTGAGCGAGAAAAACAAAACTGCGTAACTGAATCAATTATCAATAACATCGTAGGTTTGCGGTTCACACGGAGAACATAATCAACTAAACATAATTAATTAATCACAATTATTATCCTATAATACACTACATGAAACAAAATCTAGATATTAGAAAAAAAAAACAAAACTCCTCAAACTTCCAAAACACCCAAAGTTCCCTGTCACCTCAGAATTTCGGATTTTCTATAGTAGCTTAACAAAAATACACTACAATTTTCAAATATAAGAAACGTTCGCAAATTCCAGCTTCTTCCTCCTCTGCCGTATTCCAAAATAGAATCAAAAGATTGTCAATTAATACCCACGGACATCGCGGGTCACCGATGACCCACAGAACGCGTCAATACTAAGATCAACTTTTGAAACCCTTTGAATTTCGCCGGAGCAGTCACAAAATATCGAAAAGCCACGAGAAGGTCGCCCGCCGTGTCGCCATTTTGGAGAACGTTGCACTCGAAGCCGCGTCCACCAGCGTCGCTCGACGGTTTTGATTTTCTTTGCAGGTGCGAACTAGAGCGAAAAGAAGGGAGCACGAGGAGGTTGGCCGCGAGCTGCGCCCACGCACCTGTGCCTAACGATCGCGCGTAGTTAGCCGTTAATTAAGGCTTAATTAGCCAGGGGCGGGCAGCTCGCGAAAAATGCCACCGCACTCGGCCCACCTCGGTCCTACTTGACGAGGAGAGGACCTTCGTTAGAGGGCCCGTTTCGAACAAAAGAATAATCGACCCAGAAGATGCACAACGTCTCGACGGAGGGCGCCTCGCCCGGTGGTCGACGACTGTCGCGCAGTTTTCACTCCTGTCTACGCGGAGCTGACCACGACGATCTCGAATCAGGTAGCTTGATTGAAGTATATTCCGAACCCCCTTCGGGGGAGTCGATTGCTGGCTGGCCACTGTGGGCTGCGGTGACTGTGTTTCCGCGGCTCGAATTTTTCTTGATCTTTCGGTCCACCGTGAGCGTGTGGAGCGAGTAATTTGCTTTTTGGTGTGCGGTGGTGGTTGAAGGAAAGCTCGGGTGGAGGGGACGAATGCGTTAAGGTAGGCTCTCGCCTAGACTCGGCTCATTTTATTTTTTCTGTGCTATTTTTTATTCATGAAGAGGAGCAGGGAATGTTAGAAAACAGCTTTATCGCAAAATTAAGTTTTAATACTTTAGCCCGCCAGTAAAGAAACAAGGTTCAATGAATTTATCTGCAGTCTTTATAACATGAAGCTTACACTTTAATTAGACACCAGAAAAAAATAAATAAGAAAATAATAATTGTGGTACATTATTTTAACATTGTTTCAAATTTGAACAGAGCAGCATACTCAAGCAAAATAATAAATAAGGTTGAATTTGCGAAATCACGAATTTTAGACATTCCCTGCTTTTCCCTTTACCCTACATATTTTGTCAATTTGACTCACGTTACGTTCCGCCTCGGTGCGACTCCGATCGGCGGAGCATTCCTCGATAATATTTTGAGGAAGAGAAGCGGTGCGTTGAGAGAGCCTACCTTTAGAGTTTGATTGGGAGGAATTTTTAATGTAAATGTTGCGTAGAATCAGGGTAAATAGTGGATAGTGTTAATTGCGTGTGTTTTTGAACTTTCTGTTGACCATAGCCGTGTGTCGAAGGTATGGTTCTGAATGCTCCAGGCACTATCATATTATGACTGTTTGAGTGCTCTATTTTTGGTTGTCTTTGTATAAATTTGACGATATTCGCTGTTTGTACCTCATGCAGAGGGGTACACCAACTTGGCGTTAAAAAATGGATCCTCTTTATTGCGACACAAAGTCGGTGACGTAGTCTTGAGAGGGCAATTGATTTTGTTTCGTTTACAAAAGAAGGCAGCTATCAAATTAATGGTAGCATTCAGACGTAGTGGTTGCTAGTGACTCTGTGTGTTCTCATTACTTGTAATGTATCTTGTGTGGTACGCTCTGAATGCTCACTGTTAACCTACTGGGTGTCTCGTCTCAAAGCGTGGTCGGGGATGTAGGTATCGTCCATGAAAAGGATAGATCGATGCGTTACTGTATAAATATTGTATATCTACTTTTTGTGAAATTGTGGAATTATGTATTTCTTTAGTTTTATTACAAAGCACCCTTGCAGTTTTAAAACTGTTCTTCACGAAAACAGTAAAGATAGACATACAATATTTGTGCATTTAAGGGGAATCCTATTTTTGGGGGGGGGGGGGGGGGCTAGAAACATATCAAAATCAGGGAATTCTTTCCGAAGAAACTAGCGATTCGATTCATCTGAAATTTGGACGATGTTTTTATGTATCTTTGAAGAAGTTGCAGCTTTTTTCTATTAATTTTCAGACCGTTTCGCGATGGTCGATCACGATTACCTTCTATATTTCTTATTAAAAATTAATTTAAAGAAAACTGCAACTTCTTCAAAGATGCGTAGAAACATTGTCCAAATTTAAGATAAATCGAATCGCTAGTTCCTTTTAAAAAATCCCCAATTTTGCTGTTTTTAGGCAGAAAAATAAAATTTCCCCCTTAAGCTATCGATATAATAGTAAATTCGCAGCGGTGGTGAGGTGTGCAGACATAAATGGGATTATTACGGTTATGCACGGCAAATCATACTTATGTATAATTGAGCTTCCGATACCTGAGAAATCCTACTTGCCAAGAAACTTTTACCCCCAGTCACCGAGCTCCTTTCATTACACTCAAACATGAAAGACGAATTCAAGATACCTCTTTTTTAAAAATCCGAACACTGCACCCCACACAATTGTCCGTATCTTTGAATCCAATAGAGGTATTCAAATGCTCCCTTTCTCTCGCAGCAAGGCACTATACAATTACTTTGAAATAGGTTCCTCGAAGAGAATTCTCTGAAATCGCAATTTAATCTACTACTCTCGTACCTGTGGCCAATTTAAACGCCACTTCTAGGTTTGTAGTTGTCGCTAGTTCCGTTGCTCTCCTTTTTGTGGCAGAGATTGGATGATTCTGAGCGCGGTGCGTAGGATAGCGCAAGATTTACATGGCACGTAGGTGACACGTATGCAATGTTACGTGCCTACGCTCGTTAAAACCGCGCTTGCACTTTCCCATAAAAGAAAACCTCTCGCGGGGAAAAAAAGAGAGCAAGCTGCAGTTGGCCACTGTTGCTACAGACGCGTTTCTAGACAAAGTTTCAGAGCGTCGAGAGCCTGAGTATAACTGCCACGTTGCTTGAAGTTCGGCGTCGATAAATAATTCGACGGAACACTTGTGTGCAGAAAATAGAACAGATTCCCTGGTGTTCGATCACAGTGCTTCAATTAATTAAATATAATAGCTTTGTGAATGGGAAGACACTATAGAAAACTGTTCCTATTTTTCACACAATATTACGTAAAAGTAATGAAACTTAAAGTGTAGATTATTGCTCGCGGAACATCGCGCTTAGAATATATTTAGTGAAATGCTGGAAGCAATTTTTACACGATATTATTTGTATAGGAAGTCAAAATATTGGTGCAGCGTACAAGTTGTTATAACAAGCCATGAAAATACAATTTTCTGCGTCAACAAAAACATCCTGTGCATCGAATAAAATAAACTCGACATTTATCCACTGTTTGGAGAAAGCTACTAGGCAACATTTTCTTTCAAAGGAACAGAAGAAAATAATAATATTTACGTCGGCCAAATAATTCACGCGAATATACTGCACCGTTGAACCAGAACGTCTGACGGCCACAAATCTTGAAGGCGCGTCTTAAAGGTTTTAACGAAACAAACGTCCGAAAATAATTTCTATGTGCCACTTCGCCAGACGACTGGTGACACAGAAGTATCGCGGAGGCGTCCAAAAATTCACCTCCAGGCAGCGGGGTCTCTTTTAGTCTCTGGGGCAGCCGAACGGGGGGTAATTTTCCTCCAAAAATAGACCGAAAATTCAGACTGAAATTCTTTTTGACAGAGAACTTCTTTTTCGAAGAAATTCGATTTGTAGTATTTTTTTTTTACAGAAGTATATTTGATTTTAATTTTTCACTACAGTCATTTTATTATGGAGTAGATTTAACTGTACATTTATTTTCTGTGAGTAGATTGAGAAAATTACTTACTTTCTAATGTGACCTTAAGCAGAGTTAGTGAGAGGGATAAATGTTAATCTGAAACGGAGGAATTTTGAAGACGTCATAAATTATATATCACTATCCAGTGAAATGAATATAAATTTTTCAGATTCCCAATTATTAATTTTATTGCATAATGTATTTCTGTGATCCTTAAAAAGGCTCGTATAAGTTTGACCCTCAATTTCAAAACCAGTTATGACACACTGGTTCGATAAATTTTGTTCGAAAAGATTGCTAGAATTCAGGTGTTTGTAGCAAGTTTTTTTAAAACACGATGCACTGGATGGTGCGAAATATTCATCATGTCTATAAGTAAAGAAATAAATGAAACATCCCTCCCAAACATATCACTAGCTTAAAAAATGTAAAAAACAAATTACAAGATATCACTTAAGAGCCACAAAAATATCTGTCAACAAAAACATCTGGTATTATCATCTGCGCCATATCTCTCACCTACAGATGCTTCGATATTATTCCTGAAATCTACATTAGTGGTAAAAAAAACCTAAAAACCCACATTATTACGTATCTACATAAATAATTTGATCTACATTACTACCACTAGCCTATTTTGGCAACCCCTAATTTATGGACACAAATTTCAAGATATACACTGCCGTCCATAAGTATTAGAACACCCGCTGTATTTATAATAATAATAATAAGACGTCTATATTACACCCAGAAAAATATAATATACAAAAAAACAGAATACCTGCACTAAATGTGATATTTGATAGAGATTGAATACTGTTGATCGTTTTTATTTCTAGCCTTAATTTAAAATACGAAATAAAATAAAATTTGTTAGAGTCCTCCAATAAATTACAACATTTTTCACAATTATTCCACCTAGAATAGGTGTCCTAATGCTTATCGTAAATGCAGTGTAATTCTTTCCGACGAAACCTTCTCATTTCTGTTACCGTTCGCAGCTGAAAATTACTTTGTCACTACCGTACCATCTAATTCCACGAACACCGAAATGTGCCATCGGGAAATAGCGTTTTCTAACGATCCTCGCGCCCCACCCTGCGCATTTTCCTGAGCGCCTACGTGAGGCGTATTTACAAGATGCCTGGCGCGGGCTGCAAGCTTAACCGAGGGAGGTCGCGTTAATATTTACTTTCATACACAGCCTCCGCACGCTGCAGTTGGCTCTCGACTGTATCGTGTTCGCCGTCTGCCAGGGAACAGGATCCCTCATGGATCGATCCAGCGCCCCGATCCCGCAGTGCCACTATTTATCTTTTCGCGGCACGATAATTACCGTCAACCAGGACTTTCGTGCGCCCTCCCTCCCTGGCCCCTCTTCCGCGCGCGCGACTTCATCACTCATGAATGGATCCGTGTCTCCGCACGGCGATTTAATTGACTCCGGACTGTCGCTGGAACTCGTCCAGACGTTGCACTTTTTACGCGGGCCGCGAGTGCTCCACTTTATCACCGATGGACTTCAAAGGGTTCGAAGTAATTCTCCTGCTCCCTTCTCAGGCGAGCGTTGAGTCTTTGTGCTTCGGTGGCCGAGCGTTCGCTTTTAGCGAGCTGGTTGAGTAGTGGGCAAGAAAGACGCCGTTGACCTTGGACGGTTAATTAACGGTTAATATGTGAATCGACTAAGTACTCGAGTGAACGCGTTCGCCTCCTGAGAAATCTACCAGGCGATTCTTCGTCCGGAGTGGCATATTTCGGTGTGAATCGGCCATTGTGCTCCAGCGGATACCTACTCCGTTCCCTAGTCGAACGGACCTTGACGCAATTTGCGGGATCAACGTCGATGGAAAGGTGTCCAGTGAGTGGTACGCTTTGATCCGAGATCGAGGAATCGGTTTGCCCAGGAGAGTTCTACGTGGGTAGTGAATATATCTGCTTTCGAGTTGCAATATTCATTTGGAATCAGCTAGAATCCGCCCAGAACTGACCACTCTGAGTGTTGAGACAAGTTGCCGATGTAATCGGCAGGGAATCTTTCCATCGGCCCAAATTTCAGGATCGGTATAAAGTTTTTGTTTTATCGCTCCCGTCGTTATACGCGAAACAGGCTTTCTCTGGAGGAGGTAAAAAGTCCCTGCGATTGCTTCAGACCATTAATAAAACATCTCGAATCTGTTCTACGATGTGTGAAGGACAATGAGGTAGTGACTTCATCGTTTCCATGATTAAACGAGCGAAACGGAACAAAGAGCGACTCGTAACACGGGGGAGCGATGCAACAGCCTGTGGAACAGCGGATTTGAGGCTTCTTCAGTCCGATAGATTTATTCGTGGATGATCTAATAATTGCCGAAGGACGGCTGGCTTGCATGGTTATTGGCCGACTAGTAATTAGGGTGCGTCAGCAACATGAGAATCCGATACGTGCCGCAGGATATTGGAAATTGTTACAAGCGTACGTTGATTTCTTTTTGTTTCTATACGTTCATCCAGTTTATACATTTTTTTTTATCGGGCAACAAGTCGATTTAAAATAGTATCTATTGCGTGTAATGTAAAAGAGTATTTTTCGCGTGGGATGGCAGCGTGGGGAGGAAGTTATAAAAGGGGTTTCGTAGGTTATTCCTGTTGATGTGGTATGTATATTTTTTATGTTGCAAAATAGATTAGATATGTATTTAGACCAGTGCAGTAAGGAACTCAGTTTAGCTGGATTATGGTAGAAAATAAATGGCAGGGAATCTTGGCTCGTGACTTAACTTTTTATTTGATTATTTTAACGTGTTGTTACTTTAGAGTACTTGTTTCGTAATGTATGGTTAATTTGAAATCGGATTGTATTGGAAATTGTAATTATTGGATCTTGTTTCGGGGATTAATTGAATTGGAGTAATCTTCAATGTGGAATTGGATTTTTCGAGTACTTTAATTATGGATATTGGGGGTAGTTATTTTAATTTTGTCGATTGTAATTATTTGATATCAGTCGTCATTTGAATTTAACGAGATTGCGAATTGTTTACTAAATTTTAGCGAGGAATTGTAAATTAGCTGATTAATTATAAATTATAATTTAGGTAGGAAATTTTATTAGAGAAGTTTAATTTAAATGCCGCTACAATATAATATTGTTTATTGGGATGTAAATGCAAGTGGTGAACACTTGGAAACATATTTCTCCGTAAATTAATAGAAAAATGTTCAAATAAGTATTAAATTGTTGTACATTAGTTTAAATATCAATGCTTATCTGTATTCTTCGCGAAGCAGTAAAATTATAGCCCATCATCTTTCTATTACTTTCAAGGTAAGAATACAGTATTCCACGGAGGAGATTATTATCAGTTCACTGAAAAGGCTATTTTCTACAGCGTGAAAAAAAAATAGATTTCCTTTTGCTTCGCATTTAGACTTTCTTCATCGATAGTTAAAGCAGCAAGACATTAAGCTCATTAAAGAAGGCTCTAAGTTCACGCTTCGTTATTCGACTTAAAAGAAGCTTACTCAACTTACCTCGTTTATCGTTCAATTGTTTCTTTCTTTGAAGAATACTGAAGCTAACTGTGGAAATCGTTGGAACCTACTTTGTACAAAGAGGATGAAAAAATCGTCGTCCCTGCGTATGTGTACTAAACTTAAAACTAAACACAAAGTCACAGGGACTTAAGATTTTAAATGAACCAACATAAACAATTGCTTCATGCACTAAACATCCCCAACAACAACCCTCAATTAAACCCACAAGCCTCTCATTCCCCAAAATATTATCAAATTTTACTCAACATTCCATTTCAACCCATCCTAAATATTAAACTACGTGTGTTGCTTATTAATTATTAGTATTACTTCCACAAGAAGATAAGTAAAAATGGACGAAACCCCAAAACAGAAGAATTTGAAAAAAAATCAGCTCAAGAACTACAAAGATATCATCGCGAATATACGCAATAATTTTCACCCAAAATCTCGATTTCGTGCACCGGAATTGCTTGCTACTCGTGAGCATTCAGAAAACAGGAAAGAATCGAAGCGCAATGGCGGTAGAATCGGAAGAATGCCAGATTGAAGTTCGTCTGAAGTATCTGTAAAGGTTCTCGTGGGCACAAAGCACGATGATCGTGGTATCGAGAGTAACAGGATCGCTGCACAGGCCAATTTTATTGATCCATCGACTGTCGGAGTCGTTGTTCTCCCTTTTCGCTGGCGCATTTTTCATCCCCTAATTGTGCAGTCTCTTTAATAGCCGCCAAACTGGCAATTAACTTGTATCCAGGGATCCACCCTCTCCCCCGTTCCTCGTTTCTGATCGCCAGTTCCTCTGCTGGTCCGGCTCGTCCTCCTTCCCGCGCTCCGAAGGAGCGGGGCAAAAGGAGCAGGGAAGGACGAGCGAGATAAACCCGGTGGCCATAGAAATTCATTTCCATTCTCGAGGGGAATTAAGCTGCACAAACGTCCAGGTCGAAATATCAGCTCGACGCTGGCTTTTTATCGGCTCGCCTCTGTTTTACGCGGTAATAACGCTAATTGAATCGATCCGGCTCCTCCTGCCAGCCCGCGCCGGCTCTCGATTCGCTCGCCCGCTGGTTTTCGCGCGGAAATTCAGTGCCCCGCCGTGGTTGTGTCGAGTGCGAGGCGGCTGAACATAACGTTGCACGTTCTGAAAAACGGCTGATCGGTCGCTGTCGGCGTAAGTGTGTTTGCGCTGAAAAGCCTGGAATCACTCGTGCTCCTGTCGAGTAGGCGGCCTGATTTCTCGCACGCCACGTCAGACCGAAATATCTAGGCAGTGTGCACTCTTCCGTAGGCATATTTTCGATGCTAGAGAATGGAGGGATTGTTCGGTTGTTCGTTGACCGAGAATTCCATTCTCTTCTTAATAGGAATTTAATTACCTATGCTTTGGCGTATGATTAGATTTCTGTGATTTCTATTTTACACTAGATACTGTCAAATATTCTGGACAGTGCATAAAAGTTAATCTCAATTCAAGAATTTCATTGTGACTTCGGAGAGCACACTGGTGATTGCACTAGTTGCACTGATTGGCAAGACTGATCTGTAAAAATGGTACCCATGCCAGTGAACCTGTTAATGGATTCTCTAGGGCTGTACAATCTCTCTCGTAAAAAACTGAAACATGTGTACCTATAAGGCGAGTATCTTCATTATAGACTATATCGATTTTATTGGCCAGTTGCTTCTATTTTTAAATGAGCGCGTTAAGCAGGAGAGTTGAAAATTGACACTCAGAATATTTTACCTATCAATTTACCCCGTGTTTGATGTATCATCGCATCCATTACTGATCCCATCGAGTGGAAATTATTTACTGCCATCAGAAATCCATCGAGCAATATTATTATTCAGTGAAGCTTATCGATAATCACAGCAAATGTATTCGTAGAATAATAAATTGTCGTGGAAGGGAAGTCTCTTTGAAATACACGAATCTGCCTGCAGTTTTCTGGGGTGGACTCGAATTAGGAGGCAACGCGTTCGTGCAGCCTCTGATAGAAACTTGAGCAACGACGATTCCCGTCGGCCTTTTCGCTCCGATTTCGTCGGCGCAATCGTGTTATTATTGAGCGATTGTACGGACGTGTTGTGCATGGGATATCTGGTACAACAGGAAGCGAAGCACGTGTCTCGAATTGCTCGTGAAAGCCAGAGATTCGCGCTGAAATGTCAAGGAACCGAGCCATCCGATCGTCGGATAGCATTTCAGTAGTGAAAATTCGCGTACGGTAGTTCGCGTATTTTTAGTGTCGAAAGATTGAGGCGCGAGCCAACGTTTAATTATACGTCTCATTACTTTTCCTTTTATAGCATCCACAATGGTAAAATTCAATCTAGCTTCCGAGGATAATCGAAATTGTTGGTCTGCATTTGTACGTTCCTTTCAACTCAGACGTGAAATGTTTTTGTAATTTAATATCGGTTAAGGTAATCGGATATTGGTAAATGTCGAACGTGGTATTGGTGGATGCAAATGGAATTGGTTATTTTTAAATTCAGCATTTCAGAAAGATATTGCGAGCAATGTGTACGTTATTTCCTCTGCGTGCAGACAAAGTAATTATTTCGGAAGTTTTTAATTCATTGCTGCATTATATCCATGGATATATGAATATTTTATTCCCAAAGGTAATTAGACAAACAGTAGTTTCTTTAGAAAATCGAAGGAAATGTAATTGCTAAAGTCAGCCATGCTAAACCGTACTTAGTCATTAAAGTTAAGTAAGAGTTTAATTATTTATTGATCACTTTGAGGACTCTGTTACGGTAGTCAGATATCAAAAGTTCACTCAACTGGAAACCATTGTGACATTTCGATCACAGATTTACATCGTACATTTGGGCGAATACTCGATGGATAACAGTGAAATTTGATCCCAGTAGAGGTTCTAATTGAAATTTTCCCAATGGGCCAAATGACAAAGGTCTTCCTGAGAGTTCAAGAAAGCGGCTTTCACGCGTGCAATTTCTTTCGCCGTAAGAAAAGGCATAATTGGACGTCTAATCAATCATAAGCAGGAACCAGCAGTTTCTAAAGGCTGAAAGTAATTGATGAGTTATGATCCAAAAGCTTGTCGAAATCGACGTCCTGGATGGAGCTCGTTATCATTTGTCCCTTGAGGAACGATGGTAGTCGCAAGGTTCAGCGATCCATAAAAACTTTGTCGAAAGCCTTATCCTCTTATAAAACATGGTAATTGATGGATAGTTGTCTCAGATTTTCCTACATTTCATTATTACATTCAATAGGCTACTTATTACTAGAGACTACCCACTACGAACTCTTGGCATTCACTATTACGAGAGTTCACAAAATTTAATCAAATCTAACAGCACAGATCTGTATATCATAAGTCATCTAAACACTAATTAATCCTCTAAAAAGGTAATAATAAATATTCCTCTAACAAGAATAAATTCTACGTACTTATTGTTTACACTGTTTCACGTTGCCTCAGCAGGATTCATTTTTGCGGCGTTTTGAAAAGGGCAAAGTATATAAAAGAGGAGATAATGCCACTTCTGTAGCAACTAATAGCGCAGTTAGCAAATTATCGGGAGGAATAGCTGGGCAGGGAGTGACATTAAATTGTACGTAAATATCAGAAATTGGCTGATAATTGACTGCTCCGAATTTTACGATCTCGTTCACGGTAATCTACATATAGATTATGTTCGTAAAGTTCTTTCCATGTTACTCGCAATCGATGCCCGTTTCGAAAGCGGGATACGAAGGCGGCGTGCGTGGAGGTTGCCGTGTGCGAGCGCACTCAGTGCTCGCCTCGTACTTCGATAAACAGCAATCGGGTTTAACTCGCGGGCAAAATTGCACGTCTCTTCCAGAACTGGAAATTCCTACCAGAACGTAATTCGATCGCGCGTTCGTGACTCTATTAGGAAACTGTCGCCCCTTTAATAAACCGCGTGCACCGTGCGCATTCCTTCCCTCGTCTCGGTATTTTTATATCGCGATGCATCCCCGTAAAGAGTGGGGGGACTAATTCGTAAATTTAGGCACCGACGAAATTCAGCTGCAATTGTGGGTGGGCTGGGAATTTAGCAATGGGTCATATTTCGTTTTTGAAGTTGATTTTATCAGTCAGAGGACTTGAAATTTTCAAGCATGATTTAAAAGTATTTGAATATATTCGGGGGAAAGGCAATTTGCATAATAAGAGTTTACTAATTAACTTGTACGGTTTTTTTTTATTATTGAAAATTAATACTTGTCAGTGATAATTGAATGGGGAAGAAAACATATTTGTAAAATACACTAAGACGATACAGTGTACAAGGTACACATCCAATTTTGGGTTCCTTTATTTATTCAAGTTTCACAAATCTGCTAATTTTTTCCTATTACTCCTATCATTATTATTATCATTCGAAAAGCTCGCAATCATTACCTCTTCAATCTTAACGCACATAAAAACACAAATGCAGTGCCGGAAATATTTGTTACGTCACTCGAATAAACACGTTACCACTTATACCTCTCTCCTAATTTGTACTAGAAAAATATTATTGCAAAAATGCGTAGCTCACTATCTTGGCCGAAATAAATTGCAGACGAATCGTTTTACCAATCATATTGTTACACAAATTGTGTACTATAACCATTTCCAGTACTGCAAATACTAAACACAACATAACGAATACCAAAAACCACAACGTATAATACTTTTCTAAGTCATTTAAAAAAAAAACTCCACCAAACAATGTCCATAATCCAAATTATGTAGTTCACCACCTGACTTATGCCTAAAAAATTCTCGTCAGAACAACCGGGCGGGAAAAGCGCGAAACGCACGTGCGAAGTTTCCCATGTGTGTTCGGTAGCTGGACGGGAAGACATGGCCCGCGCGGATCTCACGCAGCGTGCTTAATCAGACCGCAATTAATCCGCGTGCTTCCCCCGTCGAGTACAGTTAGACAAAAGTGTCGACGCGTCGTCGAGCGTCCTCGCGAGCTCTCGGTGCCGTTGGCGAGCGGTTCCGTGCCCTCCTGCTTGGCCGTGCTCGCAAAACGTCGCGAGAATTGGAGCGTGGACGTCGGATATGGCCTGGGTGGAGAGACGTCCATTAAATCAGGTGAAAAAGCTGTCCCTGTGAAAAAGTTGCCGCGTAATGGGCCTCTGTTAGGCCCGTCCAGGGCCCCCTTCTTCTTCGGGGACCGTCGCCACCCCTTCTTGTCGCGCGCTTTCGCGGACAATTGTCTTTATATTTTCAAATGGCGTGGACGTGTTTTCACGCCGAGGGAATTGCATCCTGTGCACGGTTTTGGCGAGTTTTCTAAGTGATATTTTTTTAGAAACCATTGGAAGTATTGTTTGAGGAGCAATGATTGCTTACTTTGAAAATAGTTTCTGGAGTTTGTAGTAGATCTTTTTGAAAGTGTTGTCAAAGGGTTTGAATAAGGATATGTTTGATATTATTCAGTTAGGTAGCGTATTTTATTGTAGCTTATATTTAATAGATTTCTTTTCTGTTCCAGGTGAGTCTAAAGGAAAGCCTTTACTTAAAGAAAGTCGACATGATTCACGAAAAAAACGTAGGGGTGAGTTGCACTTGTGAGATATTTTAGAAATTACTTCGGTTACTCGTTATCTTAGCAACGTGGCAAATCGATTCCATGGCTCTTACGTGTTCGTTACCACGCATGAATGACCAGTCAAGACAAATCTATTCCATTTCCAATTTTTATCTTGGAAATATTAATATTTTTCACCCGGAATACAGAGAAAAAAAAATTATTTCTCAAGTCCACCCAGAAATAACTTATTAGTAGAAAGAATTAACTTCCCGCGGACAGAATATTCGTACCCTGTGAATTAATCTGTCAGCTATGCACGGTAACAGGCACGTAAGAACTGATAATCGATAGTAGCACCTGTCATCGGGCAACAGACAGGTCGAATCCCAGTTTCATCGCATCCAGAATCTAGTTAACTAGGAAACACGCGTAGAGTTCAGAAGTTCGTTGACCGAGAACAGTAGTTTGCATGCACCGTGCCTTTAATACTTTGTCAGGCTGCTATTGTTATCGATCTTTCAATGTTGCCCGCAAATTCACGCAGCTCCTCGATTCTTGCGCACTCGCAAGAGCCGGCGGAGATCGCGAAACGCCCGTCTCGGTGCTCGAAAAATTACATCATCACGCTTGTATGAACGCGAAAAAGCAGACTTTACGCTGGAAACCTACGCGATGACAGGGGCAGGACAATTCGAGCGAAGAACAATGCAGCTTGTTGAGCAAGGTGACGGTAATTTAACCCGCACAATAGGGCATACAAACTGGCACGAAAGAAATTACTCTTTGTCTGTGATTGATAACCTGACGAAGTTTGCCTCGCACTTTTTAAATTGCAACTGTAATTAATCTGTTAGGAGAATGTCGTCAGACGTTCTTTCAGCTTATTGTCTGCTTTGCAAAACATCGAGACTTTAGAGGCTATTTTAATTGTTGGCTTGGGGAAAGCTGTGCAGACTTGTTCAGTTTGAAGTGAATTGTATCTTAGAATCGGTGGTTGTGTATTTGAATTCATACATTAATTATCAAATAGCACACTTTTGTAAGCAGTGATTTAATCTTGTCGAGATAGGTGACTTCAGAAGTGAGAAAAGTTTCAATTTTAGGTAGATGTGATAAATAACTGAGTAGTTGAAATAAAATTTCACTGTTTTATTTGGAAATTAATTGAATATTGATTTACTTGAAATATCAAGAATCGAAGAATTGTAGAAAAATACCGTTGCTTCATTCTAAGGTATGTAATTATTTCGTCGAAAATTCTTTCTCGACAGAAAGTAACACAATCGTATTTCGAAAATAAAAGTATGAAGATGTAAGTGTGTTATTTCAAATTTTCAAGGACCATTTGAAACAATAAAATTCAGAACTGCCCAGATCTGAATGCATCACCACATACATTCACATCCCTTGATCCACTGATAAACATTTTCCACTGTGGAAGGGTCACAAATTCTCGTTCCTTCTCCCTTCATCGACGAACAATCACTTCTCGCCCCGACGTTGTTAAAACGCGACTATCCCGGGGAAACGTTTGTAATTTCATAAAAGGCAGAGCCGGCGCCTCGGTTTAAACGAGAAAACAAAACCTCGCTCTCGCCGAAAATCCACGGACTAGGGTGACGGAAAATCTAATTTCGGTCCACCGTGAATAATTAAAGTTTTATGGCGAGCCGTGGGAACGGGCCAGGGCGAAAGTAAAAACGTGTCGTCCTCGGCCACCTGCACTTTCGTAAATTCTGTTCCCGTGTCGCAACGATTTCGTTCTGCCCGACGGGGCCGTAAAAACTGGGAAAATACGCCGGAAAACCTGGAAAACTGAGCTTCGTGGAAGCAAGGGGTATTTTCTCTCGTCCCAACGTTTAGTGGGCAATAACTTTCTATCCACACCCTTGTAAATTTTCAATCGAAGCGTTATTCAATTTCGAATTTTATTCGAATTTGAGTAATTCGTGAAAGTGTTTCTTGACAAGAAGTTTAAAAGCTTTCAGTTCTGAGAATATTGAAGTTGATTTGTGGAACTGAGTTGAGTGTTGGGTCATTCGTTAGCAATTTGGGTAATTTCAGTAAGTGCAGTGAAATTTTCTAAAGTCACAAGCGAGTAGCCATAAAGAATTTATCGATACTTAAAATTTGGACGACTTTAATCATTGTCAATACATTGAAATGTTGGTCAATTTACTCCGTATTAAAAAGTTTGATAATTCTTGAAAGTCTTAATGGTCTTCATGAATTTTGCCCTGAAGCATTTTATTTCATAAAAAATTATCCTTTAAATTCGTACGACAAGAATTCTTTCCATTGCAAGTACATATATTAGACATCGAGAAATTATGAGAAATTTTATCAATGCTTCGAAAATTTTTGGAGTTCAATTATACGAAGCGATTCGATATTGGTATCTTGTGTTCAAAGTGTTTCAAGCATCCATGAAATTGTCGAATACATTGTGAGATAAAATTGAAAGAAACGGCAGAAGCTCGAAGGCGTTTCTGTGTCAGCCTCCTCTCGCAATTAGCTTAATTGTGGGCGTAATTAGTCAATCCTGTTGTTCTGCTCGCGCCTACGGCATTCCAGTGTTCGTAACCTTGCGGTTAATTTCTTTCTGTCAAGGCGATGAGTACGTAACAATAACTATTAATAATGTAACACATAAGACGATCCTGGATCGGATTGCTAGTCATTTTCTGTCTACTTTATTGCAAAGAAAAGTTCAAATATTGGTTATACTAAAGGTAGGCACTGTAGCCACAGATATAAAGAAACGGTGAAAATAGTGTAATAACTAGAAATTTCTATTTTATGAAATAATTTGAGTCAAATTTTCAAAAACGACTCGAAATATTTTCAAAAGCTTACACAGCTGTACTGATAAGAAACATACCTTCAGGTGCAACTACTTTTATATGATTCCATTTTATGGAAACGGTGTGTGTAATTGTGAAAAGTACTTAATGCACTGAATTTCAGACGCGTATTTATTATATACCGAAGTCTTGAGCTTCTTGCACGTAATTCCATGGAATAGTTTAAAAAATCGCGCTCTACTTATATGGTAACTACTTCAGTAGCGCATTAAATTTCAGTCGGTAAACGAACAAGTGTTTTTTCGCTTTTACCGACACCCGGTTGGTAAGAAGGACATTCTTGCATGTGGCGCCCCTCGCGAGAATGATCTAAAGCTCGATGGCCCTACGCCTTATCATTTTTAAAGTTGAATTAAACACTTATCAAATACAATTCTAAAACACCCATAAACTGAAGCATTGTTTCGATCATTAAAATATAAAAAAATGTAAGAAAACATTTCATACGTGCGCTTTTTGTGGGACATTAACAAATTCCACGAATACTTCATTCTTCGTTCTTATGCAAATTTACTTGGAAGCGTGTCTTCTGAGACTGACAGATAAATGCTTCCAAATATGTATCTCCATCTTATCGTTTATATCTCAAAGCACGTACAACCCGTTATAAAAAGCAATCAGTAACGTCCCGCACATGCCGCGTGTTACGTGTCCACCCAACGGCGTAGGAGTAATTTTTACCTTCTTTCTCCGTAGCTCAAATAAAACCAGCGACACCATAAAACACACCCCAAATGCTCACATCGTAAGCCATTCCCTACCCAAAATCCTTTACATATTTCCACTACTTAAAAATATACTCTAAAATCATTCTGCCTCGTCTTTTTTAAATCCCATTTGCAAGTCTTCCAACTGTCTACATCTTTACAGTTGTAAGAACACTTCCGTCCACCTCAATGAAGCAGATTATTGTTTATAGTGGATAGCTGCCGGTTGCCTCGCGTGTTCTACGCCCATGCGTGTGCCAGGCGGCGTATGAACGGCCATTAATGGTCGTACACCCCCTACAAGGTGGAGGAGAAGATCATGGTCGATCGTATAAGGCGTTCCATTCGTCGGATCGTTGACCGTGCAAGGTGATACCGTATTCTTCACCTCGGTCTCCTCTTCTTACGCAAGCAAATCAATTTCCACTTAAAGGCCACTTAAGCGCCTTTCACCCTACGCACCGTTGCATCCATAAACGCGGCTCCTCCCATTTTCCACGGCGACACGGCGCGTACTTTCTAATGCCTCGCGGATACCGTCTGCTTTTCGCGAAAATCGCTTTTCCACGGTGCTCCAATTTCCCGGGCGGGCCTGCCCGTCAATCGGGCATCCTACCGTACCAATCACAGGTGGTGGGGCTACTCTGGACTTCTCGATCGGGTCGCCACATCGCTTTTACACCACTCTTCGCCCACCTTTCAATTCTCGCTCCTTTCCCACCTCTGTTCGCCACGCGTCGACTAACCACACTATGGCTTTCAGTAAACAGGCTTTGTTTAAACTTGAACCAGTGTTCTCGTATGTGCGGGTCATTAATACGCTAACGTTTCCCGAGGATACGAAGCTTTGCCTTTCCTTTAGCATATTCAAACTCTACATGCTTCTCCGAACACGGTGACGCGCACATTTGGAATTAATAACGTACATACCATAATTTCAAACAATACCATCTATCTCTCAGATGATACACTATTTAATTTACACGAATTTCGTTTAACTTGTCGCGTGAACGATCGACAGAAAATAGTATTCAGTAGTATAGTAACAGCATAACCGAAGCCTTTCCAAAATTAAATATTTTCCCCACAAAATTATCCGTCTTTCAGAGACTATTTAGAGCAAGAACCTTTTTTTTTTGAGGAGGGGGAAAATGCTTTATGCATACCCCGGCATCAGGAGCCGGGGTTATGTGGGACTCCCGGCCAAATAGGCGGACTACCCACTAAAAACCCCCTCCAGGTGGCCAGCCTCATCAGCGCCCAAGGGGGGAGGGGCGGACTTCTGTATAGTACTTGCTCCCTCAATTAGAGCAAGAACCTACAGTCATTTACCTCTAAATTACAAACCCAACTGTAATGCAATCGATTACAAAATTCCCAAATTCTCAGCTCAAGCATTCAACTTTCTCACGATCAGTTCCTCGATACAGTCAACATTCTTCCCTAACCCTATATACCTACCCTCCACTTTCGCCTTTTTATTCCTCCCATAGCTGAATCCTTCAAATCGATTCTCGGCTTGCGCGCACACCCGCAGAATCCAGAGAAGGCAAAGCCTCCGCGTCAATTTTCCCGCCAAAATATCGCGCACCGCAACCCCCGTTTGCGGCAGATTATTGCACGCGGTATACACTGGCTGTATGCAATGTTTGAGGGGGAATCGGTGACCCGAGCCTCGCATACTCCTCTGGCCAGTGAATTCCTCTTGATTAGCCGCGGCGAGAATGCAACTCGAGCGCAGTTGCATTCGGTTGCATCGGAACTTGCCACGAGTCGTGCATCTCTGCGGTTGGACAGTCATGTACACGTATGTATATATGCTCCTCCCCGCCCCCCTCCCCGTATTCTTCACCGGTGGACTCGCTTTCTTTCTCGCCCTTTCTCCGCTCCTCTTCCACCCGTCCTCCGGTGTCTCGTTCCCTCTCGTCCCAGGAACGTAGCGTTAAATTTCGTACACCGTCTCGCGCTCGACCGCAAAAACCGATCGGTAACGGTTGCACGTATCTTAAATTACATAAACAGTTACGTTAGTGAAATCATTGCACGCGCGCCTGCAGTATTTATTCGCCAAGATAAAAATGCTGCGATGTCGAAATCCGCTCGGCACAACCCGCACACTGGTGCGAAAATATTTGCTCCCCGTCGATCACGGTGGGAGAGGGGGTCGTTCGATCCTTGTTCTATGTTTCTCCGCGGGGTTCGCAATGATTTAGCTGGCTCGCGTAAAGTAACTTGGAGCTTTGAAATTTCTTTGAATCGCCACCTAGGACGTAGTAAAGTTGTGTTTAGTTCGATGTGTTATGAGATTGTAAGATCGATAGTCATTTTCTCTGCTCCTTGGCACTGCAAGTGCTCCTGCTACGAGAGTGTTTTTGTGAAAATTTATTTTTGCAGCAGGTAGAATTATTGGCAAATATGTTTTTATTCAAAAATTACTATCATTCAAGTTTGCCCATAGAGTGCTCAGAAATTCAGGGCGGCATCTTTCTGGGCGTAGGGTAGACCGGAGTAAAGTGAGCCATGGGGTAAAAGAGCTTTCTTAATTTGTTATTTAAAAATAGAATATATTTACAAACTTTGTTAACGTAATAAATGCATGTAATATAACTATGATACGTATGCACATTCGAATATCGAAAAATGTAAGTTCGATTAAAAACTTGAGAATTAATTTTCAGAGGCTTTCTTTTCAATTTAGCTTCCTGGATAAACGAGTCATAAATATATATTTTCAACTGAAAAAAAGCTGCACACGTCATTCCAGCGCAAGGGGTTAATAATTACCTAACCAATTTTAATATGCTCCAAGTTTATTTTAATTATTGCTATTCGTAATTTCTCAATAGTAATGTTTAAATTATATTATAAATTTCTCTCTGCACAGTTTTATTGAAAGGAGAAAATGTTATTCTACTTCAAACTCTTTTATGTTCACTTTACTATAAATAGAAGAAGCACTAGGAGACAAGTTGTAAAAATCAAACTACCTACGTTCAATTTGTAAAATAGAATTGCTTTCACTCGTCAGAGATCTTCACCGTGTCTGCTTCCCATTTAAATGCATAGAAGATAGAAGATCCTTCGAGTGAAGTGAAGCTCAGTAACACAAAGTATCCCCTCATTTCTGGACAGCAATCTTCAATTTGTCGCTTGGATTCACCCCAATCACTACCAGCGTCGCAAAATATACTCCACCAAATTACAGTGCCCCGAGACTGGAACTCCCCTTACGTACCACGAACTTACGATATCTCGCGTCTGGTTCGACACAAAAATTAGGTCTTCCGCCTTCTATCCGCTTTATCCTCGGCTTCGATCCCACGACAGACATTCTTCTTCCACTTTATCGTCTCTCTTCCCCCCGCGCCATGCTCCCAAGTCATCTCTCCGTTCCTCCCAGATTCTCTATCACTCGGAATGTCCCTTAAGCTGAGCCTCTCCTCTCTCGTGCCCCACTCTTTTCTCTCCTCCCCTCCGGAATTCTCTCTTACGCTCTCTGCTCTGCCTCCGTTTCATTGTTTCGCTCTTCCTTCGTCCATCGTCCTCCCCGTGAGACAGCTTCTCGTTTTAAATTCGTCGCCCCCTGTGTTTTTACGGCCCAGGCACGAACCGTCACAGATAGGATCGTGTTTTTCCTCGGGGACAGGAAAAGGGACAGGGAAATCCTTAGTAGTGGCCCGAGCTCTGGATATTTTAGGCACTTTGGGGGTATTCGATCGTTGTGGGGCGTCCACGGAGCCTCGTCCGATAAATTTCCAGTCGATCTGCGCAGATTATGGGTTTAAGTGGGGATTAAGTGTCGGGGGATATGGTTCGTTAGTAAAGTACTTTTTCAAGATACTTCAGCTGGTCAGTGACCATAAATCGGCCTTCAAAATTTAAGGGTTAGGTGGACCAGGGAAAGGTCCATTTCTAAATGCTACTTAACTTTACCTTATGATCTGTGACTGAAGATCAGATTACTCACCATCACTATTTAGATGTAGGTACCGAGTTCGTTCGCTCACTGTCAGGTGACATTAGGTGTGCGGAAATCTCTTTTTATTGCACCCAAATACTTTTACCAGAAAAGTGGCAAAAGGTCATAGATAGCCAAGGAAAATTCTTTGATTAAAGAAACTTAATGAAGACTTTGGTACGATAAAGAGACTGAACTTTTGCACTGACTTCATATAATAATTCAAAGACCATCTCCCCAAATTTCTATCTCTCGTGTCTATCAAAAATGGCACTCCAAATTTTTTCCAGCAAACACTAGACTCGAGAGAGAACTACAGCCGTTGAAAAATCCCCAAAGAAAATTGTTCGTTGCAGAAAGTCTCGATCGATATCAATTACAAGCACAGATTCCTTAGAAAACCTATTGCCCCGGCAAAGATGGCTTTTCCTGGGTATAAGGAGGAAAAGAATAGTTAAGGTGCCTGGACTCGCTTCGGATTGTACAGAGTGCTTCCCGTTTTTATTCAGGCACCGTCGCCACAATGCAAATGCTGGATGCAAATGGCGGGCAACGGAAGTCGTTGGCTCGCGAGCACGGATCACGCTCCGTTATTTCCTGGCACGAGTCGCCCCGGCGCCACCACACGCTCCTTTTAATCCTTGAAAGGTGAATCTTCTTCGCGGGTTGTTCTCGTGCCGCCAACGAAACGCGTGCCCCAGCTCCGAAACTGTTTCGTGGGATGCTCCGTCGCAGCACATTTCTCGCCAATGACTCGCGCTTCCCTTATCGATCCTGGACTCCAGACTCTCGAGTCTAAAGCTACACTCTGGTCGAACCTCTGACCAACACTGGTCTATAAAACCTGTGCGATTGCATTTTTATCGTAAATCTGTATAAGTTTCTCGTGCGTTAGGTGGTAGAAATTAACCCCCCAGACGTCGAGGATCGAATTGGTCGAGAAGTCCACTAATACTGACAAAATTTTTATATTTTGTGAAGCGACAGTTTCGGCGTACCTACGTTCATGATTCATTGGTCCGACGGAAAGAGAAGTGACGTTCAGACGGAATGTGGGTGTGGGGAGCACGGTGAAAGAAGCTTAAAGTCAATTTCCAGTTCGCCACGCAGGCAGACGAATGAGGTATTTCGGTCTCCCATTTTCTCCGTGCCGGAAATAAAGCAGTATTCTTAGAGGAGAGGCGTCTATGTACCGCGGCTTCCGGTACATACGCCCGTTTCATTTGTTTCTCTTACAAACGAGCTTCCAACGTGGAAAGAATCACGAAACGCAAATAGCCGCGAATGATTGCTCGTACGTCGCATACGAATTAGTCGAGATCCTATTGTGAATGTTTTTCCAGTCGTGGATATATAGTAACTTTTGTTTTCCTCCCACCCGCGTAGCGCGTACCCTCAGTTTTCCGTTTCCTAGCAACATGCCAACGTTGCGATATGTTCAGATTTCTTGCTGGGCACGAGTTCCCTCTTTTTCCACGCTTGCTCTTCCCGTTCTTCTCTCGCCTTCTTTTCTTCTTCGAGAATCGCCAGCCATGCTTCCTTCGGCCCACAGAACGACGTGGGTGGCAGTTCATCTAATACATCGTAATAACTCCGCCACTTGTGCATAAAGTGGAGTGCCAAGTCGCATTCGGGCCAAGGTTTCACTTTGCACGGCGGACCTTTCGAAATGATATGCACATAAAAATATGTAAAGTTTGCAAATTTAAAATTACTAACATTTCCAATGCTCGAGATTCATTAGAATATTTCATTCCACTGAGTGGAGGTGTTTGAGGACAGTAAATGAAATCGCGAATTGAGTGATCACTGTTCAAGCGAAATGGAGTTTAGAAGATTAATGATAATCAATTTTGATGGGAAAAATAAAAAGAATCTCTTGGTTTCTTCCCATAAAAATTTCTTTAATATTTGATGAATTTCTTACCACCACAAGAAGTACGTGGACAGTCATGTTGCAATCCATTTCGATGGTAGCAATCGCAATCTGTGTAAACCACTCCAGCATATAGCTCCCTGGATCTAACTTTCCTCAAACGAAACTTCGTCGCTTGTGCCTTCGATGATCTCTGCGACTTCGTTTCCGACCTTCGAGGCTTTGACTTTATGCCCTTAGTACGAGGCTCCTGGACAGTGGGGCTTCTGCTCTGTAAAAATTCCTCGTTTTTAATCAGGTTTCACGTTGAGACTTATGAAAACCTAAACAAAGAAATACGAATTAAGAAGGTTGCATATAAAAAGAAGTGTTGAGTACATTTAATAGATTTATCAAAATTCAACAATTCTATTCTTTAATACATTTACCTTCAATTACAAGACAAAAGAGAAGAATCCAAGAAATCTCCTAAACAAGAATACATTGAATAAAATTGCCCAATACTTCGCACATTAAATTTATTGCAGTACATCAGTAAAAACACATACTTACTCCCCAAACAATTACAATTTTGCGATTACGTTCGATACCCCCAAAACCGCCCCTTTCAAACGCAAATCGACCACTGTGTAGGCCCTTGCGCGTTATCCACGTGTTCCACGTTATCCCGCGCAGGCATCGATCACTCGCTGGTCCAAATCGCCTATGTCCGGTTTGTACGCGTCAACGAGACGACAGAACAGCTCTTGCCTCTTCAGCTGGACCACGGCGTGCGGAACAGGCAGGGAACACTCATCCTGAAGACCGTTCCTCTTCGACCGACAAGCTTCATAACGCTCCAACTGACTAGGAGAGAAGTGCTCCCTGTAAAGCGTGGTCAATTCCTGCGTCTGAACTCGGGGCACGTAGCCCTCGACGAACTCCGCGATCTGTTTGGAAGTCGGCCTTCCACTTTCACGAGCTCCTGCTCCGGGAGATGCCTTGGACCTCGCGCGGTCCCCTGACAATTTCTCCGTTTCACCTCCGCAGCCCGATTTCACCAAGACAGCTCGGACTGGGACACACTTGGCTGGCTCTGGACCAGCAAAGTCACGGCAAGGCTGTCGACCACGTCCAAAGTAACTGCGTTCAGATCTAGGTCTCTTTGCCCGTGGACAGCACCTGAAAGGGCAAACTTGTCTTCTAGGATACGGTGCGGAATGACTCTGTGGAACTGTGCCCGAGGGATCTAGGCCATTTCTGCGCTCCACTTTGGGTGCTCTGTCTTCGCAATCGATGGAGTAGTTCTTCAGGGGGTCCTTGAAGCCTGCACAATCGGGTACGCAGTCCGGAGGCGATCGATAGGCCCAGGACGCCTTTCGCTCGACCTTTCCCTCGGGGTAGCCTTCCTCGCAGATAATTTTAGCCGGTCCTCGATGTGGCTTAGCTGACTCGCTTGGTTTAGACCCCATGCCGCAGCAGTAGTGTCTGCGATCCTGCGGGAAGCTGACGTTACCTGGTCTTGGTTCACAATCGCCGACTCGTGTTTCAAGGCCACCCTGCTGGCTCGAGATCGAGTTTTCTGGCGGACATGGGGAAACCACAGCCACCGAGTGACCACCAGCCCGTGGGACAGGGGTCTCGAAGCAAATCATCTTAGGAGGACTCACCCTGTGTTCAGTTACCCGCGATGCCGCTCCCTTCGTTGTGCAATCGACGGTTTTGGGCAAATCGCAAGGATTCCCGAAGGATCTTCCAGTAGCTGGGCGATGTAGAATCTTCGAGCAAGGTCCACGGCAATTTCCTTCGCCTTTGCTGGGCTCTAAACAAATGATTGCGTATGTGCGATCTGAGGGCAGCTTTCTGGTTATCGCGGATTTTGGACGGTTGGCAGGTTTTAGGTAATAAATGGTTGGAGAGTCTGTGCATTCTTGAGAACAATCGTTTGGGTCATGTGAAAGTAGTTTGTTGGATTTTCTTGAATGTCCTTGGGGTTGGAATATCAGCCTGAAGAAGAAAAAGGCTAGGCTGAAGCGGTGGTCCTCTGAAGAAGTTTCTCTTCAGAAATAATCATTGTAATAGCGACAATGGGTATTGTAATTAGGCAACTGACACTGATTAGACCAGGTATAGGTTAGAGTCATCTAATTCTTCAAAGAACTTCACGAAATTCTTCCAAACTCCACGATCTGACTAACACTCCCGAATACTGACATCAAAATCAATTCACATAAAATGACAATATCTCAGAAAATTTCAAATTCCTGCACGCCTTCCACACGTGCACCATGAGGATGTAATATCATTCATAGAATTCTAAGAACAAGCAGGAACATGTCTATATAAATCATATCAGAGATCACCCCAACTGGCAGCTGTCCAACACTTTCTCAGAATGTTGGCTGCAGGGACGATCACAGTCCCCTTAGAGGAGGAATAAGAAGATTCAAACAGAATTGTTTTCGATGCGTCCCACTACTGTCACTCTCTACTTAATCCTCTGCTATCCTGTCCTCGACAAGGAACTCTACCCCTTGTCTATTTCGACTGTCTGGTGTCCTCCTACCTGGATAATGGCCCTGACGGTGTCTGCCTCGGATCGGAGAGATGGCACGTCTTCTGGGTGGCTGTGCTCCCATCCATGGGTACCTGGACAACATGTGCCATAGGTTGATCACCTTCGAGACGACACTCCAGGACCGTAGATCCTGGTGGATACCGAGGGCAGCAGGTGGTTGCCGGATGTTCAAGGCCACAGGGCTGTCGGAATCGAATTACATACAGCTCGTATCGTGCAATCTTTCCTGCTTCCCTTCCACGCTGTCCCCGAGTTGGCGAAGGGGGCTATCTTTCGCGAAATGACTGCCAAGTTATTCTTTTAACGCCTCTGCAGCGCAGAGTTTACGCTTTCTAATCAGCTTTTACGAGGTCCCTCTCAGCTGCAAGTAAACGGTTCTTGGCGGGAAAAAGTTCGTAATGGGTTTGTTTGGATTCTGATTGGCAGCGATCTTCTAGCTGTTGGATAGTCTCTCCGTGTTGATAGAATTTGCGCTGTATCGACAGCTGAGATTTTTTGTAAATGAGGAAGTTTGTATTTATTGTTGTGTATGTTAATTCTAAAAATAAGATAGTTTTATATGTAAGTGAGGGAGTTTCTAAATCTCACTCGCCTGCTTTTGTATTTTATCTACACCCGAGATGTTAGTTCGTGAATGAGCATAGTTCCGTGGGTAGACGAGGAAGTTTTTCTCTTTAGGAAGTTGTTGAACGAAAATTTCAAATGGCTGCAGACAAACGGAGCGTGCAGGATTTGTGCATGACAGAGATTGTGTAATGAAACGTTTCATAGGTGAAAGTGATTGATGAATCGCGAACGGTAGGGTGAATGTAAACATGTTGAGTGGTGGTAAAAATGAGCGCTAGAAGTGTGACAGATTGATATGGCTGTGTAACGAGAAGTTGATCTTTTGTGACGAAGATATGATGAAGCGTAAGTTTTTATAAATTAATGTTTGTTGAATATAAAAGTATGTGAATCAGCTGGTTTTTCTTCTTTCTTCTATTCACACTTTATTGGTGAGTCATTTACTTGAGATTCACTATTAATAACTAAATTTGAATATCGAATAGGAATACTCGTCAGTGAACATTTATCAATGTTCACCTACGCTTTACTTAAACGAGCTTAATGATTACTATATGATTACTATAAACTGAAAAACAGAGCTTCATTTAACTTCATCCTGACATAACTTGTTTTCACTTTCTCATCACTGGAATTTACTTTGAATATATTAAGTTTCTCATTTCACACTTTTTACATTCATAAAATAATCATTCTGAATAATTTGAAGAGAACTGAATAATTAAATGTGAAGTCGCACCAAGCCATCCGCTTTTAAAAGTGAAACGATGCACATAAACGCTGATCAAAATTGATCTTTATAAACATTTTCTTACCGTAGAAGGCGCAGCTCGTGGGTGATCATCAATTTCAGTGCAAACTCCCACAAATTGACCTGTAGCACCGTCTTTCCTGAAATTACGAGTACTATTCACATAAAGGAAAATTTCACTCTGGCTTATTTTATTATGTTCACTGTTCAGTAAAGTTTGATTGCTTCAAAACATTAATTTCCATTATTTTAATATGCTATTAGTAACTCGCTTTAGAGACATATATTTAATTAATTTTCTCGGAATTTAGGAGATGGAAATATTTGAATAATTACTTAAATTTTCAAGAACTCACGAATAATCTAGTTGTTATTATTTGTTTTAGCACTTTTCATGTAGAATTCTATTTAACGTAGTATTTTTTCTTTTCAGGTGAGTCCAAAGGGAAATCTTTACCTAGGGGTTGTCGGTATGATTCTCGAAGAAGTCGAGGTGAGTCGAATTTTAACGTCTCGATAGGTAGAGAATGTGATTAATGATGGGACAAGGTAACTGGTTTTAATTAATCACCAGGAAGAAATTGAACAAAAGAAGAATATTTGCTTCGGTTGGTGTTTGAAATCAAAACGTGATTGAAAAATTCAGTATACAGAAGCATTTAATTTAAACGTGACTTACACTTGATAAATGGTAACCTTTCCTGGCAGACAAATGTCAAAAGTCTGTTCCATGATTAAATATTTTATATTTTCATGTATTAGCTGTTTCTTCTTAAAAATTAATTTTTCACGTTTTTGAGCTTAAAATACAGTTATTCACTCATAATTTTGCAAATTTGTATAAATTCCACGTATCCACGGAAAAGTTAAAATTTTCACATTTTTCAATCACCTGAAACTGAATACAGAACAATTTTCTTCCTCTGTTTTAATTCCTTTGCTTATAGTAGTATTTAGAAAATTCACAATACTTCGAACTTTGGACTTTATATTATATACTATATCCGCGGAAATTATTTTTCGAATCTCAGATAAAGTACAAGAAGCTTTTAAATAAATATGTTCGAGTTACTAAAATAAATTCGTGCAAAATTCGAATAATTGAGTTGAATTCTAATAATATTCGACTAGGTTCAATGATTCCCACTCAAATTCGAATATTTTATACAAATTTCAGTAAAGCACATAAACTCAAACAAATTCAGATAATATTCCAGCTAAACTACTATTTATCGCGAATACTATTTTTAAGGGAGTGCAGAGGCACATACAAATTTATTCTTAACGGTCTGTAAAGCGTTCAATCGTGACTCATGGTTTGGTTGTGCTAATAATATAAATCAGCGAGCCTTCGGTGTCGGTAGCGCCGTTAACTTTCCAGTTAAAGAAAACGAGAGTTGTAAAACGCGCGTGCAACACGCGGCTACCCGTGTCGCCTATGCAGCCACGGCTGCTAGAAGGTTAATCTAATTGAAAATATATGTTGCTTTATCAAGCGCAATGCCTTATCGAGGCGGTCGCAGGCGTGGAAACACCGTGGAGCGCGATACATTCCGCGATGCATCACGGGAGAATTAAACTGTACCAGTGCACAGTGTGCAAGATTAGAACAAAAAATTTCAGGCAGTCTAACGCACTGCACTTTACAGCGCGTAAAAATGTTATCGTATTTGCTGTATTAGCTTGGAATATCGATTATTTGGTTCAATTTCGATTTCGCTAATTTGTTGTGCTCTTATTCTGAATATGAATTAATAATAGTTTACTTAGAAACTCGAGGTAATAGCCGTGCCACAAGAAACTCGGTTTTATGTTTCAAAAATGAAATTTACGCCCCCCACGAAGATTTTCGAGGATATTATGATGAAAATCGATTATATAGAAGCCATAAATTCGTTCATCATTTCCTACGGTGTGATTCTGAAGACGCATATTTTCGAAATGGTTTCCTAATATCATTTCTTCGCGAATTAATCGTAGAGATGGAGGAAGTAGGATACATCTCATGCCTGAAATTTTTTTTTTATTAGAAATGTACCTAGTCATTTGCTCGCCTAACGTTGCTCTGTTAAACTTTCGCTCGTAAACTAAATTGCAAAGCATTGCAAGTACAGCGTAAACTGTTCCACTGTTCCTCTACGGAATTTCTCGTGATACTTTTCATCTGACATCCTGGATCGTGTGCTTATTACTCATACAGTACATTCCGTTTTTATTCACTTTGCTGATTCTACTTGAATCATCACAGTAACTAATTAATACTTGCTTGTTTCCTCCCATCAAAATTAGTAGGAAATAGAACACAGTTCAAATTAACGAAAGCTTATACTTGTCGAAATCATAGTTACCCCCAGCCACTAGTCGACAAACATTTATTACTACAGATATCCAGAATTCAGTAATGGAATATTCATACTCTACTATCCCACGATCCAGCAGAATCGTCGTCACACAAAAAAGAATCACCGACAACTTCTGCTTCCTGAGGTCATACCTGCCCCCGCCACGGAAGCAATATTCCCGCAATGAAACAGCGTAATCCAGAAATCTCTCGTTTATTTATACCCGACTATCGCGAGCCTAAAAGAGATCGGAAAAATCCTCGCCCCGGCAAATAGAACGGCGCGCGAGTATCGCTCGGAGGAGCGATATAAATCGTTATCGAAGGTTTCGCAGGCGCGGGGCATCGCGAAACGATAAGTTCCCCCGCGGAACAAGGTAAACACGAGATGAAATATCGAGGCCCCCGATGTCTAGAGCCCGTCGTGGCGTTTACCTGTTCAAGCAGCGCGACAGGCACACGCAGCATATGCGGTTTCGTTACGGTTGAACGGTAGAACGAGCATAAAAGCGGGTCGCCCCGCGCGGGGCTGACAGGGAGGAGAGAGAAAAAAGAGAATCGGCGGACCTTTCGCTGCGCGGCTACGGAACACGCCGGCAACACTCGGGCAGACACTAGCGTTGTCTTTCTCGCGTTCAGCTGAACCTGACTCAACGACTCGGCGTTGCGCAACACCGTGGCGGGTCGCGATTTCGCAACGAGCCTCGTCTCGATCGACCCCGGCCCGCTCTTAATCGTCAGATATAATTGGAGGATCGGCGTGCGGAACGGGCACTGCTCGATCGTGGAAACGGGTGTGGAGGGAACGATCCCGCGATTAATTTCGACGGCCATCGGCAGCTGGTTCCGCGATGGTAAATGTTGCTTTTATTGGTGAAAGAATGCTATCGCAACAGAGTTGTCGGTCTGTTTGCTGTTTTGTTATCTGGTGTATATCTGTGCTCCGTAGCTGAGGGAAAAGGTCTTGGCAAACAGGGAAGATCGTTGCTCTCGGGTGATAGACGTTTTCGGTTTTGGCGTGGCGGCTTTTATGTGCACAGTGGGAGATATGTATTGTGGATTGATATGACGGTTGTAGGTGTTCGATTTGATAGAGCAGATTGGGTCCGTTCGCTGCGGTTCTATCTGGCTGATAGCAGATGTGATTTCTTGATATAGAATTCATATTGTAACTGGAGAAAATTATTTGAGGTGTGACTAATTTGCCAGCCTCTGTTTGTCCAGGCAGAGAATAGTCATTGTTCTTTTGGTGCGCCATACTTGAAGGGCAATTTAAATCTAATGGTGGATACTCCAGCTATGGTTTAACCGACTTACCAAAATGATGAGGTTTTCAATTCGACACCTATATTTTTTATGTCATGTACCTATTGAGAGCGTTCGTTGTATCTGAAGGAGGATTTTTCAATGTCTCTTATGGAGTTCTATATTTGCAGAATTTATGAATTCTAGAACTGTAGTTTCAGTAGATTGCCTTTATGTCGTACACTGTATGATGATATCGTTAGTTTTATCCGTGACTAACAATAAGCATTATCACGCGGAAAAACTCTGTTGATCATTTCTCGACGAATTTCTGCTTGAATGCTATTCTACGTTATTCAATGGAACTTCAATATTTTACTTACATTTTACTTAAGACATGTGACTGATTATAAGAAGGTGTGACCACGAAGAGGTTAATAATTTATTGTGGTGGAATAAAATACAGTAAAAAGGAAAGGACAATATCTACCTTACTATACCTTAGAATGGCTCATTCACAGTAGACTCTCCGAGTGTCCTTAGTTCTCTTGAACCCGTGGAGCCATATATAATAAAATAATATATTATTAAATTCAGAGTCTGGAAACTTTTGATGCGAACTGTATTAACGACAGCAATTAACACGGCACTGTCTCTCCTCTCTTTCTTCGCGCGGAAAGTAAGTGTCGGATTTATGGGTAGATTAAACGACGCCGGGGGAAAGGAGATTAAGGGACAACGGATGCGCATCAGGCGCGGTGCGTGGGAAGAAAAGCGACGCCCTTGCGTGGCTCCGCGCGGACGAGGGCTCGGCGTCTCCTCTTTCGTCGCCGTCATTTTGCCCGCGCGTCCAGGATGCCTTTACAGTTATCGACTAGGGACGTCGGGGTGGAACGGTAGTCGATGACGAGACAGACCCACCAAACAGGGAGATGTAAGGTGATACGAATGACAGGGGATGATATGGAACTAATTTATCGGCGTCTCGTTAACGCCTTCGTACCCTGAGTCCAACCGAGTTGGACGTGCCATGTATTATATTATTGCATTAGGCGGTTAGAGATTACGCTATTCAGAGGGGAATTAGAGCACTAGGTCTAGTGGGAGGGAATGGCTGCGGCGAGTGCATTTATCGCTTTTACTTTAATCACTCCTACTTGGGTACAATGGACCAGCACGCGGGGCACACGCTATCGTTCATTGACTAATTCAGGGGCTTCCCTCCTGTTTTTTCCTTCCTCTGACGCCCACGAGGGGACTTCACAGTGCACCGATGTGGCTGAGTGGTTGTAATTTTGTGAGCGAGGATTTTTTGGAAGTGCTCTTAGAGGCTGACTAAGGGTTCCTTATAAGGAAACGTTCCCAGCTCGAAGATTCTGATTCTAATGAAACTTCGTGTGAAAGTAAAGTGTTTCCCAACCTTCTCGGAGTCGCGATCCTTTTTTATAATATTCAAATAACCTACGACCTGCGTCTTTATTGACTACACCCACGTGTACTTTTACCAGAATAGTGGCGAATAGTCTGGGGTAGAAAAACGACTTTGCTTCGATAAAATGAACGAACTTTTGCACCGACTTAATACCATTAGTATAACGCGTTTCGAAAGAGTATTCTAAAATTCCCCGAGGGTAATCGAGGCGTATGCTCCGCGGCCGCGATCGATCGCCCAGATTACCCTTTAATTTAATTACAAACGCTTGTAAATCGTGCAGCGTTAGAATTTTATCGAGCTCCGTAATAATCGAAACGGATGAGTGACGCACAAAGAGGACAGGAGGAAGCGTGTCCAGGCTAATGACTAATGTCGTAGAACCTAATTACTACCCTCGTCGACGTTCCCCCGCGATTTATCTATCGCGCGGATCGATAAGACGGCCCTCTGCCCGTCCAGGGAAGTAAGTTTGATTTATATCGCGGGCACTCGTGGCCCACGCTCGAGATTGCATTAGCCTCTCGCTGCTAATTACCGTTTATTGTACCTCAAAGCTGCGCGGTCCCAGCCGCGACGACCCTCGTGAATCGATGACGAGAATTTTTAATTGAGATCGTTTCGAGCCTCGCGGTGCTCTCTTCTTTCTTTTGGTGACTGATGACTTGTGACGTTTAGTTACGAGTTGGGAGTGGAAGGTTTCTTTGCTTTGAAGTGGCCAATTCTTCACGCTCTGATTTATCGAATGTTTGATCAGTGATTGCACTTGTTAGATGTGGGGCTATCGAATGGAGAATACTCTAGTATAATAAATCTACGAATTCGTTTATTTTTATAAAATCTAATGACGTCGGTGTGGAGTGACACGTGCTTGGAGTGCAAATGGCGAGTAATGGGGGGAAGTGGAAGTGATGATATGATACTATGCTGTTTTTTTATAGAGATTTGCGTGATTCAAAGTTTTTAGGATACTTTCTGGACCAAAGAATCGTCAAGTTAAAGATTTTAGCGTGTGTAGGGTGAGCTGCCCAGTTAGGCAAGCTCGTGAGAATGAGAGTGCTCTTGAAAAGGAAAGTTGTACTATTGAGTCGCGTTCATGTTCCTGTCCCCCGTATCGAATACCACGGTTCAAGTATCGTTTCCTCACATTCACATATAATCCACAATGACAGGCTCACACAAACTTGTTCTTAATCCTCACACAAACTTGTTCTTAATCCTCACACCTTGATCAGTTATTCTTTAAATACTTTTATGCACAAAGTACCTCCCCCTCCTTAATATCTCTCAGGCATAATTGAGAAATATTGCAGTGGAAACAAATATTCAAGTAATTTATTTATAAGGCAGCTGACCCTTACAATTACAATATTTAACTATAAATTTCAAATTTCCTATAATAAATAAGTGTAAGTTTTATTATCAGGTATTCGTAAGTGTAGTGTTGTTTTGCTTCAACGTTTATTTTTATATTTTCTTACGTATTGTTTCAGTAGCAAGTTTTCAGAAGTTTCATATTACTTTATTGTATAACTAAAAATAGTTTAGGTAGAAAAATAGCACTTGCTTTTATGTGGATAAAAAATAACCCTCCATTAGCCCGATCTGAAACCTTAAACCTTTCAACAACTTAGGCTTCCTAGGGTTAAAGTCCACTGTATCCTATGTAGCTACTCATTTCGTTTGCCCAGTGTTCTTCCATTTGGCAAAAATCCTGTCGAAAGGAACTCGACCCAGCATCCCTCACAGCTGGCCCTTCCCATTCGCTGGAAGACAAAGTGGCGTCGAAGTGAAGTCCGCGTGCAAACGGAATTTCCTGGCAGCGATGCACAGCAGGCTGGCCGGCCTCGCCGTAAAATGCTAATTGATTTTCGACCGTCATTGTGCCGGACAGAAATGGTCGCAACGTGACGAACATCTGACATCTTTCCTGTCTGCCTTTTGTGCGTCTCGTGCTTCCTGTTCCCCTTTTTTTTCCACGCGATTGCAGATAAGCGAATGGAATCGCTGCAAACAGTTGAGCGATCCTCGGCGCAGCATCAGACGGCTGCTTTGATTATTCTAATCAGCCGGTTTAGAGACTGCTCGCTTTGTCGCCCGCTTGGCAATTTCTGCACGCTGAATTTCCAATTGGCGCCTGCTGGCATTGAGAAGAAGACAGCACTGTCTCCGCAGATAGGCTAACTTATGAATTCACAGAAAGTCGTTGATTCCTGTAATAGTAGACAGTATTGAAGCTATGTTTAATCTAGGATTGATAGCGAAAAGTATTGATTGGTATCGTTTGAAGCTCCGAAGACCCTCTTCCTTCTCTAACGACGCGTGGATCGTTCAACTTATAGTTACTCGACGGGCTGGAATTTACATTTTGCATGGAAACCTTCTAATTTTAAATTTGAAATGGCCAATGGCTTCACTCCTGTCTAGAAATTTTTCAATCCACGGGGGAAATTCATTTTCGCAACTGCTCCAAATATGGGACATTGGGTCTAGAGCTGTAATTATTTGAATATTCGAAGAATTCGAAAAATTTCGAATAGTTCTTCGAATAATTCAAATACGAAGAATTTCTTCGAATAAATCGAACGAGATTGTTAGAATATTCGTTACAGCTCTAATTGAGGCCTAAGAAACGAACATTTAAATATCGTATGCAACTGAATTTGTTGCGGCGATGTCATGAAGTGTTCCTTATTAAAATCGTCGTTTCTTAGAGGATGAAAGTGTTCTAAGCAGACGAGCGACACAGATTCCTTGTTCTCTCGCGTGGGTCTCGCAAAAAAGAGCTCGCCGATCTGTAGACGTTTGGCATTGCTCTGCTCGTACAAGACTAAGAGTTTTAACCGTTATTCGCATAACGTCATGCACGTACGGACATATCTCTCCACGAGAAGAATACGAACGTTGCTGGACTCTCTTGTTACGAGATCACGTTGGCCTTGTTGCAAAACGGCTGCCATTCTGTATCGTTCATCGGCGCTGTGATTGTATCTTAACATACGTTTCGCTGTTCAATAAAATATCGCTCCATTCTATCATCTGTCCCCTTGAAAACTGTGTCCAAAGAAACTGAGTTTTGTTATTTAAAATCCCTTTTCCATCAACCGTATTTCACAAGGCGTGATCTGCAGGTGTCATTTTTTCAAATATTCACAAAGCTGCCCAATTTTCTGAGATGCAGATTTTACAGCGGAAGGTTCAAGGAATGGTGTGAAATTTTCTATTATAAAATGAGATCGTCCGAATAGTCGATAGGCGCCATGGCACAAACCGCGAGATTAACACACATCGCAGAAAATTCTCTGTAGCGTGCAATAAAACCTAATTACGCAAAACGGTTCGCCTCACCTCACTTTCTATTCCATGAAGTACGCGAAAATGCAGCCTAGAAGAATCGTGCCCCTTCACAGAGGACGCAACGCGACTGAAATATGTTCGCATAACACTTCCCTACATCGCCTGCACAATCTTCTCATGCGCAATAAAAGATGCCACCTAAACGAGTCGTCTCACCTTTCTAATCGAAGCGGATACATAAAAGCTTCACTCCGAAACCAAATAAAACAATGTAAACAGTATACAAACGATTGCAGACAACAAGGTAAAACCCAAGAGACCTTAAAAACACAATGCTGAAACGCTTCGCAGAAAGTGAAAAAGAGCACTCGAGTGCAGCACCGTGCGACAAACGGAGGGGTAAGCAAGCAGGGCGGGGGGGAAGGGTCGTGGGGCGACGAAAGGAAGACGGAGCAAAGGGGACGCGTGTCGAATGAAAAAGAAGCCCGTGACGCACGTTTTCCTCGCAAAGAAGCAGGATCCGTGGCAGCCAGGCAGCGTAATACGGCTTGGCTTTTCTTGTTGCACGCACGATCCATCACGCGTGCATGTTGCGGGGCCTTATACGCGTCGTTTGCAAGCGACAGACGCGTCCAGGGCGCCGCCGACGGCGATGCTTATCTGGGATCTTCGTGGAATCGATCGCGATACACCGCTGGAGAACTTGACCGATGGATCGGGTCGCGGTGCCCAGTGGAAATTCGAAGGAAGCACTCAAGGTTGCCGGTACCATCGAACCGAGCCTCGCGGTGCAAGCCTGCTGGAATTGGAACGGACTCGAGGATCGATCGGGCGCAATTTTAGCCCCCTGGCTCCACGGACAGCTCGGGAAATGTGGGATCCGTGGACGGAATGCTGCTCCAGAATCGAAAACGACGGGTGTTGGAAAAATTAACGGTCGAAGGTACACCGGCGTCCATGAGCATTAGGACACCTGCTGTATTTGCAGAAAATGTGATAGTTGGTACAGATTGAGTGCCTTTCACTGCTTTTAAGGGATTACATACCTTCGACAGGTCGGGAAATAGAGTTATTTTTATGATTTTTTATTTCGTGTAAGAAAAACGTTATATTTAAAAATCAAGATGTATTTATTACATCTATTTGTGTATAAATTAAGTTGCATTTTCTGTAAAAACAAATTTGGTATCTTAAAAACTAATGCTATAGCAGTACCTTCTACTAAGAGACCTCTTCATATTTGCGGTACCAAAAATATCTCAAAGATTATTGGACCGATTTCATTAAAATTTTTCACGAATATTCTTAAGACTATATTTAATCTAGTACTTGTCGAAGCTGAATTTTCGATTCGTCTCTTGTTTTCTTTTTTTTTTTTTATTAGCAAAAGAAGATGAAAACTTAGGTCGAAAATCACTTGACTTTAAGAAGCTTCCATTATTCAAAAAATAGATTTTTTCAAAATTGGCGCCGATATATACTAGATTATCGTTTTAACAATATTCGTGCAAAATTTTATTCTTTTAATATTTTTAATAGTGCAAATACTGTAACTATGAAAAGGCCTTCGAAGAAGAGGCCACTATATCATCGTTTCTTAAGATATCAAACTTCTTTTTTATGATAATACAGATTAATTTATATACAAAAAGGTGTATATCTTGATTTTGAAATATAATTTTTTTACACAAAAAAAATCATAAAAAGAACCCTGTTTTCTTATTTCATAATTTAAAATACAAAATAAAGTAAGAATTGCTAAAGTTCTTAAATAAATCTGCAAGGTTCTCCACAATTATTCCACACAGAGTAGGTGCCCTGATATTTATGAACGGCAGTGTACGACGCCTGTCAGTGGCGATGAAAGCCACCCACCGACGAAATTGAAATTTAAATGGCGCCCACCGGCGGGAACATGCCTCCAGCAGCGCCTACTAAGATGATTGAAATTCAAATGGCACCTGTTTCACGGAGACCCAAAGGATGACACGTACTGTTTGAGATTTGGTTGGAGTCCTGGGGTTTGGCGGTTTGATTGTATTAGGTGATCATAGAGGGGACAGTTTCATTGATGTTGGAGAATAGTTGACAATTGATTTAGTGTTCTGGAAGTAGGTCGGGTGGATTGAAAATATATTAGATGACACTTGCTGTGTGTAATAAATTTTAAATGGCGCTGCAGGGTTCGGTGATTGAGCAGCAGCCCGGGGGCGAAGATTGCATTATATTATCGTTAAACATCAATATTAGATCGGTGTCACGAGATAGGGTCGCATAGTTGCAATTAAAGTGTAATATTCCCTTAAAAATATCTGCCCTGTATCGCCAAGCGCGGAATATTCCGCAAATTGTTTTTTTTTTAAAAATAAAAGAAAGAGAAATTATGAATGACTTGATAAATTACATATGATCACTCGTGTATGTTCCGGAGACACAGGTTTATCGTCAGGTACACAGTTATCGTTATAAGTGGAGGTCATACAATTTACATGCGCGACGCAAATGGGTTACAGAGTGAATTTTGGAAAGAGTTTATTGATTACCAACTACTATTACGAACTCGACTAGTCAGTCAGAAATTTTTATACAACTTCGATCATCCGCGCCGATTAAGGAACTTCAAATTTAAAATGCATCTAGGTAATTAACCTGAAACCTAGCTTCGTGGAATTGCAAGTGGAACGCCACCCACAGGCAGCACTGAAATCTGAATATCCCAAGGTTCGGCACTTTAACATCACCCACCACCGGAACTCAAATTCCAGCACTATAAACGCAATTACAATGGTCGTAGCTTGGATTTGCATAATAACACAAGGTAATTCGCGTTCACTGGGCGCTATTAACACAGAACGGCGCGGCACAGCGATTTCGTAACGCGAGAGAACCCGGTGGAAGTGTATTTGTTCTTTTTCTCAATGGACCTAGAAGGTGACTCACAAACGAATGGTCCAATGGTGATTTTCCACGGACCTTTTTCTCGATCCTATCGGCCGGCCACACCGTCACGGAAACACGTAACTGGGCTGGAACTGCTTCGAAGAATTTGTGCAGGAGCAAAAGGTATTACCAATAGTCGAACAGCTTTCGAATCCATATTTCCTATCGATCGAAAACCTTGCGCGACAGTTCAAGGGTTCCTCAAGCGCGGAGTGAAGCATTCTCGAGAGAGAAAGTCGCCATTGCGGTGTTTAACTGGAATGGGAATCGGCTGACGAAAATTATTGACCTCGTTGTATGCGCGATTCGGTAAAAGCGGCATAGTTCCATCCACTCGTAGATCATCGGTCCTGGATCTTTCCTCTGTTTATCAGAGTGCATAATCGAATAGTTTTCTACGGTATAGTAATCGTGACGGGGAACGGACGGATTTGCTCCACTTTCGAAAGCGTTTCTACGTAGCAGGGAATCGAGGAAACGATTATCGATCGCGATCCTAGGTCCTGTCTGACTCACTGCGACTGGGAACGCTGAGAATGGGCACGAATGTATGGTTACTGTACACGTTTCTTTTATTTCCATTGCTTGGCAGGAAGGGCGAATGAATTAATTTAAAGCTTGCATGGTGCACCTAAAAATTGGATACTCTGTCGCGAGATGTATAGACATTTTGTGCTTACGATGTCTTCAGAATGTGAATGAAATTTCTTTCGAGACAAAGGAACAGTCTGCATGGCGAGTCTTGTAATTAGCACCTTATTATCTCGTGGAAAATGCTGGGATTTGGATCTATCGCTGTTTATCAGTAAATCTTAATCACTGTCGTCATTAGTTGTTGCATATGTGTAGACAGCGATAGGGCCATTGTTAAATTTCCGCGGGAGATAAATTACGAGGTGGTTGAAGCAATTCACTTGCCGTTTAAATTGCATAATAATTTTATCATCATATGTGCAATTAATGCAGTCGTTTAGGGCCACAGAAGATTAGGCTACATACATCGAATGTATTAGAATTACTAAGCAGTTATATTCAGTTTATCCATCTGCGTTTTCATGGATTTTAATAATTACATAGTTTTTGATTTTAGAAGTATTCTGTGGTTTGAATTTTACATGTACATTCTTTGCATTGGAATCATTTGGAGGTAACTGTTCACTCGACAGTAATAGAAGCAAAATACACGTGCCAAACGCAGTTAAACGGACCTAACCGCTGTAATTGATACACAGCATCCATGCCTCGCACGTGTCATGAATTTCATTCACACAATCACGTTCGGAATTAGATTCTTGTATCACGCTAGAGCTCGAGGAAAGGCACAGGCGCAACTTTTCCTAAATAGGAACCTGCTTCGAATGGAGCGAGATCCAATAGGGATGGAATCAAGTTCAATGTAATTCCAGGGCTTGAATCGATTCTGCATCTAAATATCGTGGCGTTGGAATTCAATGATACTCGTAGGAATAGGGACAAAACCTAAACGTTGCATTAACACTCCATAATTAACGTTCAACAGCCACCGTCTCCGAAATAAAATTAACTTTCAAATAGCAATACTAATCCACACAAATCTCTTTATAAAATACTAAAGCATCTCTAATCCCCATTTTCTCTATTATCAAAACAAGCTCGATCTTCCTCGTTATGAATTCATTAAAGGCTCGCATACCTTATATTTCCCTTTCTCAAAAATATGCATTCAAGTCAACTTGAAAGTAAGCTCGAAGCTTGTTGAATTCGGACGTTGATGAATTAATAAAGAATGCCGGCCGTGACACGCTCGATCTCCCGATCCTGCGCGGCGAGTGGTCCGAGGCGTTCGCGCGAGTATGCCACCAGGGGCGCTGCAGATCGCGCTCGACGGTCGCCCGAGCCAGATAGTCGTGAGTCCGTCTGCCGTGCGGGCGATCGTGTGACGCCGCTGCTCGTTTCGCGTCTGGTCGCGGCGCGCGCGTGCTCCAGTCGAAAAAGTGTGTGCTCGTCCTTGGATAAAGAAACGCGGGACGCTGGCTGGCTGGTCCGAACGATTCGCGTGCATTCCACGGGCCTGGTGACGGTCCCGCGGGTACCACGAGTCGAGCCGATCTCCGCGCCGTCGTCACTCAGACCCTTTTACTTTTCTTCGTACCTGCGGACCGCCTCGAAGTCCCTTCCATCGAGCGGCGGTGTATATGCACACGTCGCGGCTCGACGTGGCCGCGACGAAAACTGGCGTCTCTAGAACTGGAGGTCCCTCGTTCCCGTATTCGTGTAGCCAGCAGCGGAGTTGCTTCGTACGTTCGTACGTTCGTGTGTGTTAATGGTATTCCTCGCATTCCTCGCGCCAGTTTCTCCGTCCTTGGCTACTCCGATTGTGCGAACGTTCCTGTGGGGTGGTTGTCGTGGTCCGCGATCTCAAGGGAGAATCATCGTGAGTGATAGAAACTGGGACGACTAGGTGGTTAACAGGTGTGCGCGTACACGTTGCGTACGCCGCGATCGTCGCCCGAGTTGTGGGTCGAGCCTGCAGCAATCTGCCGGGGTATTCCGGGGAAACCGATCGCTCCGCAGAGGTCATCGGCGACGATAGCCGAGCGAAAACATGGGACGATAGGGTAAAAACGGGCACGGTTCAACGCTGCTCGCTGTATATACCTAGAACACGTTACGCCTGTACCGAGGAGGTCGTGTGTATTTGTTTTCTTGATACACGTGCTCCTGGGAGCCCGTTCGCCGCCATCTATATTTAGAGGAATAGGCTGGGCAAGAAATTCGGCGCGCTGTCGACCCTTCGAAATCTCCCCCCCCCCCCCTGTCCCTCTTTCTCGCGAAGGGAAGGGACTCTGACGTCAGTTCAAGGAAACTTGGATCGTGGGACACAGGAAGAAGCGTTACGCTGCGTTCCGAACGAACTTCACCCGCCTGAAAAATCACGCAGAGTAAAACGTCACTGGAGCTCGTATCGACTATCGTGTCGTATGTCTGTTCGAAGCTTTCGCACAGGTGGCAAGCTTTCGTTCAAGGAATACAGAGTGCGATAGAACTGAAGAAGAACAGAAACCGTATACGCCGAAATTTAAAGCGCATTTGGAATAGCTCTCCGCGACAAGGCAGCGGCGGAAATGGAGCTTCATCGAACGATCGACACAGGGCGACTGAACCGTGACACGTGAGCGAGCGGCGGCCAGAGACATGTTGAACACAGAGACCCTCGAGGAGTCCCCGAAGCGGAGGTCGACGTTCTACGTATCGTTGGACGGCGAGGCTCGTCAGACCTCGAAGATCCCGAAGACGATCGGCTCGGAGCCGGACAAGTTCGCCAGCAACACGTTCCCGATCAGCACCTCGAAGACGGTGCCCAACGTGATCCTGACGCGCACGCTGAGCAACAACGAGTCCCTGTCGAAGAGGGGCGGCGAGTCGGTGCCGGAGTCGCGGGGCAAGGTTCAGTCCCTGACGAAGATCTTCGAGGCGCCGAAGGCCGATCAGGTGGCGAACGGGCCCGAGCAGAGGAAGAAGGTCGAGAGGACCAGGTCGTTCAAGACTATCGAGAGATTCCAAAGCCGGTTCACCGGTAGGAAGGACGCCGTCAGGAAGGATAGCCGACTGAACAACACCATCGCGTGCTTCGAGGTGGAGAGCGAGGAGTCGAAGAGGAAAGTCGAGGCGGAGAAGCGTCACGCCGCGTCGAAGGTGCACGAGGCCAAGTCGAATGGAGCCGCCAGGTTCGGGCCCGGCGAGACGAAGGGCAAGCAGAACGGGAGCACCGCGTTCACCAACCTGCTGATACGCAGAACGCACAGCACCAAGCTGGCCAGGAGCACCAGCACCCTGGTGAAGGTGGCCGGCAGGCACGCGTCGGTCGACAGCCCCTGCGGCGCCGCGACGCCCGCCAGGGGCGAGAATCATCGCTCCGGGAACGACAAGTGTAAGAACGACGAGGCGCACGATGATTCTGCCGCGGACCACGACGAGGGCACCGAGTCGTCTGTGTTCGAGGACGCTGACGCTGACGCTGGGATACATTCAGGTACTTGTGGGTTTATTTGCCGCGGGAGGCGGGGCGACGATTGAATAATGGCGATTTAATTATTTCTGCGGTCATTGATCGATCAGAGATATATTTGTACCGTATCACGGTGTTGTGCTGCAGCTGCTGCACGTTTCGGAGCAGACTTCTGCTTGTTGTCAATCTTGCTCAAATGTCTGAGCTATTTGTTGCGATAGAAATACAATTTTGTAGATTACGGTTTTATAAATGATAGAAGGGCAGTAAGTTCGAATTTCGGTACTTTTGACAATATGTAGATGGAAATTGGTATAAATTTGTTGTCTTTACATAAATCTAAGATCTAGGATCTTTTATGATAGTTAAGGGTAGGTTTAAAGTTTCAAAAAAATCTAGCTCGATCGAATTTAACTTTCTTCTCTTTCAATACGTTACCAATGTGTTTGGGAATAGTCCTATGGAGTAATTAGAGAAATATATTCATACACAGTGCTTCAACCTTTGCATAAGAGACAGAAGACAAAATCTTTACATTTTTCTAATTTAACTACTAATACCACTCCAATCAATATACCAGAGTAATAGAATACTGCTGCAATTGAACTTAACTGCAGAGAAGCATAGCGTAAAATATAATTGAAGAAGTAATTAGCAGTAACCCTATTAAGTATCTCTAATAACATTTTATGTAAGATCATATATCATTCAGAAGCTCCAAATGCGTTTTAATGTGAAGAAAACTCGATACACTCAACTGCCTGTTAGCCTAAGAACTTTAGACTAATAGGTCGTTACATTTGTTCACATTCCCTCGTTGGAACAGGTTCCCAAGATGCGCGCTAACTCCCACTGTCGAAGGAGGCAAAGCTCTAAAACTGATTGCAGTCATTCGATAACTTCGATCGTCAGTAAGAATTCGAGTTATCGAGAGACTTCATTTTTCCACTATTTTATGCGCGGATTTCGGAAAAATCGCGCTGGAGGTCGAAGAGCTAAGTGAAATCGACCGAGTGATCGTTAAGGGCTCTTTCGAATTCGCCGGTCGAGCTTGTAACGAGCGTTAATTACTTGATTCCGCATGTGAATGAGTCTGAAGGCATGTCGGTTCTCTCTGTCCAAGAATTTACCATGGATTTCTCTAAGAGGAAGAAGGAGTTTCCATGTCGTGACAAATTTGAGCATTAGAGACAGTATCAGGGGATCTTTAGCGTACTCGCGATTCAACGAAGTGCATTAGTTATCCTGTTTACAAATATTTCGAGCATCACGTTTTATTAATACACGACGCTTCTGTTTCTACGCCGTTCGTCGTGATAACTCGTCCCGATAAGCCTGTGAATCACATCATCGCGGCGAATTCTGTATTTAGATAGAGTGTTTAATCATTGAATAAATATGCCAATTTTGGATATAGTATTAACAGACGGCTCTTAAACCTGTCAGTTCAATTCACGCGAACCTTGAGAAATCTCTGAGCATCAGCATCTTCATAGATTTAAAATTCCTTAAAGGCTAAAAATTCCATAAGCGCACTCGGGAATCTGAATATCGCAGGGAATTTTGCAAGTGGCGCAACGAGATTGCTGAGTTTCAGATTTGACGAGAATATCAAAGCCCTCGGCGAAGTTCAGGTTCAGAAGGTAGGCAAAAATTTACACGGCATATTGAGTTGGGATGCGCGAAAGCGCACTGGCGGATGGAAAATTTCTATGGCCCTGTGTTTTATGAAATTCCTGACTGCCGCGGTTCGGAAAGCGCCGTGGAAATAAGAGAAATGAGACTGGTCACGGGGTCCGTCAAAGGGATGCAAGGGGCGAGCGAGGGTGCTCTCATAAATCGAGTTGAGGAAGCGATCGAAATTCGTGACTTCGCCGACGAATTCGACGGTCCCGTTAGCTGGGCAGAAATTGCACGGCGAATGAACGCGAGCTTTTTATTTCGTGTTTGGCTGCTGAGGGCCACCTTAATTAAGAACGAGCGATTACGGACGCTGGCCGAAGACCCTATCACCTGTTCCCTCGAAGAAAATCGTGTTATTCCTTCCACGTAGTGGCGACTCACGCTTCGTCTTCTCACTTTGGTCGTGGAGTGCACGAAAACCTTTGGTACTTGAAATTTGAGACCAGTCGAATATTAACCAGAAAGTTCTTTAAGCTTTGAAGAATCTCTGAAGGTTTATCGAGTAGCGTGCAGTTTAGTGCGTTTAACGAATTGGGGTGGTTGGAAGCTTTAGCAATTTCAAATCACGATAGCTCTAGAAATTTCAAATCTTGATAGCTCTAGAAATTTCAAATCTTGATAGCTCTAGAAATTTCAAATCTTGATAGCTCTAGAAATTTCAAATCTTGATAGCTCTAGAAATTTCAAATCTTCATACCTCTAGAAATTTCAGATCTTAATAACTCTAGAAATTTATAATATCTACTCGTTGATTTCAATTAACGATATTTTATACTGTGACTCGCAACGGAAGTTCAACGCTATGGAATTGGACCAAATGTTTGAAGCTTCGATATGGGTCAGACTCATCCTTAGACCTTTAAATTATTACATAATCTTGGTACGTTGAAATTCCTATATGATCCTCAAAATAAAAATGCCAGCATCGAAACGACCACGGTTTTCGCTCGAGCGACCACGAACAAAGAGCGAACTTATTCTCGAGCTAAAGTCACACCCAACCGAGACTCCACTCGTGAGCGTTGCACTTAATCGAGTTTCACGCAGGATTAAGTTAATTGATCGCCATGTCGCTTTTAATACTTGCCCGCCTCGCTAAATATTTATAAACCGCTTGACGCAACGGGACACGGGTGACAAGGTTAACGAAGGTGTTAGGGGAATGTATTTAATTAGAGGACGTTTGGCTCTCCGTCGGTGCAAAGCTCCCCGGATCGAGTTTTCTCTGTTTCGAGGGGCTGGTGTTTATCGAATACCTGCGCGAAGAATACGGAGAGACTACTTATGCAGCAGCCTGCTCCAAACACCTGCCTTCTGGGCCAGGTCGAGAAGAAAAAGGCTGCGGGCATAATTGTAGTTCCCACTGCGAAGCTTTCGCCGTGTGACCTTCTAGGGTGAACCCTTCGCTTGTTTTTTACTGGAATATTATGGAAGGGTGAACTCGACTCGAATGGAATATCATCATTTATTGAAATGGCCGTGGCGCAGTGGAACGTTTTGGGGGGGGCAGGTGGTGTTCAGCCTTTGTTCTTAAAAATGTTTAATCGATTATATTTCATTATTCATTTCTGCTATTTCGAACCACTTTAAATATGAGTCGCACCTGAGAATCGTTTAAAATTTTGTTTCGTATCGAAAGTGTTGACTCTGAAAATTTTAATGAACCTTGGGAGTCTTCGTGGGATTTTGGTACAAAAATGTTTTCCATTGACAGAAGATTCGTGAAAATTTGCAGGATCTGTTTCGGACTTTCAAATTTTCACGATTAAATTGTATTCACTTTGTGGAGTATTAGGCTTTAAATTACTTTCTCCGTTACATTCTAATAATTATTTTCGTTTGTTGCAGGTAAGAAACTCTTTCAATTAACACTCTACCCCGTCCCATCAAATTAACCAAAGATTGAAACTGCAAAAGCACAAGATTCACCCCATGAGTGAGTAATTTTGAACAAACTTACTGTTTAACACATCTAGTCTGAAGACTTTTATTTTTTATGGCACTCTGAACCAGACAAGGGGCAGTAATAGGCATAAATCACCTTTTCAAGAAAAATAAAGAAACATTTCTTATTCGATTTAAAATTCTTTGAATAAAGGAATTTTACGAGGCGTTATAACTAAACCCGTTTTTACTTCAAATGCAACAGAAAGAAATCTTCATCGCTCCAAATTCATAAAAGATGTCCCAATAGGTATTTACTGTTTCATTTCTCTGAACTATCTCTGACAATCAACCACTACGCAAACAAACGACTCACAAGAATCAAAAGCCAATATCCAGAACAAAATGTCATTAAACCTCCGAAAACCGTCTGACATTTGTGCATTACTGAAACTCCCATCATCCAAAACGATCATACCAAGAAAAACATTCTAACCGACATAGTAGACCAAGTAACCCGTCACGAGCCACAAGGAATTCGATCGATCACGCTTAATTCTCCCTCAAAAGCCGACGATCCCCGAGCAAAAAAGTCGGGCCATCGAACAAAAGAGCCTTAGACAACGTCGTCCACTGAAATATTCATACGAGCTTACGTCCTCTTTGCCTCCGTGAACAGGACGCTCGCGTACGGTCGAGTCATTACTGAACAGAAATGACGTGGAACTGTGCTGGTTCCTCGTGATCCGCGATCATTGTTCGCCAAACCATTTGTAAAGAATCCAAGGGAAAAAAAGAACCGACACGAGAAAATAGCAGGGGATACGTGGAAAAAAGGGGGGAAAAATCGGAGCAAAAAGGGGACAACGATTTTTATTCTCCGGTATCGCGATGGAGATGCGTACGTGATGATGCTATCGCGATTTTTCATAGTGGAAAGGGAACGGGGGGGGGGGGCAGGTTGGGGGACGTGAAGCATCGTGGTCGACCCATTAAGCGCTCGTTTGCGGTCGGATCGGTTCCGTTTTTGGGGTGGTTGCTCCGTTTTTCACGGAAATGTGGAAAGGAAAGCGTGAAAAATGGAATTCGCGTGACGAGGGGGGAGGGAGCGGGAAACGAGACAGATAAAACTACTCTATTACGATCGAGCGTAACTTATCTGCGATACTGGCGCAATATGGCCCAGAAAGCAATATCGAGCGATATCGAGGGCTGACCTTATGTCGCTTTTTAGGGAAAATCGGACGCGACTATCATCTAGGCCGCTTTGAACGCTCGAGTTAACGTGTTCGAATAACGTACGAAAAGTGGGGACGAGAGCTTGTATTGTACTTTCGGCTTGAGTGGTTAATGTAGGGGACGTTGTTTGTAGATATTGAAATTTAGTAGTTTCCTTTCGTTAGTTCATCTTCTTGGGCTGACAAGTTGTCTAGGATTCTTGAAAATGGTGTTCTTCTTGGGTTACTTATCTCAGAACTGTTTAGAATGAGTAGAGATATTGTGTGTGTGTAGAACTGTCACGTTTATTCACTATTGTTTCCGTTAGTTCTGTCTCATTTGCATTATTTAAGTAAAGAAATATGTGGTGGGGTGAAGTGGAACTGGAAGCTTCATTTTACAGTGTTTTCCATGTGTACTCGTTTTACAGTTATTGTACACTTGCTATTGGTTTCCTGAAAATTAACGTTCATTTCATCACTACAAATTTCATAAAATTCTGTACAGTCATCGGAGTGGACACTCGAGTAGTTTAAATAATCATCCGCACACTTTTCTAAGATTCACTAATTTGAATTAGTTTTTAAATAATCACCCGCATACTTTTCTAAGGTTCACTAATTTGAATTAGTTTTCAGCACAAATCCACAAGCCACCTTTGCTTCTGTTTACTAGGTATAGAAAAAGAACTGGAAATTAGAATATTTTGAAAATAACAGACTACTCTTGGGAAACATTGATTTTTACAGCTGGTGTGCATTTCCGTAGAAGTAGGGTTGATAAAAATCGAAATGATAACACAATCCTCGCCGCGATAACTGCTGGCGGTAATAACGGGAAACAGCATCAGAATCTCGTTCCTTCGCCAGCACGTAATTGTGTTCTAATTGTGAACGTTCAACGCCGAGCGGATGGAACGTGCATCGAGAGTGAAACAAATTTCAGGCCGAGCGGTTGTTGAATGTAGGTCTCGTTATGAAATGATTTCGACACGGCCGCGGCTGTTACTTAATTGTGGCGGATCGTGCTTAACAATCGATATTACGACGTGATATTGGAGAATAACACGGGAATGCAACGGAGTTTGGACGATATTCTTTTCAGAAGTTGAACGTTAATCGCGAGCTTCAATTGCGCAGATACTGATATTTATTAGAAAATACGACGCGATATTTAAATAGTAGGTAGTGTTTTATAATCAACTGGAACGTCGATTTTTTTATCCCTTTGCAGGAGGAATATTTTCTTTATCTGAAAATTTCGAGGAAGTAAGAAATTGTTATTTGCATTGAAGATGTACATAGCCCTTTTGGCATTGCTTCCTTTTCTTCGTTTCTTTGGGAAGAATTTTTAATATTCCAGGGGAATTTTGAAATTGCAATTTTACTGTCACGACAGCTAAAAAATTTTCTGTACTTCCACACATTGTATATCAGTTACAGTGCGTTAACCTTGCGGTTCAAAATTCATACTTGTGCGCCCAAATTTCTTCACAAATTGTACAGTGTATTACACTCCAACCTACGATATTTTATTCCACTTATTTAATTTATTATATATTTAATTTATTCGTCCCCTTAATTTAGAACATGTTCCTTTGCACATAATACTTCCAAGTAAAACCGGCCACTACAAGCATTCAGCACACCTTAAAATAATACAAGTCCAATGCACGCAGTAGCAAGCGCACAAGGCACTAATTTAAAGAATACTCAGAAGTACTTAATACCCGCAACGAACCGGCAAAATTGCATTTACTTATAGACGCCGGCCACGGTATAATATACGATCCTTAAAATCAAGCAAACATAATGTATTATATAGGTAATACAGAACTCGTAAAGGCTGTCATGGGCGTATGATTGCACGTGTTTCTTCAAAGGAGGCTAAAACACAGGTCTCCGGCCTGGACCATAAATAACACCGACGTGTTTCATAGGCTTCCAACCCGAATGCTTCCTTTCCTGTTAATAAGGAAACGGCCGATCGCCGTGGATCGAGCAAAACGATTTCTCGAAACGAGCCCGCCAGATCTAAAAAGCCAGGATTTCCAGTTAACGGTAGTCCCGTGATGGTATTTGTTTATCATTTCCATCAAGATTTCTGCGAGCTTCTGCGTCCCGGCACCACGTATCTCTCTGTTGTGGTCCTGAGGATAGAGCGAATCGAATCCTCCGGCAGGAAATCGCGTCCTTCCGCGAACGGTCGAACGTGAGAATACGCCGGAAATTCATTCCCAGCGGATTTCACGGCGGGCTTCGATTCTATGCGGAAAGAGAAGGAAAGGCCGATTCGCGTCGCGACTCGATTCGCTTTCTCACGATCCGTTTCCGAGCCGCGAATTTCGATGTCAGCTGGTGATTAGGCATTGAACGAAACGGGAGCTGGGTGGAGGTGAAATGTACAGGTGCCATTGTTGACACATTCGCAATTCTACTGGATAGGTAACTACCCATGCAGCATGAATTCGGTGTCGTTCCTTTGTGTGAGCGAATGTACGGTGAATTCTCATAAAAGTTTTCAGCGTAACCAACAATAAGAGTTCGATATAAAAATTTATTTTCAATTTTAATACAAGTAGTTCGAAGATGAAATAAAAAGAAGCAATATCTGCTTTCTGTAATAAACAAAAGATGTAGTGGTGCATCATTGACCACCGGTTTATATTGATGAAAGTGTGTGCCTAGTATTACACAATGTGTTGCGAATGTGTTAATGTTTCCACATAAGAGTTGGGGCTACTCGAGGATTCGAAATTAAAACTGCTATTATCTAGATCAGCTCAGTATGATTATTTGAGTAATGGGCGAAATAGCTGTAATATCGAAGTTCGTTTGAAATATTTAACTACTTAGGAAGGCATATAATACTGGATCTATCCGAACTAAAAAGAATTGCTCGAGTTCTTCAGTGAGTTAACTATAAGGAATTTCTCCGACTGGAGTATTAGATTGTGCAAATTATTTGAATAGATTAAGTGTTTTAGTATGAAAATTACTTAGAATATCCGAAAACTTGATTTGGTTTACATAATAGAATTTTATTGAAATATTGAGTATATTCTCAGGTATAATGATTATTCCCTAGCTTCTCATTAATCTTTTAACTCTCAGACACAAAAAAGTTTTAAAGTTTAGTGTATTTACTATCGATTCCCTTTACACGTTCGAAAATGATGTAACGTATACATGACACTGGGCGTTAAAGGGTTAACTCATCGACTTCAATTCCTCCGCTACAATATTTTTCTACTCTTCTGTTCATCTCCCACTGTACAGCATTTCTTTCATTCGTATTTAACCTCGCTGGAACACCAGTTAGTAGACATTTTCTTGAGCGCAACCGTCGTATTTTCTCGACGCATAGAATTCTTTGCCGCACTGCAAAGGCGCAACTGCATTCGAACAAGCGGCCGCTGCAATCACGAAGTGAACGGATTTCTTTCTTTTGCCCCGAGGGGCACGTTTTGCGTGAGAACAGGCAGTAATAACATTTATCAGGCAGCGCATTTAAAACAGTTCCAAACGTGGACCGCTTATTTCCTATTTTCCATCGTTTTTCCTGGCTTTCACCTGGTGTAAAATGCGTTTCACTGTTGCCGACGATCGTTATCATTCGTGTGGTTTGGTTGTTTCGCGGACAAACTTCTGCTCGGTCGATGCGAAAGTTCTTTTTATTTCTCCCTTCGTTCCTCGCGTATCGTCTACACAAAAAAGGCGGGACTGTCGCAGTAGGTTGAATCTGGAAATAGTAGGTCGCATTATCGAGGGAAATCGCAAGCTTTAAATGTTCTTTTCTGCTGTGAACTATAGCGGCGTTCCACTTTCTTTAGCCCTACTGTTTTCCTTGGAAGCATTTAACACCAGGCGATATTGATTCTTTTATGCACGCCAAGCTCTAGTTTTCTTAGGGTAATGTTTCATCGAATCTTTGAAAATTATTTATGGAAATCTTATCACATTGAAATGTATTTTGGCACTCGCGTAACGGATATCGAGAACAGAATATAATTATTTGTGAACAGTGGTGAAGAACGGTAAGCCTGATACGTAGGCAATAAAGCTGCAGTGGTAATTCAAGAGGAAAAGTGTCTGCGTCGCACTGAATCCGAGAGGGGCATAAATATCGAGGGAAACATAAAATGGGGTGGAGCACTGTATTATGTATTCAAGATTAACGGAAGGCACAAGCCGTTCGTGTAACATTTTAAAAGTGTGACGTGTTTTACATTTGATACGATCGGTAGGACGGTAAACCGAAAAGGCGCTGCACAGAGGCCTTTGAATCGGTTTGGGACACAAGGCGTGGCCTCGTAAAAGAAGGTGTCAGAATGTCACAAATTTATTGTGAACGATCCACAAGTTTCAAGTGTTATTTGAAAAACTATAAGCGCGTGCAGATGATGTTTAAGGAAATTGTTGATAGAAAATTAAAAATATTTACGAACACATAGCGTCAGATCTCTCGTTTGAAACTAAAAGACAGCATAAAGTATGTTCAACTCGAATTCTTTACGCGTGTTAGTTGGCATCAACCTCGGCAAAAGAATTCAACGTAGACAAGCGTTGTTTAAGTAGTCCAACGAGCGAGAGACAAAAATGTGTCGCGATAAATAACTATCGTCGGCCCACTCCGTTTCCCAGAGCGAGCCATTTGTTTGCGTAAACAATGCAGCAGTTCGTTAACCTTTCAGCTCGTTTATCATCTATCGAATGGGAATAAAAGGGCAACAAAATAAGAAATTCTTACCAAACTCGGTAATGAAAATAGTTAATTAATTCCGGGCGGATTTTTCTCTTTGTAACGTACATTATATTCATTCTTTTGCGACGTGTTATATTACGTAGCACAGTAATGGAAAAAAATCATACACATTGAATTCTCCACAGGAACGAAGAGACATTCCTTCGCCCCTCAGCATAAAGACTTGCACGACTATTTTTCCACACCCCTGGACAACTGTCGTGGCCACTAAAGTTCTGTAGTTACAGAATCCCCTTACATGTGACCCAAGCAGAATCGTAACCACCAAAGAATCCCTGGAAAATCAAAGAATATTCAAATTCACCTCCCCACGCACCGGAACCAGTGAAATCAGCACCCTTCACCCGTCACGTCCCAAACTAACCGGAGATTCCCGTCACACTTCGACCCAGTTCTCCCGAATTCCGCGTGCAATTATCGCGCCCCGTTGCACCCGGCGCTCCCCCACTTTCCGCGGAACAAAAGCTTGCCCCCTCGTTACCGATGCCCGCCGCGTTCTCCTCCCCGAGGGAAGAGAAATGCCGGGCCCGTGTTCGAACGCGGTCGACCAGTTCCCTCGCGAAGACGAATCGACTTTCCAGCGGAGGGTCGGCGCGTCCTAAGTACACAAGCCTCCCGAAACCAGCCCGAATTCACGCGTCTCTCCGCGTTATTGTCGTCGAACGAGTCGTGCATGAACGCCGGGGAAGAACTGTACTCTTGAATGGCTAGGCAGTATTCTCGGCGAGCAGCCAGCACGGTCGGGTCTGAATTTTTCTTCGCCGGCCCCGCGTGCATCGCTTGGGGTCCGTTCGGTGTGCACGTTGGAGACTTGAACGGGGAAATGCGCGATGGAGAGACTCGGGGTGCATCGCGTTAGATATGTTTCTTTGGAATTCAATGAGGCGCTTGAGGATTTTGGAATGTGTAGAATCGGCTTTGGAAACTTTCCATAAGTCTTACCGAGGGGTCCTCCTCGATTTATTTGGGGAAAGTAATTTCTGTTTGGATAAATTTAATAAGTTAGTGTCACGAATAATTCTCTGATGGACGGGCAAACCAGTATAAGTCGAATTTTAACTCAACCTTGAACAGTTTCTTTTTTTTTTTTGTGAGTCTGAGTTAAAAATAAATGTTTCTTTTAACATATATATTAGCAACTTCCACGTCCGTAATTTAACACCTGATTTTAGATAATATTCTAAGTGTCTTCCTGCAACACTAATAATTCTGAATTATACACGTTTCACCGTCCACCAGAAAATTGATCGAATAGCTTTTCCTCCATCAGACTGAATCGCAGCTTCATTGCTCTGTATTTTCTAGAAAATCTTTTTCCATCTTCTATCCATAAATCCACCTAAAATCTCCATAAAGATTCAAGCGAATTCTCCAAAGTAATACTGGTATTACGTTAATCGTTCATCTTCCTAGCGAATCGCCGACGCCGCTATCCATCAGGCTACGTGCGTACAGCCACGATTCTATTCCGCTTCCTATACGACACGGAGCGGCGTCGAAACCGGTCGCCGGTCTCTTCCGATTTCCGCGGGCGATCGATCTGAAACCGCAGGCGAGGTCAGTTTCGATTACGCCCACGCGGAGAGCGCCGCGAGACTTCCTCGATTTTATCGAGTTCAATGGGGCTGCCGGAAGTGACATCAGTGGTGCGGCGGTCGGAAAACTGACGGTTGCACGTGGCCTCCTGCAGTCAGAAATCATTAGGCCCGAGGACAGGATCAATTGGGACGGCAATTTGCCGCGAGGCTAGTGGAATTGAGCGTTAACTCGCGCGCGGGGCTTGCGCGACTCCGCCAAGAATTACACGTCCGCCTAATTGCGAGGCAGATCGTGCTGGAAGGACATTGTTCGAGGACTCGCGAGAAAGATTTCTGGTCATGGCGACGTTGATGAAACGCTGGGTGGTTTAAACGGGGGGCGTTCCGATAGGCGGCTATAACTTGAAGAAGGGAACTTCAGTTTGAGTACCTGAACCAAATGTATTGGTATCGTTTCGAGAGTTAGTTTGTAGTGGAAGGGTAATGAAAGGAGTTCGTGTGAATTTATAATAATTTCCATTTGTTGAAGACGACGGACACGAAAGGGATCTTCATTTAGTATTCTTGAAGTAATAGTATAACGCAATTGGTGTGTTTCTTAAATTGATTTCTCGAATAACTATAGTTTTGTGACTGGACATTGGTACCTTCCATACAATCACAGTTCTGATGACTCCTATTTTCTTTTTTAGACTAGTGCTAGCTTCGCATAGCAAACATATGCGAGATACTACATAGTTGTGAAAATGGGCGTGGGTATATTTAACTTTCTCATGTCAAATCAGTGTACTAGTAAGACTATGACTGCAAACAATTTTTAATAGTGGATCAAAACTCCGTTCGTTACAGGCTAAGTTTCAGCTGGGGTGGAACTTTGATTGTCACTTCGCAGCAGATCTCAAATAAAATTGGTCTCTCATCAAATTTACCATAATCATGGTGTAACGTAAAGAACTTGCTAGGTCTCAAGGAACCAAAAATTTAATGCCAAAAAATATTCTTTTTCCTTTTCCATTTCATAAAATTTTCAATCTCGCAAAGAAGGAAGAATACGAGAAGATGAATATATCACTGAAGTCTTCTAGACTGTTATCTAATTCTCCCAAATTTTTTTTTCAGAAACCCAATATCGTACATAAAATAATCGTGAACATTGCATATTCTGTGCATACCGTGGAATCGTTTAGATTGTATCCAATACTAATAGACAGCTGGGGAATTCGAAGTGGCGGCACGTCAATCACATTAAGCCAGTGAAAAAAAGAGGAACTTGTTTATATATTACTCTACGATAAAGCGTAACCTTAAAGAGAAGGAGAGTGTCGTAAGCTGCATTCAGACGAAAGCGCGCGTTACGCTGGCGGAGTGCAACGAACCCGCGATTAATTATTCGCGACGATTACCCCGACGCTCGGTCTGCCGCGTAACACGATAACGTAATAACGCCAATTAATCTCGCTATTATGATTGATCGGCACGTCATACTTTCTACTCGCGCGACGATTACGTTTTGCGAGACACGTCGGGGCTTTTGTTCCTAAAACGAGACTCGTCGCAGGCCGATAGAACGCCACTTGTTAATCGTTCGATCGCCACCTTCGCGATGAATAGAAAGTTGCTTCGTTGAATGGAAATGGTCGGTTGATTCGCTGAATTTATGATTAGACTGAAACGTGTCTGCTGCCTCTTTATTTTCCTTTTCGCACTTCAGGAAAAGCCAAGTAGTCGTGTCTGTTGATTTCTTTTTTGCTAACGAGGAGGTACGCCGTTGCATTTCTGAGTGTATTTCTTGCGCGGTGTCTAGTTTGCTGGTCTTTTAAATATGTAATTTTTGTGGAGTTACTTGTGAAAATATATACGTGGCAGAACAGAGCTATAAAAATAAAATTCCCATTATTTACTACGATAATGTAAAAGTATTTTACCAGGTGATTATTCCGTCAAATTAACATAAATACGCCAGAAAAAGAACCATGAATTATTCTGTTGGACACACTGAATTCTATTACCAGGTTGCGTAATCTCATAAATAATTATAGACGCGAACTAAATTTCTTACATTAATTATTAACAACACAGCTTCTCGGTGAGATCAATCGCACACATATAAAGGACTCTCCCATTTACAAATACATAAATGAATAACCACGAAACCATTATCCAAAACGTTACCTCGTATCGTGCAATAATTAGAATCAAGTAATCTGCCTGGCGCTGTCCATTAACGATCAATCAGACGTCGCGTTAATTTCGAAGCCGCGGCTTCGCGCGACGATCCTGCTTGCCTCGGCAAATTGGAAACCGCAGAAGCTAGTTTGGCGCGTTTCCGCGACCCACGGGACCCGGTCGAATGTGCACGTCAGTTTCCTGTATAAACTTAATGTCCTTACCCGCTGATTACGTTTGCAAGTTAATTACTTTGGCGCGCCTTGATCGATCGCAACGCGCCGTTATTATCCACCGACGGCCGAGATACGTTTAATTGATTCCACTTAATTAGGCGCCGCTATTCTCTCCTAGACGTCGTGCAACACGCTTTTACGATCGAAATCGGGGGATCCGTTTTGCGAAACGATCGAATAAATTAAAGACCCACGACGACCATTAGTCGGGTTTCTTTTGCTTTTGCGGAATTCCCTTGCGACATTTGTATTTGTGCATAGATGGTTCTTGAAATTTGATTTTGGAGCAAGGCTCGACGGGAGGAAGTATTTCGATTTCAATTCGTTGGATTTTGATTGATTTTCAATTTGGAGAAGCACCTTCATGTTGTTGCCCGAGTTCTGTCTTGCTTCTGTTTGATATTTTATCAGGAAGAGAAAATATATTAATAGGGGCAGAAAATTAGGAGACACCCCCAAAGAAGGGGCTTTGTAAGAAGAAAAGAAAACTGGATTTTATTCTTGAAAGAAACTTTTATAATCGCCTAATGAATTTTATTGAATTCGCATTAAATGAAATTGCATAAAATAAATTTTTCTTAAAAATATTTTTATCCGTTCAACTCGACTCTCCCCAAGATTAAATCCCGAATGCGCCACTGGTAGTGGTAGCCATCTAATATTAATGTTACGGAATATGCTGTAGGTGTGCTTAGAATAATCTGTGTTTTATAATTAAAAGATAAGAATAAGGAGACATGGTAAACAGAATGCGTATACAAAAATAGCATAAAAATCTAAATAAATCTACGAGCACTATTCTAACTACAATTGCCACTCTCCTTTCCACATCGCGTACCTGTTTCTCCCAAAGAATTTTTTATTTCACCCAACGACTGGTGACCTCGCCTCCCATTACCCAGAGCTGAACCGGTGACAGAAAGGGTTGAGGATTAATTTGCGCGGGGGGCGTCCGTGTTGATGCAGATTCGATAAATTAGAGGGATTCGGTGCAGAGGAGACTTAACTCTGAAAGCACCGGGTCGATGACCCGTAACTTTTCCCTTTTTTCCCTCATTACTCCCGTCGATAAGGATCAGCCCTTATTGTTGTCGGAGGGATCCTCTGCCAAGTTACGTCCACGCAGATCCTTCATCGAAGCCTATGTACCAGCAGCAATATTTAAATCTGCTTCGGTAACAATGAGCGGCACAATGGGTCCCCTTAATCCGCAAAAATGTGCCCTTTGTACACGGTGCTGGGGGCCCCACCCTGCTTTCCCGTGATCCCTTTAAAAGCTAGTTTATAGTACGTATCGGCTATCCTGACACCCCTCGAGAGGATCCTGCGGCTGGCATGGAAGTTGCCCTTTTCCCTGGGCTTTTGTCAGTTGCTTGTTTACGTACGTGCGAGCACTATCGACGACCTATCCTATCGCGTAGCTCCCTTTTACTCGTCGCGTTCGCAGAATTTGTCTGCACGTGCCTGCAGTCTCAGTTTCCCCCTTTTCTACTGTTTTCCTTTTATAATTGACATCCAGTACTGACGGAGAAAATCTCCTGTGACGTTTTTGTATCTTACGAATAAGTGATCGTACTTAGAGGCGTTTTGGTTATTCCTTAAAAGTATCTAATAAGTTGTGTTTTGGTTTGGTCAATGGTAGTTGTATAATCGAGTATTCTGAATTAATGAATTATTAGTACACGTCGTTAGTGGAGTACCTCTTTATTATCTTCATGTAGCAATTGCTACTTTCAGTACAATATTTTCGTTCACTTTGTTTAGCCTAATTCAAATACCGACACTTTTTCAACTAATTATACCTAGAAGAATTAAAACAGAATAATATTTGATTCGACAAACACCTTTCAATTAATTATAAATATTCCCAGTCCCCTATACCGTCCATTACCAAAAACACAAACCACAAAGGTACTATTCTCTAAACACTTTACCACTAAAAAATTAACGAGACCTGGTCAAAGTGTGACCAAAAATAATTCAATGTTTATATCTTGCCCCGGACAATCTTTAAAATACAAATGCCAACTTTTCCCACCTAATCAGCTCTGCCATTGCACAACTGTATCGTTCCCCGTATCGTTGCGTTGCGCAACGCGCTGCCAACCTCTTGTACGTGCAAACTTTTGATAATCCGGCCGATTAAGTTCGTCCAGCGTGTCACGTTCGCCTGTATCTCGCGCAGGACAGCGAGAGAGGAAGGATCGAGGCACGTTTAACGAGTTTACTCTTATCGCGGGCCTCCTTTCCCTCTTGCCATTTCTCCCTCCATTCCCTCCGCGTGGTCGCCGTTGTCGTCTTCCCTGGTCTCCTTCTCTGAACGAGGATGAGTCACGTTTACTACGAGCCTCCTCTCGCGAGCCCACCTCCTCGCCTCGTCATCCTCCTTGGGGATTAACGACCCTGTCTGGTCGTTTTTCTTCAACCAAACCGGAAACCGATCTCCCGTTGTCCCGTCGCCGGAGAGACGTTGGAAACACTACGTTCAGGGGTTGTGGCAGCGATACAGATCACGGGAGGGTCGGGAACGCTGGTAATGGGATGGACGCTGGGCAGGCAGGGCAGGTCGAATGCAGTTCTCGTGTTCCACTTGAAGGGTGAAAGGGAAGGTGTTGATTTGAAAGGAAGAATTTTCACTGGGACTTTTTGGTCGCTGAGGGATTACCGATTGGATCGTCAGGTTAAGAGGGTGGCTCCTTGTACTTGAGAGTAGTAGCTGGAAACAGAGATGGGCAAAAGATTATTTGAAATAAAAATTTCGCACACAAACTTTTATTTCAAATAATTTTTTGCCCATCTCTGGCTGGAAAATGGCCGTCGCACTGTGCATTGCTATGTGAAGGTGTATAATTTGAGGGAGATAGGAGGAGACTTGTTGGACTGCTTGAGGATCGAGGAAGAGTGCGTTTAATTTCCTCGCGAGTTCATGGCCTGTTAAAGAAGTAACGTGAATGTAGTTTGCGTGGCTCATTTATGCATAAAGATTCAGTATTTTTCTTGGTGCGAGGGGAGCAGTGATTCTCCTGTGGTTTAAAGTTAGTGGAATTAATTATGAATCTCTGATGTTATTCATAAGTTCGATTAGTCTACCATTTGATTTCAATCAGCTTGCCGTCGTCGGCTCATCGAGGCGCGTACCACTTATTCTTCTACCGGTCGTAGGAATGTCATTCCGTGTCAGTGGAATTCCTTGGATCGAAGTTCGAGGACTGCGAGTTGCGCAATACGTAATTCCGCATTTTCATCTGGCGAGTATGCAAGGATCCACTGCCGCGTAACGGGCTGCTGACTATTTTTCTATTTCCAACTGTTACGGGACGATTTGCAAGTATATTAGCTACTTAACACCTCGCACTTCGGGCGGATGCATACCATTGTCCTTGTGATTGCCTGCAGCCTTCCTTTTTGCTAACAATATTTCAATAATTTCAAGTACGATGATTCTGACTTAACGAGTTAATGCTAGAAAGCGAATGAGAAATACCAAAGCCTAACAGTGGACCTTATAACCCCTCAAGGACTCAATTGAACAAGTCAACACCGATCAAAACATATACCTAAATAAAACATTTGTTCACTGGCCCTTGTAATATAACGTGCGTAGATTTTCATCAAGTGAAATTCACGGTCCCCGCTAAATTACTATTCTTAGCCGAGAAGTCATCTGGGGAATATTGCACCCCCTAAACAGTCCTTGGTAGTGCAACGAGTGCGCGCCAGTTTCATTCGATGCACTTACGGCTCTGCAGCCAGAACTGGGACATCCGGTAGGAACGTGGTAAAAGCCACCACGCGTGTGGACGTTACCAGTCCAATGAATAATGCAAATACGCTAGATTATCTCCTCCCCCACCCCTTGTTGCAGCGGCGAAACACTGAAAACCGCTGCACGGGAAAGTGGATCGATGCGTGGTGGCTGTGGCCCAGAAAATTATAATCACTTCCAGACGTGTTCCGTCGTATCTATGCTAATCGCGCAAATTAGCGTGGATGCCGATTGAGCTGCGCAGTCGGTGCCGGACAGTGGCGATAATTAAAGTAATTACAGGGAAAGGTGGCTTTCGATCGAAAGAAGAAACCTGTCGGAGCCGGAAACGGATTCGATGGGAAATCGTGGTCGTAGCAGGAAATTGTTATGAGAAATTTCAAAGCGATCCTTTGTTTTAATTGCCTATTTGATTGTCCTTTTAATGTCGGTCCATAAGTGGAAATTGAGGGGCAGATGAATGCTGAGCTGGTTTGAGAGGTGCATAACCTAACTGTGGTAAATTTAATTTTGTATTTTTTAATTATTTGTTCGCGAAGAATTTTATGGTAGCTTGTTGCATGACACTTCATTTGCCATTATTAGTTAGTGTATAGTTTTAGTTTGAGGTATTTGGGGTTGTATCTTAACTTTTGAAGTGAGGGGGTGACGTAGTTGAATGCAGCTGAATAGTACTAAAATTTTATGAAATAGTTACATACCTTTCGTTCGCTTGCTAGGAGAGTGACACAACTAAGAAAAGTACAGTTTTCAGGAAATCAGTTTGAAATAGTTTCGGTGGAACATTATTAATTACTTAGCCATTTAGCAATGAAAAAAAAATCTTTTACAGTTTAACTAATAGTCTTTGGGTCTCTAATAAAATATTTTGAATTGTGACATTGTTCTGGTTAAATAATATAATTTTATTCTGTAATTATAACGCTTTTTCAAATAAAAATTTCTCGCTTTGTGAGTTTATCTTTGCAGATATCTTAACCATTTTTTTATATGTGTCACTTTTCCGGCAAACCGACGATATGTGTCTTTATCGCATTCTTTGAGCTTGGGCGTGAAGTAAATATGCAGGTGGTTTGCATCACGGTGTACAGTTCTCAACAAAAATCTCTCGTATTGAGTTTATCTATCAATGAGTCATCGATGCTTTACTGTAGTTGCCTGCAGAGTGGTACAACGAATGATTCGTTTCCAAATACCCCAAAGCACTGACTCCCAACTTCGTCAGAAGCCCAAATTTGTTTTACAATTTTCATCTTCTTGAGTCACCGAAAATATTTCTCCTCAAATTAAATACTAATCGAGATAAAATCCATTAGCAAGACTAAAGAACTGCTTTTGAAAGGAATCATTTTCAAAAGCAAGCGGTCCAAATCGTAATTCGATATACCTATCGTTCCTATTTCCAAAATTTCCCGTACTCTCGTGTACAACTTTTCAACACAACAGTCTCGAAACGGAAACAAGTCGAATTAAGTTTCACTTCCGTCGTAGCCCGAACTCTGGAGGATTTCTCAGCTTCTCCTAGTGCAGCAGATTTTCCTCTCCCCTTCCTGTCGAACAAAAGAAAATAAAGGCACTCCCTTTTCCGTCGCAATCTCCAAGCTTTTCCCTTGTTACCCGAACAATCCCCTCGTCGAAAGTTTCCCAGCAGTTTCGGGGCACTCGCTGTCGAATGGCGTCGCGTTATCCGGAACACCTTGCAGAACGGTTATCTGGCACACCGGCCGTCTCCTATCCATTATCGATAACGAAAGCGGTGGCAATAAAACTGTTGGATTTTTCCTCGATTTCTGTGGGAGGAAACTTGCCTCGTTACCTCGCAGATAGACATGGAGAAAAAAGGCGCCTTATCACCTTTGTACGCTATAACATTCAGAAAGATTACTAAAATCTTTTAAACAGAAATTTTTCGTAAACACACAGAAATTCGTAGAATGTTCATTTAAATCACGAGTTAAATATTTTCGAAATAATTTTTTATTCATATTCCATAGTGTGCTAAGTTGCAATAAAGTAGAAGAGGTGGATAATGAAAATTAAAGTTCCAAGTCTGCAGGCAAAAACAAAGAAAGTGGTGTCTTTGAATGACGAAACACGACGATAAGGGAGAGAAAGTGCCACTTACGCGGATAAGTCGGTAGAAATAAATGTAATAGGCGGTGCGCGTGTTCTTGTCGGCCCGCTGTGAGTCATACGCGGTGAAATGAGTCTCGTAAAGGCACCCCACCTCCGCGAGATACATAATTAAAGCTGAGTATCTAGCAGGGAGGGGCAGACCTGTCCTCTGAATCAGCTGGGTGAATAAGGGCCTGGATTTGGGGGCTTCGTGTGTTAGTCATAGTTATTACGGATCTGGAGCTCGATCTGGGGAGTTCGTTGGTGTGGATGAAGCCACTAATGAGGATCACTTTGTGTTCTCAAAGATCTGGAGCAACCGAAGCTTTTCCAGCCCTTTTTTTAAAGTGAATGTACGATTAATAGTGTACCGCAGGACAGGCTTGAGCATTGTTTGAATAAAGTATATTAGAAATAATTATTCGCATAATATTTTTATGACTTATTTGAGTGGAAACTATTTTCAAATCCTCGCATCACCTAATTTTATTTGACAAAGCAAAATTATATTTTAGTTTATTTTACATTTGAATAAATGTCTCTTGAAGTAATTTTAACATATTATCGTTTTTGAGACGAAATCAGAAGAACCGAAGTAAAAATTTATATTAAACTGATTTATTTGGCGTTGATATAAATTAAGGTTAAATAATGTATTATTTCATATTTAGTCATTTTACAAAAGAGAATTTATTGCCTTAATCGATTCTCAAAGTGTTCTGAAATTCGAGCAAGTTGCTTGTAATTATAAGCGTTCACACTTCGCCCTTAATTAGTTCATTAAGCGGGGCCATTATTCGTATTAACCATTTCCTTAAATTTTCTGTTTCAGGTGAGTCAAAAACTCGTGCCACGCACTCCTTTCCCCCGCAGTCTTTACGGTGATGTACACCATTTTGTTAAATTGATTTTCGTGTTAACTGACTGCTCCGATATCACGGCGCTAACGCCGATACTCCTAATTGATAATTAGGAAATAACAGTGTAGAAATTTAATCGTCGAGATGGAGTAGCATGTTGGAAATTTAATTGCAAAGCGCTTCACTGAAGCGTTGAGCTACCATATACGGTGGAGAAACGAGAAAGTTTTTAGCCTTTTTACACGTAAAAGCTTTATACGTATGCGATTAGTGTTTCGGGATTAAGTCAGTGGATCAGCGCTCAATCCTCAAAGACAGAGAGTTACTTGAGGAATCTGTGCTAATGTTTGTGTCAGTGAATTAAGACTTTACAGTATTTGATATGGTATTTAAGAAAATTATACTCCTCCCTTCCACTTTCTCATAATCCACTTAATTTTATTATATCCGTGTCGAGATATTCCTGCGAAGACAGAGTTGATAGACTTTCTTCTACGTTACTACGAATTACAAATTGGACAGTTTGAATTTTTCTTTGATGGTTCATTAACTTAACCTATTTCAACTTCACTTCACTGATTAATGTTCACTGACACTAAATAGAATGGAGGTATTATGACGAACCAAGTCTACAACTTTATGATGCACTACAGCCCGATTCTGTCGCCAGTCTGACGAACGCTGTTTCTCCTCAGAATGAGTTCAAAGATCCCATTCCGTGGTTGTACCTCTGTCGTTTCTCAGCGAAACGGAACTCTAAATATGTTGTCGCTGGGGTTTTATTGCGACATGGTATTTTTGCTCTGTGCTTGGTAAGTCATTGGGAATTTCGTAGAAAAGTCGTGCAGCACGAACTTCCACCTATACGAGACTTTCATGCACATGAAATCGGAACTATTAATAATAGGTAGTCATAATCAAGTCTCGATTCGTAGACAAAATACCTATTAATCATTGTTTAAAGTTATCATAGCTAGTGAAAGTAATCAAAGTTGGCAAAAGGGTTGACAAAATTAAGGAAACCTCTGAATTCCCGAACTGGGTGGATAGATAAAGTGATCTACAATTAAAAGAATTTATCATTAACACGTTAGATAGTATTAGAAAATATTTAATATTTCCTGGAAAACTTTACCTTGAAAATAAACTAAATTTGGATTTGAATTAGTACTTCTCCGCCACAGCGTTTCTTTAACAAAATACAAAGCGAGCTCCTTGCTCGATTTGTTTTCAAAGTGAACATTCTAAAACTCTCGAACGACACATCGATTCTTTCCAAAAACTTTTTAGAGAGATAAAGTACCTATGTAAACATTGGAAGAACTTATTTTTAATTTATTAATTGCGATCTGCACAACACTGGATACATCAATGAGAAACCAACGACGATCCAGTAGAAATCTCGGAAACCTCCTTCCCACGGTAGAAGATATTAGCTGTAGTGAAACTTGCATAGTTGCAGCGTCATCACTCAACAAATTTCATCTGTGAATCGTAATGTGTAACGACTGAGTGGCATGCGTCGAGCATCAGCGTCGGTGGGATGATTCCACGAAATATTCTAATGACCCCGCGCTGCGGTGGGCAGCAAGTGGCCGTTGCTCGATAAGTAATAAACGTCCGTAGAAAAAAACGTGGTCGACGAACGTTGCACGAGGGGGTATCACGCGAGCCTTCAATTATTGCAGTAAATCGTATCGTTTTGTTTATATTCTGCGCGCACCGGCGAGAACCGTTGCACGGGAAATAGGGTTTGATTGGTTGAAACAAGGAGAAGTGGCTACGGTAATTTACTCTGTAATGAGCTGGATGATTGGAGGATCTTTTTGGTACCTCGGCAGACTGGTTTCCCCTTTTCCTTTTAACTCCTTCATGCCGTGGAGGATCGTTCTTTATTACATCCAGATAGCATTGATGGTAACAGTAGAGTCGCTTAGCCAATAGAACTAGTTCTCCTAGTATCCTTGACTGAAATTATTCCACTGACCCTATAATAGCGATAGGCGATTCCGTTCAAGAAAATCGAGACTTAAGAATCGATTCTAATGAAACGTCGATACATAAAAATCGAGAAAACGATAAAAAGAATGATCGAAAATGTGATTAAAAAATAGAACCAATTACATGCGATATAAAAGAATATTTATTGAATCATTATATTGAAAAATATAATATATAATAACTATGTATTGTATTCTTCACACTAAGTACCTATATATTAGAATTTTTTTAAAAAGATTCTAGTTTATATGTATGTACGATGCACATCCATGAAAGTGATTCACAATTTCATTTTTTTATATACAGTTGTAGTTTATTTAATTTAGGACACCTTAACTCCATTTATAGCGACTGTCATATAAAAGATTATAATTAGAAGATACTTCAAAATTCTCCTCGATTCTTGTTTAGAAAATAATCGAGTTTTCGAGGATTGATTCTTAGAGTAATTGATAAAGCAATGGATTCTTCAGAAAACTAATCGATCGATTCTTTTAGAATCTAGTGAAATCGCTCGATCCTAGTCTGCAGAGTTTACCATATTTTGAAAACTGCCAATTTCTTTAATTCCTAATGATCAATTTGAGCATCTAACAGTACTGGCATGTAATCGTTAATCGCTGTGCCTTCCTCGGAAAAATGTCATAGAAAATTCAAGTTCTTCAAACATCTTTTCACAGATACGACTACTCAAGTGTCTTAAGTAGTTCCTTATCAATTTCGACAGTGTACTGAAACCTGACACCCGAACGGTTCAGCAGCTTCAAGTTTTACGAACTGGATCGAGATAAGAAGTTTTGTATCCCTCGATGTGATTTTCTAGCAATAAAACACCATCACTAAAGGAGCTCGTAACTCGAACACGGTTCGCAACATCAATTCACATCGACCCCACAACGCATACGATAAAATCCTTCAAACGAAACAATGCCAGCATTGTTCCACCCTGTAGTTCCGGCTGCAAACGGTTTCCCAGGCGCGGGAAATTCATCCCGTGGCTCCGGAAAGTCGCCAAGACGTCTGTCCGCGTTGGAAGGAGTGACGGGAAGCCAGAAAACTGTGAGCAGAGGGCCACAGCTGAGAGGACGAGGGAAAGCATCGCAGCCTCGAGTGTCGATGATCTCAGCCCGCGGGGTTCACCGTGCAGTCACGGTGACTTATTGCTCCGGCATTTATAGAAGAAATTGCCACGCGGGAAAACAGGTCCAAGGGAAAGAAGGGGAGCAGAGAAGGGAAAACTGCAGTCTTGCATTGCTTAATTACGAGCGGCTCGAAGGTGAACGAGCTCGTGTCGCGGACGGAATTAATTACTATCAACGCGACTGCCAGCCGCTTGACAGATGCACGTTGTTACTGTAGGCACGGCGGTTACATAGGTGACTTTGTGACACCGTGTAGCTCTCAATTAAATAAGCAGGATATTTAAAAGTGGTGTTAACGGTAGTACGACATGATCCTGTGCTCGAGGATATCGCGACAAAGGCTTAACGAGTAGCCTTCGATTGACGTAACTGCTCGGTGATCGATGAGTAATTATTGGCTACGGTGTAATGTACTCTTAAAATACATTATACGCTTATACTCAGCAGCTTTTCATGTGGAGAATTTTTAGCGCCCTCTGCAGGCGGCTTAGATACACTGTTCCTTTGAAGTTGACTTGCAGAACACTTTCTATGCAGAACACTTCATTCTGACTTCCATATCATCGCATTATTATAATTGATGTGTGTAACTCTTTTTGTGGAAACAGGATTGTGTTTGTTCAGAGTGATTCTAGAATATGGCAAGGAAACGTTTCCAACTGGAAAATTCTGATTGCAACGAACTTTGTGTGAGTGTAGAATTGTAGAGTATATTGGAGTATGCAAGAAGCGAATGAGTCCGTTCATTCGACGGTCACAGATTCTTTCTTTATTCGAAGGCCTTTCATCTTGAGCTTCGAATAATTTTTCCACCTTTACTTGTATCTTTGTTCCAGAATTATTTGAAGCTTCGCACTTTGTGCCAGAAAGTTCATAATGATGATATTTGAAATTCATTGCTGTTATTCAGTAATTTTACCTGCTTCAAAAGAGACGAGATTACTCAGAGCCAGTTGCTAGTATTATCTTGGAGGCCTCGCAGGAAAGAGAAAGTGCAAAGTCAAAACCTAACTAATCTATTCAACGTAGCGTGCAGCGGAATAGCATCTCGTGAAAACTATATCTGAAATGTCACTTTACAGTGCGCCGTTGCACTCGTCGACGTTGCAACTGAATGACGCGAATCCGTGGTGGGTTTGCACGCGCAGCTGCGACACCTGCGAATTAACAGTGGCGTTGCGTTCATTAAGCGACAATAAGTTAACCATTTACAGCGATGCCGTGAACACGACCGATGAATAACTGTTTCCTTCGACTTCTTCTTGGTCGAATAGCGAAACATGCGCCGTGTTTACGCTTCGCTCTGGGTGGATATTCCCGAGGAATTTCCAAGCAGGGTAATCTGCTTTCGCGATAGGTTGTAATTAGGCGTGCTTTGATGACGGTGCCTAAGGTTGATGGTCATTTTAATTCGCCACATTTTACTCGTTTCCGTTCAACAGCAGCAGCAAAGTTGTTCGAAACGAAGCGCATGAATTCTTATTTTGTAATAATATATCAGATCGTTTGTAGAATTCCAAGGTAGTGATTTAAAATTGAATAGGTAATAGGAATAGTGATGCGAGTGTAATCTTTGATTCTGCTTGGAGATAATAAATTGTTCTGCACGGTTGCAGAAGTTCATTTTTGTTATATAAAATTGTAAATCTTTAAATTCCACTTTCAGAAGTAATTTTGCCCAATTCTCTGCTATACAGTACCTACTGGATTTTCGAATAGGAAATAATATATTAGAGTAATTGCAAAACCGAAAGTCAGTTTGGTCTTATGAATTAATAATTCTTCCTAAAACAGTTAATAATTTGCAGAAAGATTGCAAAATTTCAAAGCAGTTTATTACCGCGGGGAAAGGGCTCTTTCGAATTTGGAATGTAAATTTCCAGCTCACGAACTTCTGTTGCGATATTAGCATCAATGTTCCTGAAGAATCAGCCGTTCGTTTGCATAAGCAAACTTTTTCCGACGATTGAAATGCGAACAAACACGTGTCGACGAGATGCACTCGGTTGCACAGATGCACGTGCAGCTGATTTGTCGTTCGATGAAGCATTCGCGTTCCTAAAAACACGAACAAGAGCCCGAAGAAGTGAAAGATAACTAAACAGGAGCAAGAAGAAACAGAATAATCTTCCCAAGACGTCGTACGCTCATCGTACGAATGAAGCTGGGCAAATTATAATTTGCAAAACCGGTATTACCACTGCCGTCCAGCCACTCCGATGCGATAGATTTAACAGAATATAATTTACTTCAGGCTTGCCGTGTGTTTCGTCGTCGTTTATTAGGAACACTTACAACTTTCTTGTTTGTTAAACAGTTTATCTCTGTTTCTAATCGTTCACTGTTTCTCACGAAATTGGAACTCTGAAGAGGACTCTTGGAACAGTGGGACTGAATTTTCAAAATTAAAAATAAAAGCTCTCTTTTTTAATATTAATAATTTGAAAAATATATATTTTTCCATTCTCTGTTTAATCTTAAATTTAATGTTAATGTTAAGCAAATTTATAAACAGTTTCTTCTAATTTACTCGAAGTTGGTATAGATGGAGCTGCACCCCTCTTTCCGCAAGGTCCTCAACTATAACGTTTGCAAATTTTTTTTCGTATATTCTACGAATTTTTGTTCCGTTATTAAATTCTCAAATTTTAGTCCACACTGATACCGAAGATTAAGAATCCACCCAACTACAAGAATACCCTTACATAACCATACTCCAATCAAAACTGCACCCATTTCCAAGCATTTCTCTCATCAAACCAGCCTGCCAACAATTATACCGCAGAAAGATTCCCGTATATCGCCACGGTGGCCCTACAGTTTCGTTCGCTACGACTTAACAGCATCCACTTTACTCTCCGTACACCATTAGCTCCTCGGTTAATTACCATTGATTCTCGCCGACTCTGGTATAAGATCGCCATTAGCTCGCCGAGCACAGAGAGCGCGCGCAATTTCAAATTACATTGCGACACACGATGGTAATGCGGTTGAACGTTGCCCGAGCTAGCGATTACACCAATGGTCGTTAAAAAAGGGGGAGAAATTAAAAGAAGGGACTTTACAAACATTACCAACTTCGAACCTCGCTGGACATCTGCATGTGCACGTGCAGCTGCACCTCCGTTTCGAGATAGGCACTCCTCTGCATCTGGCTGCGATCGCTAGGGTCGCGTGCCCAGCTCCGCTCCAATTACCCTTAATTATTATTACGATAATCATTATTACCGGAGCGGGAATGTCGATCGGGGGAGACGATAAAGCCAGGAGGACGAGCTCGACAACGGAGACTCGCGCTCGCCCGACATTTCCCCCCTTTTTTTCATCGCTCTTCCCTTTCCCCCGTTTTCGCCGGCAACCGTGAAAGATCAGCTGGCGGAGATAACGCGCGCGTGCAATCCTCAGCGGAAAAACGACTCTGAACGGTGCTAACTGGAGACTTCCTTCGGCTCGATGCCTGGTTCCAAGATCCAAAGTTTCGAAAATGGTCATCATCCACATTTTCAACATTGAAAGTTCGAGCACTGTAGTAGTTTCGAAACACTTGCGCTGTAGAGTGGTAAAATGTGGGGTAGATTGAATTGAGTTCGTGTGCAGGTGCATTTGGCAACCCTCTCCTTTGTTACTGGTTTTCGAAATATACGCAGAAGTGTTTAATGGAAGTTGGAAGTTTGAGATTCTATTTTTGAGATTCTAATGTCATTCAGGATTTGAAGTGACGTGTGGGAAATATTGGCCCAATTCATGAACAATTCTATAGGGTGGTTGCTCTTGAGCAAATATTGCTGCTGAGTGTTTTAGAGAGCACAAAACAGAGTGCACGTAAAAAATTAAAACATTATTCACATGTCTACACGAACTGTTTTCATCGTTTTGACGTGTAACTTCGATCCTGATTAATCTCGAACTGTATTTGAATATTTTTCAATCAAATTAACATAAATCTGCATAGCATTAGAATATATCAGACGCTAGGTCAGACGCTCGGTTTCGCTAAGAAACACATTAAAGGAATGAGACACTTGAAGTCTCACCAATCGTAATGTTCGTTCCGCATGTGTATAATTTAAAAAAAAAGTACAGCTAAAATACAGTGACTCACAGATTTCTTCGCCGAAATTTAGGTGAATAACTAATTCTAAAAGACACTGCCTAAAAGACACTGCCTTACTCTTGCTTCTTACTTCTTAATATCTAGGTTAACATCTTTTGATCCATAATTTACTATGAAAAATAAGCCTACGCGCATAATGTGTTCTACTCAAATTGACAATCTCTCGCAAATTAGTTTCTAAGTGAGTGTACGTATTATACCTAGCCCATTGTATGCGTTAAAATCGCCCAATTCTCCCTCGATATAAGCGCATCAGAAGGATTAAGCCCCGCCCGCTGTGTTTTCGCGCGGCCTCGCAGGAAAAAAGAACGCTCAGCTGGCCGAGAACCCTCGCGAGAGCTAACGACGACGATTTATCGCGAACTGTGAACGATCGTTAAACTCCACCGACGCCAATCCGACGGAACAACGAACACTCTTGTACCAGCCGGTTGTTCGCGATTAAAGGTGACCTCACACCGTCCAAGGGCCGCGAACGCGCGGCAGCTCTTCCGAGAATATAAATTAGCAACGGCCACGCTCATGCTGACCCAATTCCAACAGAGATTTATATCGAGGAACCCGAATCGTTCGTGCTCTCCACTCTGATTAATCGTTATTTATTAACTCCCCGAACCTGTCGATGCAAGAGCAATCATTGTTCTCCGCGATACGAGCTTGTCGGTTATTAATCCTTTTAATAAGAATTGCTGAAAATTGCCGGGCTGTGGTCGAATTTATCGGGGCACCGTGGCCCTTGCGCTCTGTTTTTTCGTCTGCTTTATCGCCACCGACGGTGGTCATTACGCGTTGCGTATGCCAGTGACGAAACGGTGTCGCAAGAGAAGTTGTTATAGGTCAGAATTCGAAAGTGAATCGAAGTCGAATCGAATCGAAATTAGTTCCCTCGATTTAACTGGAGAACGCATCATCGAGTACGATTCCTCCTTAACTCTAAATTGTGCCAAGTATTCACAAAATTATTTCGTGCTAGCTAAAGCTTCGAAAAGGAAAAAGAAACGCATCGATACTAGACACACTTTAATGACTCCAAACATCCACATCCGACTCGGATCACCCGAGGATACTCTACGTCCTCGCGTGGAAAACGCAGCATCGTTGGAAACGCGACGCGTTCGCATCGCGAGCACGAAAGACCCGTGGCCACGTTATCGGTGCCAGTCCAATTCATTTTCGTGGCCCGATTCGAGCTTAATGGACCGAATAGCAGGCGGACCTCGAAGTGTGCAATCGCCCCTCCTCGAGGGCTCTCGTTTCTTTTACCCTGTTCATGGATACCGGCCCTTAGATAAGGGGCCCTGACAAAGGGCCCCGAGCTAAAGGGCGAAGGGAAACGAGAGTCCTCGAATCAAGCCTGGCAATCGGAAATAGTACGCGAGCACCACGGACACGTCGGGCTTCAGTGAGTAGCCCGGCCTTATGCCGCACTTGAGCTGCGCTTTGTACCGCTTACGATGAAAACCGCCTTTAATCGACGAGATCTTGGCACGCTCGGTAGGTGCCGTGAGGGAAACTGTGATGAATGGGTTAATTTAAATGAGATTCATCGACGAAACGAGGATGCCTTTGTGATTTTTAATCTTGGGGGATGAAGAGGGTGGGATGCAGTTCAGAATCGTGGAGATTGAGAATTTATTGGGGCTGAGGTGTGGTTTTGAGTTACTTCAGATTGATTTGCCTGTTGGAATGAAAAATTAGTGAGGCATTTCGAAATTAGTTTAATTAATTTGGCTGCTTGAAAAGTGATTCGAGGGAAAGAGCATCGAGGAATTGAAATTCAGTGTGGCAATTATTTTTCAAATATTCAGAATGTTATAATATGTAATGTTGAATGTGCATCGTGACTGTAGAAGTTAATTGTTACTTTCTAAATGGCCCAGATTCACGTTCCACTTGCTTTGCACTGTTCAAATTAGCGCGTATTTCTAAAATACATTTTCAGTTTCCTGTAAGAGCAACGCGAACGATCTTTCTGTTAAATAAATCAGGATTGCTTTCCTTGCTGAATTTAAAGCACCCAAGCTACTCATTCTTTGAGCCAACAGTATCTACTGATTTTTAAAATCAACGTTTCCGTTGGAATGACTAATGTTAATAAACAACAAGTGGGTTAAAGACACTCCATATAAAATATCTCTGTGAAGTAGCACGCAGGAGATTTTTCGTGCTGAACGTGTTTCCACCACCTGCACGCTCGTTTCACAGATTGTCGTAGAGCGATGACGATAATTAACAATCTGACAGCTCATGAGAATCTATCGAAACTCGGCAAGCGATGATTAATACGTTAACGTACTTAACAATCGTGATGCCTTCGAAATACATTAAAATTATAAAACCGCACATCTAAACAACGAAATTAGAAATCTCGTAGCATAGATACTACTAGTAATTTAAAAATCACCTTTCACGATATTATCTCGTCTGAAACAAGACAAAGAAACATGAAGAATCATTTACCATTGCGTAACTGTACTTATGAAAGAATATATTACCTTTCTTTCTTACTCAACGTCGAATTTATTATCGCAATGCCATTTGCAGTATCCGTTTCGTTTAACAGCAGAGATTCTCAGTGATTCTACTTAATATTTGATTAAGACGTTTACGCGGGCATTCGCGAGTACATTTTGTGTAAATGTTTATTCTCGATGGTCATGAAACGCGGATAGGCGAGCCTAGAGATGGATGAATTTATGTGTATCACGTGAATGACATCGGCGTCGCGTCTCGAGCCACGTTTATTAGCGTAATAGGCAGGAAGCTATTTGTAACACCGGCCGATCGGTCGTAATTTATTCTTTTGCTCGACAAGCAATTATTGAAGCGCACCGACAGCTCCTCGTAGCTTTTAATAACCCTAGCTACTTGTTGGAAATTGCTCGCAACAGCGTCTAAACGATCGCCTCCAGACGTTCTCAGGATGTAGTTTCCTGGATGTTCTGATCGGAAGAAGTGTAGTCGAGCTAGGTAAGAGATCGGCGAGTGCAAGCATCTTTTCTTGAAAGTCGATGAGACAATTTTATGATTCGATATTCATTCTTCTTTTTGTTTTAATAAATAGCAAATGAGATCCATTTCCTTAAGTAGGTACTTAGTAAGGTTGCAATGTACGCTCTCAATTTGCTTCTCTGCCCTTCACCTTTCGTTCTTTATTTGGACAGTTTATTAACTAGCACTCGAGGTGTGTTAAAAAAATTTGAATAATTTTTCAGGAAATTTCTGTGGGTCTACTATTAAATGTTTCGCGAGCAAGTAATTTAAAAGTTGTGTAATTTATTCGAGGATTTATTAAAATGGAATATCGATTATTCTGTTTTCTCCCGGAGAAAAGGGGAATGTTTGTCAATTACTTATTGCTGTAGTTTACGAAAATTAAGAAAAACCTCGATGGCCAGGCGGTAGTTAGTAGCAGCGTTTTTGATCGATCGCAATTACGTCGCAATTTGCTCTAAGGAGATATCACCGTCGCTCATTGAATTACGATCGTCTTTATTGCTTTTATTGTCGGGTAATTGCCCCGTGAAAATATCGTTTTTCCCCTCGTTTCGAGGCAAAAACGGGGTCGAAACGTGTCGGTGGGAACGAGGATCTTATACAAGGTGAACTGGCTGACACCAGATGTCTCACAGACAAATCAGAAATTGTGTTCCTTTCTTTTCCATGAGCCAAGCACTGCATTTGGATCGTCACTGGATAAACTTCTAAGTCATGTTAGAAATGCAATGGCTGGCCTGGATTCAGGCTCCAATTACTTCGACTAATATTAATCATTTTAGCGTGAAAAGTTTATAAAATGCATAGTCACTGCACTCGATGCTTAGACATCGTCTGACGTTATTTCATTTTCTTCGTTTATTCACTAATAACCCTACAAATTTGAAAATAGAAGATCTTCAAACGAAACCTTCATGTAAGAAATGATCTGTTCTTCGTCAATTACAAACTAAAGGCAACTTGTATATCGCCGCCTACATGTAATCGAGCTTAACTAGCTAGAGTAGCCTGGAAACACTTCAGAGACCAGGCATTCCCACAAAATGGGTCACTTAACATTATCTACCGCTTTCAAGTACACGTGTGCTCGATTTTCATTTCCATCAATCATCTGGTGCGAGCCCTACAACTCACTCTTATCTCATATTTATCATTGTCAAAATTGTGTCGTTAAAACATCTTCATTCCATCCACAAATTATACTAACAAAGGTTCTCAAATTTGCTTAAAGAAATTTGAAAAAGATCGTCAATTAGCATAAATCTAATACTTCGAAACCAACACATAACTCGCTATAATCTTTTTCTCCAAAATCTTCTACTCAGAGCTGCGAAATGCAGTCCTCCTAATAATTAATACCACAAATAATAGTTTCAATCGTCGCTTAACACTTCGAAAATTTTAGAAAGGTCGTCAAAACCTGCACCAAATAAAGTGCTAAGCTACCATTTCCCAAAACCTCCTAGGGCCACCGAATGAGGCCTTTCACGACGCCACGAATAATTAATAATGCTGCTCAGAGTAGCGCAGAAATAACGATGGAAAATGGTACTCCGTACCGCGTTATCGCGTATAACGAGGAAAAAGCGTGGAGGAGGACGGAGCGTGCCGATGGAAAGGAGGATCTTGGTCCCGCTGACACGTTCGGTACCCGCAGCCACTCGCGGGACCTACATTGTGAGATAAAGCCTGTTTACCTGGAAGGGAATAATTATTCGAGGGGGAACCAGTTCCGCGAGCACGGCTGCGCGTGCATCGTTCGCCGAGAAGTCACCGTAAAATATCGCCGGATCGTGTTCCCCAGGGTACAAGGAGCAGCACGGTTCGATTCTGGGTACAAGGCCGGGGTTTCGATTCAATTAGACGTGCCTAGGCTCGGCTACACCGAAACCACGCTTCCTTGTCCCGCCGCTGCCTTTTCCTTGGGGACGTTGAACCGTTTTGCATCATTGTTGGTCGATGGCGAAGGGTCCTGGCTGAGGAAATACTTACCAACTGCTGAAGTTAGTAAGAGCTGTTATTCCCAGTAATTGATAGGTCTGGGTGTGGTTAAGGTAGTTCGTGAGCTAGGAAGGGGTTTTCCAGGATGCAGGGAAGTTATAGAAGCTGAGAAATCGAAGCATTATACATTTTGAGGAGCGTTATAGATTTCAAAAGGGTTGATGCAGGCAGCTGGCGAAAAGTAGTTATTTAGAATTATTTCTTGTGGAAAGGTGATTGATCGCAAAATTATGGGCATACTTTATCCAGATTTCAAATAGTTTTGATTGAAACATTCTCTTTTCAAAATATGTATCTATATCTCAATATATATGTGCGATAAGAACGAAATGAGAATGTTTCATATGGAAATGGATAATGAATTGAGAAATTTTATTGGTATATTAATTTCCATTGTTCCTTGCCGGGGCCCTGTTCGATATTATTTTTCATTAATATTCGATTTAGAACGGCATTTCTGCATAGTAAGCGATTACAAAAGAGGATCACTCATAATTGCAATTAAGCGAGGCAACGAGTGTACAATCGAACCGTAGCGGATTTGAATTTTAATCGGCTAATTAATATTCATTAGCGATCCGGAAGGGAAGGAGGCCAGTAAAAAATCTTTCTTTATTAATCGCCTCCCGCGACTCGATAATTGAGCCTCGAAAGCATGTGTGCCGTGGCACATAATTTAGCGATTAATAGTTAGACCACTGCTCTCTCGCCAGGGCTTTCTATTATGCAATTAAAGCACGCGTAGGAAATGTCAATTCCCCACTTCCTCATTTCTTCCAAGGCAGTCGATTAACTATGTTCTTCATTCATCGTAAAGCAACGTATTAGGAGAAAAGAACTTCGTTTATTTCCAACGAATTCGATACCAATATCCATTTCTCCGAAATTCAAATCCAGACGAATCATTTATACACCAATATGTGTAATTTTCATTCATCATATATATTCCTAGCCACCCACGAAATATCGAAGCTCGTTTAATCCTTTTCAATACAATTTATTTGCGAGTACAGAGTACAACTTGCGTAGCTTCATCAATTTCCACGTCCAAAAGAGTGTATCGAAGCGTTGTCCCACTTTTTGTACATTCAGATTCTGGCTGGCCAATACTATCAATATTAATACTTTAAATATTTTATTCAAATGCTTCACATAATTATGATACTACTTCTTTTAAAACGAGCCAATTCTTGCACCCAAGAAATATTTTCCTATAGCGAACAAGGTACACCCTATATGTCACTCATCACCTTGTACCAACAACTGATATCAAAAATGCAAACGTAACCATGGAATACGAAAAAAGTCCAAGAAAAATACGATGGGGCGTGTTCGTACCCCGTCTTATTTAAATTGAGGCTTTGAAGGGTCCACCTGAAGCATGTGCAGCAACATTCTGCAGCCCTAGCGCGGCGCTTAGCGTCGATCCCACGCTCTTTGCATAACGTGACTGACCTACCGTATCGTCGATACTTCCCAAGTGTACAATCTAACGCGGCTGTTACACGTGAACTGGCCTCGAGGAAATTCGCGTGCATTCCGCGGAAAAGGCACACGACAGTACGCACTGCTTGACCTTTCGCCGATGCGGGCGATAAGCTGTTGCACTTTTCGACGATTTCTACGATTCGTAGGACGCACGACCCATTTGCAGCGTACGTGGTGCCTCGTCGTTGACACCACGTACCAGAAGGAGTTCGTTAATTTCTGTGAATGTAGGAACTGAGGAATAACGATGCTGATTAATTAATATTCCATAGAGAATTAGTTATGAAGTTTCATGGGAAGTAGTCCCTTGCACTTGATAAAAGCTTTTGATGTACAGGGTGTTCGGCAACTGGCAGTAGAAAATGAATTGAATGATAAAATTAGAAGGACGCTCTGGTTGGGGCTTCGTCTGTTAGGTACTTGTGTTTAAAAATTCAGGTTATCTTTTCTTTTTATTTTTTTAATTTTCTATTTTTATAATTTGTATTTTTAATTTTTTTTTATTGCAGAAATTTAATTAGTTCGTAAAATATTAATCCATATTAATTAAATGAACTGAGTTTTATTTTTGTATCCTCGTTTCTTGCGAATATATGATTTTGGGGCAATTTCTCCCAAATTTACTCATCCGCGTAACTTTACAAATTCCGTAAAAGGGTTAAAAGAAATGTGCGGAGATATGGCATATGTTTCACAACGGGATACATCCTACGTCGAGGGGAATAGAAGAGACAGACAAGCCCGCGACAAAGTTGTCGAACAGGAAATCAGTTGCGCCATGCAAGGGCATTGCATCGTTAAGAAAAAGCCGCGAATTTTCGTCCCCTCCTTGAATCTCCTCGATAGAAAACTCGTTTCCATCGAGGCGACGCATCATTCGTGTTCGTCATACTCGACGGATCCGCGATCCTATAAATTTCATGGAAGAAGTGTATCAATTGTTTCCAGTCCCGAAAGCGCGCCTTCCTTTTGCTTGTTGCTAGGTTTTTTGGAGCGTGGGATGATCGTTACAGTCAAGATCGATTGACACAGTTTTGGTAATCATAACATTGGGTCGCTGTGTCAGATTAAATTATCTTTTGATTTTGACGAGACGCTTTTAATAGTGTTTGCAGCCTAAATTGTCCCAAGGTGTTAAAGAACTTAGCGAGTAACTGTGAGATCAGCTCTTCAAGATTAAATATACGAGAACTGAAGTGGATCGAGAACTTTATCATAAAGAAGACTACTCGTTAAATGATTCTCCCTTTGAGCTGGGCCACGAGTCACCAGCCGAACGATGAAGAAGATAAAGGAGACATCTGTCCCTCGATGTCCCCAATTAAAAGCTCCAGGCGTTTAACACGCAATTGGGAACTTTCACCGTGCAGTGAAGGGTTCGCTGAAACAATGGAATTCGTAAGTAGCCGAAGTGTGCAAGCTGCAGCAGAATCCTTCTTTATATGCTGCGCAGAATGAAATGGTTTTCCAGTTGGACGGCGGGTATAGGCATTTCACGGGTATTTTCGCCGTGATCCACATTTCCCCTGCGGAGGGACGGTCGACCAACCGTCATCAATTCCATTAGTACTTCACGGGCCGCCTGTGAGATAAATTTCGCATTTGATATTAATCCGTGACTCCTGCAAGCCTTCGTTATTCGTGGGGTTCGCCTTGGATAAAAAGGTGGTCGCGCGCGCAGGTGTTTTTCTCGGTTTCAACATTCGAGCAGACTGGGCGATGGCGCGTTGTTCTGTAACTGATTTTATTATTTGTAAAAATTTCGTAATACTTAATTGCATTCTATTTGTGTTACTATACAGCATTATACTTGAGTTACTACTCGTTAAATCGATCATACCTCGCGCAATCTGTCAGGGATTTTGATGAAACTGGAATATGACGTAACCCACATGGAATTAGGAAGGGTTTAAGTCATCATTTTGCTAGTCTTCAATTTGTTTAAAAAATAGAGACCCTCATGGCAATTTTTGCCCACATGCTAAAAAATGGCTCCATTAATGAATCGTTATCGCCCAGGATATCGATCACACAAATATTTCTAATGCATATTTTAGAAATATACATTTTAGACGCACTATACGTGGTGCCTTAAAAGACTCGCTATTTCGCAGTCGTGCCTCCGCAAAGAGAAAAACGTCACAAGGGCATAATTTAAACGTGTAAACGGAGGCTGCAGCCAATTCAAACCAATTTCTACGTTTAAAATTCATGAAGAATCATAAAACGAGAATTTAATGAGCCTGAGAATTTAGTTGTTAATTCAACGCCCGTCTGCTTCTGAAGGGGACGTCGTCCTGTTTCATTGGATGACTCGTCCTAGCGATGTATCATCTGCATAAAGCGCACCGTGCGAAATCAGGTTCGTCCGATTTGATGTGGCCATTAATCACGGGTAATAACTTACCCTTAACAGACTGTCAAAACGACGAATGCAAAGAAAAATGAGAGGTGGAAAGCGTGCGATATGGGATTATATAACTCGCTGACGAAAAGATAAATGTGATTTTATTTGTCGCCATACTTGCAAACCATCCCCATGAAAATACGCTTCAAATATTAAATTTCAACCGTAAAATAACTCATTAAATTATCAGCAATACAATTACTCACACAAATTAACAAACCTTTCGTTTCAATAATTAAATACGTTTACACGATACTTCTAACATTCATTTATATTATCATTTCTCGCAATCGCAAAAACGTAAAGCATTAAAAATTAATTAAAATATCACAGTTCACAAATTCTGCAGTTCCTAAAAAAATTCCCCACATCAATTTCTCAGGCTCCTTGAAAAATCGAGCTAATTCCAGAGTCGTACACAAAAAATCCCAACCACCTCTGCTTTCTTCGTACCAACGTAGGGGCGACACGCAACGAGCATACGCCCCGCAATCTTCACGTCCAGGAATTACGAGCAAAAGACTCGTCCCAGCATCTCGCTCTCCCTTATTCGTTTCTGTCGTCGGAACGGAAACCGGTGACTGGCGTATCGTCGAAAGGATGGCTTTATTAAAATAGAAATGACTTGGGGGAGGGGGGCGAGCTCGGCTTTCCAAGCGGAAGAGATTCGCCGCGAAACGAAAGGGCGAACATCTGCTCGGAGCACGGGGCGCACGATCCGCCTCTGTGTCGTCGTCGTCACTTTGAAGGCCTGCCTTTGCTCATTTGTATACCATTCACGCCGGTCGTATTTGCACCGTACGCGTATGCATAACGCGTCCAAGCTCTCTTCTACTCGCGCCCCCATCGCGATGCGCCGTCTGGCCACTTTGGAGGCTGAAGAAGAAACGTGGAGCCGTGCTCCTTCGTGTTCTTCTTCTTGCTTCGTTTGGAATTTAACTTCGGTATGGTTGAAGTGGGAGTTTCGAGGGATGATTGTGTGGGAGTGTTGATCATGGACTGTGTGATAAAATTGTCTACTTTAGTTCGGGGATATGGCAGGTTTAGTAATTTCAAACGTGAGTATCAGGAGTGCTGTGATATTAACTATTTCGTTTGATTTTCTGTTTCAGGTGAGTCCACAAAGTACTTGGTGTAGGCTTCGGCTTCAAAAATGCCCCAACTGGTGGTAAAGTACTTGCTTCCAATAGTGCTGGTTGAATGTAATCAGAAGGTTTACACTGTTCAAGAATAAGTATTTACTATTGATCGTTTAAATTGAGAATTCTGGGTAGAAAAGGAAGAATTTGGTAAATTACGTATTAAGTACGGACGGGATATATTTTGAAAAGCAATACTAGTGGCGAGGGCTTTCAACACTTTATTCCAACTTGCTATTAAAAAAGAATAGCAAATAAAACTAGAAATAAAGCTAAAGAAAGTTTCTTTTTAACACTCTATGGTTCAATATTAGGTTTGCATTAATTCACAGTTGTGATTTCTTATCGAAACCTCAGAATTCTGAATAATTATGAAAGAAAGTAGAAATTTGCTCTAAAACGCAGAACTGACACAGTGTTAACAAACTCCCTTTTGTAACATTAACAATAATCTTGTGGTTTGGAGTAGAATGTTCATTTTCCCACATATTTACTTTCGTATTCTCATTCACCGCGGAAAATGTTTTACTTATTATTCTAATAAAAGCTGTAAATTGCAGCGAGGAAAATGGCACATACTTACAACTCCCATACGACTGCGCCCTCGCCATACATGACGGAGACGTTATTAATGTTTCAGCCTGATTTAACCGAAGAAAGTTCCGCGAACTCGTTCGTGTTCTAGGGAACGAGTTTTTCTCGTTACCTCGATTAGAATTTGAAAGTGCATAACCCGTTAATGCGTCAGGTTAATATGCATACGTATGCACTGACCGCTCGTGATCCAGAAACGCGATACGCAACGATTGTGAGAGGCGATTTTATCTTGGAATGCGCTGCTTTTGTCCTTTCATTCATTAGGAATAATGATTACTGCGGTATTTTTACTTCAACTGGTGTTTACCTCGTCGTTTATCACACTTGAGTTTCTAAGTAAACTTTGCTAACCCCAAGAATGAAATTTAGAATATTTTGCCCGGCGAAAGTGCAATAGTTTGACTAACGATTACAAAATTTATTTAGTTCCCTCAGAATTGGCCAGCAATTTTAATTTAATCTTGATTTACAATATTTACAAATATTCCTAACACCAGCCCAAGTCAGAGTGAAATTCACAATCTCCACTACTTAAATTAACGAACTTTCCATAGAATTTCGAGTACCTACGTACAAAACTAATACATACTTATAAATTTTTAAATACTTCAAAATCCTATTAAATTTTTATTTTCATTGCATATTATTACAGTATTGCAACACACCAAATACGTTGCACAGTAACGTCATACCGATGACTGAACGCTATCCATTGACACGGTCAGTGTTTTTACAAAAGCTACCGAAATTTTGGGAAAATCGACGCGTAACTCTGTTTGACGTTCGCGTGACAAATGGTTCTTGGAAACGCGCGTCCTTTATTCTGCATACAATCGCGTATGCGCCGATGCATCTGGAAAAGTGATTTCTAATGGCGCGGCGGATAGGGCGAGCGATTTGTCGGAAACGACGTTCCTGAATTTATGATCCCTTCGAACAATAGTCGTGAAGATTTACGTGACCTGGTTCACGGTTCGTCCAAAGATGCAACCAACAGGATTGGTCCACGAAAGACCATCGTCCAGTTGGCCCAATTCGGAAAACCAGAAAAGCTGACTGTGACGAATCGACTTTCGTAACGACCAACACGGTGGTATGTTTTATGGGGGAAAAAAATGGGACCATTTTGGGGAGAAGATCGCATCGATTGATGTGTACACAACACGATTTTTTGGGCAATTGGTAGCTCTTTTTGTTGGCAGGAAAAATTGAAAATGAATGGGAAAGAATTGTGAGGGATTTTTTGCTGCCCTAATAATACTAAATCCAATACTTTACTTTATTCTGCAAATTATAAATTCTTCCGTAGCTACAAAATCTATCAATTAACACATCTTTTTTTCTTTTCCTACATTTTTATTGCGTTGAAAGAAAATTGCACGACATTTCAAAATGCACGGTGATAGCATACATTACGCGCGTTATTACACAAAACGCATTAATTTCACACCCACGTGGAAGGTCCTCGTTCCTCTTCACGACAGCTCGTCCGATTGCAACGAAACGCATCCAAGGAAACGCGGGACGTCGCTTTCAGGCAGACGTTTTACAATGCACAATGCGCGTGCACGCGCATACGTCTCTCGCCGTCCCGTGTATCGTCGACATAAATTGTGTTTGGTCATCCTTCGGCTATAAATAATTGCGAGCGGGGACAATAGGGTGGACAGCTGGATACGCCCTTAAAAACCAACCCCCGTTCGGCTCTTACGAGTTCTCTCGCGATAGCTTTTCGATGGACTCCATTGACGCGTGCCGAAAAATCGACGTGGTTGTACGAGGGGCGGGCGGTGTCGTTCGCGAAAATAATCGGCGGATGAAAAGTCGAGAAGCTGATTTCGCTGTCAGATCGAGTGGCGGAACGTCGAATTCTGGAACGATTTACTGGTTTTGGCGGGCTTTCTGTCGAAGCTCTTGGTTTCGATCATTTTCGAGCGAGGGTTTGAGGTGGCTCTATTTTTCCATTGCTGATTATTAGAATTTTATCCGAAAATTTGGGTGATATGATGTACTGTTTTCTATGGAAATCTTTTTCAAATGACTTAATGGGAATTATTTTTAAAATTTATATTCTTTTGTGCTCGAATCTAAGGGTTTCAGAGTTCTAATCTAAGCGTGGTCAGTTTTCAATATCTGTTCAAGTGAAATTTAAATAATCGTTAGTAGAAATCTAAGGCCCGGAATCCACTTGAAAGCTAAGCTCAACTTTGCTATGTTTTATGTTTTATAGCACAGCCAGACATAGCATATCCTTTCAATTGGATCCTCGGCTTAACACAGTGTTCTAAATGTGAATCTTTAGGAAATCTAAAATTTTTTAAATGTGTGGTCCTGTCTAAAATTGCTAAAAATTTCTAGAATTATCAGAAAATTCCCTCTGTATCAGCTAGCCTCATCTCAACAGTAAAGGCCAGGTAGAATCGCTGTGCAACTCTGTGCAGAGCCCATTTTTCGGCTCCTTTGCAACAGTGTTTTGCTGTCCATGGCAAATTTAACGTGATTTTTCACGGTGGACGCAGCTTCGGGCTACATAAAAAGGATCGAGTTGCGCATTTTGTTCGCCGCTGCTAATGACCAAGGCATTGTGAACAACCCTGGCCACTATATAATAAAGCGATAAATTAAAAGCGTCCAACCCCGTGCTTTGAGTCGTGTTCTTTTTGGAACGTGTTAACAGTCATCGTGGGGTTAATGGCGTGTGAATCCCATGAATCGCGCCGGTTAGCGGTCGACTTCAATGGAAACCAGTCGAGTCGGTCGTCATCGCTGGTCTTTTTACTGACTGGGTCGATTTATCAGGCCAGTTCATAAGGCAACGCTCATTTTCGATTTTCAACTTTGACGAAGACACTTGTTGCTCTTTCACGTAAAACAATCATCTCTGCTGCATAACTAAAAATTTACATACCAAAAAACTTTTCTAAGTCAATGTTACTTTACAAATGATTCATTTCATCCGATATGATTGAAAGAAAATATCAACAATATCCAAGAAATGTATTTGTAATATTATATTCAAGAAGCATACATTGCTTGAGGGATTTTTATTATTTAGCAACCACATTTTGAATTCAGGAATCGTGTGAAATCTCATCCATTCTAAAGTAATTTTCAAGCTCCTTTGAAGATTTAACATCGGAGAATGGAAGGCTTGTGAGAAAATTAGTGTGACTAGATAGCGTGTAAGTAGGGTAGTTCTCGAAATAACTTTGTGGCGTGAGACACCCTTTCTCACCCCTTCCTCGTGACTGGTTCCCACAGCAGAAAAAAACTCCGAAGAGTTATGCAACGAACGGAAATCCTCCGGTCTGAAGTGAAGTGGAGTCATTCGAGGCCAGTTTTAGGTTACTGCCCTGTAAATTGATCGATGCACGGGGGCTGTTAAAGGAGTGAAGTGTAGATTTACACGAAAAAGATAGTGTATCCAATTAATAAATGAAAAAAAAAAGAAGAGGAAACCAGACGAGCAAGAAGGTCAACAACCCTCTACTGAAAATAAGTCTTGCAGTATAAAAATTTCGCACCATATCACCTATATAAATTCGACACCAAAAGCCAAAAAGGCACGGTCTCATCATTCCCCCTCCACCGCTGAAAGCAAGTAGAACGCGTTCTAAAAAAATAACACAACCATCAGACGAGCGTACAAAGAAGCGAGCATGCATAAAAACCACCGCCTGGTTCTCGCGTTATTTCGCCCCCCGAAGCAGCTCCTCTAGCCACAAAGAACGACAAAGCACGTCGCGTTTCCAAATCACGTGTCGGCGTTGATAAACCTCGAAGGCTTACCAATTCCATCCGCGCCGTACCTTAATTAGAGATCGTGCTACACTCGTCACAGATTTCGCTGCCATGCGTATTTTCGCGCGGATCAAGCCCTTTGAAGCGCTGCTCCATCCATTTCCATTATCTCGGGCGCGCAGGTGGTATTTTCAGCATCGCCACTGGACGGAAAATAATGGGATTGTATTTCAAGAGGGAATAATCACGGAACAATATTATTCTTCGCCGCGGCTATTTCCCTGAATTTACCTCGACTTTGTTTAATCTACTCTGTCTGCGAAGCTCAGCCTGCAGGTTCCGAAGTTTCGTCAATCTTATTCGAGGCAGCCTTCGAATGATCTATTAAAAGAAATTGTACGAGCGGCTGGAGCGTTCCTCGGGTGGTGCATTGTCCCCTGAAGAACTCCCTCATCTAGCGGGTAGAAATTCTTGGCTGTTCGCCAGACGCTACGTGGAATGTGGAAGGAAAATCTTCCCGCGGGATTTTCAGATTCCGCGGATTGAATTTCGCGTGTTTCGAATAATTTTCACAAGCAGAAAAATAGGCGGCGAGGAGCGAGGGTGATATTTGTGCGTTGCTTCGGCGGTGTTGTCTCGAAATTATTTTGATTTGCACCTGTCAGTGAAGCGACAAGTTTTGTTCGCTCGTGTGATTCTCTCCGCCGGTTGCTTATCAAGTAGCTGAAGAGTCGAGCTTGTTAGTTTTCAGGTGGTTAGTAACGAGGGTTGTTTTTTTTTCTAAATTTTCTTTTAAACATATTTGGTACAGTTTCTTTCTTCTTGTAAAGATATTATTTTCTTCTTTTAATTACTGTCTCCGGGTATTAATTATTGAACTGTGTGATATTTTTCAATGTTTCAGGGCCTAGATTTTAGCTCTGAAAGCTGTTAAAAGCTTCCAAGTGACTTCAAAGCCCTGATGAAGTTTTTATGCTAATTGTGAAAATCATTTTCCAAGACAGAGTGGCTGCATATTAATTTGAAAGATTCTAATGCACGTGGATGTAGAGGCTTCCTCTAATACCACCTATCTGTTAATTAACCGGTAATTATATCACTAAATTTCGTATTCCAGGACCTCCATAACACAATATTGTAACGAGGCAGGGTTGATGGAGATCTTTCTGAACGATAATAACAATTTCGAATTTATTGCCCCGAAGCCCCGGTGGAGATTCAATGGCGTAGGGTTAAACGTGGTTATCAGCACGACCAATCGAGCTTCTAGCACCCAGGTAGCGCTTATCTCGGGCGTAGTTGACTTTATAATAAAGTTGGTTATGCGAAGATGATGATAAAGCACTGATGCTGCGATCCCTTGTTACTTCGCAGTTCAATATCATTGTCTGTGTCGAATATCTTCGCATCTGTAGGTGTGACTAACATAGTGGTAATTTTATTCAAACAGGGAACAAGTATGGCCACACAGAAGGAAGTTTTCATTATGGTTGGCACGTATTCTGGTATCGAGTTGAATAATTAATTCCTGAGATTCTTCACGATAATAAAATCATGCAGGAAAGTTTTATCGAAAATTTGTCATATGTTGAAGTTTAAATACAGATAAAGAAATCATTAATTCTTCGAAATTGAGGGACGCATTTTATTAGGGGGACCAATTTTTTTTTAAACATTCTTTGCAATGGCATACGTAACTAGATAGTAAAATATAATTTTTGACAGTATTGTATACAAATTAGTATTGGATACTATGTGCAGCTTTTCCAAATTTTATAGTAAATTCTCGTCGTTATTTTTATATTTGAACATGGCGCTTTTGGTATTTGTATTTTTCAAAAATACCTGTCAGTGGATGAAGAAAGAAGCTTCTCCCGTTTGATTTAAAAATGCGGTAGCTTTACCTTCCTTTCGTTGTGCGTGCAACTTAAAGCCAATGTCGAGAAACACCATCAGGATCGTAAATTCGCGACCACTTCTTGTCACGGCCAGCCAGCGAGCTTTGCATCGTGATCTTATCGTTCGCAGTACACGCAGTTGCAGAACTGTCAGTGAATTCACTGTACATATTTGCAGACGGTTGCATTCAAAGGATCCACCTCGTTCGCTGGATCCGAATAATGTTTCTGCAAATGACGCATATCCCGTTGCACCTGTGTGTTGAACAGAATATACTTGCAATCATATCCCAGAAGATATCAAATTTATTTATTTAATACGGTAGCAACCGTTCGACACATTATATATGTCATGGAAAGACATACATACAGAACGGACAAATAAGGTAAAATGAAAATTAAGATTAAAACAATAAATATCAAGAAAACAACAGAAGGAGATGAAATAAGATAAACAGATATTACAGATGCAAGTATCAATATTACAACTAAGTCATCCAGTATACTTACGCAGAATGAATTTCTGAAAGTAAATAAGGAAATAGCGAAAAAATTAAGAGTATAAAATTAAATGAAATTCATTACAAAGTCTGTAACAACTTTTATCGAAGTCTATTACCTAATCCACAGATTTTATTCAATATGCATCAACTACTACAAAACTCCCGTGAAAATGAGACATACCACTCTAAACTTCTATTACATTTACATATCCCAAAACACTGTCGGGTTACATCTAAGTAACAATTCACTATCCAATCAGTTAGGTAGATCGCTCCGTTTAAATCAGATTAAGTTACATAAATTGATAGGAGGGGTTAACAGAAAGGACCACTGCAGTTCTCACAACATATTATTTTCAAAGGGCGAGCAATAAATTATTCAGCAACGTCCAATCAAGATGGAAAGTAAAGATGGCGGCCCATTAAAGGAAATCCGATGCCGTTCATTGATGAACAATCAACGGTTAAAGCAGTCCAATCTCTGTTGCGTAATGGGCGTTTGTGCTGCTTGAATGGCAAGAGTTAGTTCCTTGTTTGTCAGGAGGGAATACTCCCGTTGGGTGGTCGCCGTCGGCCGCTGAATCGGATTGTCAGTAAACGATTTAACGAGTGCTCCGATTCTCCCTCCGAAAATCCAGTCGACATTGGCTGCGTCTAACGCGCCATTGCGTCATGCAACGGAATGCGAGAGGTCGACCTTGCGGGGCTGCACAATCGTGCATTGTCGACCATTGAATGGCACGCGATTCTGCCTCTCCTCCCATGGCCACCAGAGGAATTAAACTAATTCGCGACAGATGTTTCCCGTTCGATATATAAATCGAATCGCATTTTTCAATCAAAATTACGCAAATTTTACAACGTATATTCAACACTTGAACAGACTCCACAGTAACCCTTTGTGTGGCGCAAGGTTCTGAGAAATACAGAGTATTAGTACTTGTGCTGTCACTATACTGTGGGATCAGGAACTAGGATTGCCAACCGTACAATAATACATAGTGTTGTACTATATTCTTTTCTAGTGTAGTATATACTGTTAAAAAAAAAGATATAATACATAAAAATACGAAATTTCCGATTCAGCGATAAAATTCTAAAATTCTTACTTATTCTTTTATTCTATTGCTACGTCGAAACTGTGATTTGCGAATTTAAACATTAACAGAGAAGATATCTTCTACAATGCGCTAATTATTTTCGAATTACTACGTATAAATAAAATTCAGTAATTCTTTTCCATACTCTTATATTGAACGATGCACGTGACGTTTCTTATTAAAATATAAATTCTAGTTAATTTAAACAAAATAATTTCGCGATACTATACAAAAACTTTTATCGTACAAAATTCTTTTTAATCCAAAATGGTATTCTCTAGAATATATGTAGCTTACTTTTTAATCGATAAATTCATATGATCTTCTGAATGATGTAATATCGATCTTCGTATCGATATTATCAATACCGTTACTTTTTGAATAATATATTTCACGCGTCGATATCGAACAAAGAAATATATATCGCTAAGCATTATCGATAGTTACGACTAATATCGTTACACCTCCGCTCTCCGCAACTACGCGCAACCTATCGCAACAGGCGCGCAAACAGCAACCCCCCCGCGACAACCGTCCGCAGTAGAATAGAATCGCATGGGGCACTAAACGAGCGACGTATTAATCGTCGACCACCAGTCGGTTTCGTTAAAAATCCTCGATTGTTCGGCGCTCTTAGCACGCCCCGTTAATGGTCCATCAGCGAAAAGCACCCTTCCCCGTTGCGCCCGCAGACAGTGCTCGAAACGGAAACGTAACGGAGAACGGAGCCGGGGATCGATCGGTCTCGGGGTGGCTGGCTGGCGTGCACACGATCCCGATCAAAGATGAAAGGGTTTCGCGTGCCGCCGCGCGAAATCATTAATATACTCGTGACTTACGTGGCTCGCGTGCTTGCGCCGTTAGCGTGACGTCGACGGGCTCGAGCACGTCGGGGGGCGTGCGGGCAGGGGTGTCGGCTCCGTTTCGTTTCATTTCGTTTCAATTTCAATTCATTTGGGTCTGGCGAGAGCTCATTGTGCACCGCCTCCGTGCACTCGAAGCATCGGGGGCCACAAAAGATGCGTTTCCACGCTGCGCGGGGCCGGCTGCAGCTGCAACGCGAAAAGAAAAAAGGGTCCACCAGCGAGTCGCCAACCTGGCTGCCCCTTTCTGGCGAATTAGCTATTCATGCGCGATTCGCGGCGTCGATGCGTTTCGAGATGCGCGAGGGCGTGGCGCGACTACCTCGGCAGTTTGCTCTTTCCAGGCGAATCTACACCGTTCACTTTGCTCGGACAATGCGGCTGATTCAACAAAATTCAGGGGAGAGTGAAGAGTGTAAATTACCATGAAATCAATGCGTTCAAGCAAATTCAAGATTGATCGAAGTTTGCCAACCTCTTGTCAACAAAGTTTCTACTATTTTCAATGCGATCCGGAACATTGGAAGGTTTTATTTCAGTCGTGTCGATGCATTTTTTGTAAATAGTTTATTACCAGGTTTCTATCAAAAAATTGTTTTTAAAGGCAATGAGAATGCTGCAAATAATTTCTAGTGTGTATAAATATTTTTTATGTTCTATATTCTCTGTATTCTAAAGGGTTTTCCGTTGATAATAATAATAATAGTATTAACAAATGGAGAGAAGGCCATACTTCATTGTTAAATTCAGTGATATGTGTAAAGATTCGCCATCAATCAAAGACATCAATCAAAGTGAAGAGTATAAATTCGCCTTCTGTCAGAGTCCTGGTTGGTTTTACGTTCAATGAATGCTGCTTTCACGTGCTCATTGCTGTGGATTTAGGTGACGTGTCCCGTGACACGATATATTTATCGGAAGTCAAATTTTGATGAAAGAGAACGAGGTATTTTTCAATTCAGTTATGAAATCGAAATGGAACAAAAAAACTAAATTTATAAAGAATGTAATACAATTACCATTCCTCTGTAATTCAATACGTGATTTACATTTCTCGTCACTTTTTATACTTCTACTTAAAATTTTAATTTTCATCATCACACGGGACTTGTTAATGGAGTAGAGATTATGGTTTATTTTGGAACAGTAGAGCTTCTGGGTTTAATGATCCCTCGGATATTTTTATTAAAATAGTAGAGCAATGTAGATTTGTTGTAGTGTAGGAAATAATTACGTGCTACATTAAAGGGCGTCTCAGATGCAACACGAGATTCACTGGGTAAAGTATCCTGAAGTAAATAGAATTATCTGTTCTTCATTTATGTCAGCTATGGGTTAATGGAGCTGCTAAATATCTCTTTCGTCTAAAATTAGGGCACTGATAATATCGCACTTAAGTGCAGCAATTAAGCAATTACTTGTGCAGCGATGCCTCGCTTATGTTAGTCCCTGAAATTGTTCGCAAGAATGCTCTGCACTAACAGGATTAAGAGGAGCATCGTCGTCGTAAGTAACCCTCTGTCCTCCGTATTCCAGCGGGCCGTAAACCAGAAATTAATTAGTTGCTAGCACGGCAGCGAGAATTTCGGATCTTTACGACGCTCGTAAAAAGTTATTTCGCGAGCGGGACCGTTTAATTTCCCTGATAAAATTCAACGAGTTTCAACAAGTGACAAACGTGACTCGCCTCTCCTTTCGAGCAAATAAAAATGATATCCGCGTGCTTTCGTTATCGACACTACCACCTAAGTAGTTGCGAAATAAATGTTTCCTGCTTGGTGTAAAGTGAACATGATGCGTTCAAAGTAAATCTACAGTTGAAGAGTACTTGTGGAAAACACTGTAAATGCCAAAAATCTAATTCTATACCGATTATAGTATTAGCATTGAATACCAAACATTTTTTGTTTAATTTTGGCACGTACAGTGTTTTCTGCAAGAACTCTTCAATTTTTTTTAAATAATTATACTAGAAACTAAATACCGAAACTAGAAGGAAATTATACAAAAAAACAGAAGATAAGAAAAACCTACATAACTACCTCAAACACCACATTCTAAAGAAAAAAATCTCGCAGAATGAAGTACCTTTCAGTGACCACAAATAGAACTTACGATAATCTACAACATAAATAACTTCCAAACAATCTTCCAATTATTTCCAACCACAGATCGCAATTTCCTCTCGTCCCACTTCCTTGAATCAACATCCCCGCTATCGCACTCTGCTAAACCTTTAATTCATCCTGCAATTCAAAATTAGATACCCAATCGGTGGTCACAGTTACCAAGGAACGTCTTCCTCGAAGTTTGTTGCGCAGCTTGGTTTCGAGAAGACGTCTGCCTTTTGTGCACCGTTCCTTTGTCGTACGCCCATTGAATTCGTGTCACGGGTCGTCGTCGGCAAAGAAAGCGTCCATTCAGTCGCGACACGTGCGTCGCCTTTTTCCCTCCGTGCACCGCGATACGCGACCAGTCGGTGGGACCAGTTTTTCCATCCTCCCGTTGACAACTGGACTCTGGAGATGTGGCACAAACGTTTTTTCCCCTCGGAAGTATTACGTGCATCTCACGAAACCGCTCCAGCGGCTGAGCTCGCTTAATTAAACGCGCGCTAAACAAACAGCCGATTTATTCCGCTTTTAATGCTAGCCAGGGCATCCTTTTTCTCGGCTCCTCCGATTAGACTGTTCAACCTCGGCGGCAGTGATAGGCGAAATTTACGTACTCCTTTCTCGACGAAGGTTTGTAACATGATTTTCTCGAAATGTTGGTTAATTGTGTTTGTAATGCGTTACTCGGGTTATCGGAGCTAAATATTTTGAGAAATAGCGGTAAAGAATACATTAGCAAAAATGGTAAAGTGATTGCTGGCAAAGTATTTGAATTTATTAAGTTGTGAAGATCGATAAACTACGTTTCAACACTTTTGGAATTTTGAAAGACGTTCAAAGGCTTAAGAAACACATTTTTGTACAAGTTACTCATAAAATTTTACAATGATAAATAAGTTTGATATTAGAAGAGGATATATTATATTGTGAAACATTTCCTTCGATAATGGAAAAATACTTTCATGATTTATGTAGGTACCTACACCACTGTCGCACATGTACTTACGAACCTTAGAGTCTTCTAGAATCCTAAGAGCTGTCCCAGAAGATCCTAATAATTACTGCAATACCCCACTTGCGACTCGATATAATTTTATTTGGAAATTTTACGAGTTCTGTTTGAATTCGATTCTACTTTGATAAAGTAGTCGACGCAGAAGCTTAGAATTTGTATATACACTTATTTTCATTCCCGATATCCCGTGTTCCGAAAATATTACGGCTCGTTTATCCATTTTCAAAGGCTGGTTTACGTAGTACCGACTTTACGATGTCGTAAAGACGCAAGATTCAGGCCCATGGCAATGGTAAAATTTTACGGTGGAACATCGCGCAGTCGCGAGCGAAGAAGCCGCGAGATACAAGATTGTTAACGCCGCGATTGGTTTGGCCAGCTGGCGATAAATTAACTTCGAGCGTGCTTAATACTCTGTCGCCAATGCTAGCACGTAATAAAACTCCGGAGGGAGATTTAAGGGATCGTAAAGCATCGTGATCGACGTTAATCTCAGACATCTTATTTTACCATTCTAAAATTAACTGAAATCACGTTGGTAAACTAGTTGATCAATTTTATTAACAAACATTTAGTTACTGTAAGAAGAGATTACTACTGTATCTTAATCTAATGACAGAGATGAACTCTGTTACATAAAAGGATCGGACCGTTTTATTTCTACCTGTAGCTGGTCAAGCATCAGGTGACACTGATACATTATGACCACCCAGTGTACACTGGTACCAGGTATTTTGACTCGACTAAGGTCTGTCAATATCGTGTTACGTATTTTGACAGCGAAGAGTGGATCTGATTTCCCCTCGTGTGGATAGCCTTTGTTTGAGGCCCAGTGTCCTCCCTCGATTGGATGTCTCGCCGAAGGTCTTCCGACACTGTCATAACAACCTGTCAGATGGGAAGCTATTTCTCCACCAATAAAATTTCTTTTCTTTAAACTGAACATGACTGCATCTCCACAGGCAAAGATTCTAAAATACTAACCATCTAAAAAAGGGTAACAATTAACGTTCAAATCTCACAAAATTTAATTCTACATTTCTAATTCCTAATGTCACGTGGAGTCAGCCTCTCGATCATATCACCAGCTGGACACCCTGTATGTAACATCCCACAGCTAATGTATCAACCCCTCAACAGAACGAGCAGGACTCGACATACGAAAACCTTCGGGAACTGCTGCATGACGAGTTCAGCTCGTCAAGGCACTTGAAGCGAAAGCGTAGCGAATAGGGTCTGGGTCCAAGGTAGGGCTGTACCGAATGTTCGATTAATCTGAGTATTCGAATAATCGAGTATTCGAATACTCCTAATGATAGATTCGAATTTCAGATTCAAATATTCAAATAATTAGGAGTATTCGAACTTGAGATTCGAATAATTAGGAGGAAGCATTCAAACTTGAGATTCGAATAATTAGGAGTATTCGAGGTTGAGATTCAAAGGATTAGGAGAAACTATTCGTGTTCAAAATTGTTCAAATATTCGAATATTTACAGTTCTAGTCTTACTGAGCACTTCTCATATCTCTACTTTTTGTAGTTTCGTGGTTTAGCAGTTGTCGAACGAAAATGTGGTAACCTCGGCTCCACACATGCGTGCCAAGTTACAGACTCCAGTTAGAACAGTGTTTAACCCTCCATAAAAGTAGTTTTCAGCGTTTCGACCAATGCAACTCGTTCCGCAACTAGATACAGCTCTAGAAGAGAATGCCCCCACGCTGAGGGGTTAAGTAGGTGGCAAGGGTAGCATCTTACCTTCATCCCCATCGTCACAAAGAGTTCCTCCAGCGTGCAAGCCCAAATTACAATCTAGCGGAACGCGGAACCCTGGAGCTCCGAGTAACTTGAAACGAAATCGAGGCACAGGGACCCAGCCAGCAGATCGTTAGCGTTAAGAAACGTCCGAATCTCGTTGTGTCCTGAGCCAGGTCGAAAGCCAGGGTGCACGAAGAAAGGCCAAGTAACTCGAGACTCTTGTGCCTGAAGAAGCGTTTAAACCGCTGATCGTAAACACAGAGGCTGAAGAGAAAGGTCCCAGTCCTGTGGGGCCCTGCAAGGGCGTTAATTACAGGGCTGCTTTCGTTTCTGTCTCCCCCCCGAGCCGATTTCCGTTGCTGGAAACCTGGCGCGAGGGTGGCAGGAGCGAAAGAGAGCCCTCGAAGCACCGCCACTCGTTTAGGCTCGCTCGCGTCGAGTGGCTAGTTGGTTTTAAATGGACACAACGTAAGTCGTCGCGAGAATGGCTTTTAAATTAATCGACCACGGGCCACCGAGCTCGCTTTCAAACCATTCGAGCTCCACATTTATTATTCGGAGCTGCGTTTCGGGGTTGGAAGCTGCTTCGAGGCGTTTTGAGCGTGGCGCGATGGTTTGTAGAATTAAAGATTGCGTTAGGGGTTCGGTTTCAAACGGGGAGTTGAAACTAAATACTTGAAGATCATTCGTTAATTCCTGGTAATATTTTCAATGATGCATTTCGGTAAGTGTGCTTGCACAGATTTTCTGTATCTTATTCTACAAGATTTACAACGTTATTATTCCTTTTAGGCACAGCGAAAAATTGAGGAATATTCTTTCATTCTCGCTTCAACTGTTTTTACCAATGTTAAAGTCACAAATCAATAGAATGAATTTAATAATTTGTTCATCTTGTTGGATACCATTAACACGACAACGGGGTTGCATTCTGCGCACGGTTTTATAAACTCCTGACGTAGATATTTCCCGCAAAGCATTGAATTTCATGCAATTAAACATCATTCCGGCTACATTGAATAATTACACAGTGACAAATTATTTCAATCAAAAAGTCCCCCTGAGTAAATCAGGTACTAATCGAAGCCTCTCAGACTTCTCCTGAGTGACCAGCAGAACGACCTGCCGTGCCTACGCCACTTATAATCGCAGATCATTGTTAAACACCACGGAACGCGCAACAACAGGTATCACGTTGCAAGCACCAGGTCGTAACAATCGCTTCCTCTGTTCACGGATTCCGAGGTAAAACGAAACTGACCGCCGCTGTACCTGCGCGGGAGCAGCCCCCCTCTCGGGTCATTGTGAGCGTTGCCATCGCGTTTTCGACGGAACGTCCGCATTATGGGGCCCCTGAATGGCCCCCGTAGCCGCACAATGCACCGTTGTCGTTATTGAAATCGCCGGGTTCCAGCATCGCTCCAACTATGCCGTGACCGAGTTCGAGGCATGCCAACGACCAGTCTCGAAACGGAAGTTCTTTTTAATCGCGCCCACGAATCTACGCGCTCCGCGCCCCCCTCCCCTTCCTGGATAATAGCGCTCGGGATCCTGTACAGCAGCTTCCGCGTACGTTGGGATCGCTTGCAGGTGCGTTAATGGCTGGTGAAAATCGACCGATAAACATCTCGCGAGGAGAAATCTGCGATCATGAGAAATCTGCTCCGTTCCCCTTGTGTTGCGTTTCGCGGAGCTTGTGGAGGGGCTTGAACTAATGTGAATGAATTAACTCGGTCCTTGTGATAAAAGTTAGAACCTTTCCAGGCAGAGACACTTTTAGGGATTTTTATTGGTGTTTGAGATAAGTTTCTTTATTTTTTTAACCAGTGCTATCTCTGCTAACAAGGGTAAATTCGCTTACCCGAACATTTCGATTTCTTTTAAAACACCCTTTAAAGGTTAATGTGTGATTTCCTACTTTCCCGTGTCTCTTGCAAATTATAGTAGATATATAAAAATTATTGGACATTTTATTTAAAACTGTGCAAAGCCGTCTAGTTTCCATTGTAATAATTTTTGTATATCTACTATATTGCAGTTTATATACAGGAAAGTGGTAAACCACATATTAACTTAAGGGGTGTTTCTCACCCTGAAGAATCTAAAATGGTCACGAACGAATAATTGCCTGAAAATTGCCTCTACAAACCTGCGGTGTTTAAAAAAAAATCGGAACGTGTAACGAGTAACCGAACTGAGGAGATTTCTTGAGGGTGTCAGGCCACTGTAACATCTTCATCATTTAGCTATTATATTCTAACTACCACAGGTGCATGGCGGAAAGTGGACCATCTTCGCACGGGTGGTTTAACAATAACACCATATTCACGAAATATCGTAGAAGTGCTCGCGAGCTAGATACCAAACGTGTGAAATCTCCCCACTCTTTGCCATTCGTTTGCATCACTTGTAGTTTATACAAGTGTAATTAAGAAAAATTTGATAGCAAATCGGTACAATAATGTATATACTTGCTGATCACCGGCACAGTGAATTCGTGGTTCAAAGGTCGAGCAGGCATTTGCCATTTTATAGCCCACGTTCCCCTAAAATTAGGGTGATTCGCGAAAACTCGGATTCAAGCTGAATTGTATATAATATTTTCCCCGCGACGGGGGAAGCCTGGAACGAAAGCGATTAGTTTTACAATGCGGTCTCAGTTTACCTGGCGCAGCTCGCGAACGAGTTACCAGTCGCGCGCTTGAAACGAGATACAATAATTAACGTCACCGTTTGCCCCCCGTCGCGGCGGAGACGCCCACTCATCGAATTACCCTGTGCTAAATTGCAAACGTATGTTTCAGACACGTCCTACGAGAAGGCCTGTCGTAGGGGTAGCGCGCCTGCCACCCCTGTCCTCGGAGCACGACCCTTGGACGTCACCCCCAACAGAATCGTCGTAAGTAAATTACATTTGTTCCCTGTAAGTCCCTATAATTTTACAACTTCGATAACACACCACGCTTAACCCTTTCATTGCGGGGAACTCTGATATTAGGCGTATGAATGACGGAATTGTAAAACAGTCGACTCTATACATATGCGTTCCATTGTAGGGAATACTTTTTAATACATTAAGTATATCGCGTTTCTCTGATTTGTGAAACGTGATACACGTTCAATGGCGTTTTGTCGTCGCAAAGGAAATTAGTTGGTTGGAATATAGGTATACAATTTTATTCTATATTTTTGGTACGTCTTATTTTCTTTTAAATTTCAATTTAATTACAATAACCGGACTAGACAATCTTTTGGTGCAATTAATTACAAATGAGCTAGAAAAAACGGACGCACATTAAAAAAGAAAGGCAGAGAAAAAGAAAAGGAATTGATGTATGTGAAATTAAATTATTATTTAAGTATAAAGTATTATCCGAGGTTGCAGAGGAATTATTAAGATTTTTCCAATGGAGAGATCTTTGACACAGTATACCTCTAGTATAAATTCAAATCACCTGTTACTTATTAATCATGAAGAGAATTGTATGCTTGCCATAATTTTCTTCGGTAACTTTTGTTACAAAAATTTATTTATTCCTTTATTTAACGGTACCAATAACTTGGCTAATCATACGAAAGAAATGTCTAGTTTTATGTCTATTATTTTTTATTACTTGCCCTTCGTCGACGAGAGCTCTTCATTTACCCGCGCCATCGGCTCCCAGGAATTTTGGGAAGGTCGTCGTGCACCGTTAATTGGTAAAATATCCCCGAGTAATTATTTTATCACGCCGCCTCGAGCTCGCAATTAACGCCTTGGGCGTCTCCTGTTTCCGCGCGTTGAAGAAGATCTTTCGGTATGCTGTCCCGTCGTAGATCCTTATCACGGGGAATACTTTCGGCGAATCTGTCAGCGCTGCGCCAAAGTGCATTAGACTTGCAGATTAGATCTGCCTCGGGACCCGGAGCTGACGATAAACGAGTCCTTTCTTCAGCGATTTATCGTCCCTGTCCTCTCGCAGGATACGTCGATGCACGAAGAACGGCTTCCGTTGTTTGAATTTCTAATTACTGGTAGACGAGTCGATCAATTTTGGTCTATAAATCGCGAGGGGCGGAAACGAAACCTGTGTGTCTACAGTGTCGATGATAATTGATGAGGGTGAATATTAAGTGGACTAAAAACCATGTATTTTTTTGCGAATTAATTACAAGAAGACGAATACAAATAGTGACTGGTACTTTCGGCCAATGTGTTATTAATACTATAAATTGTAAAAAAAATTTAATGGTTTTTAGGAATGTTTATTTTTATACCAGAGTAAGGAACTCCGGAGTTTCGCATTTTTCTTTGAATTCTTGCACGGCGATGAACAAGTGAAAAATTCTCCACTCACGGTCCCTCAGAAATCTCCTGGACTCTCGAAAGATAAATCGTCATAGTTGAGACTTTTGATGCAGCTTTACATCCAGCGTTTCCGGTTAAAATACACACCGGGCTTCCCTGGCTCCTGACAGAGCCCCTTTGGGAAGCATTTCGATTTCGAAGCACGGAAAACGGAGCCTCGGTTTTCCGATCACGTATCTTCGATCTTTCGAACCTTTCGTTGCATCGGACGGTCGCCGATGTACCGCGCGCCTTCTCTTTTATTCAGGCGAACAACGAGCACTTCAAACACCCACGTCCATTGTGTTTCTTCGCTGTTCTTCGAAGTCGACGGTCGCGCGCGCTGCCATTTTAAACTTTTACAAATATGCTGATTTCAATAGAAGGTACATGTCTTCTACGCAGCCCTATATTAATCCTCTTCGGATCTCGTTGAACAAGATTTACATGGTTACAGTATTAAACTTCAGATACATTTATCTATTTTTATATTTATTTAATATATACAAGATAAAATCCCATTAGTGTGCAAGCGCGAGAATACAAAGAAAAATTACGATATTTAAAGTCGACATACTGAAACTATATTTTGCGCTTTATTTCTTTTACTATGGTCCTAAAGTTTTTCTATCTAAATCTTACCACCTCTGCGCCAAATTCAAGTCAGATCTCTGCCACATAAAATTCTTCTTTAATAATCATATATCTACTACAGAGTTTTAAAAAATTAAAAAATCCATTCATCTTACTGAATCATCCAATGGGGTCTCTGAACATCAAATTCTAGCAAACGGAATGTCCAGTTGCCGGTTGCGTTGCTTTCGCGAAATGGCAGTTGGCATCGAGCTGTGAGGTTGCATCGGTGCAACCTTTTCCATTCAATCATCGAGCCCAGCCGGCCAAAGTAATCGATTTCTAAGTGCGCGGGTGCTGTAACATTCACGACACGCTGCTCGGTCGCAATTTCTTCCCTCCTTTCATGGGAGACAAGAGGGTGCCTTCTCGCGGGAGGCCATCACCTTTGCCCTTCGCTTCAATTTCGTTGCGTAAACCGACACGTCGCTTCTCCCTCGGCGGATGCAAAAGCGGATGGACGGGGCGGCGGTATGGAAAATATCGATCCGGTGTCTTCTTGGTGTCGACTGGCTGCAGGTGTTCTCAAATCTCACGTGCTAGATTGCTTTCTAGGCCGTGGCTAGGCACTCCGCAGGTGTTGCATGTCGTGTCGATTTGTGGTGGACGCAGGGAAACGCGTAGGCAGCGCGGTGCAACCGAGGAATAACACTTGGAGGAGTACGAGACGCTTGGCGCAGGATAAACACGAATAAGCTTCAGCTGCAGGACAAATGGCTGTGACGTTTTTAGGGTAGTCATTTTGTGAGCACGCGGGTATTCTTTTGCTACAAGGGGGTGTACAGTTACTTCGGTGGATATCGTTTAGAAGGTGCTTGCTACTTTTTCATAAAATTTTTCGGGAAAGGTGACGTAACTTAGTCTGTGACACGAAACTGCGTTTTTACTACTTGGTCCAAGTGAATTAGACACAAGAATTTGATAGAAAGCAGTGTGAGATTCTCAGTAGTAGAGTGCTCTTTGAACTGGTATCTCTTTCAGTTTAGTAATCCACCCTGTACGTTTCGATTTCGTTGGCGTGTCACGTTGATCGATAAAGGCAACTCGGTAAAACTACAAGTTCCTTCGGTAGTTCTCGTTTGTCCCGTTGTGAATAATAAATGCCTCTGACGTAATTGGCTGCTGTCTTTATTATTTATACATATGTATACAGTTTTCGTGCAGGGTTATGAATATCATACTCTTCGATATTTAAGATCCTCTGTTTATATTTTCCCGCAAATTATATTTAATAACATCATGTAGCAAAGTACTACTTAACCTTCTTGGCACAGTCTGCAAAATATCAGTAAAAGGGTTTTAAGTGTTAGATCTCAATTTGTGTTATCATAATTTCCAAAGATTTTAAATTATCTTTGTTGAGAAATAAATTGAAATTCATTTTCTGCGCGTTCAAGGTTCCATGGATTCCAAAGAGTTTTAAATTTTTAACTATCTACTAATTCAATCTTATTATGTATATGGAACTCCATAAAATTTCTTTGGTAGAAACGATTCCCATAAACTTGCTCCACGGTGCTTAATTTAAAAAGCAGAGTCCCCTTAAATTAATTCAAGGGGGCGAAACTTCACCACCTGATCTTTTGCTTTCGTTCGATTTGAATATCATTTTAATTGAAGAATGTTAATTGCACTCAACGATTTATGTATAAAAGAAGTTCCTTTCGTTCCAGAACAAATAAAATTCTCGGCATTCATTACTCCACTATGGAGTTGGAAAAGGAAAACGTAGACGATTTTGAAACTTGAAACGATCGAAAGTAATGTTCCACCGATCGCAGAGGTACTCTGTTTCTGTAATACATTTTCGATTCAATTGCCTCTTGTCCGCAAATTATTAACGCGCAGGGTAATTAAGAGGTACTTAATTACCGTTGGGTACCGAGGACGATAATAAATGAGACAAAAAGACAATCTTTTTGTGCCTGCTTTACGAAGAGATAGCACCTTGTTGGATAAGGTATCAAGAATTTAACATTGACCATCGAAAGCGTTGGGAAACTTGAGTTGGTACAAAGAAAAAGCAGAAGTTTATATCGAGAAGAAGAAAATATCGACTTTAAATCGTATAGTATTCTAAAATCTCGGTATTGCGCTGTCAATGGATGCGAAATTTTACTTTTCATCGATTGCCAACCCAAAATTATTTTATATCACCCACTGACTCAAAGTGTGAACGTTTCACCATCCACTAGCATAAACTTTCAAATTTCTATAACCCATCGATCCAAAATCGTATCGTTTTACCGACCCTGCCACGAAACTTCACCTTGGCATGGTACACCAGCTCAAAATTTCGTCGTTCCCTCGTCCATCGATTCAAATTTCAACAACCCACCATCCCCCGGCACAAAATCTCAACGCCTCGTCGGCTACCCACCCAAAACTTCAACGTCCCCCGACCCATCGACCAGAAATCTCCGATCCCCATCGCGGGGAACTGGCGTGACACGAGTTGCACGTAAAAGGAAGACATCGATTGCCGATCTGCTCGAGTCGCTTTGGAACAGTCGAACGGCAACGAGGCCCCCGGAACGAGCAAACAGCGGAGCTCGCCCGCAGATTTCCGCATCTGCGGGCAGCATTCGTCACAGCGCAGTCCCGGCTGCACCGCGGAGCTCGTGCGTCGCGATTTGAGAACCCCCCGAAGACGTTTTTGTCCTTCTTACCGGTGGCACGGCGCGACCGAGGGGCTGAGAGGCCAAGGGGTGACCCGGTTCGCCTCACCTGAATGCAGGGGCAGGGTTTTTGGTCGTGGTACAAAGGTGCGCCCCAAGGATCCCTTGACTTCGGCTACCCGGATGAGCAACATCTGCGCCAGTCGACGACGAGATTTTGCCGCGAAATCATCTGCTCCCGCGGAATCCCATCGAAACGCGAAACACTGCGAGCCCGCGGCATAATTCGGGGGGACACGTGCCCCTTCGCCCATTTAAATCATCGTTGCAACTTCGAAACTGTTCGCCCTTTCTCGCAGCTAATTTTGTGACAGGTCTTGGACTGTTCGACGATCGATAAGAGTGAAAAGGTGCCAGGTTTGCTAAGCTTTTCAAGGACTGAGTATTTTTGAAGACTTTGGAAGTCAGTGATTCAAGTGAATTTGTGTTAAAATTTGAAAGCTAGAAATCGTGTTGTTTATACGGGACAGTTGCAGTTGAAGAATATCGAAGGACTTTTAATTTTTGAAGAGCTTTATTGCTTGGACCGTATGGAGGAAAAAAAGTCGTAATAGGGAGAATCAATTTCTCCAATTTCTTGAACGCTCTCCTTCGTTCGTCTCTGAAAATTAGAAATACACCTCGCGAGATCACTGACCAAGATGACGGCGCGAATATTCTGAAGTTAATGTTAAACAATCGTTTCCACTGAACAACAGTAAATACTCTATCGAAAGGCTTGTACCATCCTGCAAAGAAAGTCCAATTAAGGAGGGACATCTGTCCGAGTTTCCTCGACGCGAAGGCTGTTGCGTCAATGCGAATTCGAGACGTCGATGGCAGCGACAACGAGCAATAATTTATCGAGGCGCAGTAGCCAGTAAATAAGAGACTCGTGGCCAAATAAAGGAACATCAAAGGCGAAGCAGCTCGGTCTGTGTCTCGAAGGGTCGACGTCCTCGCAATCGACGAAAACCGACGAGCAACGCCTGCTGAAAATACCGCTTGCGTTTTCGCGGGTCTCTCGAATCGTCGTCGAGACGCAGAGTGCCCGCAGAAGCGAGACGAGCAATTATCGCGAGGTTTCCTTGGCGCTGGATGATTAAAAACCGGGAATTTTGGTGCCACCGTTAATCGACTCGTAGATATTTATCAGTGAATCGCAGACTCAAAGGGACTTGTTCTGATAGTGGTCTTCGTTGTTGAAGTGTTGGATCAAGTCAACTTTCGTGTGTGAATTGCAAATTCAAATGAAATTCATTTGCCTTTAATAATTGTGATTTGAATTGTAACTTTTATTGGCGAATTGTGAATTTAGAGTGGAAGCATTGGTGGTTTTGTCTGAGGGATTTTAAACCTGAAGTGATTTGAGCTGGTGCTGTTTGTCAGGCAACTGGATACTTAATTAAAATCGTTATGGTGCGTATTAACGCTGCCGGACTCTAGTTGCAAAGATTCAGACAAATTTGTTGATCTTTCATGACGAAATTGAATATTTAATCACAGTGTGTTGGAAAATTGAGTAGCCCGAAGCAGCCATACTACTTTTCATCGACAGATTGCAAAACTTGATAGAATGCTTGACATTAAGAGCTCTGAAAGTTGAGAGAAGCTGGCGATATTCGCGTTCGTCGGTAGCTCGCAACATTTCAGTAATCTTTATTAATAATTTTCACCACTGCACTCGATGCAAACCAGTTCCACGGTTAGATGAATCGCGCCTTGTTTTCACACGGCGACAACTCGTCAAGGGGATTACAAAATTCAGAAGAGAGCTCGCATCGCCTGCATCAGAACATTGCAAAACTCCGCGCGACACGTATCCCCCGTCCGCATGAGTAATTTGCAAAATTCAAAATACATTACCATCCACTTACTTCAAGGACTAGCGAACAAGTCTGCTACTTTTGATTCAGAAAATTACACAACTGGTAGAAAGAAAAAACTATTAAATACAATCCCGCGTCTTCCGCTAGGCAACAGTCAAGAAGTTATCTGCGTTAACTCTTGAACAATTTAGGGTCCACTTTGCCTCCTAATTTTACTCTTGCCACAAAACAAGTCTTTACATTAGATTTTGGTCTTGCTACGATCTACAAATCTCATTCTCTTCAAGAACTAATACTATCAACAAGAATCCGCCGTCCGTGGCTAAAACGTTGAAAGTGAAATAAATACCTATCTGCTTCTTTCAAGATTTAAATAAGTTATAAATAAAGATCGACCGCTGGTCGTTTCTTAATATTCTCAAATTAATCACTGAAACAAGGAAAAAATACCCAAAACAGCAGAAGATAGCTGATATCCAGGGTTACATATACACACCGACTTTCCGCTACTGTATCCCCGCGTCTTTCGCAACACCGATCATATAAGAAACAGTTACTAAAACGATCGAGAAAAGTGAACGTGCCACGGCTCCCTCCAGAAGCATAAATCGCAAGCGATCGACGCAGGAGCGGCGCGTAAAGATCGTTTAAAGAGCCCGAGGATTTAAATCCCCCGGCACAGTTGGCCCTGAAGGGAACCGAGAGGCCCGGAGGATCTACCTGGAGCCGTCGATCCCGTTTTCGGTGGTCGTGGAAAGATACCCGAGCCCAGGCCTGCTGGGATTCTTGGCTCGTGCTTCCGCGTGTGAAAAGAAACCTCTTGGGGTAGGAGGGTAGATTAGTGGGGGTCGAAACTACGGTATTCGATGGTTGTTCGCGGCAAACCAGGAATGGTAACCACGAGGGAAGGACGTCCGACAGTTGTTGAGCGTTACCAGTTATTTACTTCCTCTCTTTCCCACTAGAAAAGATTAAGAAGTGCTCAGATATTTTATTCCGCGCGAATTAAAGTAGCTAAGTGCCAATTGGAGGACACAGTGGGGGGTGGAGACCTGTTGCCACGATTCCGGGGTTGGTAAAGATTCCGTGGCCAGTGTGGCGGTAATTAAGCGACTGTTGTGCGCAAACGGTACAATTTTACCGCAACTAACCAGTTCTGTGTAATCGTATTATCGACGATCCACGATCGATACGACGGGGAAATAGTCAACGACAGCTGGGGATCTTCACCTAAAGCCTGGCCTCTATCGCGGCGTGCTTCCCAGCCGCGATATAGGTGACGCGGCTTGCAGATTACACTGCATCCTGACATTGGGCAGGCTTATCTCTCCCACACGTGCACGATAACGCCTGTTTTGCTACGTTGGTCAGTGGCGCGCGTTCAGTGACAGGGAGTACTTTTAACGGGGCGCGCTCCTCGTCAACGGTCCAGCAGCTTTTAAGCCTGATTAAACCCGCGGACGTTAAATCGAGAAGAGCCATTAATCACTTGGCAGCTCCGCCGAACGGTGCCCCGGTGAAGAGTAATAAGACTAGAGTGAAAGGAAGCCAGTAACGACGCAGGACTCGCGTGTAAACAATGAGTCCAGGTGTACAATAACGACGGCTGGAGAGACTGACGGTGCACCAGTGAGAAATTACCAGCCGCGGTGGAAACTAACGAAGTGGTGTGTGATTATCGCAAGCCTCGGTGGAGATTTTGACAGGAGAAATCTTATGGGCGACCAACGAAAACGAATTCCACTAGATTCCAGGAATTCGTAGCAACAGCTGAATGAAAATCGCCATCTTTGTGCGGCGAGCTTGCCGCTTACGGCGAATACTATCGATGACTCAGGAGCGAACGCGATAACTCGTTGTTTACGTGCTGCAACGTGCCATCGTTGCAATCGGACGATATTTCTTGAAGAACTCTTGAAAAGCAACCTTCGTCTAGCGGGAACTGCGAGTTGGGGTCGATAAGGCGAGATTAGGAGGAGATGAATTCACGAGGAATGTATGTCGACCGTGTGCTCCCGGGGACCGATATGTCGGTGAACGCGAAGGGACGCTGAGGACGTGGCGCGTTCTTTTCACGCGGAGGAATTCGTGGACATCTGCTGCTGTTTCTCACGCGCCGCAGTTCGTATGACCAGGAGGAAGATGTGCGTGAAACCGATGGAGGAGAACGAGGAGGACAGGGTTGTCAGCATGTTCATCAACTACTTCACTGTCAGGGTAAATATGCCCAGGGTGGCGAAATGTAGTCGGTCTCGCGCGTGAACGTTGGGGGCGGTTGTGTGGCGACGTTTGGAATGCCATTTAGGTGGTTCGAAATACTCTGCTTCGCGGTTACTTTGAATTTAGATGTATTGTTGTATTATACGTTTTGCTGGTTACCTATATTAATCGAGACAGTTGCCTGTCCGAAGATTTTTCACGTAGAATAACATCTCTGCACGTGGAAAATAATAGTTTATATTATAGTTACTGGAGATATTAATAAGCGCAGGCAATGATATTTATTTCGATATCTTGTGGAGGATTTATATGCCGTTTTTCTTTTATGTGGCGGATTTGTATTCGAATATTTGAGATTGTAGGAGAAAATTTCCGGGTAATAATATAGTTACAAGTAACGGTAGCTTGAAATATATTATTACCAATTTTTCATTCACAGATTTTACATAAAGTACTTAGGCATTGGAGTGCAGTGTTCTTTTTTATTAGCAAATTGAGTGTCGAAAAATTGATAACGTCATTCACTTTCTGCAAATAAATTTGGAGAAAAATTATTATACATTAAATTTGTCACTTATAGGGAAGAAATCTGTTCGATCTCCAAGTAGCTACTTTATCCACTTTAACCTTAAAACTGACGAGGATTAATGTACCTACGTATACCTATTTCTACGAGAGCAGTACCTATATATAGATAGACTATATATACAATATCTTTTTAATAAATTAATAAATTTAGTCACTTACATATAGCGATAAAAGTAACCGACAATCTCAGAGAATGCATTAATATAAATTAGAGTAATTTTTATAAGAAATCACAGTGGTTTCCCAGTCATTGTGACCGTTTTGATGGTCCTCAAGTTCATTCGATATTCGATAGCCTTAAACACCCATTCTTCACGAGTTCACGTTAGTTTTTTTGTGCAACTTGGGCGTACCGCGGGAAAATTTGTGGTCCGTCGCATTGTCGGGTGCATTTCCTGGAACATGCAAAACATTTGGACTCCTTCCGAGTTTCATTGGCGCTCGGCCAGGTTGTCTTTATCCGATGACCCGAAAGAGGTGGTACGAAACGCGTTCAAAAGTCGAGGAAAGTGGAACGGGCGATTTAACGTGTTCGAGAACGTTTCGGTGATCTTGCTGAGAAATGTACTACGCCAAACAAAAGGAGAAACAATTTTACTGCATTCGGGAGCGTAACGATGTCGTTATACTCGAAAAAAGTCATAATTAATTGGACATTACTTTTGTATCTAATTTTAAATTAATTTCGGTAGTATGAAATTTAAGATCAATGCAAATATTTATTACGATAATATTTTAATTATCAAGGTGTGGGCGTATAAAGGGACTGATATTTTAACAACATAAATTAACATAAAAATGTTCGTCAAATTCTTAGTGGTAGTACTAGTGTTTAACATTTTCATTAGATTATTAAATTCCTGTGGTTTGTAGGAATGCCCTTGAGAAGTATCATGTACAAGGTATACTCTGGGTTAATACTAATTTCTTAAAATAATTCTGCAAAGGGGGAAATATTCTCTTTAACGTGTCAGATGGTAACGAAACTTTCTGTGTGAGATATTGCCTCTGCTAGAACAACTCCATAGGGGAGAGACCTAGGAACGCCCCTATTTTTTTAATGAAATGGTATGTAAATTACTTAGTTAATTACTTACTGAGTTAGACAATGAACATTCTTGTACTATCAAAAGTGAATATTTACCATTTTTGTTACTAAAATTGCCCACACTGAAGTTCATGAGGGATTAGGGGAACCATATCGATATAATTCGATTGCTTGAACTTTGACGGTATTCTATATTTCAAATTTCAACTTAAAATAGAAGGTAAACATAAAGCACCTATAAGAAACAAAATGAAATGAAATTTGGAAGTGATTTTCGGGCCTGACGGTCGGTTGGTACATTGTTGGTCCGGCTGCACGTGCTGAAACCTCCCAGTATCAAACACAGTGGAGAGTACCTTTCACCTGAGCAATGTCACGAAAGATTCCTCGATAGCGCGACGAGAGTCAGTCGATGATTTTCACTCGCGGCACGGGCAACTTTTGCTACCGGGACAGTTTCTTCGTTGCCATACTCCGACCGATCGTTTCCAAACATCCTGTCACTCAGCTCGATTAAGACCACGAGCTTTTTCAACGTAAGAGAACGTTTTCCTACTTTTCAACAGGAAATAATAACAGTGGTGCCGTGTATCTTGCAGTGACATTAAAAAAAAAAGATTAATTTAGATGTTTGTGTGGTGAACAGCTGTCTGCACATTTTTGTGCTACAAACGTGGGTGAATATAGAACGAAGAGCTTAGAATAAGATTTTTAAAAATACTTCCACCGTGCAAAAATTTTATAATCTTGCGTAAGGCACGCAACAAATATTACTTCAAATCTCCGTGAAATGTATCCTTTTGATTTTCTCGATAATTTCATTTATCTTCGACAAATGGATCAGAAGATAGTCACTCGATATTCTGCTTCAAGAAGATTTGCTACCTTGGCGAAGCAGAGGATCGCGTTTTACCGCAATTCCACGTCCGCGTTCTCCCTAGCTTCTTCTGGTCGTCGGGATTCTCGTGTAAACGAACTCTCGCGAGTCAGTGTTTAACGTTTTAATTATTTCTGCCGACGTCAGACGAGTTCTCCAGTTTCTCCAGTCTCGCTTGGATTTCTCCTCGCGCGCTTCGCTCAGCTGTTCGCGATTAACCCTAGGATGCATGACTATGGCGTTCATCAGATTTACATACCGTGGGTGAAAACGACCCACAGAAGCTTACACAGTATAAAACAAATTATTTATTCATTAATTAGTCCATTTATAAAAATACATGTGATATTAGTATGAAAACTTATTCAGTACATTTCGGACACATATAAATAGTATGTTCTTTACATATTGCATTATTGCATTTTATACAAACTCTCTCACATTTTCTGTCTTTTTTGGTTGGACATATAAAGCATCGTTTTTTCCTCGGAATTTTTGTAGGTATATCTTCTTTTTCTTGTACATCGATGAATTTCCTAATATTTTCCACAATACTCCTTTGTAAATTAATATTTTTCAATCTCCTGTTCATATATGGCATAATGAGCTGCGTAGCCAACTCTTTCAAAAATAGTCTTCTTTTGTCACTTCTCTCTTTCTTATAATCAGGATTTTCGTTCATAAATAAAGTAAAAGCATTTAATGCAGCTACATCCATTATATTACTCCAAATTACGAACGGCCATCTTTTTGTTTGTCTCTTGCAAGTATAATTTATTATCTTTTGATCCATTATATCCACTCCTCCTTTCGTCTTATTGTAAAAATTTATAATATCAGGCTTTGTTTTGCTGGTGCTGTTATCGACCTCATCGTTGTTATGTAGTGTACTCAACAGTATTACAGCTTTCTTTTTTTTCGGTACATAACTAACGAGTGTCATATTATTATGAAATCCAAAACATGATGAATATATTGCTCTTTCTTTATTAGCTTGCATTTCTTTTGGTATGTCTCGTTTATTTTTCCGAATTGTCCCCACTGCACTAATCTTCATCGTTAATAATTTTTCAAAAAGTTCAGTACTTGTAAAGAAATTATCAACTGTAACGTTTCTTGAAGAATTCTGAATTGATCTTACTAGTGATAGTACAGTGTTCATTCCCAAATTTCGTTGCACTTCGCCTCCAGGTTGTTTTCCAACATAAATTTGACCATCTATTGCATATCCTGTATCAGATTCACACAGCCAGAAGAACTTTATACCATATTTCGCCGGTTTGCTCGGCATATACTGGATAAATCCACATCTTCCTCGAAAACTAACTAATTGTTCATCGATTGTGACAAAGATTTTTGGTACCATTACTGTCCGACACTGTTTCAAAAACAAAGTCCATACATAAGAAATAGGAGCCAATTTATCTGATTTTAATCTTTCATCTCGTGTTCTTTTGTTATCAAATCTCAAAAATCTTTTGATATCTTCAAATCTGTTGACAGACATACACGCTCTAAAAATTGGGTTTGAATATTTATCTAAAAAAAGTTCCCTGACTGGTACGTCCCAACTTTTTAGAACACCTGCCATAAGTAATAGCCCACAAAATGCATCCATCTCGTCTTTCTCGATAGATTGCCATATTTTTTTTTTTAGGGAACACGCACGAGTTGCTTCGGCATTAGTGCAAATAACTATTTCGTCAGTAATATTTGAAATTATGAATGATTTCCAAGCATCCAAAGGCGTGAATATCTCACCTTGTCTTTTTGGCCCTGGAGTAAAACGTATTATATTGTGTGGCGCATATTTTGAACTATTCTTTGGCTTCTTCGACCATTCTTTACCATTGCGTGCAATCATAAAATTTTCGTTTTGAATAAATGGAACCACATCGCTGTCGCTGGAATGATCACTATCGCTTTCAGATGTTGCTATGTAATCGGGGTCATGTTGAGCATCAATATCAATATCACTATCACAAACATCTGAAACATTCGAATTGTCACTTGATTCTGATCCAGCATACGAAGATTCATCAAGCCACTGATGAACAATATTTTCGACATCAGGATCACTACGAACTCTTTTCTTACGAGTGGAAGCCATCTGTTACAAAGATACATCAACCGTTACAAAGAAAGAACAAAACACACACCAAGATGTAAAAGAAATATAAGAGATAAAGAACGTACCTATTTAGTAGCGATTCTATTTCCCAAATTGTTTCTTCAAAATATTAAAAACACAAAACTAATTTTCACTTTTCAACTGTAATGTCTTCATACATATAAGCACAACTGAATACTGAATCGTTGATAACAATACAGCTAACGTACGGAGTGCGCCGGGACGTGGGGCAAATATAATCATAACATTCTGAATATGTTTGGTCTACTTGAAATCCCATCACTATAAATTACACAATGTCAAATAATAAACACTAGAGTCCACTGGATGTGTAAACCAAATCTGTACAAAGTTATGTCTGTATATCTAATTAGTGGGTATAAAACACCCACCTTATGAAAATTGCGATAAAAGTAGAATTTCTACATTCTTTTTCTTAATTATTTTGTTAATAAGCTTAAGAAGTCATTGTTACGTACATGAAATCGCAAGGAAGGAATACACAAAGCCCCATGAAATTATTTCATTATACAAGTGGGTGGGTGGGAGGTTAAATATTCGTGTGGGTATGAAATACCCACGTTATGCATCCTAGGGTTAACGTGCTTCGATCTGTATGCTCATTGACACAGTCGTTGAATTTCCTTGCTGATAGTTTAACATTCGACTGCATGGCGGAAGGTGGTCAATATTTAGTCACTCAACAATATTAATCCTCCCGAAACCAGCTCTGACATATTAAACCTAAGAAATTCCTTATTTTGTGAAAGAAGTGTCGCAAGTAAGCAATAACTAACATATCCTATTGTTATAATAAATGCGAAAGTGTGTGTTGGATGTTTGTTACTCAATCACGTCGCAACTACGCAACGGATCTTCCTTGAATTTTGTATACGCGTAGTCTAGGACCAGGAATAACATATACGATACTCTTTATCCCGATTTTTTTTAACCGATCTGGACCAAATTTTGCCTTTATTTCACCCCCTTCAATGTCCCTCTATCGTTCAGGCAACGATAAGCAGAGCATTAGAAGCTTCGAGGCTTAAAATTGACAGTAATCTCTGTAAAAAATCGACTAAATATAACACATTCCGTAGCACCGTATCTTCATAAACACGTGGGTCCACTAATCTGCGAAAGGGTTAAGCAATCGGTTTAAACGCTGGCCCACTGGAATTCTCGGACCCTGAGCTAACAGCGCCCTCTTTCCTTGCCCGCAGAACTTCTTCTCGAAGAGGTCGTTCCGCTCGAACCCGCTGAAGAGGACGAAGAGCGTGACGAAGCTCGAGCGACAGAAGCAACGCGGCGCTGGGCTTCGGGGTTGCCGTTCACACGAGTCCCTCCTCTGCGGACAGGCGGTGACCTCGATGGACCTCGCGGCCGTGACACCGCTGCATCCGAGCCTGCTTGGCAGACCTCACTGCTTCCAGGTCACACCCAGCACCGGTGGGCCCAAGTATTTCAGTTGCAGGACCGCTCACGAACGGGACCAGTGGTTACACAGGTTGGTACCGTTCCCTCTGTTTTTTTCGTTCTTCTTTCTTCTTGCCGCGATGAATCGCTGGGCCTGGACCGGGCCCACTTGTCCAGCTCGGCGAACCGTCACGCGGGCGTTCGCTGCCAAACCGACGAGTCATCGCGGAAACAATGCCCCGCTCGGCGGCCGAATCTCGCCCGTAGCTACGTCGAAATTAAATTAATCTCTGATTTTTCGCATTTGGATAATTGACGCTCTACTGTATTACACTTGCCACTAGTATCTCAGGGGTTTGTAGTTAGGTATAGTATAATCTTCATATATTCTAACGCGGAGGCAGCCCTTTTCCATCGTACTTTGAAGTTTAACTTCGTCGGGTAGAGTTTCCAACGTATAGTTGACCTGTACGTTAAAACACAGTTTAAGGAAATCCGTTCAACCCGACGCGGAGCAGACACGACGAACGGACAACTCCCTGCAGATTTGGCTCCTCGAGGCGAAAGGTGTGCCAGCGAAGAAGCGATATTTTTGCGAGGTCTGTCTAGACAGCACCCTGTACGCGAGAACCACCGCGAAGTTGAAGGCCGACCTTTGCTTCTGGGGCGAGCACTTCGACTTCCATCATTTGCCTTCTGTCAACACCATACAAGTGAACCTGTACAGGGAGGCTGACAGAAAGAAGAAGAGGGACAAGAATGTTTTAATCGGTAAGGCATCTAACCGTCAAATTATTCAATTTTTTTATACAATACTACAGGCGATGCCCGGCACCTCTAAAATTCAAAAGAATTAAATATAAAATATAAAATCTTGCAAAGCCTTATACTTGGGAAGGGAGGAGTTAAGAAATCGCCAAAATTACCCTTAAGTAATTTAAGGACGACCTCTTTCGGTAATGAAACTGTCCTAGGGATGAAAACATCCCCTCAGAAGTGAGTCAAAAAAATGATGAATTTTCATATTATTCGTGAATATCCGGGGAACATCCATCAGGATTGTAACTCCATTACAATGTTATGTGGAGTGCTGTAAAGCTCGTAGAAAATCACAATACTTCTACTCAACTTTATTTCAACCCTTACAAAATATTCTGCAAACTTGATTTCGAAGCTCCATTTAGTCAGCCACGAAACATTGTTAAATCTGTGTTCAGGTTCCGTGAGCATACCGGTGCACAACGTTACGTCGCGTTATCTGACGGAGAAATGGTACCCCGTGGTAGGGGACAAGGGCCCGTTGAAGGAGCCCCCAGCGTTGAGGGTAAAATGCCGTTTCCAGTCCGTGGACATTCTACCCGTTCAGGTGTACCAGGAATTCCTGGAGTACCTGAAAACGGACTACAAGTCATTGTGCGAGAAATTGGAGCCCGTGATTGGCGTGAAAGCGAAAGAAGACATCGCCACGGCTTTGGTGGCAGTCATGCAACGGGAAAAGAAAGCGCCACAGTTTCTCGCCGACTTGGTTATGATGGATATACACAGAATAGGTGAGTTCTGTAGCTAGTTGCCACTTTTCATTCTACATTCTACGTTGTTGGTCAGGAAATAAACGGCACAGAGGCAAGTTTTTCTTAATTCAGGTCTGTCTAAATTCCTCCACAGCATTAAACGCGCTATCACTGGAAAATACATCTTCGTAGAGTGTTATATCAATTCTTTAACAACTTCTAATCCTTTTTCTATTAATATTATCACCAGCGATTTCTCGTAATATCGATCTTATACCTACTTGAGAAATATACTTTTCTGGAAGGAGTGCAGAGTTCAAATATAGTCAAGAAAAACGTCAATCCTTTCAGTACCAACAATCGACCATTTAGCGTACACCGTGTGCGGATTTCCTTCACTCGTATTCCTTAAGCACACTCGCTGGACGCCCATAGGCGTTCCCCGCACAACTACCTTGCACTGTATAAACGCTTACATGGGTTCACAGCCCTGAGAGGGTTAAAGAAGCTGAGGATACCTCTCGTCCCGAGTGCCCGTCTGTTCATGGCAAATATTGAATTTCAGACGACGAGAGGCTCACCTTTCGAGGAAATTCCTTAGCCACGAAGGCGATGGAGGCCTACCTGAAGCTGACGGGCGATAGGTACTTGCAAGAGACCTTGGGGGCCGTGGTCAGGGGCGCGGTAGAGGGTGGCGACTGCGAGGTAGACCCGCTGAAGGTCGCCTCGGTGGCGGCCCTTCACAAGCAACAGCAGAATCTGCGGAACGCGGTGGAGCTCGCCTGGAGCAGGATACTGGCCAGCCACGCTCACTTTCCTCTCGAATTGCGGGAGTGCTTCCGTATATTCCGCGAGCGTCTGGCCGACATGGGCCGCGAGGACATCGCGGACAATCTCATCTCGGCGTCGATATTCCTCAGATTCCTCTGCCCCGCCATACTCAGCCCGTCTCTCTTCAACATCACGCACGGTGAGTAGAACATCCTGCATGACATCCTGCCAGCTCATCTCCAATTGCTAAAGCATCCGACGGTGTATTGGAGCTTTGGGTTTCTCAGGGGGATATTGAAAACTGATGGGAAAGATCAGACTGTTTGATACTTCATACATGTTTGTGTGCTCTGGGGTCCATCAGTTGAAAGCACAATACCTACTTAACTATGAGCTATACACTGTGTTCTGAATTCAGTGGTAATTTATGTTATTTCGTAAGTGGCAGTTCTGTTGAATTCCTCATAGTTGCAGCTACTTTTTTCTGTGTTACAAATGGGTGTCGTGTTCGAGGTGATAGATTTTGATGGTTTATTGAATTTAATTTTTAATTAGTTACCTGGATCCTGAATATGCAAGTTTATTTAAGAAAAAAATCTAGAATTGAAGTAACTAAATGTGTGGCACTTGAAGGAGTTCGAAAATTATTCCGAAGATTGCATTAGATCTACATGTTTTCTATAAAATTGTAATGCTCCTACTTCAGCTCAACGTAATCAATTATAAATAAACTCATTTACTGATTAGAATGGGTCACATTGCATTTTAGTGCTCAATTGTTGTTGAGGTTCTTAGTCATAGATGAGTGATTCGTAATTCCTAATAATACTTCCTGGAAAATAACATTTCTACCGAGTGTTGTCTGTTATATGTGTGTTATGATGCAACGTGAGTTCGAAAGGATAAGATAGCTGTGCTTTTATATCATTACGACAAATGCGACATAGAGTAATAATAGTATTTATCTTTTCTGTTTTTTTATTACTTTATCTGCCTGTTTACTATAATATTACGCAGCTACACCAGCGAGGGATTGTGGGGAATACTTACAATAAGATCACGCAGAATTAGATAAATTCTTAATTAGTAAAATAACATATATTGGATAATTCATCCACTTCTCAATACTTTCTATCCGTGTATAAATTTTATTTTAAACGCAAACAGGGAGAAAAAAAAATCAAAAACTGCTTCCCACATTTATTCGTGTATATTTTTAATAGTTTTATGGCTATTCTATGCAAAATAAATGTTAATATTACAATCGCTTTGGCAAACTGATGACTTTTAGAGGATTATAGTTGAACAATATTGAAACAAAGGGGGTTTCAATTATTTCCAGAATACCCAAACGAAAAGGCAGCGAGGAATCTCACCCTCGTCGCCAAGACGCTCCAAACTCTCGCGAACTTCACGAGATTCCAAGGGAAAGAGAACTTCATGGAGTTTATGAACGATCTCCTGGAGCGCGAGGCTCCGTCCATGAAGAACTTCCTCCAGCTGATCAGCGTACGTTCAATTCTTCGTCGACCATCGCGACCCGAGACGTCCACATTCGAAATTCATAACCAATCAGATGTTGTTTTACAGAGCCCATTGCCAAAGGACGCACCAGCCAACAATTCCTTAGAATTCGACGGCTACATCGACCTGGGGAAGCAGCTGTCCCTCTTGCACGCCCTTCTGCGCGAGAGTTTAGTCACCATCTCCTCGTCTTCTTCGTCACTGCCCCCATCAAGGCTGCCAGAGATCTTAGAAAGGATCTCCCTAGCCCTGGACCAGCCTGGTCCAAGTCCAGTGCCAGCCGCCCATCGCTACCCGAACTTGCAGAACAATATATTCCGGTACAACGACCCAACGATCGCCAACAGCAACACGAACCTCTCTGTATCAGCGACGTCCACTCTCAGCAACCACAGCACCCTCAACGGAACCATCAGAGACAGCAACGAGGTGCTGCAATCGAACACCCTGGGCCACAACAGCTCGCGCAGCCCGAACGTCGCCAGGGCCGCCACGCTTCCCCGAAACGCTTACATGCCGACCAACGGCAAGCTACAACTGCAAATCACCACCGACGACTATCCCCTAGAACCGCCAGCCTTTGTATCCCGTTCACCAACCCCGATAGTGCGGCAACACAGGGCGATAGGGTCGAACAGAACGGGCGCTGGCTACAGACTGACAGCCAGCGCGAGTTTGGCGAACGTGAATCACTGCCAGACGCACCCCACCAGCCCCACGCGATCAGAAAGCCACAGCAATTTAAAGGACTCCAACTACAACATCACCACGTCGCAGAACAACCAGTCCAACATCTGCACCATCGTCTCCCAGCAGCAGCAACAGCAGCAGCAGAACCACCGGCACAACATGGCGCGGCTGCAGACCCTCGACATCCATGACAGGGAGGATAATTACAATCATAATAACTACAACGTCTCGAGATCGACGAGCAGGAACCACTGCAACAAGGAGGAGAACGCGAACCAGACGCAGCACCAGAACTACAACAATGTCTCGAAAACTACTGTGAACGCGAACGTCGTGGTGAACCCCTCGTCGAATCTCACGCTCTCGATCAACCACCAGCCGAATAATAATTACAACAACAGCAAGACCAGTAACAACACGACTGCCAATGGTAATCTGGTGGAGCTGTCGGACCTGCTGAGGTACGCCGACGACGAGGTCTCCGAGTCCAAGTCGCAGAAGGGCTCCCAGATATCCATCTCCCAGCTGAGCAACGTCGCCTCGTCCGGGTATCAGAGCTTTGCGGCGTACAGTCAGAGCTCCAGCCCCGTGGACCTCAGCAGCAACAACGCTAACGCGCACATTCTTAACGCCGCGCCCCTCGCGTTCGCCAACCCTGTGTATCACATGGAACCGAATCACGGCAGAAGCGGGAGGAGAGGCAGCAGTAGCTCCGAGGAGAGGGAAGGGAGCGGCGGCGGAGTGGAGGGCGTGAGAGGCGTCGATCTCAGCCCATCGCCTCCACCCCAGAACAACGTGAGGAACCTGCAGAGGAACAGCCAGAACCAGTGGAGGCAGACTAACCAGACGCACAGGAATAACTCGGAACAGAATCAAGTTTGCTGCACGAAGCTGAGGAGGAGATTGTCCCTGGACTCGACGCGGGATCTCTCTGACACTAGTGAAGAGGAAAGCTGCACGACTAGGAGGAGCAAGTCCCGTAGTCACCGAAGCATCGATCAGGTAACGTATCGCTTGTATACGCTTGTATTTTGGCACTTTGTTTCTTTGATGACGAACGACAGTATTAAGTGTGAGATTTTACCAAATCTGAAACGGGGGAACTAGTCTTGTGTAGAAGGTTCTCGTTGCGCAGTGTACTTGCTGTTTCTAACACAAACACTTGGGGAAACAGTGATTGTTTTTTTATTTCTTTAAATTACTTATATAGGATTTGAATATGCTTTCATAAATATAGCTATAAAGAAACTTCATATTTCCCCCAGTCAGCCACTAATCAACAAATAGGGCACAGGACTATCAGATCCTAAAATTCTATTACTCACAACCTTCTCATATCATCCAAGTTCACAGTCCAGCCTTCACACTACAACCACCCAGAAAACTCTACATCGAAACGATTAAAATCAATGCCAGGTACCTCCACCAAGTTCGTTCGTCATTGAGGAAACCAAGTCTAACAGCCTCCCAAAACTTGCAGCTGCAGCCAAGCCGACGACGCAACGACTGAAAGAAAGCCGTTCTTTAGCTCGAAACGTTCGCAGAGCCAAAAGAGGAACTTATAATTCTCATACGATTCACCTTTAACTCTTGTATGTACATAAGTCGCCGTAACGCGTTACCGTTGTGAATAACAAGTTCCTCTTTCCGCGTGCCATTTTCACGTTCTCTCTCTTTCTCTCTCCGATCTCTGTCGCCTAACGGAACGCCCGCTCCGAAAAACGTTGCGCGCCTTTCTCTGTGTACTTATGCGTGTCTTGTAACTAACATCGCCACGTCTCTTCGTTTCCAGTACGAAGTGGAAATCGAGAGGCTGCAGAGTAGCGTAGATCGACTGAGGGCCCGGTTAGGCGCAACCGAGGATACCGATATAGACGGCGTTGCACCGGATACCAAGATGAAGAGCATCATCTCCAGGTACTTAATCCCTCATTAACGCGTCAGCTAACCCCATCGATCACCAAACTCGATTCTCTGCCTGAGTGTGGACCCAAACCACCCCCTCTTAATCACGCCCCCCCCCCCCAACCCAGATTAAAACTTACCATTGTTCTCTGTCTCCGCGTGTCACTCGAGGCCTTCCGTCTCATGCTCGGCGTCACTTCGACTCTCTTCTTCCATCCTCTCTACCTCACTTCTTGCCTAATCGCGTTTTCATTCGACGCAAGAACGGTCGAAGGAGTGTCAGCAGACTTCGACGGCTCTTTATTCAGCACGGTTCTCATCGTTTGCCTTTGATCCACGCGGAAATGGTTCCTGGATTTAAGGAAGACAGAGCTGAATGTAGTAGCTTTAATAGCCTCGATACCCTTGGCACTTTCGACGAACACTCTTCATGGCTCTACTCAGGTATACAAAGGTGTTACGTTTTAATAGATTCATCGTGGTTTTGCTCCCATGAGTATCCTCGTTCAGCTCTGTCTACCCACCGTGTAAATGTAAAGCATTCGAGATTTAAGGGCTAAGGTGTGTACAGAAGAGACGGTGAATCTACGTTTTCTTCTGTGCAATATATATAGTTTAACGGGAACAGAGAGAAACGCTGTCCCCCGTAAATCCGAAACCACCCGGTTTACTGTTCTCGAAATAATGTATGTTTAATTGATTGTGTGTTCCTGTGCATTCTATCCGCTGCATTTGGTATACTCTGGCTTGATCTGGACCTTGGTGTAAGAGTCAATTATATTTCTAAGCTTTCTTACGTTTTTACGTCACACGTTTCTAGCATAACATATTTATATATATATATATATATATATATATATATATATATATCTCATCGTTCTATTTCTTGGTTTTTGTCCGACAACTATCTACATGTACATATATATATATATATATATATATATATATATATATATATATATCTATAAAACACGTGTGCGATACACTTGTCGCTATAAAGTGTTGCTATTGTCCGATACGACAAGTTAGATTGTTAATCAGCTCGCCCAATTCTGTACTCTGAACCCAGTGCCCGACGAAAGCATTCTCACCAACCCCTCAGCGCGTACTTACTTACATCACCGTCCAAAGAAACATTCTATCAGTCACATGCCGTCAAATACTCTCTCCACCGAATTTCTCACCGATCACAAGCCTTGCCTCGTACACATCACGGTTCTGTTTCACGTGTGCACGGATCACTCTGCAAGTATACCGGTCTCCTTATATCGGGTCTGTCTAGCGTGTCGCGACAAAGGAACATTCAGGATACTAGAAAATTTTGTCGTAAGTTGCTCGCAAGGGAAGTTTGGTAAATCGGAAATTGTGATTCGTTTGAAACATTGCAGGTTTGTGGGGAAACTCTGTAAAAGTAATTTCTTGATTGCTACGTTTTGGTTTTTCAGGGTGGAAGCACCCCTTAAAGGTTAGTGTGTGCTTCCTCGAAAACCGTAGTATAAAGATGTTTGTTAGGATGAAAATTTAATGGTATTTTATGCTCTGTAAAAGTGTGCAATGAAAGGGTTTAAACGGTTTTTTATTTTTAAATTACGGACACGTAACAAAACAAGTTACGACAAAATTTTATTCTGTATTTTTTAGTTACTCTTTACGCTAGAATCACTTATAGCAGTTACGAAACACCCTGTATGAAAGAAGATGGGAATACAAAACGATTTTGTTAAAAGAAATAGTCATTTCCCATTGAAGTTGTAGAACAGGGGTAAAAGAGAAATATTTGTGTAACAAAGCTGTTTGTAAATAATCAGGGGGGTTAGACTAACTAGCAATTTTGTGTCTTGTGGGAATTAACTCTAAATACTCCATCGAGTGTTTTATCCTGAACGTTTCTTCCACGGCCACCACTCACACGCTTCAACTTACAAACCCCACTGCGATTGTTCGCAGAGAAGCAGACCGCCATGCTTCTTTACTCAAAGGGAACCTCCCCCGTGTACTCATGCACTGTTGGTCTGATTATTTACCCTCTTTTTCTTTTACTTTCTTTAATTCTCCGAACGTATGGATATTTTGCACCAGACACACTTCGCTGCTTCCGTTGTATTTCGTTTTCCGAATACATTGATGTTCAGTTGTTAAATATGCATCGTGGTGCGCTTGGATCCTCTCTGGCCTCCCTGTGAAATCTCTCTGGCCTCGTGGTTCTCTCGCCACCATCCATCACGGCTTCCAAGTGTACATAGACCATTAAAGACCATAACGAAAGCATAGGAAACGCTACAGAGAGACTTAACAGGCGAAGCTCAGTTCCGTGTGCGCTCAGAACCATCGGAGCATCCTCCGTTCCCCTAGAAGGACCCGTATATCTGTCGCTGAAAGGACACCTCGATCCAGTCCTTAGGATCGGGCACTACGGGGGTCCCAGAGGGTGCTCCATGAGAACAGACCTCCCAGCGTCCCTGTTAAAGCGTAGCTGGCTGAACCGATTGCTCTTCTGTTCATTGTAGGTTAATCTCCGTGGAGGAGGAGCTGCGCCGCGAGCAACAGAAGATGTCGGCCACGCTGTCGTACAAGCAGCGCGTGATCGACGCGCAGGAGCAGCAAATAGCCGCCCTGGACGCCGCGAACTCGCGTCTGATGACGTCAAACACAAGACTGTTGTCCGCATTGAGCACCCTGAAGCAACGGTACAACGCGAAGACCCAGCTGAGCAGTGAGGCAGCCGCGTTGCTGCAGAACATCGCCGACATCGGCGAGCTGAAGAGCTCGTCCTGTTGAAGCCTGCCTGGGGACACCGCTATGGACCCTCCCCCCTGCAGGAGCAGACCCGGTGAACCAAGAGGGAACGAAGATAGGCGGAGTCGCGAGATTGGGAATTGCTCTCTGTCGCCCACGGCCTCGAGGTGGCACGGGGTCACCAGAGGATGTCGCTAGATCGTCGATCGTTGCTAGATCCCCGGCCACGAGCCCGTGGAAGGGGTTCCCGTGATTGGAACATCGAAGAGGACGGATCTGGGTCTCTCTGGACCATCCTCTTCCTCGTTGAAACCCCGTGGACCGACCCTCCTCAGGCTCGTTGTTCGAGAGTACCGCGAAACCCACGAACCTCCTTGCGTCAGTGCTAGGTTTGATGAACCTAGGTAACCGGGGGGCGCCGTGGACAGAGGGGAGACACGTTCGTGGGAGAGAACAAGAGTCGTGCGAAAATAGAGGCTACCTAGTGATTAGGCAAACGGTTTAACTAGATAATTCGCGTCGAATTTCACGTGACATAGCGTTAGGATTATTTGTACCCCCGGGGAGGCTGCGAGGCCTCCCTCAACCCCCCAAAACCTGTCGTTCGCGATCGAAATGGCGAAGCTCTCTAGTTCGAATGTGGACGTCGCGATCGATCGTGTTCGTCAAGCATTCACCCGGTAACTCTCGTCCCGGTGGCTTTTCTTCGTTCGACGCGAACGAACGGAAAAGTCGACGCGCAGGTGAGACCTCATGAGTATTTCGGTCGAGTGCGAGGGAAGACGAACAGGAATCGATAGGATGGGCTGGCGAGAGGTCGATCGACTCGTCTGGCGGTGGATGAAACATTGGGAGTACAGTAGCCGAGCCGCCGCTAGACGGTGAACGATGCCTGCCTCAGTTGCTTTGTGTTTACCTCGCGTTCCTTTCGCCTGGGTCGATGGAGATTGGTGAAGTTCGTATCTTGGCGATAATGTTCGGGGTTAAATTTTTTTATCTGTTTCTACGTACTCTACTCGAGCGGACAGTGAAAAGTTCAGAAGGAAGCGTATCTCCCGAGTGAACCGTTTCGTCGCAAGAGTGTTAAGGTTCTGGTCAGTTGCGTTACGCAGACACCTCTAAGTGCGATCTAATTGGTCAAAGTTTCAACAGTCTTTTACTGGGAAAGGGTTTGCTCGAGAGACGCATGGTTCTTTTGGTACTCCTCGTGAGCTTCTTGGCGAAGGTGAGCTTAGCGACAAATTTTTGTATTAGGTCCCCAGCGATCTACACTTGTTGATTCGTCCGCGAAAGCCACGACTATTACCGGTTTCTTTTATACACCCTACACTTCGACGCACAGCAGCATGCACCGTAATCGTCTAGAAGACTATGCATTATATATCGTATCGGCGTTCGTCACAGCGACGCGTAACGGCAACCTTAAGCACTGCGAGCCGTACTTCAGGACACCTTGTACATGCGTGTATATTTTTCTAGTTTCCTCTCGAAGAATTCCTTCATTTACACGAGACCTACGGAACCATCGTAATATAGCAAATTCTTTCTTTTTTGTTTAAAAGTACATATTCCCATCGTCCTCATTCCCCCCGACCATTCGCGATATTCTTCGCGCGAGAAAGAAAAGCGAAGGGGACGATTTGAAATATCCACGGCGAGAAACAACAACCCTCCCCTTAACGAGGTACTCAAGTTCAGTTGGCAGACCTGCCAAAGGAAGCTTGCACGCTTGCTTGATCCAAACACCGATTCTTACTCTAAGCGACAATATTTATTTAGTAGTTTCTACCAAAGATGATGAAGTGGTTTTCATTGTAAAAAGGGAGCGCCGAGATTTGTGTAAGATATATATGTATAAATATGTATTTCGTTTCGTCAATGCGTGCCGCGCTGTTTCCACGCGATGGAACTCGGAATACGGTGATGGCGGAGAAGAAGAGGGGCGTTGCGCGCGACGCGAGAAGCTCGCGACACTCGAGCATCGAGATTTCTTAGCCGCGCGCGGATTTTCTTTCTTTTTAATTTCTTTCTTAATTAGTCGCGCACAGCCAAACGCGTCATGCATGACAGTTAGACAACACTATTGACCGCGTCTCGTCTCCGCTGGCGAGCGTTAGCGTGTTACGTTTCTGTTTCTTTTTCCTTCTTTTTTTTTTATTCGTTTGTTTCTTTTTTACATCACAGCAAAACCAGCGTTCGATTGCAACCGTTGTGCAGCGAGAAAGAGTGAGAGAAAGGAGAATCGAGCGAACGAGATTGCGCGTGAACGTCTTAAGTGAGAGAACATGTGCGCGTATGCATGCTCATGCGCCTGAGTATGCGTGAACGGATGAGACGAGTGAGAGAAGATTACAAATCCAGTCTAATCTCATTCGGAGGAAAAAAAAGTATTATTCTCGTCGGACTTTGTATCATAGCTTATTATCGATCGTCAGTGAGAGCGTTTTAATTTTCTCGCCTTCCGTCGATTATTTTTGTATAGAGATATATATATGTGTATGTATACATCTTCCCTGTTTCTTTCACACACACGTCCCTCTCCCGTTCCTGTCCCCTCCAGTTGATCATCATCCATTTCCCATCTTTTGTACTTTCTTTAACGCGATCTTTCAAGCTTGTTTTCAATCGTCGAGTGTTTGCACAATGAAATTAATATATTTAACGGTATCCCACCCCAACCCCCTCCGACCCACTCTTGTTGGACGATGTAATCGATAATGGATAAATAATCTATTTAAAATGACTCGAATAGCGTGTACATTGCTAAGTTTTTTGGTATATTCGTTTCTGCAATACATCATCTGTATTTAAGCGTATAGCATCTACTAGTAACAGTACATGAACAAATAAATATGATTAGACGTATTACGTATACATTTGTTTTTCCTTTGCGAGACCCAGAAGCATCCTGTTCAAATTCAAATGTCTAAATGCACCTGATTGTGAGTAAATTCCAAATAATAAATAACGAAACAAGTAATTGGTTGTGACGAAAGTTATTGCAAATGTATAACTAAGAAGTTGCGAGTTTATATTTTAAGACCTAATTCTAAAAGCGTTGTAATGATTTTTAGAAAGTCTATAATTCACGAAGAACCTGAGTATAAAAATAATCGCCATTAATTGATTAATTATGAAAAAAACAATCCCAAATTTATATCTAATGATAGGATGGTAGGTAAGGGTATTTATATTTGACAATACATTTACATTTTCCATAATAAAATAAGGCACCGAAATCGAGATGATATGAAAGTGTCCACACTTATTTATTGATCTGATTATGTGCAATCTGAGATCATAGACTCCATTTCGAGACTTTAAAATTTATAATGCAACATTTTCAGTACGAAAATTCTTTCTTAATTGGTCTAAAACGGTTTCTAAGTACTTATTCAGTTTGTGATCATGTAGACTACTAATTTAAAATACCATTACACGATTCTCGCACCTGCAAGAGAATTTGCCAAGCTAAAATTTAAAATTTTGTGGGAAAATCAGAATTTTTGGATCGTGTGGTGCGAGGACGTTTACGATTTTCCAGATGCAGCGCGAAAATATGTCTTCCTTGCAGGCGCGACACTTCAAAAGCGGGGTGTTTCGAAATTGTTAACACAGTACCTTGTTACCATTAATTGTTTTCGTAGCAGTTTTCATCATATTTAGTTTCAATTCTAACTGCTAGTGGAATTCCGATCGAATTCCATTATGAAATGGTAACGTTGCATGCGACACAGAAATGGTAAGTGTGAAATGAAATTACATTGCGTGATGGGTCTATCCTATACCTGGTCTGTGACGTGAGACCTATTCGATACCTACTTCGTTTGTGGTTTTAATATGTTTTATTGCAAAATACGTACTGTAACTAGGAGCGATTATTAATCGTATATATTTCTGCTTCACAGGTAAAGAATTTTTACATTAAAGGCCTTCAATGCGACCACCGGCTGCATTTTGGACTATATTCACCGATATTAAAATTGCATAAGATATTCCTTTATCTGAATTATCAATTACACCACGGGAATCTTCTACATTACAAATGCACTTGTAAGATTTAATTGTGTTGCATTTCACTTATTTCAATAAAATGCAACTAACTGATAAAAGAGTTCTAATACTTAATAAGCCTTTAGTGTCGCATGCAACGTTACCGGTGAAGTCTCGAAACAGATTGTAACGCTACGCGTGGTAGGAACTAGAATTCAGCACAGGTAAAAGTAGGTACTTTTTTGTGAGTCGGAGCCGGCAATTTACAAAAGTTTTTGTTAGAATAACAATTTAAAGATCGTCTTATGAACATATTCCGTTCAACGGAAGAGAAAGCAGGATGTAGATAAAACGATATCACTTACACTTAAACACACACTGCTATAACACCGTTCTTACACATCAGACAACAAACAACACACAACAAACAACACACATAATAGTTGATAAGTATACATACTGGTTTTAAGTTTGCCGCGAAAACCCAACAAAGTTGCAAGGACAAATTTTTTGCAACAATATTACAAATAAAATTTGGCTGTTCGCGGATTAAAAGCCCGCTTTGCAACATTGTTGCGTTTCCGCGAGCTTCAACAAAGTTGCAAACTGAAATTTCACTCTCTGCGAAAAATGCACAAAGTTGCAAACCGGAATTTTATGTCTCGAACACCGCAATTCCATTTGCAACATTGTTGCAAAAAAGTTGGCCTTTGCAACTTTGTTGCGTTTTCGCGAGCCTCAACAAAGTTGCAAACTGAAATTTCGCTTTCTGCGAAAAATGCACAAAGTTGCAAACCGGAATTTTATGTCTCGAACACCGCAATTCCATTTGCAACATTGTTGCAAAAATTTTGGCATTTGCAACTTTGTTGCGTTTTCGCGAGCCTCAACAAAGTTGCAAACCGGAATTTCGCTCTCTGCGAAAATGCACAAAGTTGCAAACCGGAATTTTATGTCTCGAACACCTCAATTTCATTTGCAACATTGTTGCAAAAAATTCGGCCTTTGCAACTTTGTTGCGTTTTCGCGGGAAGCTGAATAAACTTACCTGAGTACTTACCGCATTATGCCCACATCGCAAGACGTTACTTAGTTCCTAAGTTAAGAGCATTGTATGACTATTGTGAAGCGTGAAGTGTAATGTGTAGAGAGTGTGATGTGTGAAATGTAATTGTGTGGTGTGTGATATGTGATGTGTAGTGTGCGAAGTGTGATGTACGAAGTGTGATGTACGAAGTGTGGGCATGTGATGTATGACGTATGGAGTGTGAAGTGTAACGTGTACGTTCACGTTACACATTTTATTCTTACATTCTACCATATTATCGTAAGTTAGAGAAATTCTTATATCCGACTAGAATATTTGACAATCGCAGCTATCGGCTCGGTTCTCACCGATTATCAGGTCTCACCACGAGGAGGTTGCTGCGTTTCGAGACCCGTAGAGAGATAGGCAAAATCGAAGTTCCACGGAACCCCCTTGTACATGAAATCCTTAGCCTACCAAACCAAAGAGAGGGATGGAAACAAAGTTCAATCGATGAGTCGTTGACAAACCGAGTCAAAGTGTAGCGTACCGAAAGCCCGCCTCCTATGTCAAACTCACACTCTAAACAAGTCGCACGTATGCGAGCACGCACACACCTTTCAGCATTTCAACACATTTGAAAGTAGTTGCTGAGTTGGACGCTGTTCATGAGCAGATGCCACTACATTCAGTCCTCAAATTATGGGCCGGTAACACAATTTGGTTGGCGACACGAACATCCATATGGTGATAGGTCTATCCTATACCTCGTCTGTGCTTCGTCGATGGCGCTAGAACTGTATCAAGCGTCGGTTTTATAGGCATCTTCAATGCATAAACACTATATAAATTCGAAATAAATATAAATAGGACTTCTAGGATTGAAGCATTTGCTCGTTGCACTTTCTAACTAAAAATACACAATGAAACACTTTCGAAGAGAGCGTGAGAGTGACAAAGTGGCCCGACGCTGTATTGCTAAATAGGGAGCTTTGTTCCTGGTGCATCTGGCCACGGAGTGGGGAAGGCTATACCTTTTGGTAAGAGGACTGATGAAGCACACGCAGCGAGCTTCTTTGCCACCCTTATAAAGTCGTTTCTAACATGCATACCATGTACGTAGAACATGTAAAGAATTGGAAATATGATCTATTACTCTACATTTTGTTCTTCATCGATTGGGATCTGCTCGAAACCACCTCCGCCCCACTTTTCTAACCCAGCCGCATAAGGTTTGCCGGGTCGAACTTCTCACGGGAAAGAGAGACCGACGAATAACTATGTACACCGTCACAGGAGATGCGCACCCGCTAACAGAAACATTAATTGCTCGTATCTCGATAATCACAGCTAACGAATGGTATGTATTCATGTAATCAGAAACTGCGCAAAACTTGCCGAACAATCGCGAAATCAAGGATCGACGTTTCATCCGACCTTGCTGGGTAATTAATCACTAACCAGAGCGGTATCACGCGATAATGACACCGGGGCCCTGATAACGAACTATCTCCGTCGGATCCGTTTCTTCTGCGAAGCTGTAAACCGAGAAGGAAGAGGTGAAGAACCTAGGAACATAGGGACGAGCCATGGGACATCCTCGAGGCGAGAGTTAAACGTTTTACGTCTGCCGTCGTGGAGCCGTTGAGGACCTCGCGTTATCGCGTGCTGTTGTTGATTTATAACGGATGGTCGGTTACTTCGATCGTATTTAGTCCTGTTGGGAAATGTATGGAGGAGGTTGGAGGAAGAGGAGGAGATTAGTAGCAGTAGAGATAGGAGAAGAAATGACACGTAAATTGGAAGAGAGGATTAGATATGAAAGGGAAAGTGGGATAAGAGAATCGAGATGCAACAGATTGTACAGGAAAGTGGTAACGGGGGAGGTAATCAAGTGTAGAATTTTGAAGAAAGCGGAAGAATCGTAGGGACGCATGCTAGAGAAATATATAAAGGGGGAGATGGTTTAGAAAGAAATCAGAGGAGGAAGAGGTAAAATTGAGAAGTAGAAAAAAAACAGGATAATGATAATCCAGGCATAAGGATAAGCTAGAGTAGAAATATACTAGAGTAAGAATGTCTAGTTCTAGTAAATAATTCAGGAACAAGTAACACTTACGAATTGAGCGCGAACAAATATCTGTAAAAAAAAGCTCAGAAAATAAACTACTAATACCGAATATACTTGAATACTTTTAATTATCCCACACGTTTCCCAGATTCTCCCATCTTCAATTCATCCTAACACTATCATCTGACATTGTCAATACTATTATAGTCCCCGATACCCAGTGGCGGATTTAACGGGCGGTCGACGAGTAGTTGCTATCTTGAAAAAAATCAGGTTTCATCCAAACACAATATTCTTGTTTGTTTTCTAAAATTCACAACCACACGTGCGTTCATATTTTTGCAATTCTGTTACATATACATACAGGTTGTCTCAGAACGTTTGCCACCTGGGCCTTCTTCCTTAAATTCGCCACAGCCAACACCCATCCATGTCGATGAAAGCAGATCGACACCAATTCCACAAGCTTATCTGCCATACACTTATCGCGCCTATCATTTCCATCAAGAACTTGCAACCAAGTGCCTCCCACGCCGAATCCCGCGCCTTCCTTCGCAGGAGCAACACCTCTCTACGCTGCCGATTGGTGCCAAGGTTTACAATAACCGATCCTCCGCGTTGCAACCAGCAGCCTCGCGCGGTTCACCGATCCTGGGCGACGTTCATGCATGTTTATTAATAACAGTACGCGCAAGAGCCACCTGCCCCGCCGTGATAAGCCTATTGAAGTTCGACTTATAATTAGAAACGTCGTTACCCGCGAACGTCTCGCGCTCTCCAGCGCCATAACGACACGCTTGCCCGTTTTTACGTGACAATCCTGCGCCGCTGTTCGCGCGGCACCGTGCCGCCGTAATCAATTAAATTAACTTCTGCCTCGATGGACATCGAGCCACGAAAGAAGTGGACGCGCGACAGGCATTGTATGTATTAAAACGTCGACGCGTTTGCGCAAACAACAATATTGCCTTGGCGGGAATAGTTGGGACGTAGATACCATCGATGTCTAATTGCCGAGGCAGATAAAAAGTTATACAACCACGTGCCCGTGGAATATTTCTGTCGGCTTCGACGTATACCCGCGGCACGCATGGTTTAATAAAATTTATAACATAATTGCCGTCGTTGTTATTTTTGAAAATTGTTATGGAAATTCAGAATGCCACTTACATTCATCTAAATATATTTTCCTTCGATTTTGAAGTAGAAGTTAGAAGTTTAATAGGACCTGCAACCTGGCAAATTTGCATCGGGACGAGATTGATCTCTTCCATAGATCTCTTTCCTCATTTAAAACCAGAGTGTACAGAGCGATATCAACTGCTAATAGGACTTAAATCGTTATTATTATTTTATATTTTATTCCGTTACTTTTTGTTTTGTGGCAACGCTGTTTCTCTACTCTGCGTCTTTTTCAGCTTCTTCTCTCTTCAAATGAGTCTTACTAGTTCGTGAGAGAATAAAATAAACGAATAAAGAAGTTAGAACAGAGTAGCACAAAGTTGATGTAGGGTAGACGTCTCCATTACTGCTAGTGTCACTTGATTGATTTCACTTAATAAAAACGTAACGTATAGAGAATAGTGTGCCAAAGAAAATTATTAAATTGGGACTGTTCGTCTACTTCTTCTTCGTTTTATTATAATTATAGTACACTATTCTTTATACGTTACGTTTTCTTTAAGTAAAATAAATCAAGTGGTAATAACAGGGACACTGGTATTAATTGGGAGATCTACCCTAGACTTCTAAAAAATTGAATCTAATCTATTAAGAAGAAGGCCTGTAACTTGTAGCAGTATCTTTCAATCGCTCCTGAAGATAATTCCTCCACTTATCAACTACTGAGGTAAGCTCTCCAAGATTATGGAATAAAGAAATAGTCACTTTGGAGAAGATAAGAATTTTCGCCGCGATTTATTCATTTCTGCTGTTTAAGCTCGTTACGCGATAATTCTCCTGGTCCCGTTTTCCTCTGCTTCCAGCGATGACGACTTCGCGAAGCAGCCCGCGGGAAAGTGACTTAAGGAGGCGGCGGGCAGATAAGTTACAGCGAAACAAGTGTGATAAGCCGAAATGAGATAGCGGTCGTCGCAGCCAGCCGACGATATCTCAAAGTCAATGTCCTATGAAGGACTGCCGCTAACACTCCAACCACCGTACGGTTTTCTGATTACGGCCGCATCGCTGCCAGATACACACAGCACTATTGTTCCTTGTCTCCCGCGACGCCGGCGCGTTCTTCCGTCTTTGTCCCTGGAGAGGCATCGATGGCTAAATGCGCAGCCATCGCCGTTTACCTTTCCTATTTTCGCAGCTTCTTGTTTAACCTCTTGTCCCTGCTGCCTTTTATTCCACGGCGGAGTAAGCAGCTTACTTTTCACTTGGATCCGTGCGAGTCGATTAAAACGCAGTTTTGTATTTTAGTTGGAAATGCATGGGTAGCTTCTATGCGGTGGTTCCATGGCGATGAACGTAGAGGAGTCTAGACTTTTAAAAATTTGTCTGATTAATAGTAAATGTAGAGGGTGTTCCAGAATTATCCATTTAAATCGATTCAGTCTTCTACACTTCCACCTATGATAAAACCACTTGCACCACATTATGTGCCCCTCGAAACCATTCAATTTTTGTCTGAAGTATTTTTTTAATATCATCAACAGTTTCCACGATATTTGAATGGATCGATTTAAAGGGGATTTTATTTTTCTACATTTTCGGCTCTCTTTTTTCTGCTGCTTTTCTCTTACCCGGAAGAGATGGCGAAATGGTAGGTACTTTTACCGATAAATGTTTTCCTTCTTGTCTCGTATATTCTACTTAGTTTCACGCTTCCTGTTTTCCCCTTAATTTCCCGTTTCCGTCTTAAAACGTCGCATTTAAAAGTGCAATTTTCTATAACGCAACATTTACATCCGGTAAGGACTTAAGGGGAGAGACTCTCAAGGTAGCAAGCTTCTAATTGCTCCAGTTCACAATCTATTTCTTATTCAATTTTGAATGAAGTACATACTTGCATATCGTTAATTAGAAATAAATTTTTCTGCATGTGACAGTTGCCTCCCACAAGTTCCATAACTTCTCTTTTTCTTTACCATTCAAACACCATTTTAAAAATATATCATTCTTAACTAAATGTTATTTTAAGGAGCAATGGAAATACATTTTGGAATATTCTTCCTCCTATTTCCTTTTTTGTTTTTAAATTCCGAAAACTCCAATACTCGAGCGTGAAAAAATTTGGATGGGCACAAGTGACTAATTTAGACTTAAAAATAAAATCACGAGTATATGTATTAACTTATAATACATTTATAATACGACGCTGTTTATCGGAGCTGAGTCTAATAGGAATTAATAAAATGTAAATTTAATACAGAATACATCTGATCTGAGTCGACATTTCTTCGCCTCGACGCTATAACAAACGAGTCAGCCCCGTTAAATAAATATTACGCAAACACAGATTTCGATAAACTACACAACGTGCTTACGTTAATACGAAACTTGGCCACGATAAAGCGCGGTATCTAGAGACTCGATAAGACCATCGAAATCTGACTCTGACCTTAAACTTCAGGTGACGCTTGGACCTCGAAAAGAACTCACATAGTCACATTTTTTCTGTCTTTGCCTCCTCATCTGGCGATCAGTAAAGGAAACGTTTTATCTTCTATTCTGCCCTTAGAGAGGATAACTTTAGACAAATATATTCTAATGTACAAGTTATACTTGGTACTGTTTGATATGTTGATTATTATTTCACAAGTCTTCACGAAAAGAAGTATTTATTTAACACTCCTCTGTGAGCAAGGTAATAAATATCCATGAAATGAAAATTCAATTCTGTGTTACGTAAATTACATACGTTTCCCGTCAAATAAAGTAATTTAACTTAACCATTTATAAAGGATCACCCTAACTGAAATCACTGTACTAATTATTAATTACTATGCTCGTTAATATCCCCATTAATGGATTAAGAAACACCTTTTACATTGAGGTAATTAATTAATATATACCATATATTTCCAGTAAATTGAATAAATTGTTTGAATATCTTCTTCGGGCGCAGCGAGTCTCCGAAGTTTCGCTTCATTCTACTTGAAGATGTTCGCGCGCAACGAAGTCACCATTAAAAGCGAGAAAAATCCCTGAAATTATTTATCATTCCAATCTTCTGAAATATATAATCCATTCCCACGGAACAATGCTTACAACTATTTAGTTTCTTCTGTTACCAAAAATCGAAGTCGAATAAATAATAAATGGTATTCTATATCTGATTTGTTTTTACCACAATTATCGCACTGTTTCCTTTCGTCCAATAAATATTCTCTCTGCCAAGGTGTGATTAACGAAATTTGAAGTTGGCAAAACTCGTACCGAAATGAACAAATTACATTCCACGTGCATGAGTGCGTATAAGGATATCCTCGCTGTTTCAAATAAAATCGCATTGCCGTCATATAAAGTATTTAGTTTCCCTCTGGGGTGCATGTACATCATATTTGAATTCGGTCGAATTTCCTGCGAACGTTTGAGCTTTGTTAATTATACGGTGTGACCGATTTCAGCGTTAACGTTTCGGTGATTCCGCAGCGCTTCAGAACAAATATAGCCGCGAAATATCAGGAATACGACTATGAAGATAAAACCGCTTTGACCTAAAAATATCTTCCTACGCAGATTAGGTGACGGCGCGATTTTCGGGTTCGAATACGGCAAGTTCTATGCGCGATAATAGCGTACGGTTTGCTCGCAGATTTTCAGATTTCATGAGAAAATTCCGATGCAATAATGAAGATTGGCTACAAATTCCACTATTCCTCATATTAGTTTCTAAAAATTGTCTGGAAAATTTGATATTCATATAAGAAAGAAGACACATTTTTGGAAATTTCTTTCAGACATTTTTATGCACAGAAGTCGAAAAATGTATAAAATTTATATATAAATTTCACTACAATAAAAATCAATTCGTGATCCAACAAATAAATGTCCAGTATTTTAAAAATCGATGCCCATACGATTAATTACAAGAAGAAGCTTGTCACTATCTTCTGAAAATTTCTAACGTTACCGCAAAAAAGCAAGTCACTCGAATTCGGCGTATCTACCGATACACGAATAATCGATAAAAGGCACTTCCTCTGCGTGGCTTCCTGATGACCTTGAACGATCGAAAAGTGGGCGAGAAGATCGAGGGCCCTCTCACTTTAGATGATTAATTGCCACTCAAAGCTTCTGGCACCATGAAACGTGGCTGGAATCGAATGACACACAGTGGATCGAATAAATAGCGGGGCCGTTGACTTTTCGGTCGGCCATATTTCGCCGATCTAATCGGCGATCTGCGATCGAAGCGGCACGATATCGAAACGCTTAGGAAACTTACGGCCGTGCTACAATGTCACGAGCAAAGGTCCATCGAGAGAGTTCGCCGTCGATAACGGGAACTAACGAGAGCTAATCTATCAAGGACGCCCGACAGTGAAATTCTGACCTTGAACAGGCAGCACCGTTACGCGTTGAAAGCTGGAACGCCGGTCGAATACTCTAATGCCAGAACAGGCAGTGGTTAGCAATGAAAAAGCCATTGGTTTATTCATTTTTTAATATCGGAAACTTCCTCCGGTTTTCTCAGCCAGAATCAAATTTAAATAAAAATTTCGCTGTATTGTTACAACTGTCTGGAATTTTTTGTGTAAATAATTGAATAGGTGGAAGTAAAGGGAGAGATACGAATGAGTGTTCAGAGGCTTCAAGGCTTGTGTGATTAATGGGTTCGTTAGCAGTCGAGCCTTTTCGACGGAAATTGTGTTTACTTAAACATTGATTATACTACTTCCTACTTAGGTATTGATTCACTGTCAAGTGGGTATTAGAGACGACAGGTTCCTAGGTATTTAGATACTGAACCTAGGGCAACACTCGTCTTCGAAAACAGTATTTGAATAGTTATCGAAGCGGGAGATTTATTGATTAGTTTCTAAAAAACTGGTGTTGCGATGAACAAATCTTTTGACCCCGAAGTATACATTTTGTGGTTGGGTTATCGGTTAGTGAGTTGGTGTAGCATTCTATAAGGAAAAGCAACTCAACATTAGCGAGATTTTAAACAAACGATTTACCGCGGGACATATAAATTGCTTTTGAAAAGTAACTTTTCGGGGGGAGTATAAATTAAATTTTTGACGCACGTAGTCTGCTTTAACTTTAGGAAATTTTCCTAACTGTTCCAATTTAATTAAATATTGAGGTCGTGCGCAGTTTTCGCACACTATGAAGTAACCAACCCTTCATTAATTTAAACTACATCTCTGCCACGACCTTTGTATGTTACTTACAATCTAAACCGCCACGAGCGTCATTATTGGATTACAACAAGCTCTACATTCAATCCAAATACTTCAAAATGCGCCCCGCTCCCTACAAACGCAAAATATTTCCAGGAAGCTTCTGCATCGTATCTGTTGACTCATTAACCCTTATACAACCCCATTATTATATGAGAAACATCTGAAAAGTAGGTACAGGGTACAGATTTTCTTCTTTTTATCAAATAATCATCCCATTCCTACGTTCAATCGTCATCTCAAGAACAAGGTCAGAATTCCATCCCTATTCATCCTCTAACGCTCCAGCTTCGAAAGCTGGCAGAAAGCAGAGTACGCAATACAGAATCCGCGAGTCTACGTTTTTCAAGAGATGCTTCCACAGGAATGACAACCGCGACGCTGATCCCGCGGACGCTTGCGAGACAAGTGCGCCGCGATCCCACCCCCCGATTTCGTGGCGCACCGAATCTGACCCTGGATCGTATCCCATTGCCGCCGGAATCGGTCATCACTGACCCTCCCTCCATCTTCGGGTGCGCTCCGTCTCCCCAGTCGGCCGCGATGCGCGTCGATCTCCTCGAGGCGGCCCCGGGGAGGGAGTTACGGATTAGAAGCGGAATCAGGAAGAGAGAGCGTTGCACCGCTCGAGAGGGTACACTGTACCAGTGAACCCGGTGTACGCTTGTCGCGGAGTGGAGGTGAGCGTCCCCACCCCCCCGCCGGCCGAGAACAGGGGGAGCGAGAGAGCCGTCCCGCGCAGAGAGAGAAAGCTGAAGCGAAGAGAGGGGTGTGCAGTAGCGGCGGAAAAGGGACAGAGCCAAAGGAGCCTGGGGAGAGAGCGTGGAGGAAAGAAAACAACGCGAGTGGCAGAGGCTTCCACCCCTTTTCGCCTCGCTCTTCCTCCCACCGACTTCCGCGCGAGAGGGGTTCTCGCACTCTCCCCACCCGCGCCCGTAGGTCCTCCCTCCCCCTCTAACCCTTTTAACGCTCGCCCCTCTGGCCCGTGAAGACGCGTCGCCGAGGCGTCGTTACGCTTCCAACTGACGTAGCCGTTGTCGTCGTCGTTCTCGCTACGTCGACGTGCCCCGAGCTCGAGCGCGAGGTAGGGAGGCGGGCGACGCTGGTGGGGCGAAAGATCGCGAGGAGGGGGCAAGCGACGGAGTGGGGGCAAGCGACGGAGTGGGGGCGACGGTCGGCGTGGTGGGGGCAGGGGAACGAGCGACTGGTGGGGAGAAGGCGGCCGGGTGGGGAGTAAACGCAAGCGGAGGAGAGCTCGACGACGGCAAGGAGAGGTCATTGACCCGAGCGGCAGGCTGCCGGCTGCTAGAGAGCTACGTCGCTCGCGCGCGCTACCCTGGCCTCTCCTCGTCTGTTCCGCGTTTGTTCGTAACCTCGTGTGTGCTGTGCCCGCGACAGAGAGAGATACCCCGTACACTTCTCTATCTCCTCTCGCAAACCGTCCTCTATCTCTGTCCACCCTGCTTGCCCCTCTCCCTCGCTCCCACGATCGTTCACTGCCACCTTCTCCCCTAACCCCTCCCTCTCTCCTTCGCTCTCTCTCTCTCCTTCGCTCTCTCTCTCTCTCCGCCCGTTTCTGCATCTCTTTCCCTGGCTCTCCGGTTCTCCGTGTCCCTATAACCGCGTGCCTTCTCTCTCCGCCACTGTTCGTCGTCGCGATTCCGGCAGGGCGCAACGCGAGAAACAGTGAGAGAGAGGGAGAGGGAGAGAGAGAAAGAGAGCGAGGAAGGAGGTGAGAGAGAGAGAGAGAGAGAGCGAGAGGGTGTCGGGGGGAGAGGGAGGGAGAACGAGAGACAGAGTGCGTGTGTTTCCCTACGACGTTGCGTTACAACGAGAGATCCCGCTGACTGCGGAGAGCGCGTGTTCCGCGTTACGAGTTACCGCTCCAACTCCGTTTTCTTCTTCCCTTCTGTTCTCTCGCTCTCTCTCTCTCTTTGTTTCTCTCTCTCTCTCTCTCTCTCTCTCTCTCTCTCTCTCTCGCTCTGTCTCTCTATCTGTGTGTCTCTCTCTATCTCTCTCTCTCGCCCCCTATTTTTTCTTTCATTTCCACGCGTGTGTAACCCCCGCGCACCAGCGTCGAACAGCAGCACCGCCGACGACACGGTCCGCCCCCGTGGCGTTCGCCTCGCTTTCGTCCGCGAGACTCCTGCCCGTGGCCCGTTTTCGGCGCGCGTTTCGCCCGATCGGTTCTCGTCCCTCGTTCGCCTCGCGAAGAATTCTCTCCCTCGTTAGTGCTGCTGTACCCTCCGTCCCCGTCGCCACGACGGTGCTCTCTCCCACTCTCCACGACCACGTCTCTTTCTCTCGCTCCCTCTGAATCCCCTGCTTCCGTCTTCGTCACTCTCTCTCTCCCTCCCTGTCCCCCCTCTCTCTCTCTTTCTCTCACGCGCACACATACACGCACACACACATATATACACATAGAGTCTCTCTCTCTCTCTCTCTCTCTCTCTCTCTCTCTCTCTCTCTCCCCGCGTGTCTTTTTCCCCGGCTTTTCTGACCGCGCGCGTCCGTTCCCTTCTCCACGAGGGAGGAGAGACGTCTGTCGCGCTTCGAGGCTCCACGCGTGCACGCGCGCGGAGAGTCGGCTTATCGCGGACGAGCGTGCCGAACGCTTTCTACCCGAGTGTGCCTCTCTGCATCCTCCTACGCCGGTCGTCGGTCGCTCCTACTGCCGAGTCGTGTGGTGCCCAAAGCGGTACGGTTCATCGACGGTGCGAAACGGGTCGCCGGTGTGTCACGTCGGTTACGCGGTGCTTCGGGTGCTTCGCGGAGAGCGGTCCCCGGCTGACGCAGGCCGCCCACGTAAACGCGATCGTGTGCCGGTCGTTCGGTCGCCACGACCCGTCCCCGTCCGTCCGCACGGCTGCCTCGCACGTGAAACCCGTGTGCCGATGCTGGTCCCCACCTCGTGACGTCTCGCTGTGACAGCCGGCAAGGATTACTCGATACTGAAGGAGCCGCGCGAGCAGAAGCAGAAGAAGAAGAGGAGTAGGAAGAAGAAGCGAAGGAAGAGGAAGAGGAAAGAGGAAGAGAGGGGATCGGCGGAGGTGGAGAAGGAGGAAGAACGGAAAGGAAAAGGGAGTAGGAGGTGGAGGAGGAAGAAGAGAGCCGCGAGTGCGACGACCGGGCCACAATAGTGTACGCCGTTTGTTGTTTCGTCGGCCGGTTTTCGGTCCGCGTTACGGCCGAGGCGAACGGGACGTCACGCGAGAGAAATAAGGGAACCGGGAATAGAAATCGTGTGGAAGGGGGCCAATCGAGTATTAGCGAGAGTTTACGCGAGTGCTACGTAACCAAAGTGTGTGCTGTTCTCCCGCTGCTTGTTCACAGCTCCGATGTAATAATACGTTCACGCAAAAGAGAGAAGAAAGGAGAGGAGAAGAGGGAGAAAGAGAGAGAGGGGGAGAGAAAAAGTAGCTTCCAAATAGCCTTCTGTCTGTCCGTCGTCGCGGAGATCGCGGGTGGAGGGGCCCATGCCTAGAGGAACAGTGGAAGGATCAAGTGAATCTGATCACCTGTGGTGAACGCAGTAAAACCGGGAAATGGGGGAACACGCAGGCTAAAGGCGAAACGATAGTGTGGGGGGAGGGGGAGAGAGAGAGAGAGAGGAGGGAGGGAGATGAAGTAGAAACGAGAATAACGAGATAAAGAAAGAAAGAAAGGAACGAAAGGAAAGATAAAGGAACAGGAAGAGAAATCTGTCACGTCGTGATCAGCCGGAGAGCGAGAGAGACTCCCGGATATATTCATCATGCATGCACACCCATACACGCATATTACATATATAAATAGATTGCATATACGTATGACGTTCGCCCGCGTTACGAGTTCGCCCGACGTTCTCCAGTTCCGTTCTTCACCTTTCCCTCTGTCGTTTATTTCTTTCGTCTAATCGCGTGCTTTCTTTCTCTCCCTATCGCGTCACACGCCGCCGCATCACCCACCCCGATTTCCTCGCGGTCCTCGCGCTCGCCCGCGTTCATTCCTCGCGGCACCCTAGGCCGGCACTCTCTCTTTCGTTCGCGTTCCACGCGTCACTCGCTCCCGTCCAAGCAACAACGCACACGCTTCGCTTGCCCGCTTCTTCCCGAACGATCCTCGTACCGTTCGTGTGCACGTGTCCGTCCAACACACACGCGCATTGTGTACATTATCCGCGACAGTGTATCGCCGCTTCGTCCACCGTCTCTCTCCCACTCGCCTCTCCCATCCGTCTCTGCCTTTCTGTGCCCATACGCCTCTATCGGCGAGCGAGCGCGCTCGCGTGCCCTCCCCCCCCCCCCGCATCACCCCGTGGCCGTTTGCCGTTTCTCATCCCGCCGTTCTCGCTCCAGTTGCCTCGTCGTCTGACACCACCGGGGAACACCCTGGGCGCCGTGGTCGCCCGCCTCTCAGACCCACCAAAATTTAAGTATCGACACCCGCCACGGTCTCGCGCCGTTCCAATTCCACGGCCAACCGTTTCCTCTCTCGTCCCTTGCCGCGGCCATGTGCTCGGGCTGAACGGACCAACAGATAGAAAGGGGAAGAGGGGAGAGAGGGAACGGGACACCGTGCTCGTCTTTCCGTCCCGAGAGATCGACGAGTGTCGCGAAGAGGATCCGTCGCGATGAACGAGACGCCCGTTCGTTCGGTCGAAATTGATAGGTGACGTTCTTCGCTGTCGGGTGACACAGGACCGTGTGTACTGTGCTACCAAAGAGTTCGACGCATCGTCGGCTTCGTTCCCGCCGCGATACACGCGTGGTGCGCGCGATTATCGAGGATCCGACCCTCGCGATCGAAGCAGCGATCTATCGGACCGTGACCGACACCAGATAGAGGGATCTTATCGAGCGGCGAAACTCGTGCCGATTAGAAGCAACGGCGATCGTTGAATATCCGACGATCGGCGCGTGCACGCGGCTGCCTCCGCTGGCCAACGAACCTGCCCCATTTCCCGTGCCCCGCGGGACCCGTCGCTTCGCCGAAACGATCCTCGAATTTATACATTCCGTGAACTCCGCCGCTTCGGGACACCGGCGTCCACCGAAAATAAACCCGAGAGAGATCGTCGGGGTCAATTATCGATCTTACCCTCGCGGCAACGAACGTAGATAGATTTCGAGCCACGGTTATGCCACTTCTCGCCTCCGGCCAGACCCGCATATCGGCTCCCCCATACGCGCGCTCGCGACGTTGAAAATCTGTAATTGCTATCGTGCCGTACAATCGAGGAAAAAAAAACACGGTGCCGTTATTTTTTAGGAGACACAACGGCTAACACAAGCTCGATCGTCGGTGACGGTTCCCGTTATTTATTTGCTTCGATGGATGGATAGAGGACGGTTTCGAGAGCCGCGAGGATCAGAATAGAAAGGGTGGAACAGAAACGTTCGCCGTGGTCGAGGAGCCCCGATCTTTTTTGATCTCGTAACACCTTTTCGGCGCGCCGCGTGTGCACGCGAGAGGACGCAGCACGCGTGCGTAATATCCGACACGCGCGTCACGGCGGAGGCCGTTTCTGACCGACGCCGGTTATAAATAAAACGCGCGTTCGCGGACGCCGCGCGCGCGGCACCGCATTACGCTCGAGCCTCCTTTCGTGCCCGTGTAACAAACGTGTCAATGAAAATAGAGACAGCCTGTCTGCCCCCGTGGAAACTGAATTCGATGCACGATCATCGGCGGCCCCCGCGCCGCTGCCGGCCGCAAACAGGGTCCCCGCTGCCCGGCCTCCATTGATTTCCGATTCCGCCGCGGGTTCATTGTTTCGTCGTGACCTAGAGAGCGGGGCAATTAAATATTTCGCCGTTTCGAGGTTGGGCTGTTCGAAGGTTCCTCGTTTTAGGGGGTGGTCCGCGGTCGTTGCTGCGATCGCCGGGCGAATTGCCTGCGATTAACGTGGGACCGTTTTTGGGGGCCCATTGGCAATTCGGGCAGACATCTTTTGGAATTTGCGTTGGCAGGGTAAGGATCGTCGCGTGGACATTGGAAGGGTACTTTCGTCACACTGTTCGGGGACTCTGAAGAACGGTTTTCTTGGTGATTCGATTTGTCGCAAAGGGTCTTTAGCTTCTCAAGTGTTCTCAAGTGTTTGTATAGATATCTTCGAGATTTGTGTAGGAGACAGTGAAGATGCACTTAAAAGATTTTTAAGCCCCCTTATACGGGGTGATCATCTTCAACGCAATGTACGATTCCTTAGGAATTTCCGATAGTTTGACTAGAAAGTGTTTCTAACAAAAGTTGCTTATTTTGCTTATTGTCCAATACAACACTGTTTGCAGGATGTTTGATAGGATTGTTGGAATTGTTCAGGGGGGCATTTTGGAAGTTCTCTTTTGATAATTCGTATTGCTTTGATAAAAGAGCGAAGATCTGACAAGTTGTCGCAATTAATAGTGTAGTGGCCCAGGAATGATCCGATATCGGCTATCAACACCGATTTATAATTCTGCTAATCACGGCGATCTGCTCGTAATTGTGTCGAGCTAGATACCGTAAACTGCTTAATTAATAGAATTTTCTAGCGCACAAATTCAACTCGTGCGATAATTCGTTAATTGGTTAAATCGAATAGTTTAATTGAAAAATTCGACGTAGTGCGTAAACTCTAATCAAGCTCTGCAAGACACTAAAATTCAGAGCATTCTGTCTTTTTAATCTACTTTCAAGAATCTCGAGTATATTAATTTTGCCACTCAGTCTTCGCTACCTGTGACATAAAAAAATTGCAATTTATATTACTAAGAGGGTATTTTCGTACATCTTCTTCAGAAATTACAATTTAGCTTTCTGAAAATCTGAATGCTTTCCCATTGCAGATACACTGACCACTGTGAAATGTACCTAATTTCTACTCCACTTAAGTAGATTACCAATTTCTTGAATAACCTCGATGAAACGACACTCCAGACAGTAACTACGTGCTTTCTTTCCACTTTCCACGGCCGTCAGTAAACCGCCTAAGCTTCTAACATACCGACTCCGTCTTACCATTCTGAGAATACGGGATTTCCCTTTGAGCGTATGAAGCGAGACGACCTTTGAAATCGGCTCGCAGCTTGCTCAACCTAACGGTGATTAACCGAATTGATCTCGTTATCCAGCAATAATTCGGGGCTGTCGAGCACGGTTGGCGGTCCTGCCCGGCTGAACATCGACTGTGCTCGATAACGAGTCAATTACCGATCGAACCTTATCGTAACTAACGTCTCTGTCGCTTCACAAATCTGCAGGAGCAGCTCTCGCACACCTAGCTTTCACAGAAATATAAAAAACGCACCTCTCCTGCGATCGATCCACTAAGAAACCATTCAAAACGGTCCGATAGATGCTCTGCCGGCACTTTCCAATCGACCAACGATCCTAGAATAATCCGCCTGCACCGCGAGCCTCCAAAATCCGCCCGCCGTTAGCTAATTGGCTGTAACGACGATGAATCGCGACCGATCTTCGACAGTGACAGGGTAGGGGGCGGGGGTTACGATTTCGGGGGTGCCTTTCGCTCGCATGACGTTGCTGGTTCGTTGCCACCGCGCATCGTCGCTTAACGTCCGCCACGGCCAGGGTGGACGCGCGTATCAGGATTCGGAATTGAAAGAGAGAAACGAGGAGGGACGCCCGCGGGAAATCGACGAGGCGATCCTCTGCCAAAGTAGACAGCCAGCTGTCGCCAGCTAGCTGTGATCCATTCCCAGCGACCCGCACAGCCCCGATCGAGCCGTTGATCTTCAGCGCCGAGTAGCCGGCCATCGGGGACCGCGAAGGGACCGGTGTCGAACGGCTCACGCTCGTGTCGCCCTGGCTAAACGGCCCCAGGGTGGCCCCGCGACTCCAACCCCTTTTCCTTTCGTGCAGCGAACGTGACAAGGAGGGATCCTCGCGGGCCGCGGTTCCAGCGGCCGGAACGGACACCGTTACGCGCGAGGGACGGCCGGCAAGCTCGACGGAGCGGACGCATGAGGGCAGGCTGGTGCGCGAGCCCGATGCTGGACTGTGATGACCGCGAACCACCGCTGCCGGAGAGTACTCGAAAGCGTCGCGATCCCGTGTGTCCGCGTAGTGCACGGACCAGACTGACGAACAACTGAGAAACGGGGGTGGCGGAGAGAGAGAGAGAGAGAAAGGAGCTGAGCGTTGTCTCGCGTTCATGAGCGGGTTGCACGCTCCGGCGAGCCATTAACCCAGAGAGGAGAAGTATGGGGCGCAAGCCCGGGGGCGGTTAGTGCGCGCGGAACGATGGTCTGGCGTCGATTCCCGGCGCAGGAGCCTCTGTTTTCCTTGAAACAGGGATAGGAATCCAGCCGCGAGAATAGTTGACGGTGGCCGGGGCAACAGAAGGGCTCCGGCGAGGGGGACTTGGGGAAAGATCGAAGGGGGTGTCGGGGGAGAGAGGTAGTATTATGCAAGTCGAAGGGCGGAAGTGCGAACGCCGAGGAAGTGGTCCCGCCAATTGATCCCCGAAACGATCGGCGGACAGCCGCGTTCGGGTAGGTGGGTGTACGGCTCGGTGTCACCTAGAGCCGATCCTGGAGCTCGTTAACCGGGAGCTCGCGTACCAGCAGGAAGAGCGGCGCCGAGGAGCGGTCTGTGACGTTACCGTGGGCCGTCCGCGTCACGTTAACGGTAACCCCCGTACACGACACGCACGCGACCTAGTCGGCGCAGCGGTGCGGAGCGGAGCAAGTGGAGAGCGGCTAGCGAGCGAGCGCCTCGAGGAATTTAAAAGTGAAACTGTGACGATCCACCGGCACTCCACGCGTTTCCCCCTTCTCCTATTTGCTACCGTTCCCTACTTCCTCGACGTCATCGTCGTCTTCCCTACCCCCCCCCCTATCTTCCTCCCTCTCTCTCTCTCTCTCTTTCTTCCCGCCCCCTCTTCCTCCTCCCCCCCCCCGTCACCACTTCTTCACTTCACTTTTCGCTCCTCGCAGTGCTCTTCTTTTCTCTTCTCTTCGCTCGCGTCTACCTTCCGTCGTTCTGCTGTTCCTCTTCACGTGCTTCGTCGGCCCTCCCTCCTCGCCCTCCCACGCCGTCGGTCGCCGTGATCGTGACACGGAAGGGAACGCGCGTTCGCGGAGTGAAAGTGATCGACGGTTACGATTTTCCTGGCTAGCGATCCACCTCGAGGTCGCCTAGGCGACAGGTCCCCGCAGATCATCCGCGAGAATGACACGCAGGTGCGGGAGCAGCTGAAAAGCGGCCAGCGCGATAGCCCAGCCCGGTGTCGTCCAGGCTCGCACTTCCGGAACAGCCGGTGGGGGGATACAAGCTACGCGAACAGCTGGCGCTCACGTTGATGGCCGATCATCGACGAACCAAAAATGTAAGTCCCATCATACACGTATATATACACGCCTATATATTTGGATAGGCGCGGACGTACCACATGCGGCCACGCCGATCCACGTTCGATGTTGGGGGACTCCGCCGCTTGGACCCCCTTAGCGCGCGATCATCGAACGGGGTGGACAATGCCCGGGATCGATGGACGATCAGTTAGTGCGCTCTTCGCGGAATTTGTCACGCTTTGGGGTGTACTTTAGGAATTAACGTATCGGCATTCGAAATGCTGGCATTAGTTAGGACTGTAATGAATATTCGAATAATAATCTAATTATTCGGATACCAGAGAATTCAAATTTGCAATCCGGATACCGAAGAATTTAAATTTGCGATTCGAATATCAGAGAATTTAAATTTGCAACTTGAATACCAGAGAATTTAAATTTGCGACTCAAATACCAGAGAATTTGTATTTGAGATTTTGAGATTCGAATATTCGAACACCAGAGAATTCAAATTTGCGATTCGAATATCAAAGAATTTAAATTTGCGATTTGAATACCAGAGAATTTAAATTTGCGATTCGAATACCAGAGAATTTGTATTTGAGATTTTTAGATTCGAATATTCGAATAACCAGAGAATTCATATTTGAGATTTTCAGTTTCGAATATTCGAATACCAGAGAATTCAAATCTGAGATTCGAATATTCGGACAATTACAGTTCAATTATTAGTCTGCTATGGGAGTTCCTTCAGGTTTTATGAACTTATAATCTTAAAATAGTACCTAATAGGGTATCGCAAGGGAGGTTACGCAAGGAATTGAAAAGCCTTATGCAATTTTCTCGCACCCCCCGGCGATTCCTATGAAAAACTACCACCTGCGTTTGCCGCCATTTCGGAGAGCGGTGACGAAGAAAGTGGTGTCATTACGGTTGCGTTATTGCGAGGGGTAGTTTGTAACTCGGAAGGAAGTACAAACACGTCGGTGATGTAGGATTTTCAAGTGCAGAAAGTCATGGTTCAGAGTCCGAGAGCTTTGCGTTACGATTACCAGTTGGAAGGGCCATTCTTAGAAGTTCGAAACTCTTCGCGGAACTTTGCTCGAGATCCCCTCCCGTTGCTTCCAGCCGTAACACTTAGCTAATTCCCCTCCCCTACCGACGTCACTTGCCACCGCGACTAATGAAAGATCCTCGACACCTCCGGTAACAAAAAGTCCAGCCGATGATCGTAAAGGGTTGACGATCCCGGGAAATTTCGTTCGTTCGCGTAACGACATCGTTATCCAAGACCGATGAGGGAACGGCGGGGAAAAAGCGGCCGCGATCCTAATGTACCGTTGCGGCCCGCGGAAAAGTGCAGAAAGGAACTTCACTCTCGCGATAGAAAGGAAAGGAAGCGGATAGAAACGAGCTCTAGGCGGCTCGCGCGTACCGTTGGATCGAGTTTCACTTCTTCGCTGACTCTTTCCACCGACTCGTTTTCGCGTCCTCGAGAAGAAAGCGTTTCCCTTCCCGTGGAAAGGGAATCGCTGCGACCTCTTCCCGGCCAAATGATCGCCGACCGGCGAGTTAAACGCCTCCGAGCCTCTCATTCTTCCACTTCTGTCAACCCTCTTTTCGCGCCATCTTGCCCCTGGACGTTTTCTTTCCCTAATTACTAATGCCTCGCCATTCGCAATTATTCGAATTACCTTCCCCCGATTTCCAGCTGCGATCAGACCTGAAGAATCGTCGAGGCGACGTCCAGCGATCTTGACAGCGGATGCCGCGAGTCGCAACAGTTGCACGTGAAACGCGAACGGTGGATACAGGAATTTGAGAACGTGCAACTCGCGGGAGGAAACGCAATTCCGGTCGGATTCGACGGATTTCCACCGAACCCGATCCACTGTAACAAAAGCGAATGGACTTGACCGGGTTCGGAGGTAAAATATGTGCTTGGCCGAGATTCTTGAATAAAACGCCGCAGACGCACTCGACGTTCATCTGGTTACGTTTCAATGCGGCTCGTTTCGTCTCGAAAGCGCGACGCACGGGACGAAAGAATTGGGACGCTCATCAGCGCTTATTCATTTCCGAGCACCGCCGCCAGATTTAGAGGGCTAAACGACCTGCAACGCGCATTTCTCGATGACCTTTTCTGTAACCTTGGTGAATCTTAATAAATCCACCTTTGACAGCTCTATTACTATCTTCCAGTTAATCAGCTCCTCTGTGACAAATTAGCGTGGTGATATTTTTCCCAACTTTAATCGCCAATTAATTTCACCAAGTTCATTATTACATAAAACATTATTATACCAAAAAATCGCCCACGCGCGTCTTCTTCACTTCTCAAAAAAGAGAAGACATGCTGTTACCCTGTGGTTCGGCACGATTTCTAAATAACTAAAAATTCAACTTTCGAAGTGTTATCACTCCTTCGTCCCCCAAGCAACGTGTCTAATTCCATTCAATTGCTTTGGAAATTGAAGAAGATTCCAATTACAACCACCTTCGATGCTCGACGACCACCGAGACGCTCCCGCCGGTGGAACTGTTCGTAACGCGGTTCTATCATTCATTCACACTCGAGGGGAGGGTAGAGAGCCCCGTCGTTCGGGCGAGGGTAAAAAAGGTCGCGTTGGATTCCACGGGGAAGCTTGCGTATCGACTGGAACGTTCGCTGCGACGGAAGGGTGAGGGCTGGTTAATTTTGTATCGACGAGAGCCTACGGGCCGTGTGTGCCTGCCCCGCAGAAATGCCCGCGCGCGTATGTAGGTTAATTCACGCTCGATGGGAATCGACCTGCGGAGGAATCGCGACACGGGTCAGGTTAACGAATGGGGTAGGTTAGGAACGTGGCAATCTCGGCGCACGTGGCGCTACGTGTACCTGCACGCCTTTCTCTCCTCGGCTCCGCGGCGACTTTCGCGAGTTTCCTCCACCCTTTCGCGCGGAGATCGACCAGGGAAGTGGCCACGCTCGAACGGGTGAACAGGCGAGGGCGGTGTTTGGATTTTTTACTGGGCGAGTTCTTTAGCGAGGACGCAAGTAATCTTCATTGTGGCTGAAGAGATGGAAGAATGTTGGATGCTGAAAGGAGGGTGAATGGTTTGGGGATTTTTCTAGCAGAAGGTAAACTGAGGGGGTTATACTGATTTCAAGGGAGCTACGTGTTTCTTTGTGGGTGGAGTGGATGACTTTTGAAGTTGAGAGACTGTGGTAGTTATACCGTGGGCTTTGATTAGTTATGGATTAACTAGCTTAGTGTTTTTCAACCTCTTAGGCTTCGCGTATTCCCTGGAAATTGGTGTATAACTGGCGTACCCCTTGCGTAGATAGACAAAGCTATAGTTGTAGTGTAACAGTCGGAATAAAATAAGAGAACATCAAATTTTCTATTCATAAATTGGAAAGTCGTGGCTATCGGGGATCGATTGGGATCGGTAGCAAGTTATTTGGGTGCTGAAGGATTATTGAAGGATGGCGATACTTGCCAAAGGTTAGAGAACTTAGTTTCTGATTAATGATATCAATTTTTATTTTCCATCGAGTGGAATGATAAACGCGAGATTCTATTAAAATTGAACTAAAATTGTATCCATGAAAATTTTGCCCGCAGGTACATGTAAAATTATTCACGTTTCTCACTAATGTGTCAACAACTTCAGGTATCTAGTATCGAATAATGATGGAAATAAATCACTAATAGAATCGAATTAGGTGGATTAAATTATTTCGTCACTAAACAGGATCCCGCTGCTTTTGACATTTCAATCAATTTTAACTGAATCCTGCGACTATAGCAGCGGGTATGCGAATTAATGGCTAAACTACTCCAGATCAGAAATACCGCTTTTTCGATGGAAAAATCGAAGCTTTAAAAGAAACCGATTCCCCAAACAAAAGAATTATGTCGGAACTATAAAAATAAATTACAACACATTCGTTAAAAGAACAGAATAAATTTAGAGTTTAGACACTAAATCAAAAAAAGACGCTATAATAAAAAGTCTAGTAAAACTACCAAGTAATTAAAAATATCAAAGATCCGTGGCACAAAGCATAGAAATCCTACCAACGAAAAAATGAATAAGTCTACCGTAAATTGATTTACATTTAATTTCACAATTGCCCGAATCCATTCCACTTTAATCGCGCCTTTCGACGAACCCGCGCGAGAAGAATGGCGGGCTTACGTTGGCCAAAAGCGCCTATAGTGCCGCTATCGCGTGCTGCAACGTTTACAAGCCATTAATACACCGTGTTTGAAGAGACGCTACACCCCGTACAACGCCTCGATTCGGTCGAACATTCCTCGCTATCGTTGGAAAGTGTTTCGCCCGCTGAACGGCTCGTTTGTGAATGTACAGCAAGGCCCATTTATCTCGCTTCCGGTCTCACCGCGCACCCAAGTACACAAAACCCGCTCGGCAGACGCATCCCGTATATCTTACCATAATTTTCCGTCCGACCGCGGGATCGACTACCGTTACTTCCACGCACAATATAACTCTAACGACAATAACTCGAGCACAACGGGGCGCTTCAGGCGGCGATGAAAAAGAAAAGGGAAACTACTCGGTTCGAATGATAATGACCCCATCGAAGGAGGCCAGCCGCGGAGCGTTATCGAGGATGCTAGGCGGTATTTGTGTCGGGACAGCCGTGAATCCGTACACCGCGGTTGAAAAATCTAAAGATGAATGTTAGGAAAAGGAAAATGGATTAAACTAAGAGGTGTGTCGCTCGCGTGTCTTGTAATTAGATTGAGAAGAAACCGGGGGATAGATTAGGCCCGCGTTCTGTGGGCACCTATGTGGCTGCAGGAGCATGAGATTCTTGGGATTGTAAAATTCAGCATTGTATTCTTCTTACCTATGTGGAGATGAATATTAATTGCGAAAATGGAATTGGAGATATAGTGTTTCGATTATTAGTAGGCATTTCTGTTATTAAGATTTCTGTTATTTCTATTATTTTCTATCATTTTCTATTGTTTTCTATTATTTCTATTAGTAATAAGGTGTACTGGAAAATACTTGATCTTACGAGTTCAAATCAGACAGCATATATTAATTAAGAATACCTACATTACCTCTTTTTCTATAAATCACATAAATAAATCTAAATATACGCGTCCTTCGAGGAGGACTGACATTTTCTTCTGCGAATAGAAACCCGTGATTATGTTTTATGAACATTCATAAATCCCCACAGGAAGCTTCAACTTTCTCCACGTTTCCAAATATCCCTCCGTCTTCGCCAAATTCTCGCGCTAAAGCTTCCTCTTCCTGGCACGTTGTTTCTTTCCGCGTTTGCAACACCGACCCCGGAAACAACAGTCACGCGTATCGCGGGCTAATGAATACGCTCGGTTTTTACCGTACTCCGTGCGACTGGTACGATTCATCGGGGCGCGTCGGTAGAAAACTGTTCAAAATTCCCGGGCGTTACTGATCTCCGCGGCACCGCACTCCAGGCCCGCCACTTCCTCGTGCCTCATTGTCGCCGCGGCGATTAAGTGCGACGCGCGTCGCCTTCATTCGTTACCCAGTGGAATCAATTCCCATCGACCCTGAAACGCCACACAGGGAAACGTTTTTCCACCCTTCCACCTCGTCGTTCTCTGTTTTCACGCACCGCGACACGCAGCTCTCGTAATGATTCATACGCGTGTCAACGATACTTCCTACGGCACGAACCGTTCAATACCTGTCCACAGCCCTGATTTACAATCTCATTGTACTTGTCGCGGATGTTCGCTGCTCAGTGCAGGCTGTTCCGGAAGTTGGTTCATCGGGTATCTTCGAGTCCCGTATTTCATCGGGGAGGAAAATGGGACACGCGGTGGCGAGATCGGTATTTCAAAGAACTTTCCTTCTTTTAGGGGCCGTTTTTAAATTATGTAAGGGTAACGTTGGCGTTTGCTTACCTCCCCCTTCTCCCAGTATCTATAAGATTTTTGTAAGATTTCATGTTCCAACCCCCCTACACCTTTCCCCTTCCTTACGTACCGTAAACTGGGGTGACTTTGCCCGCCCGGGGTGACATTGCCCACTTTTCGGAAAGGCTTTATTTTATTTTATTGTGAAGTAATTAGAACATATGGTGCTTTGTAATCGATAGCAATAATTTCTCCAAGGTCAAACGAAAAAAAGTATAGCGAATTCAATCATATAGTAATTTTTCAGTCAGAGTAAAAAAGCGGGCAATGTCACCCCGGCGGGTAAAGTCACCCCAGTTTACGGTAATATTTTTAACATCGCATTTTTTTTAGTCATTCCAATTCTTTTAAAGGTACATATAATTCATGTAACTCGGTATAGTGCGTACGGTGAAACACACCCGCCCCCTTTGTAAGAAAACGTATTATTTTCAACTTTATTTAGAATAACCAGATGCTATCAATATTTTATCTGCACACTTATGTCCGGAACATGACATTGAACTATGTAATCTTGGTAAGTTTAAAATACTTCATGCTAAAACCAGCTTCGTAAGAAAAGATTAGATTGCGGAGTTTTAGAAGCAAAGGACGGAGTAAACGAATTCAACGCGTACAGTTGCACCCTACATTTTCGATAAGTATTTAAAACCTCCACGAAGAATCTGAAATTCCCATCGAACCTATCGCCGCACTTCCCCCAAAGGGCACAGCCATCACCAAAATGACCACGATGCCAAATACAACCGTACGTTCTAAACGCAGTGTTACTTAATACGTATTAGCACCAATCTACAATCGCCGCCACGCTGATTCGACTGGAGGCCGAAACGAAAGACGTCGAAGCCAATCGATCGATACGACGACCGTGCAGCGGATGACTGTCGAGAATAGACAATCCACGGCTGCGACGTTTGCACGGTTATCGAAATAAGTAATGACGATTCTTCGTGCTTGTAGCTTATCGGACAGGAGGCTCCCGCGTCGCAGCCGGTCGATCCGAGCGTTTCGAATCACGTTTCACAATCCTTTCAACAAGGGAACAGCTAGCCCTCCGATCGCAGCGAAACTAACAGACCCCCGGTCGTAAAATCCACCGCATACGCAGGCAGTCGGGCGCGACTCATCTTTTCGCCCAATAAAACCGACGCGTCTCGATTTCATTTTCGCGTCGGACGGCTCCGGCGTTTCTCTAGGCCTGGTTCTATGGAAAAGACCCGCCGCTGTCGCCCCTCGAGTTCTCCGCGCGCGTGGCCGCCGCGTTTCCGCGGTTTTTGGGACCCAGCGTGATGGGCGGGCCGCGCGCTACGCAAGATCGAAAGCCAGGGAGAAGAAGCTCGGCGAAAGAGACGGGAGATCGAAACAGATCGAGCGAGGAGGACGCGTTCGCGCGATAAAGAGAGGGAGAGAGAGAGAGAGAGAGAGAGAGATATAGAGAAAGAGAGAGCGAGACTCACAGCAGCGTTGAGCGGGGCAGGAGAGGCAGAAAGAGAAGGACAAGCCGCGATGTGTACGGCGGCGGGGCGCTACTCGTAGTATCGGTGTGTGTCGCGCTGGAGGCCGACTGAGGTCGACGACCTGACGCTCGGCGGTAACCGGCGGCGCTCGTGCGCTGTCGGCACTAGGTCAGTGATGGAGTCACTGGCCGCCCCGAGCGTCGAGGCAATGACACCGAGCACGCCGTTGCTGCCACCGAACGAACCCCCACCCCGCCCTTCGCCCCCCCCCACCCTTCCGCCAAGCTGCGAGCTCACGCTACGCGCTCTCTATCCCTTCCTCACTCCCCCGTTCGAGCTCCCCTCCACGCGCTCGCACACAAACGCACACCGCTGCGCGGTCAACGCCGCGAGCAGCGCCCCCGCACTGACAGCGCCCGCGACGCGCTATCATCCTCCGATCGAGAGCGCGCATATGTAATCGGCTTTGCTTGCACGGCCACGCCATTGCCTTCGTGGCTCGCGCCAGCCGGCGAAAACAAACCAGGCTCTCTCGTCATCTTCGACAGGGACGCGAGGTTTTATTTTTCGCAGATATTGACAGGGGATGGCAAGCCGTGTTTTTGGGGGAACCTTCGAAAAATTGCTAGGGGCGAGATGATTTGTTACCGGTGGATCTGCCTCGGTCTACCATTTAACCGTTGTTTCGAAATTAGGAGAGTGATATATAGTGGCGGACGGAAGAATGTTCGCAACTTTTAAAATCGCAGAACTTTTTTAGAATTGGTCCAAACGACAAGGGTTTTCTTTAGATGCTAGAAAGATTAGTTCGCTGAGCGAGGTGTTTCGTCGTTTTGAAAAAATGCAATTGGTTGGAATAGCAAGAAAATAGTAAAGGTCGTTTTTTTAAAACTTTTTTTGCTCTTGTCGTTTGGACCAATTCTAAAAAAGTTATGCGATTTTGATAGTTGTAAACTTTCTTTCGTCCGCCACTGTATACGCTGTATCTTGTTATTTTGAAATGGAAAATATCGATTTCTTTTACAATCCACAATATATTTTTGAGGAGGATGCTTGATTTTCGAAACCAAAAACGCTGAAGCCTATCTTACCATTAGGATCACTATGAATGGTTGCTATGAAAAGTTAAATATAAACAGGTGGTGGAATTTTACGTATTTTCTAAATGAGTGGCGCATCGGTGCAACAATGGGAGTTAAAGGGTTGAGGAGATATATTGGCAATTTTTTGTAGAAAATAGTGTTAGTAATAGTAAGTGGTTTTTTATATAAGTTTGATGAAATGTGTTAGGTATGAGTTTCAAATAAGAAATTTCACTGATTTTCTTCTACTGAAGTGATTCAAATACTTTGTAAATAGAAAGCTGGATTTTATTCTTAAAATAGATTTTTATAATCACCTAATGAATTCCATTATATCTGCATTGAAAACATTTATATCCGTTCAACTCGGCTCCCCCTAAGATTGAAGCCTGAGTGTGCTACTGTGTGAAAGCATAAGATACTTTCGGATTTGTAATTATACGATAGCAGATAAGATGCTTCTTTCGCTTCACTTTAATGCTACCCACACGATTGCTCTTTTATCAAGCACCGTTTACTTCGAACGGTATGCAGATCCGTCGGCTACAAGGTCACCATTATTGCTACAATTAATTTTAATTGCCGTTTCGGGTGAACGGATCGCTGTCGCCGGATAAAACCTTCTAACGGAATTGTGTTTTAATGACACGCTTCCCGACACGTTTTATTCTGGGACTTGATTTAGGTATCATGCCGGCGCTGAGAAAGGAACGACTCCGTGGCAAACGAATTTTTCCATAGCAGCGGCGAGCTTCATGCTGAAAGGAATAGATTCTCGAGAAGATTGTTTCCAAAGTCGATATATTCCATGTAAATTCTTCGAATGTATTACGAAGAAATAATATCCCAAAATCCATTTGCGAGATTTGGTGTTATCGTTGAAAAAAATATTTCCATTACAAATCAAAGATAATAAACGTGTTAATTCCTAGTGAAACTACTTTCAATACTGTTAATTCGGCAAAACTATTACCATGTTCCATCAGTTATTATTCAATGTCTAATTAAAAACAGTTAACTCTGATCAAACTGTTTGCACAGAGATTTCAAAAGCTTGCCAAGCTGCAACACACAAAGCTTCCCTCAACCGGTTTTCCGGCAGCAAAAAAAAAAGCGCGCAATTGACGAGTAGGAGAGCTTGTTATCTCGCGGGGGGTGCGAGTTAAACGCGTTTCATTTAATTCCCTGATTAAACGATAAATCGCGCCGCCGAGGGACGCGTGTCCGAAAAGAATCGGGCCGCTCGCAATTAATTCAATTCGGTACGTCGCAATTGCACGGCGATACTTCACCGTGGCGTTGTGAAACCCGTGCAGGCTGAATATCAGAAGCGCCGTTGGCCAATAGGTCGTGTAAGATGAAATGTAGATGAAGCTTGCGACACCGGGAAGAGTTCGAAACATTGATGAAGAGAATCATGGCGAAGCTGGATATCTAACAATAGACTCAAATCAACGACTCCTGGCAGACAAGATGAATCTGTTCGACTTCTTCGATCGTGCTTCCTCCAACCATTTTTCACCGAGCAATGCCTTTTAATCAACGTGTCTTTTGGAGATTATCGTCTGAAACGATTTCAGATTCGGTGGGAAAATTTTAAAAATCCTACGTGGAAGGTCGTGACTTTTAAAAACCTCACGTAAATTTTGTGCAGGTGCTTTTATAATTATTTCTCATTATTGAGTCAGTAGATGGCGACATCAGAGCGCGATGTTTATTTCCATTTAGTATTATTATGTTTACTGTTTAGCGTTTTATTGCGCACGGAGTTTGTAATTCTCACATATTTATTATATTTTCGAGTTAAATAAGAAACACGCGTGTTATTTATATCCCTCACAAATTTATACATAGTTATTTATAGTACCTATACTTAAAATTTGAGATGTAATAAAATTCCAGGTAATCCCCATTAAGGATGCATTGAACATGGATGTTCCACTCGCAAAGATCAGAATAATATTCTGAGGTGGAGAATGCTGCGTTACAGTGACTTCATGCTCTCAAAGGGTTCACAGCCTTCAAACTCTAATTGTAGGTATTGCTCGCAGCAAACCAAGCTGAAAGCGCGGAAACCTTGCATCTCCCAATTACTCCCATCACACGGAGCCACGAGTGTTTCATTCATACGTACAAGAATGCTGAAATTTTCCAAGGGCCGGCAAGCTGGGCCAATTCACCCCCTAATGATCGAACGTGTCCGCTTACAAACTACAATTGGACACGATCGAACGCGCCTCATTCATTACCACAGCGACTCTCTGGTCGCGCGATCCCGGCCACGTGAATAATTACCGGGTCCAGGGCTCCAAAAGGCTGCTATGGAAATTCGGGGGTATACGCGTCGCACGCTCCCTCCGCGGCTCTTTTTTTTTTTAAGCTTTTAGGACCTCCCGCGCGTAGAAACACTTTCGTCGGGCTTTCTACCCCATGGTGTTCCGCGCCCCCTTCGCCCCAGCCATCCTCGGCACCGTCCTCCGCGGGGATTGCCTGCAGGAATGCACGAAACCGTCGTCCCTATCCGTCTTCGAGAACCCTTCAAGAACTTCACCCTCTGCGAACAAGGCGTCGATATGGCGCGCACACGGCCTATCGAGGCGCGGGGAATGCATGCGACCAGTTGACGCGCGATTCCGTCGCTGGAAATCCGCTCGGAGGGTAATTGAAAGTTGAAAGGAGAATCGGGAGCAGATTTTCGGGGGGACAGTCTCAGAATCGCGAAGATTGATCGCTTAAGGATTTCTATTTGCTTGGAGATCAGTGAGCAAGATTTCACGACGATCCAGGTGGGAAATTGATTTCGAGGAGATGCAAAAGTTCTGGAGCTTCAGGGCTAGGGAAATTTTCGTTCGACGATGTTGTGTTTGGAGTGATTTGGAGGACCCGCAACTTGGAGTTTCAGACTTTTGGAATTTTAGTGGGCCGGGTTTGGAATAATACACCTTCCGATAAAATATCGAGGATATCGACGCGAAACCACCCCAAAGTTGTGCACGGTAAGTGAAGTAGATTCGAAGATTATTCGAATGAAAATTGGCATGTTCATGTGTACGTGTCAAGCTTACGAGGGAACATATCGAAGTAACAATCACCGATTTTGATGCGACTTTGGTAGAAAGTAGTTCTTACATAAATATTTCACACGGTCTTTTATCAGCTGACGTTCATGCCGAAGGGGTGCAAAACAGGCCTGAAAGTTGAGGGTGAGAAAGATATTTGGTGGAATATCTTGGAAAGTACCAGAGCTAGGGGGGCGGTGTAAATTGCAAAATTCTCTAATACGGAATGCAACTGTGCTAACAGATTACAAAACATTTCGTTTGTTTAAATAATACGTTAAAAATATACCATACTGTATTAATTTTGTTTCCTACTAGGGTAAAGGACCCAATTACTGACACCTAACCAATTACTGTCACCTTAAGCTATTTTACTTAAAATAACGCATAAATAAAATATAGTATATAATCTATAGTGTAGATTATAAGTTGAATTACATAATTCTTTTTGTTTATGACTTTACAACGTTTATTTATTCGTTATTTTAAATAAAATAGCTTACGGTGACAGTAATTACTTAGGTGTCAGTAATTGGGTCCTTTACCCTAGATCTATTTAACATCAGCTATTTTGTTTTCCGCTGCAAGTACTCGCACAGTTAGCAAGATTCTATCAGTAATCTTAATCCCATCATCCCCAAATCCTCGTAGGAGATCGGAGCCAGGCTGGGTTCGCGCCTCCCCTCGCGATGAAATCGGAGCATTGTTAGGCCCGCATTGAAATTCAGAATCGGGAAAATTCGGCTCTCGGCACGCGGCCTCACGCGGCTTCACATGAATGTTGCAGTAGCCGCGATCGTGCATTATGCATGCTGGATAATTCGTGACGTTTGATTACGTCGTGTCATCAGCGCTTTATCGGTGCCTCCATTGTCTTCCTCTATAGCCCGTGCGCCCGCAGACGATTTATACGTCCCGCGTCTCTCGTTCTCCCATTCGGCCCCCTTGCTCCTTCCATCTTCCTCTTGCCATTCGTCCTTTCGATGAGCCCGTCTCCGTTCCAGTAATTACGAACTTGAAAAGCACTCTGGACGCGATGCAACGAGGCGTTGCACTCGCAGGCCCGTATCGAGTGTACCTGAGAAATTCATTTTCTTTGCCCCGCTGCAACGGGGAACCTTAGGAATTATAATTCGAGTATTGTCAAGCTGGGATCTGTGAAATTGGAACCGATCAATTATCGACTTTCAGCGATACGTGGAACAGATCGGTATTTTTTATCTACTTTCGAAGTATATCCTTCTCTGGCTCACTCGCTGTGACAATTTTTTTGGGTTCACAAAGGTTCACAGGGTTCGCACAAATACATACATTAACACCACCTCCGTGTGTTACGTAATTACCTTACCTACTGGAAATATTTATTGCATCACACGAATAAATACGTTGTCAGTTATAACTCTCTTATTATTAAGTAGTAGCGTCGACCGAGGCGAGTAGGAGCACTTTGTGTATGATAGTAAAATAATAATAGTTAAATATTAAGAAACTAAATAGTATTGTATTATATAATTGTAACTAGTACCCTTTTGGCTTGGACATTAATAATAAAAAATAAAACAGAACTTTAAAATCTCTCTTCTACTCTCTTCAAAACTCATCCCTAGAAATCTCTAAAAAAAAAAGAACTAAAAGAATATTAGAAATATTGGAACATTATTCAAAAATATATTATTGCAACAATGCGTAGCTCGCTATTTCTGTCAAAATAAGTTGGACACGAATAATTTTATAAAAATGCTGCGTAAATTCAGCTGTAAACGTACAAACAGAACGAAATTCATTTAAACCCCACTCACACACAGATTTACCCCGTCGGCCCTCTTGAAATCCTATTTGAATTCAAACTCCACCGTAACAGACACTAAACTAGTAAAACCCCGTCAGTTATCGGGGCGATCGTGTTACCGCATAGATGATTCGACAGTCACGAATAATATTCTTCCCCTTGATAACCCCTTACACCAAGGCGAGGGGCGGTATCGATTTTCACCCTTCGTTTATCGAACAGTCACCCTTTTACCACACGAGCCATTAGGCACGGCACGCGTAAGTTCGTTAGAAAAAAAAACGCCGCGGAGGGAACGGGAGGAGCGGAAAACAGCGTGTCACTTTTCCCGGTTTCAATAACGCGCCGATGCCACTTTCACCCTCGGGGGATCCCACGGAAGGGAAAAAAGGGTGCCCGCGGTGGATGGGGCACCGTGATGATCCAGCGTGCGTCATGCGGGACGCGAAATAACCTTGGGCTAGCGGTACCGTGAGTAACTGTAGCGGGCTCTGCGGTCGGATTATCGCGTGATCCGTTCGAGAGCGATCTCCGAGTTCTTTGAACCGGCGCGGCGTTTTCGAACCGTCTTTGCTTGGGAACGGTTCTTTCTGCTGGGGTGAGATGAGTGGACAGTAAATGGAACTTTCGGGGATGAGAATTCTATTAATTGTGGCGCGAATTGGCTGACGGCGATTCGTTTTAATTGGATTCTCATTAGGCTGCTGTTAAAGGTCTGTTCTCTTGCCAGCAGCAGGCTGGAACGAATTTTTGCAAATACACTGTTTTGCAATACTGCGATCTTTACATTTTCAGTGGTATTACCATTTTTATCAGTTACTTCTTCAGGAAAAATTAATAGACACGAAAGGAAAGCTTCTTCGACGGCAGGCAATTTTTAAATCTTCATATTCAAATTCGACCATTTCACTATTGCGCCTGCATTCAGAATAATGCCACTGCCATTTCTGGCAGAAATTCTAGAACCATCGGACACTCAATAAAGTTTCGATCTACCAAAATACCTCGACTCTTCCGAGGCCCGCCAAAGAACTACCGAGGACTGCCCCGGAACCAGCGAGCAGCATTCGAAGCGCCCCGAAACGGAGCAACGACCGAAAGTTGCCGAATCGATCGAAAGCTCGGGAGAGAATGGATTGAATGCCCCGTCGCTGCGCCGTGAGTCACGAGCCGGAAAGGGAAAACCCGGAAGCCACGCACAGAGCGGAGCAGCATGGCGATCCGCCGGCTCAGACGTGCACTGGGAACTCGGAATAACCGTGGAGTAGCGGTACCATGAGTAAGTTAGCGGAATCCTCGTCTACGCTACTCCAAGAGCCAGTGGAGCGAGTCCAGCCGCGGCTGGACTTTGGCTCGTTCACCGGCCGTGTCCAGTCAACGACGGCCCCTGAATGGCGGGATACACCGTCGGTTATGGTGCGGCTATGGACTTTCACCTCTTTCGAGCAACTCCCCGTGCCACGACTCTCGCTTCGCTTCCATTTCACTAGCGCCTGTCGGCCGCGAAGGAGCTTCGATGAAACGCCACGTCCAGACAGACGGTGGCCAACGGCCTCCAGATGCCTGAATGGCTCTTAAGAGAGCGATTAATTTTCGGGGTTTTAAGCGCCGTGCTGGTCTGGTGAAGACTGAACCCCTCAAGATTTTCTTGAAGGCTTGAGATGAAAGGGGGATAATTAGGTTGGGACAGAGTTTTTGGGATATTTTAAAAATGGATTTCTGATATGGTACCCTGTATTACAGTTGAATTGCAGGCGAAGGGTAGTGCGATGGATGTCTAATCGATTTTTATTGTGCCAGCGTTGGAAAGTACTTTGGTTTATAGTTTGTAGAAATGATAAATTTTTAGTGGAGATCGAGCAGTGAATTCTCGCTACTGAAGATGCGATTGAAATGTATCTATAGGATAGCGTAAGGGAAGAATGTTTCTTTGAACGAATTTCAACGTCCTGGGTATTTTCAATTTCGATATCAATTTCAGCAGAATTTCTTATTGGTACAATTAGATGTAGTAGTATTTGATCCGTAGGCTCGCAGCGATTCGCCAGCCCGACGAGGAACAGTGTCGAATCGGTAAGAATCAGTCTCTGCTCGTAGCAGTCTTACTTTCTAAACCTCAATTTGGATGTCTCCCCAGAGAGATCCTGGCGATCTAAAAGCGAGCCATAAATCACTGGCTCGTCTTGCGGCTGTCAGAGGATACTCGTCCTGTCGACAAGGATTTTTCTGCGCCCCGAAGACGTTCATTAGCCACGCTCCTTCCACGTTGCGTCCTCCGACTTCGGTTCATCTTCGAAGGCATCTCAATGCTTCCACTTGCATTTTCTCCTTTAGCATTCGCGTCGACAGTTTGATCGTATAATTAACTAACGAGAGAACGAAATTATTAATTCCACCCAAATTTTTCTCAATAAAAAACCCGTTATTCTAATCACAAAAACCGAGAACATAGATTTATCGAGACTTAAAAATTCTTCGCGATAAACCAATCGCCAGAAGAAAGAGCAAACCTGAAAAGTATCAAATTCATAAAGCAGAATCTGCTTAGTGCACGATTTCACGAAGATACAGGCAGAAGTGAACCGCGTTCAAACACTGAAGTGAAGCATCGCAGACTCAAAGATGGTCATAAGAAGGAACATGTTCACTCGATCGTGAAAACCGCTGCGTGTCCGCCTTTTACCTGATATTTACCATATCCTTATGGACTGGCCTTAGCCTCCAACTACTCTGCGCAGGAGATGGACGAAATTTTTGTTTAAATAGAATTTCGAATAACGAACAAAAGTTAAAAAAATTATTCGTCATTTGTGGAATAAAGTTGACCCGGGTTAAAGTTAATGTTGAAAAATTGATTCGACGCTGAAGTTGAAACGCTCGACGAATAGAAAAATTAACTTTACTCGCTAAATAATCTAGAGTTAAAGTAACTTTGCTGTGCACCGATCCTACGCAGCAGTAGGGCAGCCTTTTTCTATCTCTTCCATTGACCAAACTTATTCAACTTAACACGCGACGGTGTTAAACTAAACCGGCTATCGTCCGTCCGAGTGTTTACCTGCCGAGCTACCGTTGATCCATAAATCATGATTCCCCCGAATCGCGCCGCGATCTTTAAACAATATCCCCGCGTATCGCGAGAGGGCGCGGCCTCATCGACCATGACATTACTCGCGGCTCTCGTACGCGGAATAAAATCGTTTTCTCGAATTTATCGGCGGCGTCGATCTCCGCGAAACAGTCCCAAGAATAATCCAGCGGGATCGGCGCACGCTCGGTAGATCCGTGATCTGGCGTCTACGCGCTATGAAAACCACCGCTATCGCCGCGTCCGATCTCGACGAAACAATGGTTGTGCAAGCTTCACTAGCTCGAACAATTAACTGGGTTACAGGTGCGATAGGTAGGGGCTTTTCTTACGTTCGTGTTTCGCGCTCGAGCACGACTTCCTTCTTCTACCGTCCAACGGGAGATCGTGACGAACGTGCTCGCGCGCCACGAAACGGATCTTCGAGCTCGTAATAAACGCTGCATAACGTTATTGTTGCTGGCAACGGAACTAATTCCATGGCTGTTTCGAGTTCCCGTGGAATCGACCAAGTGGCGTGGAGAAAAGTTGGGGTCACACTTTGGAAACATGCGGGCTTGAGAATGGAAAGAAATTCAGGGGGTTAAGATGTTTTTAAACATGATGCTTTTCATAGTGATGTGGTGTCTTCGTTTGTGAGGAATGATTGCCTTGTCATTGGGTGGCTAACATTGGAAGTCAATTTGTTCTTTAGATTTCGAAGAATCTTGATTCGTGTGAAGTGTTTCTTGCAGATTTATGTTTATATTTTTTAATAGCTTTAATGATTTTTGGTGCGTTTTAATATTCGAAGAACGCGTTCCTAGTAGAATAATGCGTTGCAGTGAGAAGAGTATTGTGAAGTGAAAAACTAATTGTAAAGTTGAACTTCGTTTTCCAATTGACACAGATTATTATTTAAATGATTATGAAAAATCAGAATAAATATACTGCTTAATATATAAAACTTTATCTGAATGTTTAGTTTCACTAGAAACAGGCAAGTCGACTGATTACAAAAATTTGATGCACTTGAAACTATTCCATGCCGATGCATTCGTAGACGTTTGTGGAATAATCATTTCCATCGTTAATTAACGATGAAAATGCGTCGAGCGTCATGTCTGCCGCTTGTAATTTATTATTGACGGCTATTAGTACACACATCGACGGGATATTTTCAACGTAAATGACGAAAATATGTTAGCAGTTGTTTCAAATTAAATGCTCGTTACGTTTACGTCCAATTATTGATTAAATATTCACAAACATTTTCCTTCGGTCCAGGAAATATTTTTTGTGCAACATGAGAAGCTGTTTGTAATATATGGCTTTAATACGTTGCATCGAGCACTTGAAATTCATACTTTGCCAGTGGTTGAGAATTGTTCAATAATTCCCTGAAAATAACGGTGGAAAATAATTTCCAACTCTCTGGCGAATTTCATTTTCAATAAATTTTGAGGGTGGGTACTCGCAAAATTTTGAAAGTTGTTGCACGCGTTGACGTATGCACGAGACATTCTAAAATAGAGAAAATTCAGTTACCGTTTTCAGAATCTCATACAGGCGACTTTTCCCAATAACTTATTCAACTTCTATTTACACTTCTGGAAAAATCACGAAATGTCAAATAATCATCCAGAACTTCGGCATCTACTTCCCTATGCTAAGTACTTCAAACTTAATCATAATATTAGGTACACAAAAATAACGCAGCAGCGGTAAAACGTCAATTTTTTCCTAAATATATCATACAACAAAATGAAACGCAATTTAAAAAAATTTCATCTCCATCTGCATCTTCCCACATCCTGTCAGAAACAAAGCCCAACCACGCAATAAATCTGATTCCAGAATTTCGACAACCCCTTCCCCACAAGCTCATCTTCCTCCAACTTCCACTACCCATTCTAATTCTGCACACACTCCCTGCTACTTTCTCCAAGATATCCATTCCTCGAACAAAGCTTTTCCAAGATTCGTCTCGCTCGATCCAGCAGCCATTGCCAGATCGACGGCGATCTTCGTGGAATACATTATCGAGCGCGCAAAAGTGCCAGCTAGAAAAAAAAGAAGGGCAAAGCGAGGGAAAAGGTGCGAGGCTACGACGGCGGCCGCGCGCGCGAGCCCGATGGATCTCATTTCACTTTTCGTGGCTCGGAAGAGCAGCGCGCTCGGCGCGATTGCAACCGGGTTGCACAACCGTTCCTCATAGCCGGTCGACCGTAGCTTCGAGCGAGATCCAATCCTGGCCAATCTTATCCTAGGCCTGGCTGGCACGATCGTCTGTCTGGCTAGGTTGGGCTAGATCACGTATTACGCCGCTGCAGCAAACTTTCTCCCCGAGGACGATGCACCCGGCCCCACCAGAGTCCTGCATCCGCCGCAGCGACATAAAGAGTCGGCTTGACCGGTCGCGGCATCTTTTTCCCCGGCCACGAAATCGAACAGCCTGGGGCTGTTGGTTTCTGGCGCGTCACGGAGGAAGATCGCGGATCGTGTGCTTTGTCGTCAGCTTTAATGCGAGGATTAATGGAGCACACGTGGCGGGATGGATGCAGCGCGGAGTCGAGAATGGTTTCTCACGAGGCACGAAACGATTAAAGGGAATTCCCGGCAAGTAGCAGCGCGAAGTTCGGTTAACGAGGTACAAAGGATTCTTCAAAGATTGAGAAACTTTCTGGCTCCAAAGTCCGCGAGGTTCGTGCTCCGAAGACTAAAGGTTCTAATCCTGCGGCATCCTCGAAACGAGGGTTCTCCCTCCTTCCCGGGTAATCGCAGGGAGGGTGGTATAGCTGAGGATGTTAGATATGCACAGATGATTCTTGAAAACTGGAGTAGCGTAATGATAACGGGAAGAGTACTCCTGGTAGTTTAGATGTGTATCATAAATCCTTTGGAGGCTCGAGTTTGGTGGGAGACATGTTGAAACTTGAAGAAGTTTCAGTTGAAAATATTACTCAGCGGTTCAGAAACGGTGGATATCTTCGCTTACTACTTGATCATTAACTAGAGTAGGAAATATATTAAATAGAAAACAGTTAAATAGGGATGATTAATTGGGGACACGAGTTCCTAAAAAGAGAACTTTCAAGAGCGACATTTGAAAGAAAATGCTTGACTAAAGTATTTTCCTTGTCATCGTCGACTTACAGCGCCGAGTGGTCGAAGGACAGTTTAAATTTTACCCGGTCAGCAGTAACAAAAATAAGGGAATTAAGAAAGAATTATGCCTCAAAATTTATATCCCACAGATTTGGGGGTTTACTAGAGTGAACCCCTAACTAGTTTACTAGTGTAAAGCCTAACTACATATTAAGTTTGTTACGGCGACATATAAAAATGTGAGTTCCACACTGTTCTGTTCGCCAACATTGTACATACAGGTCCTAGACACCGATTCACTTATCACTTTCTGCTATTAATATCGTAAATATCCTGCAAAAGAATTTCGAAATCCAGCAATTACCTAAAAGTTCAATTTTCTCTGTGTTATTGTCCCGTAAAACTCGCAAATACGAGGCTAAAGTGATGCGCCCGGTCGCCTTTAAAACACGGGATTTACGCGTTACCGCCGCAATTTCGTCCTAGGGACGAGGCGGGGCCGATCGAGGTAGCTTTTTTTCGCAGTCATCGTCTCGGTAGCTAAATTAGTTTCACGGGAGCGTAGGAGAGAAAGGAAAAAGGAGAAGACGTTCGTGATGGAAGATAAAAACGCGCGCTCAGCCATCCGAAAGTGCGTCTGCTGCTGGCTCGCGAAGTCTGCCACCTGCGATTCGTTTCCTCGAAAGTAGTCGCCAGCGGAACGGAAATGCGCGTGGAAATAAGATGACGCGGTTCATCCATCAACGCTATCTTCCTTCGCGTATTTCTATTCCTAATTTATCAACATTCTCATTCATGATTCCGTACTTGCGTATACTCTCTTGGAAAATTTGCAGTTTACACGCGTACCATTGTGTATAAACTTTTGGAGAACGAGTAGGTGCCTAAATACTTGCGGGAAATGTTGTTGCGACTTTTAAAAGAATTTGAGTGGTAATTGGAGAACGAAATTTAAGGAAGGAATTTTGAAAGAATACTTTTATGGAGGTCTGATGCGATTCTGCTTTCAGTTGCATAAAGTAAGATGTTCTAGTGGGAAAAGTCGAGAAATTGTTTTGTTCGTGTAAAAGTGGTGCCAGTAGTTTCACTTGAAATCTAACCATTATAATAATGAATTTCTATTTGCGTTCAAAGCCGCGATCAAAGCAGTACCAACGCGTACGTACCTAGTCACAGGCACCGCGTTTGTAAACGCAGACTCGTTAGTTTGTGATTCGTTAATAATAAAGACGCGATGAATAAGAGAATAAGTCGTAGATGTTACGTAACGCAGCGGGGTCGCTGACACTGATACACTTTCTCCAGCGAGAAGTTATCTCTCTCGTAGATATAGGTAGATAAATCTCGGTATCGTTTGACAAACGAAAGACAAGTAACGCGACGGAACGGAGAATGTCTGGGGTTTTCCTGAACGGAATTATACGTATTGAAATCGAGAAGCATCGAGCCAGCGGGGAAGAAAAGGAGGGCGCTATATTCGACGAGTTTCGCTATTGCTGCCGGACAAGTTGAAGAACAAAGACAAGCGCCGTGGCTTTGAAAAGTAATGATAGGTATCGCAAGCACTTTGAAGTATCGGAAATCAAAAGTTCCAAACGTATTGAAAAGCACTGTCTAATAGTTTCACCGTACCAGGTGTCTAGCAAGTGTCCCGAGCGAAGAGGAGCCGAGCTTGGCGACCCCATGGAAATTTCCGTCTTCCCTGATCGGCGCGGTTTCCCTGCAGCCTGTCCGCCGCTCGTAAATTCTGCTCCGTCCCATTCAGGCGGACTCCCCCGTTCTCCTCCTGCGTGCTTTCGCGCCCCGAGGCCCCGTCCCGAGATACGCGCGAATGTACGCGGACCGCGGTTGCATTTCGATGTATTTTTATGCCCGAGTCATCGCTCCCACGGTGTATTTTTATCCGGCGCGAGTGATATGTAACGTTCCGCGGCGATCGCGGCCACGCTTGGGACACCCCGACGAGGAAGAAGTCTGCTCAAAGTCGACGGCGAATCTACCGCGAGGATGGCTTCGGAGGGATGACACGCGAGGACGGTTTTGCGTCTCATTTCTGGGTTCGCTAAGTTTCCTCCTTTCAATGGAACTTGTTGATTCATAAGGATGCATTATTTGAAGAGTGTCATTGTAAGGTGTTAATTTTATGCGAGTAAGTTGCTTCGTGACGTCAAGATTTCTTGGAATCTGACGAGGGAATTGAGGAAAAATTGTTGGAACGTGTACTGTTTATTGGAGAGTCGAGGCTCTTTGCGAATTGACGATGCAAGTGAGATTATAGATTCCGTTTTTTGGCATGCAATTCTTCGGTTTTCCTTTGAAGATTAAACGCGCACGAAAGATTGAAAAGAGCTTCCATTGAAGAATAGACAGTAGAATTCGGAATGTACTAAACCGTCGTATTAAATAAATATCTTGTAATAAGTTCCATTCAATTTTACCCTTCAAAGAACACGTCTCCAATACAGTAGCAAACAGCGACAAAAGAAATTAAAAAAATGATGAAATTTTGGAGATATATAGGTGTATAGGTATGTATCACGCAATTTTTTTTGTACCCAAAGGGGGTGAAATTGACTCCTGAAAATTCTGCCCTTAGAGTGAATTTGAAGACCAAAGAAAAATTGCATTATACACACTTATATATCCTTTACTACATATCCCGAAAGTTTCATAATTTTTTTAACTTTCGAGCTGAAGATCTTTCCGCGCTAGCCATCTTCTTCGTTACACTCACGAAGTATTTTGACTCGCTGAACTTCAAGAAAGCTCCTCTCACAGTCAACAAATGCAATGAGAAACGCAGAAACACCTCCCAATATGTGCCCCCCACGCCGAGCTAGTTCCTTAAATGGAAAACTCACCCCCGCGAAGGGCTGGAGGTACCGAAACCAGACTCGAGGGAGGGTTGAATGGTCGGCGGAGGGAACAAGGGAGCGGTTCTCGATCCGAAAGCGCCACCGGCGCACAATGGGCGATATTCTCGTACGAAAATTCGCGGGAAACGATGAGAAGTCGCAAGTGTCGCCCCTGTAACAGGCCGACTTCCGCCGCGGTGCAAAGAGCAAATGGCCGTTCGGCATTAATGCAGGGGTCATTGACTGGTGGCGGTGGTTGTACAGCATCCACGCACACGCACGCGTGGCGGTCGCTTTCACGCGTGGGAGGTTATTAAAAGCCGAACGAACGGCGAGAAAAAGCGGCGGTCTTAAAAAAGGAGCCGAACGTTGCCATCTTTCTGGCGGGTGTCACGGGGAAGGTTTGGTCCAACGATTCTAAAGACGGCCCAGGCCCCCCGGTCCCCTTCCGAAACAGACGTATTCTTGCTCCACGAGGAGGCTCGCTGGGGTGGCATCTTGCCCCGAGCCACGGGGCGTAATTGGGATATTGTTTCGTGGAAGCTAATAGGCTTAGGGAAATGGACATGACTGGTGGCTAGCCAGGAAATTGTGGCTGGATTGAGTTTTCACTGATTGTGAGTTTCGATTGAGTTTTGGTGGTTGAGAAAAGTGGCGGGGTTCCTTCGTTTTGGGGGATGTTCGAGGGGTGGAAAGGGGGACACCGGGCTAATTAATTGAGGCAGTATTGGAGATAAGATTTGTTTCAGGGCCACGTGAGACACTTCTGTAGACCATTTAAGTATTTTTTATATATTCACTTTTGGAGCGAAATGGGGTGGTTTGTAAGGGATAAGGGAAGGTAGAAAATATCATTGGTCAGCTATAAAAGTGTCTTGTGTGATCGTATTGTGAATATTGGGTCCATTTTGACTTGTTACTTGTAATATAGTTATGTATATGCTTGAACCTCTTATTTTTCTTTTAATAAATAATCCTGACAGCTAAATAATAACTGAAATAAATAGCTTGGTGTGTAGTATCTAACTGGATCCTCTATCACTTAAGTAAGAGTCAATGGAAATTCGTAAGTTACATCACCTTAATTTGATGTAAGTATTAGTAGAATTAGTGATGAAGAATATTGCAATAGGAATTGAACTTAATTTTGTTGTGTCAAATGCTCCTACTCGTCGTCGATAGTGTATCGTTGGAGGAAATTAGATGAACCTTAACCTTCAAATAGAACGGAAGAATGTTAGGCACGAGGCACAGCAACCTAAACCTTGCCAATGGAGGGAATTTAATCTCGACCACGCTTTCCTTCCTGTCGGATAACAAACACGAGATACTTGACAATAGGCATGGCTGTTACGGTCAGCTGACTCGTTGATAAAAAAAAAGAAACAAGATAATCCCACCGCTGTGACGATAACAGGCCAACATCGCGCACCCGTTTCATGGCAGTGAATTTTATTTCCACTCAAATAGTCTCGATTTACATGTTTCTCACTGGCCGTGTATTTAGAAAATGAATATCTTTGTTGTATGACGAAATTGTGATATTATTTACGAAAAGAATTATAGGCGGTAAATTACTTGGAATAAGTAGTAAGTAATTAGATGATTTATAGCTGGAGAGGAAATCTCGTGAAATGTTTTAAAGCTTAAAGCAAATATCTCAGAAGAGAGCATTACTATATAAAGTATTATTGTTTGATGAGGTACCTTATCAGGTAATCCTTGCACTCAAATTTTAGTGAATGTTGCAGTTATTAAATATAGAATTTGGAATTAGAAAAATTATAGTATAGTAGTTTCATTGTAGCGATTGAAATCACTACTGATTTCACTACAGTAATTGGAATCACTATTGATTTCACTATAGACATTTAAATTACTATTGATTTCACTATAATGATCACTATTCAAACTCTACGAATTAGGAATTCTTCCCTAATTACAAATTTTAAATGACATCAGTATGTAAGTTTAAATCTTGGTAAGCATAAGAATCATACTTAGAGTACAATGAGTTAAATATCTTCAACACACTGTCTTACTTATTGTTAGATATTGCCTATAATACTGCGCATAATATCTAATAAGAGTAATTAAAATATAATATCTCTCTCATCTCTGGCGATTAATTCGTTACATAAAACTTCATCCCCTAATTTCTTAGATCAATACATAAAGTAACTATGATCGAATACACTATAAATATCACCGCTAAATACTGATTAAATAATAAAGTTTCACGTAGTAGATTAAAAAAAGATCACCAAAAAACAAATGAAATCAAATTAGCAAAGTAATCACTCAATTTGTGGTGACTCACAGATAACAGAAGATGAGTAGCGTTTTCCCTCGAAATTTCAGGGCACAACCACGCGCAAAAGAAAATACATACGACTACACTCACTACGAACGTCTGACAAGGAGTGATCTTCAACAGTGTTCGAATTTTCGGCTCTCCGTATCCTTCCCCCACTTTTGGTTTGTTTTTGTCTACGCGTGCCTCGCGGCAGCTCGAGGTTTGGCACATTTACGAGCTGGTACGAAAATCGGTCACGGTCGTCGATGATCATATATCTACAATAGCAAACAAAATTGTAGCGTACTTCTCGAGGCATGTCGATTACTAAAATATTGAATGCTATTGGGGAAATAAATTGCATTAGTAAAAGTCTTTCAATAGATGTTTAACAAGTGAGCTCGTCACGAAATCTATTTTAATAAAATTAACGAATATGTTAAGATACGATTGTCTAATAAAATAACGATAGTAATATCTTAATGATATTAGCTTCATGCGCAGGCAGATCGTGTTTTCTTCAATTAATTTTCCTAAATATGTAGTTACTTTAAAATTTGAAATATTTTGTGTCCAATTTGATTTCTTGCTGATTGCTCCGTTATGATAAGTATAATACATCACGTGTGTCATTTTGAGTATTTTAGGCAATAAATAACTTAGTGGACAGACGATAGATGTCCGCGGGCTAAAAATTCCGAAAGCTCGAAGAAAACTACGCGCATCTATCCCAGCTTGACGAGCTTGAAAGCTCTGCAGGGCTTCCGAAGTGCAATGACACTTCGGTTGCAGCCATCGCGACCTCTTTTCTCTCTTTCATGCATGTGACACGAAAGTTCTTTCGATGCGCATACCGCGTTATACAATTGGCATTCACTTTTAAATAAACTCCTGCTTCGAAGTATCGGGTTGAAAAAACATTGTTGTAACTTCTATAGAATTTTCTGTACAATAGGAATAATATATATTCATGAAAATGAGTGAAAAGGATTTCATATTTTATACATGGAAGAGTTTCAAAGCTTCTCATACGAGGACAATATTAGTTACCATTTCTGTAAATAAGAAATAATATTGACGTATTAACTATTAATTTCGCGATCAGTATACTATGGTTGCAATGTTATGGCGTTAGTGAATTAATATTCCAGTATTAGGGAACGGAGATTCTACGAGTAGAATATGATGATACTGACCTCGAATCAATTAAAGAATTTGATAGGGAGGTATCAGATAACACTCCAATTAATAACGAAGAAATTACTCTTACAGTTCAGAAAATTGATCAATTATAATGTAATTTTAAATCGCTACAAGTAACACGTTAGTTATCTGGCAGCATTGACTTTTACACAGATTGCATTGCACCGTCTACTATTCCCAGATTAATTCAATTCAATTTCAAATATCGAGATACGTATTCTTGTAATATTATCTGAATATTTAGGTGTATGTATATTCAGGCAATATCACATGAATATTACCATACATAAATATGATAATGTTACATCAGGTATAAATATGAATAAGTGAAAGTGAGCGTAGCGGAAGTGGAACGCGCGTTGAGATTGACAAGTGAATAGTACCGCAAACGAACTGGCAACGATAACTTTAAAGTTCAAAGTTGAACCAGATGCAGGTAAACTGACAAATACATAAAACATTGTTTTATCTCACTGGGTAATATTGTTCAGAAAATTGTCCAATCAAATGATACACAGAAAATAGAATACTAAATACTTACAGAATATATTCAGACAAAAGCCAGTGTAAAATAAGTAACTGATTCCCTTTATGGTACTCATATGTGAGAAAAATTTGAACGTGAAAAGTCCCATAGGTACACAAATATGTGTCACAGTGTCATTAAATCACTACCCAAAATTCGCTTAAAAGATTAATGGATCTCAATACAAAGAGAAAAGTACCAACGCTTTTTCACAATTCCACCTTGAATTGAAGGAGCCTTGGATTACTCCGAACCATATTCACCCACACTGCACTGCTCAAGCCCTCAAAATACATAAGTACCGCATCACACCTCTCCATCTTAAAACAACTATTTCAAATCTACTCCCTTACCACAAAAAAGTCACACAAAAGTTTCTAAATATACCCAAAATCCCACCATGCCCCCAAAAAAATTATCTCTCACAAAAGGACCCATATCAGCCTCCCCATAGATATCACAGTGAGTGACATTCTCCATCGCGGGAGGGTCGAACCTACCCTAGAGAAACAATAATCCAATGACTCCAACGATCGAGCAGCCCCTCCAGTACCGACGAAAATATTAACGGACCCCTTTCCATCTGTCGAGCGTCTTCGGGCGGCGTCTTGGGCGTTCGCTGGCAGCGGGGAAACGCGGAAGAGAAACGCGGCAGGCCGTTGCCTCGAGAGGGCAAGGTGCATGAACCGTGGGTGGTTGCGCAAGCCGCAACCTCCTCCTCGTGTACCTGACCATGCAGGCGGGTCTCGGTTCTGGCGAGACCATGATCGCACGCAACATGCATAAATTACGTGTGGAAGGAGCGCGCGCGCGCGCCCGCGCATATGGGGGCAACGTTGTGGCCCTCGCGGCGGTGAAAGTTGCCCGAGGTCAATTCACGGGCGGCGATTCTTTTCAGCGTTTCAACCGCTGACAGCGCGAAACCCCTCGCGTATTACGCGACACCGCGACTCCTGGATTCTGGGTGGTATCGATTTTTAGAAAATCCTGGTCCGTGGTTCTGGGGGACCAAGGGGCGAGTATTCGAAAGTGTTTTGCTGCAGGTTTCTTTGGATGTGGAGTATATGGTGCAGCATAGAGATTTTAGAAATTTTTTGCAATTTTAGGGTGTCAGTTTTTTTCTAACTGTGATGGGATTCTTGTTTTGGGTGGTGAATTATCTTTGTTGCTAATGGCACGTTCGCGGTGGGTGACACCAATCGTTATTCTCATTATGTTATCCATATTCGATTTTGACTAACGATTGGATTTTTTTAATCTTTCTTTTTGTTAACAGTGATATTTACAGAAATATTTCGAGTAGAAGAGGTAGAATATTTTTCTGTTTTTATACCTACTCGTTTACTACTTACTGGCAATTTCATCAACTGACGTGAAATTGCATGGGGAAGCATTTAGAAATATCATTTAGTTGCGTTTAGTATTACAAACTTTTCGGATCGAAAAGTCTCACATTAAATTTAGTGATAAATAAAGGAGAGACAAAACGATAGTAAAGTGGCAGAACGAAGCTACTTCGAGTATCGTAAATTGGGCAATTAGATGGAGATAGTAATTAAGGCATCGAGAGCAAAAACAGGCTAACCCATATTGAAAAGAAATTAATTTCTCCTGTTTTACATTAATGCTACCAATTTAATTTCGCGAAAAATGTAGGTTAGTCCGTTTTTGTAAACTCAATTGTAAGATTCATTGACAGAGCTGTTTCACTTTAAGGTTCCGTGGATTCCTCAATGGGATCGATGGGACCCCAATGAGAGATGCGATACACACTCCACATGGCCCTAAGTGACGCTCGCGTGTTTATTTTCCCACGACATTTTTCAAGCCGATTGTCTCGGCGCCCGAAACGTGTTACTTTAAACGGCCGGCCGATTCGCGACGACCTTGCCTATTTCGCTGACGCGGATTTCGCTGACCACGCACGTGGCGCGGGTGGAATAGAAATAGGGAAGTGGGCCAAACCATCCAGGCGTTAAAGTAAACATACTTCGAGCGTCCTAGCAAGGACTAAAAACCGCGCGAGAAGAAAAATTGGAGACGAGTTAGAGTCACGTGAAGTTCCTGTCTCACTTTTCATTCAATTTTTCCTGGTCTCATTCGCGAGTGGACACGACTCTCATTCTTTAATGGCTCCATCGATGTCCCACTTAACCACTGAATATAGGAATTCGCCATACATCTACTACCACGTTGCAAGAAATCCAGTGAACTTTTTAAATTGAATACTTATTTTAAACGATTACAGCCAACGTACAACTATATAGTTACTATATAGGTAGGACCCACGAGGAGATTTGACAGAGCAAAAGCTAGCTGAAGAATTGCATAGAGCAATTGATGCGAACATGATCCTGCAAAGCTGTTATTTTGTTACGTAGTTTAAAAGTATCAATTTCAACTTCATTGTTGATTTAAATTGGATTTAATGCAACACCAAGTTCAAAAGTGTAGGTTATGCGATAAATTGCTTTAGGAAACTGATGCGATCTATTTGATTAACACTAGAAAGGTGGGAAATAGAAGGAAACATTGATTTGTTTCTACAGTTATAACGATTATTTACAGCGGGGGTTTGATCTCAATCTCTCGAATTGAGGAGAGTCTGCTGTACGTGGATCTCGTTAATCCGATAGTTTGCTCTCCGACCAACTCCTGAACCCTGCAGGATAATTGGGAAGAGTCTGTCGGGTAGGAGATAGGATAGGTGTTAAACTGACTGTGGCATATAACTTTGATCGCGAGAACTGGTTCCAGAGACCATGACCACGCTCAACCTATCCGCACCGCGAGAAAAAGAAACACGGGAAGAAAAAGATGATGAATTGGCGAATGGGTATCTGGATTTGTAATCGCCCGTGTCGACTGGGAATAACATTTTCCAATGATACTTATTCCATTTCTGTGTATATCCCTTTCTCTTCGAGAGCCACTCAACTTTCTAAATACATATGTACCCCGTTTCCTTCTTCTTCATTTGATTAGAACGTTCGATTTAAACTCACGTCGATGTCGTTGAACTCCCGAGTCTCGAAAAGCATCACTTCTACTTCGATGATACGCAAATGATAAAGAATAATATATGTATCGACGCGAATTTAACTTAACTCTTTTAAAATAAATCAATGTATTACTTAAGGTACCATATAAATGGTATTATCATAAATTTCCTTAATTAATCATTTACACAGTGAATCGGTAAATAAAAATTTATACGAATGCCGAGTTTTCATTGTCTCGGAAGAATGTCGAGAGAAATCATTTTCGCGTTGTGTAACGTGAAAAATTCTAGCTGATCGTGTCTCACTTCCCAATCCTGTTTGAATAATAGAAATCAGTGCAGGAGTCGTCGAGGTAAAGGGGCGAACGATAGCTCCCAAGTCAGACTTGCAATTTTATCATCTCCCTTTCGCGAAACCCGAGGAAAGATCTCACTAATTCCTCGGGGCATTTATATCGTCTCGGATACGTTCACTCGAGAACGGACCACCAGCGTTCAAGATACATCATCGAGTAGTTTACATCAACGTATACGCCGTTCACGAATAGATCTCTCCATGAGAGCACGTTCTTCAACCTCCCATTCCCTCAACCCCATCACTTTTCTCTCTCCCCGTTTTTCCCGTCCTCGAATCCATCGGGTTTTACGTGAAATTGGACCACTTAATGGGAATGGTAATTTTCTCATTAAATCTGTCTGATATTCGGAAAGTTTGACTACTTCAATTGCAAAATATGCGGGCTACTAAGTATTCCTGACTTCCCTGATTTTATTCTTGCTTTTGTGGTGGTTCGTAGCTTTAAAGGAAATAGAAAATCTGTGAATCGGAGGTGCAATGGCTTTTGGGAAATCTTGTCAGAACTGTCGAATATAATTGTGAAATTTTTATCTCTATTGATTAGTCTTTGTGGTTGGGTTATCCGAAGCCTTTGTACGAGTAATTATCGTTGTGATTTTCTAAGGAGCTCTGATTTATAGCGCAGCACTGTGTTACAGTGCATTCATTCTTCCATACAGCGTTGTTAGAATCGTTTTAAATGTAGCTGGCGGCGATCTCCTCGATCCCCGTCCCGTTTCGTCTCCTCATTTCTTCGTGTCGAGACTATCGCGGCGTTGAGGATCGATCTTCCTCGACGGAATGTTTCGTGATCCAGCAGCCACGGCGAGGATCATGACACTCGTGACGCGGAAGTCCAACCGTAGGAAGAACGGGCAAGACAAACGGGGTGGATGCATCTAGCATCTCTTCGTCTTCTTCCGTTTACTATTTGCACCGGCTGTGTTCAACTTTAAATTCTAGGCGCAGCGTGACGGATAAAATGATAGTTGTTGTTCCAGTGAGCAATAATACAACGAATTACATCATCGAAGTATAGAACGATTTAATATGCAGAAAGTTCTACCGAAGGTCTGTTGCTCAGGAAGATCTAATCGCTTATGCAAAAATCCCGAAGTTCGATATATAACAGTATAGCGAGTTGTAATTTATTTCGCTTTTCCAAATTTCTAATCTCAAAAAATTAGTCAACAATTCTTTGTATTCTCGTCGCTACCTTTTGTGCTAATAAGAAGAAACAAAAAACTCCAAGTGACATAGCTTACAAGCAAAGTTTCGAATTTATATAACTAAACGATCAAATTTGAAGTGCATCCATATCCTTAATTCACTAAGCCAGCACCAACGTCTATGTCATAGTACAAAAAAAAAATTAACTCGAGCCTAAAAACTGCAATAGCCTTCCATTTACACGTAAGTAGTTTAAATTCCTTTCGCTGGACGTAGCCCATTTGATTTTTAGCATGAAAATAATATCCTTCCAGTCCCCCTCACTCAAACTTCTCACAAATCACAGATCACTCTACAACCTTAACACCACCTTTCCCAAGACGTCACACCGTCGACCCACCCCTAAATAATCCACACAGTCTACTTCAGCAAAAGGCTCCAAGAAAAAAAAGGAGAAACCTAAAATGCAACCACGACAAATCCCCTCTCCAGTACCTTCGCCAACTCTTACCCCGGCTCTCCACCAAGGGGAACACGAACAAAAACATTGTTCGCGAACGTTCTCCTCTGTTTTTTGTCGTGTCCACACCGCCGCAAACGGAACAAAACAATCACACACGATTCATAGGCTGAGTTTTGTTCACGTTTGCGGCGGAGTGGAGACGACTAGAACAGACGAAAGCGTTCGGCGAACACTGTTTTTCTACGTGTTCGCCTTGGTGGAGACCGAACCGGGTTTACGCCCTTCCTAGCGTTCGTGTTCTTCCTTCGTTTCGCTCAACGATTCCGATGTGCGTGCAGGCGAATCGTGAATAGGCCACCGCGTGCAATTGCATGCGCTCTCGTCGCACGCATAGGGTCAAACTTGGGCGCGCGTGCACACACGGGCCCGTTAATGTGCGCGCATGCACGCGCATACAGGGGCTAGGCGACGAGGAAGGTGCCGCGTCACCGACGAGAGCCAGGACGTCGTAACAGTGGGTCACTAGTGAAAGTGGCTAGGCAGCGAGATGATTGCAATTGCACCGCAACCGGGGGAGTTTAGCGGCCTCGCTTCCTGGTGGCGGCCAGCTACCGGCATGCCACGATTCCTCCCGAGTAATCACCGTTTCTTTGTCCGGGAAATTGGTTTCTAAACGCTCCTTCCGACGTCGCCTACCGGTTAGGGTTATTGAACGTTCCGCGGCTGATCGCCAATACGGGTTAGCTTATAACGAAACTTGCTTTCGAAGCGAAATTGATCAGCCCCGTGGAATGAAATGGAAAGATTCACGCATGTGGCTGGGACACGAACATTAAGATAGGTACTTGTAGAAAGTGGAGTTGATTAATTTGGTACCGGTGTGAGGTGTGTGGAATGTGTGGAGTATTCCACACTTGAGATTTTACGTTCTGTAGAATTCCACATTCGGGAATTTGGAAGGCGTTTTACCATTTCCTATTTTTTGTTTGCGTACTACACAGTTCTTTAGGCTGTTGAAATTTTATCTTTTAATTTGTACTCCTCCCGCTCGCCAACTCCACCACTCTCGAGAAAATTTGCTCCCTGACTTGATAACTGAGACGCTTGACGAGGGAAGGGCATGAAATTTTGGGGTACAGATACAGAGCAATTTGTGTAATAGTGTACTAAACGCATAAACAGCGATGGTTAATATTTTTTTAGAAGATCGAGCTGAAAGATTTTCTTCTGTAGATTTGACGCTAGGTGGTTAAGTTGCAGTGCCAGGATTAATTGTGATTCGTACTTATTAATTATTAATTAGTTCCGCAATTTGATGTTTAACATATAGATGCAGGGTGGCGTAGAATATAGAACTTTAAACTCGATTGTCGCAGAAAATTTTGCGTAGGATGGCATATGCATTGAACAGGTTACTGTAGATTACATGGACTACATTTTAGCCAAATCAATAACACGAAAAATAGCACCAAATGTAGCTTTCACCACTTTTTACAGAGCCGCATTTATTTTTGCTACAAGGAGTAATGAAATTCTTATTAATACAGTTACGTCTTTAATTCAAGTTACAATATAACACCTGCCTTAAAAAAATAAAAAATCAGTCAATCATCTCGTGACAAAATCTTACGTTCACATTCTCCAAAACAGAATTACCCATCGATCGACAAATCAGCACAGTATCGACGCCGTAAATCGCACCACCGAAAATTTAATTCATCGGCCGCAAGAGAAGAATGCATTTAAATGCAATTGCCCGCCGTAATTCGCGCTGCAAGCGACGCCCGGTGCAAACAATGACAAATCCAATAAAGAACGTGCACAGAGGCGTGGAACGGAAAGAAAAAAGAGGAAGAGTTGCTCGCGGGACGAGGAAACGGTGGACACCTGAAGCGATTCGAGATACCACGAACGGACGTTTTCTCGTTCCGGGCGTGCGGCTTCATAATTCATTCTTGCCTAAGGCTTCCTAATCCACGGGGAGGTATACAGTTCGAAAATAATTCCACGGAGGAACGGTGCCTGAAGAGGACAAAGCAGAGGAGGGATCCTCTCCTCGCGGCTGAGTCGAGATCCATCAGGCTGGCCTCGAATTTGTAGATGGATCACGTTTGATGGCGGAATATCGTTAAATCTTTCATGAGAGCCAACGCAGAGGCGAGGGAGAATTTGGAAGTCGAAACTCAGTCTGCCTGTTCGACTGCCCTCACTTCCTGTCACGCAGCGGGGCGGACACTGCGCGATCCCCTTCCGGGTTCGAGCGGTTAAATTCGAACGAGAACCAGCTGAACGCGGACAGCCAGAGGGCTCGATGCTGTGAATTCGCTGATTGAGGAAAACGCGATAGAAAAGCGCGGAGCTGATAAGATAACGAAATGTGGAATAAAGAGAAGTGAAAGAAGCTTCTGTTTCAGTGTTCAGGAATTAAGAATCGTTGGGGGGATACAACTGGGTATCCTACTCACGAGGTATTTTAATTCTGAGAACAGATACGTAGGGGAGAGGTGGGATGAAAGGGGCATTTTTGTTTAGGACCAGATAATAAATAACTAAATAATCATTCGAGTTCTAATTGGTAAAATTAGATAATTGCAATGTCCCTTTCTTCCCTCCTCTCCCCTATCATTCACATATACTATTCTTAAAAATCCCAGGAGAATTCAATTTTCTGTGAATTCAACTACATAATTTCTAAGCTGCGCGCGAAACCTGTCTGAAGCATCGATAACCCTGCAGGAAGCTAACTTTTCTCCCTGTGAAACCATTTAGCTTCTTTTAACTGACCTAATAACGAAACGAAACTAATAACGAAGCACGCAATTCGGCTTACCCGCGCAACTCGTGGAGAAACGACGGTTAGCTCCGCGATTTCTTTGCAAACGCAGTGACCGGGGATTATTTAGTAGCTTATCGCCCATCCGCTATAACTGTCGCTCTCGATACCGAGTCCTCAAACATTTCCGTGCAATCGTATTGATTTTCTATTTGCTCTTGCCGGGCAAACGTAACCTGACGGCGTGTACGTGCAGCCACGCTCGCCGATAGCTTCAGGAGGGTCTTCGAAATTCGCCAGGTTGATCCCAGTAAACTATTGTGTCCGCGTCTGCGCGGGTCCCCGCTCACGGAAGTTGTAATTCTCGCGGAACACGAGCGACGACGGCTGTGCGACTCCGAGAGTTCCCTTTGTCGCAGTGGCTCCGCGCAAATTTTAATTGCACCGCCGGGGTCCAGGCTCGTTTCGCCGAGCATTCGTTGCTGACAGATTTTACACTGAATGTTCTGCTTAAATTGAATGCCGCGGAAGCTGCGCTGCTTTCATACAGCGATGGGAAAGATCCTTCCCCCGGGGTTACTGTTCCCAAGATCCTTTATCTCTAAACTCTCATCGAATTTTCCATTCATGAATCTATTGAACGAATGAGTTCGTTGCGCACTGGTAGCGTAGGAAAGGTTTGTACATGAAAGCAAATTTGTTTCTGTATATGAGGAAGATCGAGGGAAAGTTTTTAATTTTGAAGATCAGGGTGGAAGGAAAGGGGAAAGGGTAATGTGAGACGAATAAGAGAACGTGGTAGAGAATTAAAGAGAGAAAGAAACGGAGGTAAAAACACGGTGTCAGTGGGTTAATGGAGAGGATAAATAAGAGCGGAGATTATAGGTTTGCGCGAGCGATGTCACCTGTGCAACCGCTTAAATATGTCCGTTTTTGTTTCCATTCGCGATATAGATGTCCGGTACACCCCTGCCGTCCGCGCTTTCCTTTTTAATCCTTCGATGCTTCAATATCAGACCCCCGTTATTCCCTTGTTCTTCTTTTCAATTCCAACCTCCGTTTCAGATTGAATCCACTGTGCAAACAGTGGGTCGCCTGCCGCGGGTTTAATTCTCGGTGTACGCGTGGGGTGACGTGTTGCATACGCGATACAATAATCACAGTTTTGTCGATGAATTCCATTTGGACTGGATCAGTTGGGGGGAAACACTGAGAATGGAGAGGGATGTTATGGGGCTGCGTTTCACGCGTGCAGTGGTGGATCGAGGGCTTTCTCTGCGAACCATTTTAAATCAAATCGCACGCAGTTTCTGCCACGATAAACAGATATATTTAAACTCGCAATTCTGGTATAAATGACGCAGAAGATACTAATTGCAAGTGTAAAAGACGATGATGCATTGCCACTTCACTTTCGAACGCGCACAGAAACGGGACAAACTAGGGGGAAATTGTTTACAATGCAATTTCACTCCAAAGGATTTCAACCTAAATAAGACACCCCAGGTTCATCCCCGTTCTCGTTAAAATCAAATCGCTCGTTCAGACAGGGGAACACCCAAAGGAGAGAGAGGCAAGGGGCCCTGGCACCCCTCAAAGAAGGTGCTTTGTAAAAAGAAAAGAAAACTAGATTTTATTCTTTAATCCTACAGTAAACGCATGGGGTCTGTCACGTCCAAGCGAACAGTTCCCCTGACATTCAAAAGAAAAATTTAATATTTAGCATGTAGATTCAGTATTTCATTCTGTTATAAATATTTTTCCAAACAAAGATCGAGTGCATTAGATTTCGCGCAGTCTAAAAATATTTAGACATTCCTAAATTTGGAGATATGGGCCTGTGAGGCCCAACGTGTACAATGGTATAATTTCTCTACTCGCCTAATGAATTTTGATTGAATTAGCATTAAAAATATTTTCATCCCCCAACTCGCTTCCCTCAAGATTAAATACCGAGAGCGCCACTGTGGTCAGGCTGAGAAAGCAAATGAGATTAATCTAATAGACAGATTTACTCATAGCTTTACCAAGTCAACTAGTAACCCAGCAACGTCCACTTACGTTCCTCTGAATATCGATCATCTACTTGCAATTATCGGGGATGGCACACCACTGGCGAACGTCGATTACCGTCTACACCTGTCCCTCCCCTCGCAGACCGCGAAACACCGTATAAATACTCCGCGTGTACGCTCCCACTCGCTGTAAGAGTACACACATTCGGTACGTCTGTAATCGTATATCGTGGCCCAGCGACGTTGGTCGTAATGTCTGATCAATGTTGCACGAGCAACCAGTCCGCTACCAGTTCCTCGCCCCCTCTGGACCCAAGAGCCAGCCAGTCCCCTCCCGCGGTATCCACTGATAACAGTATTTTCGGCGCCGAAAGCTAATAACAACCGCGAGAGCAACGCGGTTTTATTCAGGCGAGCGAGGATTTGCATCGTAGCGTGACGTTGATCGAATTTCGCGGGGGTCTCGCTGGTTATTAGGCTGGTTAGGCTGAATGGCGAGGCCTTCGCGAGACGGGAATGGGCAAAAGTTGGGAACGGCGCTCGTAAGTCCCGTCGCGACACGTGCATCGAGCAGATTTCCGGCTTCGACGGACAATTTCTGCGGTTCGTGAATCATCGGGGGCCGATTGGCAATGCGTCAAAAGTTTGCATAATCAGGGCCGAAAATAAACGACTGACAAGCTGGGTAGATGGTAGACACAGCACTGGGACGCGAAAAACCGTCTACCCGCGAAATTAGCATCGAGCCGCTAGACGAATCATCGTTCGTTTTAAATAAATATTTTTGTTATCGGAGCGAGCGAGCTGGTGAATCAGGCCATTCTTGCGATGGCGGGGCGAACGAGCGACGAGTTTAGCTTGGTAAAATTTTCCGGTGAAAGACACTGGTAGAGCTTTGAGCATCCAGAAAAGATGTTTGATTTAAAACAGACATTACAACTGTTATAAGAGAAAGTTTAATAGTTAGTGTACAAGGGTTAATATATTTAATTAAACGATTTCATTTACGAGTAACCGGTATGAATGATTAAATCTTTTTCGGTTACTATTATCCATAATCGATGGCGGAAATTTAATTTTGATTACCAGATATAAATGACCGGAATTTTTTTTAATTACCGATAACCATTATCGACGGCGAAATATTTTTTGGTTACATTCGATCAATGTTAATTACTCTTAATAATGATACTGATAATTAGTGTTCGTTGAGAACATGAAAAAAATTAATTACAAAACTTATTTTATGAAGAAAAAATTCCAGTTATTTATATTGCTTAGGTACTGGTAACTAAAATCAAATTTTGGTAGCCAAAAATGTTTGATCACTCATAATGGTTAGTTGTATTCAGAATAATTAAAAATTAGTATTTTATAATCATTTCATTTATCGAGAAATTTCTTTGAGATTTAATGAAAACTGGCTTCCATGTAAATAAAAATTAATTTCTACTCAATGACTTTCTCCAAAAAACTTTTAAAATACCTTACAGTTATTTTGAATATCCGATTTAAAGTCGAAGGCAGAACCCTTTACCCCGTTCGCTGTTAAAGATACAGCAATACGATTCAGATCAGAGTTCAGTGCTTTCATAAAACGAGAGAATCTCGGAGACAATTTTTCTCAAAGGAGAGTTTCCATAAAAACAGGCAAAATCAAATATATTCTTTCTGAAACGGGACAACGTCATTTTTCCGTCCATGGAACTAAAGATGTTAAGGTAATTCAGATTAAGTATAAAATACTATCTACCAAGCAGGCATTTAAACGTGCCATCAAATATTGGAAACAGCCAACGCGAACCGAAGCAGGAAAAGGGTTGCGATAAAGCCCGACCGAGGCGTTCAAGTCGAGCATAAATCTTAGCTCGTCAATTAACATGAAAGTTAACGCGAAGCAAAGGGGGAAGAAGAAAGGCGGGTGGTGGGGTGTAAGGGCGGCGCAGGGACACTCCGCGTCCCTTTTCTGGTCTTTCCGAATGTTTGTTCATTTTTTCCGCTCAATGCTTGCCCTCTGTCTCCCTTCCCCGACCTCCACGCCCCTCTTACCCCGCCAAGCCCCTCCGAGCCCTCCCGCTCCTTCCTTGGGCCGGAGTAAGGACGGGCATTGACCTCCACGCGGTGTATGGAGCGCTGCACCGAAATACATCGTTGTTGCTCGCACATGCGTCTCCCCTCTTCGCCTCGCGCCCTGTCTCTCTCCCTCGCGCGCTCCCGCGCACGCTGACGCGTCGCCTCTCTCTCTAGCTCTGTCTCTAGACCACCCTCTACTCCCCGCCCCCCCCAACACTCCCCAGGGATGCACGGAAAGGTTCGCGACAGACGTGAATTTTCCCGAAAAGGCCCTCTAATGACGCCACTTAATAACGACTATTTTCGTACAGATCCAACGACAACTTTCGCGACCCTTGCGACGCCCGCGTTTCGTATAAATGTCTCCAAATACTTTACACGGTAGAAGCGAGACGGGTCGCGAGACCTGCCCGTCTGGCAAGAATCGACAAAAGGATTTCGCCTAGGTAATGGTCACGGTGGCTCGTGTTTCGCGCCAACAAGCATGGCGGCCGCGCGAAAACGACCGGACCAATTATGAAACACGCGGTAGTGACCGTGTCGGGCACACGATATTTCGGACCTACGCCAACGAGACACGGGACGTCCGCGGGACAAGCGGCTCGGCGGAGGGGCGGAGAAAGAAAAAGGGAAGTAAGCACGAGGGGCCGGCTCGTTACCTTCGCGGAGGAATAAAAATTTCGGTCGGTCGCGCTCGTTAAAAGAATGTTACGGGATCGGCAGCTGGCCGAGGGAAGGGGGGGGGGGGACGGGCGGGCACGACAATCGTTGCATTATGGGCGCCGCGACTGCCGAAAGGCCGGGTTCAACGCCCTTTCGATGCACTCCGAAACTCCTTTCCTTCCGCTCCTTCGCCCTCCTTCCACGATCGATAAAGCCTGACCGTGAAAACGCGACGAATGTGCACGACGACGTCCAGTCGATTTTCAGACCTGCCCCTCTCCGTGCAACGCCGTCGCTCGTTCCCGCTCGCGCGCACGTACGCCGGTCCTCTTCGCACTGTGCCTCTTCGTCGCTGTCTCTATCTCTCTCCCTCTCTCTCTCTCTCTCTCTCTCTCTCTCTCTCTCTCTCTCCCTGGCCCGAGTGTGCGCCGCGCCGCGGCCCTCGACGACAACTGACGCCGGTTCGGGCGTTTCCGACGATCCTCGCCGCCGTTCGGCCGCGCAGGCAGACGTAACGTCGCGGCGTGGTTCCGCGAGTGTCATCCGAAATTTTCGCCAGATATCGGCGTTAACGCGGCGATTAATGTCACCGTTTGGGTAACCAGGGCGCGGCTCTGTGGCCACGATCGGCACAGATCGATCACAGCGCGGAGCACGCGGAAGGGACGGCTCGTTGCTAGTGTGTCGTACGAACGCAGCCGGGAACGAGGTGGCCTGGGACAGGTCAAGGACCTACACCGCAACGATACCGGAGCAGATCTTGCACTCTGACGCTCTAATGAGCTGGAGACGGGAACAGGAGCTTTTCGTTGTGCCATTGGCGTTCCCTCGAAAGGATCGGACGTCCGCGGCGAGGCCCGCTATGCCACCGCGTCGAGGCGTGTCAGAGGGTAGGTGTCCCGTTGGAAAGATGCGCCCGAACGTTTGCAAGATTACTTGCACCATAACTCGCGGCAATGTACACGTACGACTTTATAACTCCGGGTGTACTTCACCCGCAGATACAAATAAAGTGGAATAAATCAGATGATTCCCCTAACCCGTATCCGTGAACTGAATGGAATTGTATTTATTGTACTCTGTATCGATTCCCAGTACCACGTGGTATCCGTCGCTCCCATTCGACGCGAGGGGCGAGAGACGGGCGACCATTGTGCGCCCCGCGAAGGATAAATTGATAAACTTGTTGCTCCGCTCGATGATTTTGCTCGCAGCCAGCCGGGCCGTTTACGAAAATCCTTTCCCGTTGAGCGTTCAGTGTCGCTTCGACGCGACGACTCCCCCCCCACCCCCTGCCCTCCGTAAAGACTCGCCAATGGAAACTCCCTGCTTCCTCTATGCTTGCCGAGCTTCCGCGACGGGTCAGAGCGGCACAATACGAATAATGTTTATAATTGCTCGATTGTACAGCTACTCGACCCCCGATAATTCTTCGCGACGCGGGGGGGAATTCGTTATCGAGGGAGGGCGACACACCGGCCCGCCGCGGCCTCCAGAACCGCTCCACACGCGGCCACGAATAATTACTGTCCCGCGTGTGCATCCGTGGAGTTGCGACCGATGCGCCTCGACACCTAGCCATCCTGCGACTCTGCCCGCTTCCGCGTACTTCGTGCATGCGTCACGCGCCATTGAACGGGCGAATTACTTTATCGCGCGACGCCATGCGGAGCATTCGGCGTTTGCCGGATTACCTCGCCCGGCGAAAATGAATTTCTCCCGCCCGGTTATACGTTTGTTTATTCCCGTCGACGCGCCAGGTGACCGACACCTCGGCAACGGCCGACGCCATAGCGCTTTTATCATAGTTATTGTAATCACGAAGTATGCGGTGTTATCGTCAGCGAGAATAGATCCCGTATAGCCGCCTTGTCCCCGGGAACCCATTCAAAATAGTCTCCACTCGCCGAACGCAAGTCTCGAATTTCCCGAACCGAAACGCGGCACCAAATATACCTTTGCCCTAAAAATAATTCCACCCTTGAAATCCGAACGGGCTAAAATCATCCGGAGGACCGACGCGGGCCAGGTCCGATGGCAAAAGCTCCGAGGCACAGTAAAAGCACGTGCCCGGGGGGGCAGCACGACGTTCGTAGGCAAGCTTCGTAACAGCGAGTAGTTGCGACACGTTTTTCACAATTGTCCACGGTAAACAATCGCGTTGTGCGCCATGTAGAAGGATAATATTTCAAAAGCAACTATTCTCTGTTCATACGTATCACCATACTCCTCTTTAATTCTTTACACCACATTCAATTGAGGACCTTGCAGCAAAAGAGCTGCAGCTCCGCTTCTTGACAGTTTTTGAGTTACCACGTGTAATATATGTTGAAAAAAATTACGCTAATTGGAAGGTATATATTTTCACGCGATAAGTGGTAGTTATTGAGTTAATAAGTTTTTATTTCAATTTTGTGGGAAAATATTCTATAATAAAAATATTAATATTTAGATAAAAAATATTACAAATATTAAGATTAATATTAAGATAACAAATATTAAAAATATTAAGATTAATATTAAGATAAAAAATATTAAAAATATTAAGATTAATATTAAGATTAATATTAAGATAAAAAATATTAAAAATATTAAGATTAATATTAAGATTAATATTAAGATTAATATTAAGATAAAAAATATTAAAAATATTAAGATTAATATTAAGATTAATATTAAGATTAATATTAAGATAAAAAATATTAAAAATATTAAGATTAATATTTTTATTATTGAATATTTCTCCACCAAAAATATAAATAAAAACTTATTCTGTGAAAGTATATATTTTGCAATTAGTGGTCTCCTCTCGATACTAAAGCAACAAATATATAATCAGTTTTTTTCCAATTTATTCCAATTTGGTAAACATGGAGCTGCATCCCTCTTGCTTCAAGGTCCTCAATTGCAATATTATCGCAGTATATACCTACAGGTTCTATTCACCCCATCTCCGTCCCTTCAACAGAATTCGTCAGGAATATTACTTGCGAGCCCGCTGTGCGATGCATTGGTCTATAATACGGTCTAGGCTAGATTCTCGCGTAGAGAAGAACGAGAGGGGGCGGAGGGGGGCACCGAGTGTAAAGAGGAGAAGTGGCAAGGAGGAAGGGGGATGGGGGGGGCAGAGAGATTCAGCTCCATCTGGTGGAGGTGCATGGTGATATTGGCTCTCCATGCAAGCGTCTGTGTGTGTGGTCCCGGCTGTTGTGTGCGTGTGTACGTGTGTTCCACAGCGTAGACGGGTCGTTGACCCCGCGGCGCACTCTGCGCTACACGTATTCCAAACTACACAAAACACAACGTGTCTCGGTAATGCTTTACAGGCCGTTTCGAATTTAATCTGACACTAGTGCCGGTTGTGCATGCGCAATCGCCCCGGCGAGACACGGTGCATATCCGGCGGCCGTGGCCCAAGGGGAGTACAGGCGACCGGGAGAGGAGGGGGAGAGAGAGAAAAAAAAGGAAAGGATTTAAGACGCGAGGGGCGCGAGAGAAACGATCGATCGGTTACAAAGCGACCGTAAGATAGTGGGATTGGCCCTTGAGTACGGAATGGTACCCGGGGTGTACCTCGCTGGCTGGCGCGCTCGTCGATTTCGTCGAGCTCACCCTTTTCCACCCTCGCACGCCGCCCGATACCGATTATGGACGTGATACCATCGCGGGGATGGCTGCAACTGACGTCTCGCTGCAACTGCGTTACGTATCCTCTCGATTCGCGGGAGCATCGGTGGCCTGCTGTATCTGGGGGTTGGGCCTTCGATGGATGTTGAACAGGTTAAGGAAACGAGGGGATGATCACAGGGAAGTTGTACTCTGCCCTATTTCTGCCCTCTCCACATTAGAGTCATTTACTTTCCTATGATATGATACTGTATGCAGTCATGGAAAAAGTTAACACTTTGTCCACGACTAACACGCGTGAGTTCACAATGTGGATCTGTTTTTGGGTGTATGTCAAGGAACTTGATTCTACTTCTCATTTGTCACCGGTACAAGCGTATAATTGAGAGATCTATGTGGCCTTTATGGGATGCAAGTGTAAATTTGCTAAGAATCAGTGAATAGCTCCGAAATTTGTCAGACGTAAGTTTCCTCCCGAAGATGCAGTCGATAAAGCGTTAGTTTTGATAGAATGATAAGTGACGGGGATTGGAATATTAATCAATTCTATTGTAGCCTCGATATCTCGGATTTCGTGTTCATTCGAATATTCTTTTTAAATGAAAATTAGTTTGAAGATGTTAGGGAAGAGATAGCAGGCTACAGATAGTTTGCTGTGGAAGGTGCGTGATGAATATTCCGACGCGTGGAATTCCTATTAATTGGGGCAATTGGTAAATGGATATTGATTGGTAAAATGGTTGGATATGTTGGAATGGATGTTATAATCGCGGCATAGTTTTGATGTTTCGAATTTATCTGATTTGAAGTATTTGGTAAATGAACGCTGATTAGGAAAACGAGAGAGAGATGAACTTGCAAGAGTGAAATGTATACCGGAACTGAAGTTATGTTGTAGCTGCTGCTCGATATCTGAACTATTACTGAGTAATTAATATGCGGAGTTTAATTGGAAATGTTAGAACTAAAGTGGAATGTGACAAATGCAATTGGATGCACAAATTGGCAGAAAGTAGATTCTACGAATTTTGCAGCAAGGTTCTTTTGAATTTATACAGCATTATTGTTAATGAATTTATTATTTTATTTTAGAAATTACTCTGCGCTTGTTCGTTTAAGAGCTGACGAAAAATTTAGAAGTATTAGTCTCTTTCTTCTTCATGGAAAACCATAAACAGTCGACGATTAAATTATGCGTGTAGTCGAGGCCTCGAATCAATATCGATGCTTTTGGCAACGATTCAAATATCTGTTTAATTACTGGCATTACAGATTAATGCTGATCGCTATCGTATTTTATATTGTAAGTGTTGTTATCAGGATGCTGTGGCAACGGAATATTATTTATGAATACGATAAACCGCGAACTCCACTATAAACAACTGAAAACTATGCGTTCGTAGTTAATTCAGAGTTTAACGAAAATTTCTAATAAGGTGTTTTAAATTTCCTTCACTCTAAAAACGTGGCAATGGCATTCCTCTTCCTGCTCTCCCATTCAATTTTGGGCTGTCCTGTAGTATAAAAAATATCCACACTGTTCGTTGGAATATAAAGAAAATAGTTATTGTGGAGAAATTTTAATTCTCTACCCAAAATGTTTATATTACCAAATTCGTCGAAAGCTACTTGTAATTTGAAAAACAAATTAAATTTCTATGTGTAAAATACAATATTCTAATACACTAACAAAAACAGTGATACCTGACATCTCGTTACTTCTTTTTACGAATGCAAAATCCTCGAGGACGTCAGGTTTCTCGAACATGCGAATGTTCCCTCGTCTACAAAATTTTTCACACCCCCTTCGAAGTGCCTCGTAACCCTTTCACAGCGTGCTATCTTCGCGCAATCTAATTTTTCTGCGGAGATAGGGGTTCCGATATAAATCAGGGTAGCAATTCCAAGTGGCCTAGCTGTATACGCACGCGGAAATGGGATCATCGAAATACTAATCGGCCGCACGTGACTTTCTCCGGTTCGCGCACGATAGTCCCATGCAGCGGTGGCCACTGGCGCTCGCTTTCTATAATTAATCCCAAAATCGTTCAAGCCACGAACGCGTGCGTCAGCCTAAACAGGCAGTATCTAATCTTGCATCTGATTAACCAGAGAAAACGTCACGTTTCGACAGCCTTTGATTTTTCGATGGAATTCTTTGAGAAGCGGTGATGTCCTCCAATTTGAGTGACATTTAATTACAAAACGATATGCTTCTAATTGCTTCTTTATTTTAGGAAGTTTAAGGGCAAAGCCGTATAATTCACTAACTAGAGCAATTTAAAAAGGGGAAAACGAATATTACCCAGGCAAAAACAGAGTTTTAATTCTACGCGAAGCCGAAGGTCATTAGTACCGAGGACAATCGGAGAGAAGCTTGAAAATTCGTGCGATCATGGAAACGGGAATTCCTCGAAACTGTAGCCAGTTGATCGTGGTACCGCCGTTAATAATAGATCCCGTCGACATCGAAACCTCCGCGAGCCACGGGGCTCGGAGGAGAGATAGATAAGTCTACCCCTGTACGAAAACAGCTGCTTTCCAATTTCACCGTGACATCGCTGGTGACTCGATAACGAGCCGCGCACGCTGAACAAACAAACGGGGAAACAGATGTAACCGTAATCGCGGTTCAGCGTCGCCGAGTTTATCAGTGGAAACCATTTTTCCAAGGGGCCCCCGTCAGAGAATGGCTCGTTCTCCCTCGACGATGGAAATCTCTCCTGGCGTGGATTTCCTCGTTTTTGGGAACGGTCACGGGCCTTTGGTGGTACTAATTCACTTGGTTAGTGGACTGACGTCCATCAGCAGCTCGGTTAAGTAATCTTGATCGTTACGTTCAAGATAAATGTTTAAAATTAGTATCTATCTCTGCTTTGGATATTTCTGGTAATTCTCAAAATCATGCGCATAAAATTGCAAGTTCTTCTTTAAAGAATAAAATAGTATAGAATTATCCATTACAATTGTATGTGGCCTTTTTTGAGTATTAATAACAATTAATAATAATATAATTCGTGGAGGGACATTTAGGGTAACTGTGAATTTTCCACGTTTCGAATCTATGACTTTCTTGTTCTTCGAATCGAGTGTCAAGGAATGTTGCAACAATCTAGGAAAGATAGAAGCATAATTTCTGCTCTTAGTAACCGGTATTTTACGTTACATTCCATACTACGGATAGAATAATCGAATTCAAGTATGCCACGCTTGACACATGCATTTGTCGTAACAAAGCGAGTAATTAAGATCGAAGCTAAACGTTTATCCTCGCTAATGTACCTTCTACGCAACGAGTGAATACCTTTCGAAGTGATACTCCCCCCTTGCTCTTTTATCACTGCACCGTGAACCTTTATTCCTCGAGATCGATACGGAGGAACCGGTTATCGGAAACGATTTGTCCCCTTATTAGCTCGGATAATCGACGTTTCGCCGTACAAAGCGAAAGTGCTTTGAAATTATTATCTTCAGCCGGGGCACAGGTATCGGTGATAAAACCGACGTCGCGACGTCGGTGTGGCCTCCTTTCCCCCATTTCTCTGACCTCTGACGTTCAGTCTTTCAGAAATCGTTCGCGCAGAAATCGACTCGAAACAAATTTCCCTCAGCTTGTATAATATAACATGCAAATTGAACTTTTACATGAAAATTTATATGAAAATTATTTTGATAAATGTAACCACTGAATTATTATTTGCTTACAAGTGGAGCGGGTTGTGAAGGTATACGTAGAGGGTGAGTAGTATCAAGAATTTCTAGCGTATTAACAGTAATTGTTCATCAGTGTTATATAAAACCATTTTGAATTCTGAAACTTCGAAGACCCGTCCAAAAATCGACTTCCCTTTTGCAACATCTGGATTTCTAGATTTTAAAAGATGAAAGTCTTGCTCTGTTAGCGATACGTTTCTGTTTCTAAAAAAATGGTACTTTTCAAACTATTCCGTTGCTGGTGAACGCGACAGTACGATGTACAGAAGAATACGTGTCAAAGGCCGGCCCTGACCGGCAGCACAGTGGCGTGCGGACAACCGTTGGCGTGCACGGCGCAGAAATTGACGGTTAAGAAAGCCAGGCTAAATCATATCCTGTCATAATTGCTCGTAGTTTAACCTAATTCCTAACAGACGTCCTACGCGACCACCTACCGAGCGGCCGATTTCCCAACCGAATCCTAACCCCCTTCTTAACCCTATAAACGTCCACTTTTCGCGGACGCCTGACTGGCGATTAAAATCAACAGGGTAGTTCTTTAATCGTATTATCAAATATTCCGTCTGTCGCTCGGTATACCGGTGATAATTCGTGTAATGGTACTTTTCCTATTTTCTAGTGTTTAACATCATCACCAAGCGAAAATGGATTGTGAACATTTTTCAATAATCATATGTGAAGTTTGCTCCACAGTGGTACCGAAGTGCCATCGTTCAGCTTCGCATGTCTAGCTCTGGAGCGAAGTTTCTCAAACCATCTTTCATATCGACGTATACCAGTAACGTTCTCAAGTCTTTGACTACTTCTCTTGCAGTAATATCCCCTCGTCAAATTTGCATAGTAAAATATGCCAAATGTGCTTCTCCATCGCTTCCATTTAAAACTGTTGGAATACCCAAGCTACCCAACTCTAGCCAAACTTTGGCACAGTATTGAAAGAGGCCCGCACTCGTACCAGTATTAATACCACACGCACGTAACCACGCGCCATCCACTTTCGCCTCCACAAAATCCTACCCTCCGAAACACGATTTAACGTCCTTCCAACAACCTCGAACCCTTAATTTGCTGGCGGTGCGTTTAATTCGAAAGTCATTCGCTGGACCGTCTTCGCAGGTCGAATGTAGGTTACGCTGTTCACGGGAGGGATTTTCAAATAAGTCTCATGCGGGGCCCATTCAGCCCGACGTCTGTGGAGAGACCGAAGGGGCGTCCTACCCTCCCGTCGATCAAACTTCCTCCGAGGACCGCCCCACCTTTCGCCGCCGCGTCCTCGAGCCGTTCGAACGCGGAGACAATCGAACCGCGGAACAAAGGCACTGATTAAAAAAAAAAAAGGAGGGTTTAGTCCTTGGATGCAGTTGGTCGCGGGGTAGGTTGTTAGGTTGCCAAGCGACAAACCGTGCATTGACCTACCCCATCGGGTTCGGGCGGGAGCGTAACGTGTACATCACAGCGTGACAGCGCACGTCGTCATGGATACCGCGTGTATCCCCATAACTGGAAATCATCTTCTTCGATATGGAGCCCCGTCCCGTTACCAGAGAGAAGTTTTAAATGCTCGCCGAGAGATCGTCGCTTTGGCGGCCATCGATCGGCTTCGATGGGATCGACGCGTTCCCTTGGGGGGTGGACTCGTTACTGGGGAGGAATTGGGGTCGAAACGCCGGGCCTCTGAGGTTTCAGCCTCCCAGAGAATTAATAATTAATGAATTAATGATATAGTGTTAAATGCGCTTTCGAGTTTGTTTTCACTTGCGGCGATTGGGGAATTGTTTAGAAGATTATGTTCGAGCAGCCAAATAGCATCGTCCTGGGGACCAAGCTGTCTCAGGAACTGTTTTAAAACGCATCGTACGCAGTAGCAGTATAAATGGACTATGGGAAGAGGTATTCTTTACTTTGTTTTTACTATCAAACTTCAAATTCATTGTCTCTGCTTTCCCATCCACAGATTTGTTTGCTTATCACGAAAAGGTACCAAAACAAAAGGCTTTCGTGCTTATCAAACTCAACGTAATCCGCAGCATGATCCCCATTTTTATCCTACTTTTACAACTCCAAGCCTGTGAGCTCTTTCTCGATACCATGTACAAAAGCAGCTGCAGACCAATTAATCCCCACGATCCACAGCCGAGCACAATACCATAACCACCCACAACAAAAGGCTACCACCTCAGCCTTCCTGCATTCCTGTGGACGCGTCCCGGAACACCACCCGTCTTCCCGATGCGAATCCTCCCTCTCGTCCCTTAATAAAAATAGATACCCAGGAATTCTTAAGAGTTGTGTCATCCGCGACCGAGAGACACCCAATCGATGCAATTACGTGTGCAGGGGTGCGATGACATTCGAGGGTAGCAGTCAGGGGGGCTGGCTAACCTTCACGGGGGCCAATCCCCTCGCCCGGGAGTCCTCCGTAGCCCGTCGAGTTTTCGAAGTCTTTTCGAGTCCTCCTCGTCCCGCGTCCCCACCTGAACCACCCCTCCGCCGCAACAGCACCCCCCCCCCCTGCGAAAGCCAGACACGTGGATATAGCTACGGTCGTATATCGTATAACGCGGTAGACTACCGGTCTGTCGGTCGTAAAACGAGTGCAACGGCACCCTGAGTGCCAGTGCTGCCGGTTATGCCACGGATGGGGAGGCGGTGCAGGAACGACAGCGGGGTAAGTGTCGTCTCGGGGTTGCTGGACCTTCGAATTGGACGTTTCGGTCTGTTACGCGGGGTCGTGCTTCCGGTTCCTTTGTGGACGAGCTAATTTTTGGACGGGTGCAACGATCGTGATTTTTCAGGGGGTTGGAGGGGGATGAACGACGACTGTCGCGCTTGCGACGAGAAAGAGAGGCTTTGTATTGCTCGAGAAGTGTGGGAAGAGGAAATGAAGATTCATGGAAACTATGATTCTTCGAGGAGGTAAATGTTTAGATTTTAGAGTGCTGGTTTCAAGGGAAGTGTTTTGTTCAGTCGGAAAATTGAGGTATTTTTATTTCGGAGTGGTAAGAATAATATTGGATGTGAAAGAAGTAGGGGGAATTTAAAGAGGGAAGTAATATCTGATTTTAGTGAATGAGTTTAGGTGCGACTGTTTTGGAGAACAGTTCGTAGAGGGACGTTTATCTTTGTACTTTTTAAAGAGAGTATTGAAGGAATGTTTTTGAAAGTAAATTCTCTTCAGTCAGACGTGATTAAAGTATTCTCCACATTTGCTATGTACTCTGTTCCCCTGCGATAACAAGCGCACGCAATCTCGCCCGTTGCTGCGCTTAATGCAGCAGCACGACGAAGTAATTGAACGGAACAATAACATCGTCCCGTGCTTTCGCGATGTACCGACTTGTTGCGTATCCCACATGCTGATTTCTATCTATGGAGAAGCAACGTTTGCCCGCCATCGAGGGACAGCCTCTGATTGCAGATACTGATTTCTTCGTCCGTTTTCGTGTCCCGTTGGTTTCGTTTGAATATCGTCTTGTTTAACGTCGGCACAGCTCTGCCATATTTAATCCGCGCACTCTCCTCAACACACTCCAGCGTTATTCGTATGTTTCATAGAGGGAAGTAAATAAGCAAATTGTCACCCGAATTACGCTTGACTTAATTAAATGCTAAGATCACAGTGAAAGTTTCAGAATCCCAAGAACGAATGAAAATTTCACGCCACTTCGTCTTTGCTTAACGTTTCCCAAATAATTCTACAGCAAATATAATTCGCCACGTAGTCTTCGAACTCGAGTACCTAAGAATCTTTCGTAAACCCCGATGCAACTCCTATCCATCACTTCGCGTTAAAACCAGAATATTCCCAACAGCGAGAGCCGAAGATACGGAGATGCCTCCACGCGAATATCAGCCTGATAAAACGCCACTCATCGCGAAATCCCGGAAAAAAGGAATCCCCGACCGCGTTCGATTAGAAACGAGCGATCGATCCTCGCAAAAATTCCCGACAGAAGGGACAGCCCGCCCCCCGATCAGCCCCGATGTCGATACCCGTCGACGCGTTGCGCCAGCAGGCCGAAAGGCGTTCGAGGCGGGTTCGTGCTCCGCGGGTTCAACGAACCTTGGGGGGGGGTGTCTTGAGGGAAGGCCGAAGTTCACGAAGCTTCTTGGGAGCAGAGTCCCGATTCATTAGCGTCGGCCACGTTCATACGTGTGTTACATCGCGCGGCGGTGGGGGCGCTGAAACCGTGGGGCGGGGTGTGTGTATACGCTGTACAGTTTTGAGGGTCACGTTCACAGCGCAGCATCCCCCACCGTTCCTCACCCCCGGTTACGGGGATGGTCGATTCGGTGGTTGCGCGAGGTCCGGGCCGCAAGGGGTGTGAGAGGACTCGCTCGGCGAACTTGCTGCCGCGAGGGCTCGGGAGGGGCGGCGAGAAAGGGTGAGACCCGCGGGGCGGGCGGGGTGCGCCGGCGGGGAGGCCAAGAGGAGAACGAACTGCAAAAGCTAGGGGTTCGGGTGGCGGGTCGCGGGGGGCGGGAGGGGGGTTGGGCCAAGGGGACGTAGAGACGCACAGCTGAGCCGTCGGTCGATGCAACTGCACGCGAGCCCCTCCAACAAACCGATCCTCCGCGTCCGTGGCCCGCTCCCTCTCGCTTGCCCTCGCCCGCCCTCGCGCCTCCTCGCCCTCTTCCTTCGGCTTCCAAACCTCCCACCACCGTTTCCCAACGCTACCCCTACGCTCTCTCTGCCACCCTCGGTCAACGACCTCCGCGAGCTAACGCACCGACGACTCTCTCCCATCCTCCGCTCCTCTCGCTCGCTCCGCGGGCCGCTCTCGTCCTCCCTGCTCGCTCCTCGCCCGTTCCTCTCGGCCGCTCCGCAGTTTGTTTACATCGCTGCAGGACTTTTAATCGCGATCGATTCGCGCGCCACGTCACAGGCATACGCGTGCACGCGCCACCATCCGCGCCCTGGATCGCGGATAGGCCTGGCTGACCCGCCGATGCCGACCTCGGCGACGACGATCCGCGCCCGTCCCGCGGAGAAACCGGCCCGCGGCACACCGCCGGGGCCACCGAGGAGGCTGCGTCTCTTCCGGCCGCCAGGGTCAATGCGTTGCCTCCTCGAAGTTCTAGTTCGCGATCCTCCACGCCGAGCGTGGAGAGCTGCTCTCGTCGCGCACACGCCGCACCGTTGCACCTCGATGCCCGTGCTACAAAGGTATGGAGAATTTATTGCGATCTAACGGATTAACCGCCACGAGAATTGCCGCGGAGCTGTTCCAGACGTTCGGTAGGCTAGATTTCGGGCATCATCGTGCAGCCGGTGTTTTATTCCTGTTTTATGGTGGCTGCAGATAATTGGAATTTAATTACCTCGTATAACGCTGTGGGATACTGAGGTAACGTACTCTACAGTTGTTTTGCTGAATGGCCATAGCGGGCTGGATGTTAGGCAGCTCTGTTTGTGGTGAATGAAATTTATTTATTAACTTGCGTGGAATATTTACAGTTACCAATGCTTTGTTGCATCTCTTTTGAGGCGCAGTGGCAAAATTTATGGTGACTTTCTTTGTGAAGAACTGTGCCCCTCGGTTCTACTTAATAGCTTCTACTGTTCACACGTGGAGCACTTTTTGTCGCGAATACAGTTTAGGAAACGCTGCTGGTGGATGCAAATATAGGCCACAGAATAATAGAAAACGGTAAAAAGGATGCGTCATGGGCAAGTTTATCTCCGAAATTGTAACGAATTCAACAGTGTACCAGGTCTACAATTTTAGTGTAATTAGACTCGCTTATTCCACTACTTTGTTACTGTAACGAAAACAGTAGATGTTTAGTAGATTACTTTGCCAATAGTAGCGGTGCAAATAGCACTTCTCGTATCCTGGAAAACAAACCCCAGATGTCATATAGCCAAAGAACATTTCCCCTCCTTCGCCGCTGTAAACTCACCCCTTAAAACATTAGCATGCATAATGCGCCCTGTTAATAAATTGCTTGCACCATACATTTGCGCCACATTTCAACGCAGCACCAAAAGCTGATAAACTGTTCGAAGCTCGAAAGACCGAACAACCCAAGAAATATCACTAAAACTCCTGGAAAAATCCTTAGAACGTTCAAATTCGATTATAATCGTCCACCAAAGTGAAACAGAGACACCAACGCAAGGGAAATGTTCGACAAGGGGTAGGAATTAAAACGGGAGCCAGGGATGAGAATAAAACTTCCGCGGAGTTATGTTCTCAGGGCTGAGGATTCGAGGCTCCAGCCAGCCGTCAATTTCTTAAAAGTGTTCATTCGTTTCCCCGAGCGGAGGTTTGCAGTCCAAGGGTTCCGCGACTCCGGCCAGAAATGGTAGCGTAAATACGGCGACCCGTCAAAACGGACCACGGTGACGGACTATTCCTGGTGGCCATCGTCGTCTTTGTGTCTCCGTTCGCTTCTTCCTCGAGATCGAAATAGTAGCTGAGGGCGTCGACTAACGACGGAACAGCTCGATTGATGCCAACAGAGGTATCCTCCGCGGGCATGTCAATTTCGATGTCTTCCCTGTCCCACCCCTCGAGCCTCTAGCTTCGTCCCATCCCCCCCCCCAGTCCCTCGCTCCTTTTTCTTTTTTTACACCCACGATCGAAAAAACCAGCACTAGACTTTTACCGGTCCAAATAAATTATTTCCTTTGTCGGGGGTGGGGGGACCCGCCGTGGGGCGCATGCCACGGCCAAAGGAGGAGGATTAGTCTCGACGCTGGTAAAATGGGGAAATAATTAAAATTCGAGGACAGCCTCGCCTCGCGGGAAGAAAGGGGGCCTGGTACGCGGGAAGAATGAAAATCCTCGCCGCGGCGTGCAACGACATCCGCTTTTTGACGCCTCGCGAGACGCGCACCCTTCCGTGGATTACTTATCTTCGCGTGAGACATTTTCGGCTGCTCAGCGAGTGTGGCCCTTTTGTTGACGCGTCGCATCTTGTCTCGGGGGTTACGTTTTAATTTGTGCATCGGCGTTCTGGGCCTTTTATTCAAGAAATGGAGGGGATGAGATTAGGGTGGATTTTTAGAGATTTCGTGATTTTTAAACCTACCGTAACTTGTGTGAAGGGGTGTTTCGAAGGTATTAAGTGGTTCGTAGAAGATGAATTTTGCGAGACAGTAAGCAGACCTCCGCTGACTTCCTGGAAGATGTAACTTTATTTTAAATTAAGAGAATAATAACATCCGTGAACTTCGTCATTCCGTTAACAGTCAGGGACGTTCGCGTCAGTGGGAGTGCTCTTGGAGCTCTGTTACGTAACGTCGTTATTTCAGCGCCCAGGAGAACTTCCCCAATTAGTCCCGTAATTGTTTTCAAGCAAATTAGAAAAATCGCGCCTCGGAGGGTGTTGTAGGTGGATTAAAAATTTAATTGCTTGCAGAAGCGAAGTTAATGAATCGAAGCTCCGGTTTCTATGGTCGGGTCAGTGAAACTTGATCGTTAGATGTCTGTAGGTATGCGAAGCACATCGTCAATAAAGCAAGTAGGTAAAATTATAATAAAACAGAAACAGAGCCTTTAGTATCGATTCCCAAAGCAATATTCAAGCAACTTCCTCCTTCGCCTCATTCTCGGTTCCCATAAAACTTTGCTATTTCCCAAGCGATCTCCAGCATCGCAAACCACCGTCAGCTTTTCAATCGAAAGACCAGCTAAATTACAATTTAACCCCCCCTCCCACTAGTCTCGCTGCATCTATGCTCGTCCTCGTTTACTCGACGATTCGCCTATTCACGACGGTAGCGAAAAGCACACTCGCCTGGCGGCTGCGTTTCTACGAACCGCCATTACGCGATCCATCCTCGAACAACATTTCACGGAGTCCGGATAGATGGTCATTTTCCTCGCGGTCGAGGGAGAGATGCAACTTTGCCGAGTTCCCGTACCGATCGAGGCACCCTCGACGCAGGAGGACGTTAAGGGCGAGATGGTGAAAAACGCGATACGCGCCTCGCTCGAGGAAACTTCGACGTAATGCCCATCCCAGACACGGGGAAATCGTTTTTCCCTCGGTTCTCCTGGCCGTGCCCCTTTCTGTTGGATTATTGTCGCGGCAGAAGACGTTAAATAGGTTTCTTATCGCTAGAACTACCGGTTACACAGCTCGATATAATGATCAAGTGCAGAACAGTGTTACTTCAGCGAAGGCTCGACTGCTTCGAATTAATTTCTGTTTAACTCTAGAACCGCCGAAAGTTTAACCTACCTAAAACCGCCAACATCGGTCATATTGATCGGCACTCAGACACATAATATAAATTTCCACTATTTATGTGAATAATTTTTACGCACAAGTAACGTAAGTATATACTTGCTTAAATTTACTAATATAAAGTAGCATTATGAAATATTATCCATGAAAGATTAACTGCTTTAAGAAGAAGTCACAGGTACATATGTTTAATATGTTGCAAAAATAAAATTCTGACGGCACAACAACTAAAAATGTAAAAATGACCGGTGCGGCGGTTCTAGCGTTAACCAGTTAGTTTAACCGAGCGGTGTAACATTTACAACCAAATAAATCCTTAGAGTACGATTCAAAAAGCTAAGAAATTTAATAAACTAGCGCTTAGACGTGACAAACAAAGGTCTTATCGTGGAATCGAAATTGATATAATAAATATGAAGTGCCTCGACGCACCATTGCGTTACTCCGTGGATGCAATTGTTGGGGTGGCGTGTGCCCGAGGTGAATCGCGAGCGTGGCGTTGGAACGCGATCAAGAAACGCGAGAAGGGCTGAACCAGCCGTTTAAACGCGCCCTGCTATCCGCGCTCGCCGCGATCCCTGCCGCGCAAAAACCTCGCAACCATTTCACCCTTTCTCGTACGGCGAGCCGGGCTATCTGGTGCCCTGACCATCCCCAAGCTGTCCTCTTTTCTCTCCGATAGAAAACATCTTCCCGCTCCAACGGGCCCTCCCTCCCTCGCTATCTCCTTAGCTATCACGCGAACTTCGTCATCCAACGGAGGGGGCGGGAGACCTCAGAAGCAAGACGGACGGAGCCCAAGGAGGGCGGGCGGTGCAAGGACAGATCGCGTAAAGAGAGAAAGCCCTCGAAGCTGTGGTGGTAGAAGCAGGATAGACCGGGAAGGGGTGCAAGACTCAACGATGCAGAGGAGTGCATGAGCCGCGGGACGGTTGAAGGGGTTGAAAGAGTAGTAGGAAAGGAAGAAGTTGGGGGGGTCGGTGCGCTACCGCGTGGGGTGGGTGAGAACGGTGTGCATTGAACCCAGACCGGTATCGAGCTGCCCACCCAGCCATCCCCTTTCTCCTCCATCTCTCTCTCTCTCTCTCTCTGTCGATCCTTCTCCCCGCTCCAGCACACAGAAAGCCACGTACGCGCGCGCACGCACACCCATCGACGTGGAGTGGAGTAGTCGCGGTGCGCCGCTGTTGCTGCCGGTGGCAGGCGCCGCTGCTGATGCTGATGCTGTCGGTCGGTCTGCGGCCCGGACCTGCCTCAACGCGAGTCGCAGTGCGCAGCCAGGGAGTGTTTACTATTTTCGCGCGTGCGCACAGCCGGCCACCCCCTGATTCATGCCGAGGCGCCCGGTAGGGGGGATGAGGTCGAACGTATAGACGGGTGGATGGGTTCGGTGGAGGCACGGCGAGTTGTGGCAGGGATGACACGCGGCCGAGGGGGCGGGGGGAGGGCCGGAGGAGGCCACGAGGAAACGGGGGAAACGGGGAAACGTGGTGGGGGTAGGTCCGTAGGTGCAACCACCGTGATGACGGTCGGAGTGGGAGTTGGGAGGGGAGGGCACGGAGCGGCCACGCGGGCGTGGAGGGGCGATGGACGAGGTGCATTCCAGGTGGGGAATTCCCCGGCAACGTTTTATGACACGTAACCTACACCCTGCACCGCGAGTGCACCGCTGCAGCGGCCGTGGCGGGAGAGAAAGTGCAGCGGATGCGACGACACTGGACCCCCGCGAGGGTCGAACGACTAATGATCGCCCTCCCCGCTCCCCCTGACCCCCCTCTACACTCCACGCTGTGGTTCGCTGCGTTCCCTCCTCTTTTTCTACGCCGGACTCTGTCCCGCGCTCTCTTCTAGCGATTCCGGTGTCGATGCAGTTCTCCGCGGGGTGGGGGGCAGCTGTTGGGTGATTACAAATATGCAGGTTTGACGGAGAACATTCTTCGAGGGTTGGTAATACTACGGTGATGGGTGCGCTTCGGGGCTCGATGACTCGTTGACGATCAGCAGATTTCGGGGTTATAGTTGCCATGGGAAAATTGGTGTCCGACGCATCGCTGCGTGGAAATGTGAAGAGCAACTGGCCGGGCGTTGCAAATCCACGGCGAGATAAAAATATTTTGTCCCCGCGCGAGACTTTAATCTCAAGACTAATTATTTTATCATTAGTTTCGTGAAACTAGATTCTCGACAGACAAGTTTCATGGTATATTCTCAAAAGTCTCATATCTCTCGACTATTTCCATTATTTCTGTTTAGATTTTTGTCTCGTGATAGAAAACTCTCATCCTGGATTCGCACCTTAAAGCCGGGCCCACATTTGTTACCGCACCTCGCTCCGTTACCGCGACCTGTTACTTAGCTAACTGGTTCGGTCCATGAATGTCTCGGAATCGTCTACATTTGTTACCTCGGTTAGCTGGGTAACATGGTCGTGGTAACGGAGCGAGGTGGGTAACAAATGTAGGCCCGGCTTAAGCGTATAGTCAGTCGTTACACTGTTACTAGTTACACTCCACTAATGTACACAAGAAATATTACATAAATACGCATGTTAAACCCAAAGAGTACCAGGTATAATTGCAACATCTCCACACATATTACTTCACTTCCCCCTCATCGAGTCTCGCTTAACTAGCAAGAGTACCAAGGCCACGTTCAACGGCGAGTAAACCCATGAAGCTGTCGCGTCCACCGTAAACGCGTTGCCGAGTCGATGGCTCAAAGTTCGCCTACCGCGCTGGTCCCTGCTCAACAACGGAGGAGCATGCTAATTACACAATTAAAACACAATTCGCTTTTTGCTCCAGTTCCACGCCGGTTACGTCAGCGTAGCAAAAAGCAAACAGCATTTCATATGCCGAGGTTAAAAGTCCCGAGGGGAGGGGGGCTGTCGTCGGCGAGGCTGCCAGCGTGGAAACGGTGCTCCCATCGATACCGCGATCACGAGTGTCCGCGGGATCGAGAGCCGCCACGCCGACACACGTCCAACGAGTTCCACAGAGATTATGGTCTTTAACGTTCCGCGTTCAAGGTGAGACCGGGTCTGGGCGTACTCTGTCTCTTATCGTGGCCGTGCATCGGCATAATGCACGGCTCGGTTGCTCGACCAGCCGTGAAATCGTTGACGAAAGCACGGTGCCCGATGTCGATCGATGCTCGCGGCGATCTAGGCCTGCGTTACGCGGCTAAACCGAGGGATCGCGGCTGGGGACGATAGTGAAAGTAAACGGAGGGGGAAGCAGAACTTGGCGAAAAAGAGCTGACGATTTCTGGGGGATCTTGGTCTTTAATCATTTTTAAGCTTGCCCTTGTAATGGCTCGCTGTTTGTTGGCTAGTCTCGGCACTATTCGAGGAGACTAGAGGATCATTAGAGACTTCCGATCGTTATTGATGCAGAGGGAAGGAGAAGATTTTGGCAACGTATGGGCGAGGGAGTGTACTGAAAATAATTATTACATCACTCGAGTATTTAGCGAGTATTCAATTTCACCTCATTTAGTATCAGTAGTTTTCCGAAAGTAGTTGGATACCAATTACTGTATCAATCGTGTATTTATGAAAATTGTTTTATAGGACATGAATTTGGGGATGATGCAATAAATATTTCCAGCACTGTACGAGTTAGTTTGAATAGCAGTGTTGATGGTGTAGGAAGGATTTGAAATTAAGTTTTGATTATGATGTTATGAGTAATACTGGGATTACTAGTTTATAGGTCCACCTCGAGCAAATTTAAGCGTCTGAGCGTTCGCATAAGCAGGAAGCACGATCACTTTTTTCAGTATTTACGTTTCTTTTACTGTAGTCATTAAAGTGTAATTGTTCTATATCGGTTAAAACACGTCTGACGTGTGTGATTGCATAGCAAATCTGAGGAAGTGATTGTCCAGAAACTTCCTGCCATCTCTCTACAGTGGAACAAGTCAATATAGTCGTGTTATTTTTCAAGAAAGCTATCTGTTTCGGTTGTTAGAGAATGAAATATCTGTGATTTTGAAATTTTAGAAATGGCACCCAGAGATTCGATGTTATTTCAGTAAACCTGAATAAAGTGGATGCGGGGAATTTCAAAATCACCCCTGAAGTGTTATTGGGGTTAGAATACCGAACCAAACAGTTCGCATTCGATTTGAAACTTCAGGTTTGTGCCTTGAGATCGAGAAAGCAATTTCTACAGAACATTCCTTGCGGTTGCGGCGACAATATACGCAGTATTTGTGCGACAAAATGAGAAGAATACAGCGAAAATAGTTCACTGTTCTCTGCATCATTTTGGGTTCTGTCTATTACTATGTTTATCTTTAAGAACGTTAATTGAAAGGAACTCGAAAGAATTTCTAACATTCCTGACACTTCGTTAATTCTATAAAATTCAGACATGGCACAAATATCTTGAATGAAACATAAACCAATGTTACGAACTAAGAAAATAGCTACCTTAATATTTTATCGCATTTGCATATATAGCTACGGTACGACGTTAAATACTACTACTACTTTCAATTAAACATAAAATATGGCATAAATATTAAACAAGGATTGAACGAAACATTTCTATTGCACTGACCATGCCATCAGTACCTCAGACCATTTTCCTTCCCAGTTTCTGCAGATCCTGAAACAGAAGAATATTTTTATTAGCGTTATAATAATAATTTCAACCAATAAACAAAAGAAAAAAGTATAAAAAACCCCTACAGGAGACATAAACAACCCACCGCAAAAAGCAAACCCAAGCAGCATTTCCACCGAACAAACATCATTTCACTAAAGATAATTCTAATCCTTGAAATGTCACACTTCTCTAGCGAACAAAATAGTATTTCACAAAAGACATTGGCTATAGAATACCCAGAATAATCTGCATCCGTTAAATTAATTAAATACGAGGCATCGCAAAGGAGTCTAATTCGCGTGATGCCCAAACGAAAAATTCGACTGCCAGTAGTAGAAATCGTAATTGGTCAGCCGCAGTCTTGATTTACCGATTGGAGCACAAGTGACGATCATTTGCGTGTTAATTCGTGAAATCATCATGTCTTGGTCTGTCCACTTCATAAAATGGAACTTATAGCATCGTTTTAAGAATTAAAACGAGTCACCAACGTTCCAAATTATACAGCTGTATTTTAATAAAAACGATGGTGTTCAACGAATCTATTACATAAGCAATAAGTCTGCGACTATAAATGCAAACAACAAATCGGTTCAATTGCACTCGATGCAGTTACTCGTTGCACCGAATCAATTTTATAACGCACCCGCGAGAAAGTGTCGGCCAAGTGTTGTTCGTTATTCGCGGGGAAACGATGTTCCCATCGGAACAGTGCGCTGCACTCGTGGCGTTCTACAAGCTACATACCTTTCGACACTTGTATGCAATGTATACGAGAGAAATTAATTGATGGGATTTACATTGGGCGCGTTGTTCCAGTAAAAACAACGACGAGTGTTTTTGCTTGTTAGTGTTTTAATTAAGGTTCACCTTGCCCCTTGGAAATTTGTTTTTACCGGGAAAGCAGTACGCTGTAAAAGAATTCGAGTGTCATTCAGTGGAATAAAATGTGAAGATTGATGTTTACGATGTTTAGTAAGTTTGCATTTTTAATCCTAAATAATTATGATTCCATTAAATAATCCTAAATTTTATTGGCGCGCTCTTAAATAATATTCTACTAGTTTATATTTTCTCAATTACAGTATTTTATCTTCTTCGCATCAGTATATTCCTGCAAGAGATATGCTTCCACAATTACCTATTTAATTCCAAAGTACTCAAGCACAGAAACTTATGGAAGTAGAACACTGCTACTACAGCTGCGATAACAAATCACTCATCACAATATTTCTCCGCTACCAATTTGAAATTCTCTAAATATTGCAACCGAATACATTACTTTGCACACGCGAGTATTAAATATTCCCCCCCAGAAACCATCGTAGCATTCGAAACCAAAGACGATTGCGTTGTCCATAAATCTATTTGCCCTTCCCGTACCTTTCGCGAAAATCAGGAAAAGTATGATTTTTCGCAACGTCACCTATCGCCCCACCGAATCCGTCGATCGATCGACAAACATGTTTGCGCGATTCTTTCGATACGTCCGCGTTAGGATCGCATGTTTTCGAAGCGGGCGTTAAAAACAAGCAGTCGTTACATAACCGCGCTCGCCACGTAGTCCGACGACCTTCCTCTATGGAAAGGATGGATCTGAAATAGCAACGACCCGAATATGGGTCAGCATGCATTGTGGCACGACCCTCTTCACGCGGAGCGCCGCTGCAGCGCGCAGAGGCGACTCGCGCGCCCGCAAAAATAGACGCTTTATCAGACTTGGCTCTAGGCAACTCGGCGCATCGCGATCATCGCTCGATCCTCGAAAATCGCGCTTTTCGTCACAGCCCTTCCCTTCCACGTACCATCGATATTTTTCAACCGCGAAATATTCCACGCGGTCCTGCTTTTTCAAGCTGGATCACATTTGTTTGTATTATTAGGGTATTCTTAGGATTTTGAAGCGTTGGATATTGACGTTATCGTGATTTTTCGAGTGTCATGGGATACCTAGTACTAAATATAGATTTATTGGAGGATTTGGAAGCTTGTGGAGTTACTGAGTTTTTTCTTTAGAAAAAAGGGGTTGTGGTAGGAAAAATTCCCATTTGTACAAAATTTTGGCGAAGGAATATTACACCTAGTAGGTAATGAAAAATTATTACTAATATTATTATTACTATTATTATTATTCGTAATTGAAAATTTATTGATTTCGTTTTTAATATGTAACTAAGATCTGATATTTGATCTGCAATTAAAGCAAAAGCTTATTTCACAAGTATTAAGAATTCTACCACCAATGTGACAAGCGGTATCAGGATTATTATATATTTTTCTTCTGGTGTTTTAGCATGTTTTTCTAATTACCGTATGATCGTTGAATGGCGTGGAGAATTGAAACAGCAGATTTTGAAACGTGACAGATTTGTTTTCCCCATGATACATATCACAACATTCTTTTCATCGTTGCGTCGTTTTGACCTGAAACGCTGCTCGTGTACTAAATCGCATGCATTTGCACGTATTAAAGACTCTTAAAAGCAACGGCGCGCCGTGGAACGGAGGGAGGAGGAAAGCAGGATGAAAGAGGATTGACGTGGCAAAGAAATGAAAAGACGAGAGGGGCCGGAGTGAACGAAAAGGCGTCTTCGTGGAATACACACGGACCCCGAAGTAGGTCGCAAAATATTCTATTACACGGTGGATTTATTCGATCTCGATTAAACCGCTGATTACGTCCGACCGCCAAGCTCGACGTTATCAAAAACGCGGTAATCCTGTTACCAAGCTTCCTATCAAATATGCTCCCTTTCTTCGCCGAATCGAATTGGAGGCGCAGGAATAATCTATTCCAACCTCGTGATCCTGCGTATCTCCATCACTCCACATCAGTCGATTTTCAATAGATTTAATTATCACTATTCACTGCCCAAGGCTTTTGATAGTCGAGCGAAGCTGATGTAGATATTAAAATAGGAAACCTTGGGATATTTCTCAGATGTCTTGTCGTGATCTGAAATTAAGTCGAGGCATCGCGTGGACACGAATTTCCACGAACTGTACAACCAACTGTACCTTCTTGCAAAACCCTCGCAAAGAAAAGACAAACAGTGTTCACAAAGTCTCGATCACTTTAAACCATCCCAGTTTCTCTCCTTGAATATAATCATACACCAAGGATTACTTACATCCTAAATACTCCCTATCAAAAATCCTAAATAATTACAGAAACGCGAGAAGAATTGAACTATGAAGAATCTCGAAATAGCATCGTCGCGCTATCGATGGAAAATTCAGTCCCCTAATCGACAGATATTCCTGGACTCTCCAGTTTAATTGGTTTAACCTTACCCAGGGAACGAAAGCGGCCGCTCATAAATTATTAACGATATCTTTTTTATCCGTCCCGTGGCAACGTTCAAAGGGATGCACCATCCCTTCTGCTTCACTCCCTACGACACAGACCCACGACCCACTTTCAGTTCCCCGAGCAAAATTCCCTGTCGCTGGCGGAAGAAGTCGAGCCCTGGTATTCGAGAGTAGAGACAGCCACCGTACAGAGGAATGGAGGGGGTTGCACGGGGGATGGGGGCATAAAGTATTCGAGAAGGATCCGTGTACCAAGGGGGGGGGGTGGGTGGGAGAGGGTGGAGGACAGGGAAAGAGCAGAAGAAAAAGCTCCGTGAGATCTTCGATAAAAGACCGAGGAATACAGGGGCGAGGGAGAAAGGGGTTGCGCGTCTAGAGTCGGCTGGGGTAGGTCAGCATCTATTTTTACGTATGTTCCAGCGTACTCGAGTCCTTATCGATTCGATACACCGACGGGCCGCGCGCGTCAACCTGATAAACAGATTACTATCGACGCGAGGATTAATCTCCTCGAATCGATTAATCCGTCGCTGATAATTACTAGTGATTGAAGTTTCATGTTTGTTCCTCGCGATTGCCGATGGAAATTGCGGGACGGGGACGCTCGCCGGTTGCGTCCAGTTCGGATTTATGTTTCGGAGTCTCGCTGATGTGCTCGAGTTTGATTTCAGAGTTTTATTGGGGCACTTTGCGATGGAAATGGGTCGTCGAATTCTGTTGACTTCTCGCGAATCCGTGATTGCTTAGGGATTTAAAGGACGCTTCTGCAATTTTTTGCATCCGTTATCTGCCTTATCTTCCGAGAATTGGATCGCGCAAAATGACTTTAGATGCTAGTGGGAGGCGTTTGTGATATGTGCTGCTACTTGGCACTTGGCATGATTCTTTTATACGGACCTCATTTAAGGGGATAATGTAGCGAAATAGCCGTGGTAACGCGGATACTAGAGTTTCTTTGTATTAAGAGAACTTCTAATAGCATTCTTTTCGTTGTGTGTTAAACTTTAACTAATAAGAATCAGGTGGATTCCAATCGCTTTCTGAACCTTAAGCCACCCTCAGGCCCTTACCCAGAGATGTGAAAAAATTTTATTTAAATGGAAGTATCGAATAGCGAATAAAAGTTGAAACAAATATTGCTGAATTAAAAAGTTGACTTTATTCGCCAAATAATCTATACTTAAAGTAACATTTAGTTAATCCGTTATTTAAATAATTCTTTATTTACTTAATTCCCAACTTTGCCTTAACCCTAAAGATTCCACGTAAGGGGATTAAAATAACGCGTGAATATAACTTTTGAGAATTTCTTCAACGAAACAATATTGAACCGCGAGGCATTTGAAGTGCAATTCTGAAACACTAAAATGCATAAGACTTTTCAGCTTCTCACGAGGCATTTTCGCGGCTCGCGATTCCCATTTCAAATATCTTCATTTCACGCAGACAGAGCTGATTTACAAAACACACGAAAAGGTACGAAATATGAATGCATATAATCGAGACACGAATACCCAAGTAAACCCTACTCGTTATGATTGAAATTACTCAAACTTACCAATTGTAAAAAACCTCTAACCCCCAGGCCTGCCTAAAGTCACCGAAGCAGCTCAAAATCTACCTGAGCACCGGTCAAAAAGGAAACAATTAGTTAGCCTTTCGATACACTCTCGCGCAAGTATCAGAATCCTTGACTTCATTCCCGCTCGTCAAAGTCAGACAAAGGCGACCGAGGCTCGTCCTCACCTGGAAGGTGGTCCCCGACACCCTTGATCTTCTCAAGGAGCAAGCGAAACGCGGCGAGGGGTCGGCGGGAGGACGAGGGGGGGGGGGATGGGTGCCTCTTTGGCGAGTACCCCGGAACAGTTTACGTGCGCACGGAGCGCAGCCCAGCGTCGAGGAACGCCGGTCGAGGGGGAAAGAAAACGTGGCGGAAGGAGAGGCTCATCGGGCACATCCGCGGCTGGCAGAGAAAGGGAGGGAAAACGAATCGACGGGGTGGCCGGCGTGGGGGAGGGGCGCGACAGAGAGGGAGCGATCGCACGGGGAGGGGGTGCGGCGGGGAAGGAGGGGAAATGGTGGGACAAGGTAGGAGGGAGGAAGAGAAAGAGAGGGACATTGGGGTAGGTCGGACGAAAGCACGGAGAGAGAGAGCATTGCCTGACGGACGCCCACGGCGAGGGGGGAGGGAGGGCGAGGTGGCAGAAGAGGCTGGCATTCAACGAGGTGGTGGAAGAGGAGAGGTCGAACGCGACGGAAGGCGGAAAGAAAGAGCGGGAGAGGGAAGATCGGAGGAAAAGGAAAGAGGGAGCAGCTCACATATCGCGGCTGTCGAAGGAAGACAGTGGCGGGGGGGAGGGAGGTGCTCCGGGGCACCTCGGGCGGAGGGTTGGAGCTTGCAGAGCGTTCCTCAACCTTTGTCCCAGAATGCCCCTCATAATGCTGATATGCAACGCTTCGAACCCGTTAATCGCGCAACCGTTCGCAATTTCGAGGCGACCGTGCGTCAGTCGCCTTGACAAGACACCCTGCCACCGATCTACCCCCGTTCCTCGAATATTTATGCCACGGAACAACGGGCCTCACCAGCTCGCGGCTGGTTGGACAGTCTACGGACTTCCGGTTACGCGCTGGAAACCGGTGGATTTGGCGTTGCAGTCGCTTCGAACCTCGCGAACTTTGAACTTTGTTGATTATGCATGCCACAGGGTGCTTCGTGATTCATTGTATATTCGAGAGGGGTGTGATAGCCACTGATCGGTATAGCGATGGAGGGATGATAGTTTACAGGATGGGGCATAATAAAAGTAACATTTGGCGAGATATATCCAGCCCTATCTGCGCCATGTGGAGTTGGGCGATTGTTAGAATAGTTTATCACTCATCTTCGTACGATAATCTAGCATTAGCTACTCGTGTGGTTTGGAAATTAACCCCTTGACCAGCGATACAGGGCCCATTTCGACCGGTCGTAAATAACAAATTACATGTGTTACTTCGTCACATTTACATTATTATGATTTCCTTTCACTCTTTCTTCTACTTTTACCTCCAAATTATATTCCCTGTAATTATGTACACAGAAGTATTACGTCTCGGAAAATATCCGGGTTTAAGATCACAACAAGATCAGATTTATATTGATAAATGCTCGTTCTGAGTAAAGTGCATTCTAATTATCCACCGTCCGAAGATTAACAATATTGGAAACAAATATATTAAAAGAACTTTCTATAATCTCTATACATATATAGAAACATTTGCTTACAACTAAAATAACACTCTATAATCAAGCTTGAACAATTAAAACTCAAAGTTGGTACACATGTAGGTATCTAAATTTTTTTGATCGATTTTCAAAAACGAAGCCTCGCGCGAATCATCTTATTTCACAGTTTCGACCCACTTTTCACTACAGTTTCCCTCCTTTCTACATCGTTTCTACGTACCACGAGTCTTGCGGGGCTCGGTTATTTGTTTCTCCAGGCTAGAAACGGATTATTGACGCCATGGATCTACCAGTTCCTTTCGTCGGCGCAGCCAGAATTACGCGTCTCCCCAGGGATTTATGGTGCTGGTATTTCGGTAGACGTTCGAGCGAATGTTCAGGGGAGGCCTGAAAACCGCAGCGCCGTTCCCCGATTTCCTCGCGGTGTTTGATAAACACGAGCCGGCGAAATTATCGTTGCAACGAAGACAGAGCTGCTGCCGCAGGTGTCGACAGTTCCGCGGTAATTTTCGGCCCCAGTAACCCATTCCGCGGCGCGTTTTTGGGTCAAGCCCGATCGAAGATAACCGAGAGAGCATTATGTTTTATCCGGCTCCATGGGCTTATTTGGCACGCGTTGAAATTTCACGTCGCAAATACGAACGCCGCTGGCGGCCATTCAAACCTGCCGGCGAAATAGGTCCAATCGACTTTCATCGTAGATGCGCGATATGCTTCCTGGAATATTTTCCAAGCATCTGCTAACCCACTCGCGAGGAGGATTCTCTTCTCTCACCCTCTCTTCCCACTTTTATCGGCGCGCAATAATGACGTCCGATTTAAAGGACACCGGAATGGAAACTGCTTCTCCTGGCGTGACGGAATTCATGATCGGTAACTGTTTACGTTCAAGTTTCTAGAGCTCGAAGAAACAGTCGCCTAAATAGATAAAGCGTGCTCCACGCCTTGGTACCCGGAACCTTACGGATTCGCCGAATTCGGAGAGACCATCGACTTGGTCATTCTCCAAATTCCGCCATCCGATAATTCAGGATAGATCGAAAGGGCTGTTCGTTTGGCCGCTTCCCAAATTTCGCGATTGTATAATTTTCGACCGACGGATAGATCCTCCATCTGTTACCATCCCGAATTTCGGCATCTGTCCCCGAATTAAGGGGCTGCGCGCAACCAGGTATCAGAAATCAATGACAGAAGGGTAATCCGGGGGTTTCGCGATGCCTGACGAAACGACAACAAAGCGCGGGAAGGAAGTTTCGATGAAATTTACGAGGAGAAGACCGCTCTCATCTCGATAATTGCCAGAAGCTCCGCAGCCCCTCGAGCCCCTCCCCTTATCATCCGCGGGGAAGCGCCGAAGTTAATTGTCAGCAAGATTGGCGTGGAAAGGGTTGGTTATTGCTGCAATTATTACACTCGGTTATCGTTATTCGCCGGGCGAAATGCTAATGCTCGCCTCGAATTACATAGTCCACGCCGCCCCTCCCATTCCGTTCTGCCTCCCCTCCCCCTTCCCCTTCGTCGCCCCGTTCTTCCGCTCGCGCCGCGTAATTGCTATCGCGCACTGTGTACCCGGCCTGTCCTTCGCCTGCTCGGTTGCATAACGAAATGCATCGAGCGTTCTTTCCTTCGCTGCAACGCGTCACGTGGGACCACTGGTTTCACGTGGTCACGCTTCATCCCCCAACAGGTAGCATCTTTCCGTTCCTTCTCTTTCGCGTTTAATTGGAAGCCAGTGTTCGCGTAGAGCTTTCGTCGGTGATCATGGAAACAGTTGAGAGCTTAATGAGAAAGCTGCTGATAACGCGAACGGTTGTTTAGCGAACGCGTTTCTCTTGCGATTTCTCTCGATACTGGGACGATTTAATGCAAAAATGCTTCGCCAAGTCATTATGCAGAGAAATATGCGAAGTATTCGATAAATTTAGAAAGCGTATTTTCAGCGCATCGATCGAAATTATTATTATATCAGAGCTGGGAGCACTTTTAATACAGCGATGTGAAACTACAATGGCAAGGTAATTTATGGAACGAGAATATTAATGAAGAAAGTTACAATGTCTTATAAAATTAAGAATCATCGTGTTGTCCACGTTTCTACTATACCTAAATTTACTAAAATATTTTCACTTCAGAGATTTAGTACCAGCAGTGTTATCATTTCACGAAGAAGTGTTCGAAGAATGATACTCACAAATGTAATGCATGGAAAATTGCTTATACAACGAAATTTCACCATATTTAATTAAAAACACTTCCATAATAAATCCCAGCTCCATTTAATACGCGCCCTTATCCACGGCCGATAACCCTTCCAGAAATATCTCCTCACGACAGAGTTTAATGATCATCAAGAAACTTCATCCACCCTCGCTTAAGCCACCCCTTTATTCCATTGAAGACTGCAGACTCGACACCACTGCACCATTAGCGGATTAATAAATATATTCTCTGCAGATACATTAAAAAACAACATATAAAACGCATCCGATTCCAGCAGGCAAAATAAACACGGGATTTACAACCGACTGTTTCTAAGAGATACGGATCTTTATCAAAGACTCTTAACACGTTAAGGGGGGCTTATCCTTCGACTCGGTGTCGACACCACCCACAAAAAATTCTAAGCAACATCAACTCCCCTGTAATCAATCGCAATCCTGATCACTTTCCAAATCCCCCCTACCACCCTATTAAACGAAGGAAGGCGACCCTTCGAGCGGGGTGGCCCAGCGAGCGTAACCCTTCCGAGCAGTAATGGTACCGGTGGTTTCGTTGGGAAGCGAGAGTCCTAGAGCCGTGAAAAGCGTCTGTGCGTCGCGAAACTGTGGAAAAAAGGGCGGATGTTTTCCGCACAGCCGCGGCTCGAATCCCAAGGTCTAACCTCCTGTGGCCGCTTCGAGAATCGCGTGGAAGGTTTCGAAGCGGGGATACAGTCGAAGAGCGGCGGAGGGCGGGAGGGGTAGGGCAGAAAGAGCAGTGAAAGGGAGAAGGAGAGGGCTCGATGGGGAAGGGACGGGAGGAACAGAGAGCGTGCATAGACGACCGAGGGGCCGAGTGGGGAGCCAAGGGGAAGCTAGAGCGAGAGGGGGTGGGAGAACGCTGCAAAACGGGCAGCCGGTGAGCGAACCGAGGCGCTGTGACGACTGACCCAGTTACTCGACGGAGGTAATGACCGATACTACACCTAACCCTCCTCCTCCCTTTCTCCCTGCGCGCACCAACCCCTCCTCCCTCGTCGCCGGGGCACACGTACGTGCCACATGTACCAGCCCCGCTCTCGCGATGCATCGTGCCGCGGCCCGTGCGTGTCTGCGTGCATGCCGCATGCAAACACACGCTCCCCGCGGCGGCTACGATAGGCTCAGGGATGGCTTTGCTCGTCTAGGCACCCTGATTTTCATCGCTGATCGGATTAATGGTGGGCTGCCGACGAGCCTCGTCTATTCTTTTCAGAGATTTTATCGATTTTAGGGGTAGCTTTGTGGCCGTCGATCGAGTCGAATAGGTGGGCCAAGTTGGGCAGGTTTAAGAGATTTTAAGGGGGTTGGAGGGGGTTGATAGGTTGAGGAGAAGTGTTTAGGGTGTTGATGATTGTGGGGAGTTTGAGTAGTATTGGAAGATGCGAGGTGTGCATTTTGTACATGTGAAAATAAGGCTGAACGATTATTGCTCAGGTACTACTTAATTAATGACTTCTTGCGTGGGGTATTTCAAGAGTATTTTGAAGCTTGTAATGCTTTGAAATGTATGAGTCTGTAATCGCCTCGATGGGACTGCCAGTGCATAAATTTTAAGTTTCAACTTTGGACAATGTGTTCTTGTAGATCTACTACGAATTGTTTCGCGACAGTGTATCGATTATCTAGGCATAATTTTCTTAATAAAGATTACCTTTGTGCTAGGTAGGAAAGGAGACCTGATGGTTTTCATTAAATAGGGGTGTGAGTTGAAAAAAAAATTGTACTAGCTGAAGTTCGTGTTATTTTGGATAACTCAAACTCGAGAGAATTTTTAAAATAATGGACCCGTGGAAAATTACAGAGATACAGACCAGTCATGTTGGTTCTCAAGTATGTCTGACCACAGACCGTCCACATTCCCTTGCTCACTCGCGCTCTGCCTCTTGCTCGTATTTTGGTGGTACGGATCATCATATGTTCCTTATATTCTATTGAAAATCGATTAAATTACAAAGCGTTACATAAAAATTACCATTTGAAAAGTAATATTTAAAAAGAATTCGTAAGCTCACATATATTCAATTTACTCTTAAAAGAAACTACGCAAACATGTAGAAATTCATAAAAATTTTCGTATAGGATTCCTAATTTTTATCACCATTCTATCATAGATACTTAAAATGATTTATTTCAAGATTCTATTTCAAAGAAAGAATGAAATAAAATTATAAAAGGATGACGTGAATACGTTTGTAGAAAATAGTTTTTTTAACATTCTTTGTATCAAAATTTTTAAGACTGGTACTACAAAATTATTTTTAATTGATTTGGATTCTTCAACGTGATCTCGAATTAATTAGAGGCTTTTTGTTCCCCATAATTAATTTTCCTATCAATTTTGACTTTGAAAGCTGTGTTGAATCAAAAGATGAGAGACGTGTGCACATCTGTGATGTATACGCGAAGGAAGATGAAATATTTCAAGAGTTCTGCGTTGCAGGGAGTCGCTTCTGAGAATCTAGTTCAAAATTGAAATTCGCTCTACGTGCGTCCTCTCACGCGATGCGTCGCCCGTGGGAGCTTAATGAGATTTTCGATTTGCGCTGCTCGATTGTGTGGTATGGGACGTGAATTCTAGTTTTGAAAGGGCACGTATTTTCATAACGAAATAGCTTACCATTGCGTTAGATAAAACAACGTCGTTGGAAAAGAGAAGAAGTGCACACTGGTGGTGAAAAGAAAGTTTAAGATGTGAACAGTTGAAAAATTGCTACAGTTAAACAAGAAGAAACAGCATTTCAAATTTGACATCGTGTAGAGAAATTAATCGTATTTTATTTCTATAAAACCTGAATATAACAATTTTAAGCTTTCTTCTCACCGCTATTATAAACAAAATCATACACACACATTCCACTAACTTAATCTCCCAAAATTCAAATAGCATACTATTTGAAAAGTAACGTTACTGTATTCCAGTCCAATGTCATTCACATTTAAAAAGAATCAATAAGCTCGCGTAGAATCTATTTACCCTTAAGCAAATACACGTTCAAACACTGCTCATTAGGAAATAAACTCTCGAGCCAAAGTGACGAAAACACCGAGTCTAATCACCCACTAACTAGAGAAACCATCAACTTCGCCAATCGTGCGAAGGGTTGGTGGCCGCGCGAAGACGACAGGAAAAACCAGAGAAGATTGCGCTTTGCGCAAGGCTGTACGCGAGAAGGTATTTCGTCGGGAGGAGAGGGCGATTTTTTAAGAATACGTAACACGTGGCATGAATTACCGCGCAAGAAGGTGTCGTGCATATTAGAGGAAGGCCAATTACTTCGGAATATAGGACGAAGTTATTGAAGTTTTTATTACGTTATGCAATGAAACTTTCCTTCGCCTTCGGGGTGAGCTCTGGCGCCTCGTCCAACGTTCATTCTCTATCCACGTTGGTGTTCCTTTTCCAGCGACGCGACGCACGCACGGGCCTCAAACTGCCGGCTCGATCGACGGCCGTGACGTATGTATTAATTTAATACGTCAGACGTGAAAAGAGAAGAAGCCCGTGCATTATCTTGTTGACGCGGCTCGTCCGTTCGGTGCTTGTAAACACGTCGGCTGCATTAAAATTCCGCGATAACGAGCAATAACGCGCTCATAGTTCTATGGTCGCGTTCTTTGCCGTCACTCGAAGCTTCTCAGCTTATGCTTCCTTCATATCTATTTCAGTGTTCGTACGACGTTTCTTTTGAATCCTCGTCCTGCTTGTTCAAAAAGTCCTGTTCTAATCCCTTAACCATTTAATAAAAAAAAGTACCAATTTTGAAACTCCATTTACCGTATCGAAACTTTTTCAAGAATATCGAAATGTCTGAAAATATAAAGAAAATAGATAAGCAGGTTAGACAGAAAAGCAAAATTCCATCGTGCAAAGAAATTTTTTTCAAGGAAGTTGAAGTGTGTTAAAATATAAAGAAGAGATTGGAGATTAGGGGATTAAATAATCCCTGATGCCTAAAATAGAAAAATTCTGTCGCGCAAAGAAAATTGCGGACACAGGTAATATAAACAGTGGAATGATATGACTCTAGTAAACAAAGTCTAAGTAGCTTTAGGATTACTGATGTTATCTCCACAGTCTCTGTATTGTACTAACACTTTTTTTCCCTGTGGACAATAATAATAATAATAGTAATAAGAATAATAATAATAATAATTACGCTTAGATTTAAAACGTAAGAAGAAATGGTTAGCAGCAGAAAGTAAGAAAACCATTCTAACCCACGAGGAAACGATACAGTTAATAGTGTACACATATAAACGTTGAACCGATGAAGAGAGTGATTCTCGGTTACGGGGCGACCGTTTCCCCTGTTCGCGAGCGTAACGAGTGCAATCCTCGATGCCCCCGGATCGCGGAGTTCACGCCACCTCGTGCGAACCCTCTCTCGCTTGCCGAACACGAGGAGTCCGGTGCAAAAGGGTCCACTCCCGTACACACGATGTGCACGCTCTACTTGCGATCCGATTGACGGAGGGCTCTCCTCTTCGTGGCCGGATGGAGAGGCGCGATGATGCGTATGACGGGAACCGCGCCGGAGCTCCTCGCTCTACGTCGCGCAAGAATTTTCTCCGCGAAGATCGGGGCCGTTTTTGCTCGAGCCCCGTCAGCCTGCAGCGACCGGTCGCTGGATTACTAGCCCCACACTGTGTTACGAGTACCCCATCGCGGCTTAAGGGGATATAACGGAGATCCCTGTGGCGTCATGTGCATAAGGGGGGTCCTTTCACGCTTTAACGGAAGTGTGACTGCGATTTTTTGCCTCCTAAGCCCCTCCTTGGGAATTGAAATGGTAATCTTAGGTGGGACTGCTACTTCAGAATTGCAACGAGTCGCGAAGAGGAGAAAGGAAGCGATCGACTCTGAATTATTGCAACTGGAATTTTAGACGTATCTTCTCGGTGGAGATATTTTTTTTTTTAGTAGTGGCAGATAAAGGCATCACGTGGGAAGGTCGTTTAGGCTTCTTTTCATTCATTTCCCTCTACTACCTCTACTGCTAGTGACGAAGAGGAAGAAGCTTCACACTAACTAAATAAAAAATTATTTAAATAACAGATCTGGGTTTACTTCATTCCACGACACGAGGAATAATTTTTCTCAACTGTTATTCGTTATTCGAAATTTTAATTTAAATAAAAAATTTGCCCACCTCTGCTTCGCACCTTCCAAGTTCTTATCGGAACCTGAAGATCTCTCTTGAAAACACTTTAGTAGTAAAACAGAAGCATACAGAAATCCTTACGATAAAAAGGAACGAATCACTCTTCCTGTTACTCTTAGCAATCATATTTATTAACACTGTTAACGTAGATTGCGCTACTACACTCTCCCGACCTTTGCAGCGGTTTTCTCGTAAGTAATAATTATCCAAAAGTCGAGCATCATTTTACCAGCGCCCGAAATTGACGCGAACCCTGGAAACGCTCTTCGTCGTACGATAAATAAATTACCAGATAGGCAAACAAGTAGACGAGGATAGATAAACGCCAAGTTGCACGCGGCCTTTCGTTTTCCTTCTGCCGGTTAAGGCCGTCGAGAGGATATTATGCAGTGATTCATAATCGCATGCAAGGAAAAAAGTCATTGCTCGTTTGCAAGGTAGAGTGGCAGCTTCGGCGCGCGGCTCGTTCAGCCGTGTAAAAAGCGCAGCCTCGATCGCGGCGTAACGCGAAAACTCAGCAGGAACAATGGAATTCGTGTGCAATCGTCGTTTTTATCAAGCGCCATCGCCACGGGATCTCTGTGAACTTGAAAATCGTCGCTTCGTCGCGTCTCACGGCGCTGCCAGTTATTAATAACATTCTACGCAACTGCGAATTTTTCTTGCCCACGCTAACGATCGTCGAGCATTCTTATCGTTACCACTGTGGCGTAATGTCATCTACACTTCGTGCGATGCAGAATACACATAATGATTTTCTCGCAATATTTTCGCATAATTATGAGTGAAATGGGAATTTTTATATTTATTTAAAGATAAGAACTCTCGCGATTATTTTATATGTTCTTTTAACTAGTTTTCTTTGTGAATTTAGGGTGAATCGAGCGGTGTGTGAGAAGGTAATTGTTTATAGCAGATGGAGTTAATAGTTTGCTTGAGAATTGTTTATGTATCAAGTGGGAGCGCAGAGATCGTTAATTTATTATTCATTTCCGAGCACCAGGCCTCTCAAACTGAATACGTCTGACGCCGTACGGTCCCTCGGCTTAATCTACTGCGGATCGCATTCGACTCGCGTGACACTAAACGCGGCTATAGCGCTCGCTATCACGGCTCCAAGTCGCATTCTTACACTGTGCAGCTTTGCGTTTCACAAGGGGAGGAGAAATCGGACGTTCGCAATAAAGGCTGCATTCGAGGGAATGTATGAAACCACGTTAAATCAATCTACCAAAAGTACAAATTAATGCGTACATTTATTGGCGCAATCAAATAAACACGTAAATACATATACCTCTCTTATTATTAGTATTAGAAGAACACTATCGCAAAAATGTGTGTAGGTCATTATCTTGGCCAAAATCAGTTGGATACGAATCATTTTATCAATCATATTTCCACGAATATTGTGAGTATGTACTATGTAAATTTCAAACTGCTGCAATAAATATTTTCAGTATTGTATGTATTCAGCAAATTACTGACACGTGACAAAATTAATCACGTTCTAAATAATCAAAAGCTTTCGCACTGACATTCTCGTGACTTATAGCATTTAATATATCATTGTGCACATTTATTCATTTATTCCTCTTAGTAGTCATTCCCGTGCCACAATATTCAATTAATTCGAAAGCTAAAAAAGCCCCGGTCAAATAGATTTATTACTTTTTCTTTCACAAGCGAAAGTTAAAGTACTTTTAATGTATACCGGGTGCAAGAGCCTGGCATTTAATAGAATATCGTATAATAGATGCACGTGTGTTTATTTAAAAGATTGAGAAACGTTAATTACTCTATCTAGAAATTACTACAGTCTAACTTACTAGATTTATTTTCCTTACAAAACCAAGTAACCGGAAAGTTTCGAACGTCCTAGCACAGTAATTCTTTAAATAAATACACATATAATAATAAACATATTTCTTTCTACCGAATACGAATTAAAATTCCTTTAGCAATCCTTCTCGCGAGAGAAAATGAAATCCATCTGGTAGAAGACTTTTTGACATTATCCAGTCAGAAGTTGAAACGTTATCCTAAACAGTGGGCATTGAGCTGTCTAAAAAATTTCAGCCAAAGTTCGTACACCAGTCCTTCGTTAGTTTCCACATTCCCAAAGAAGAATCCTGCAAAGCCGACGAGCCTGGTCTCGCAAGAGCAACCTCGCCACGTGACAGGGCTTGAGACGGGTGCAGTAAATCGCTAGGAATCGTCGAGATTTCGCGCATCCTCTCGTTTCGATGACAGTTGCCTTGTTTGACGTGGAGTTACAGAGGAGTCGAGCCACCGGTCTGTTTACGTCTCGCGCGCGCGGTCGAAGTTTAACGAAGATCTGGGTCAAGTGGTGTTTGGAATCCTTGGATCTCGAGGAACGAGAGGGAAAAAACGTTCACCTAGCGAATAGGAGAGCGAGTCCCCCAGCTCTAGCGGCGGAATCGCGACGTCCTCGGCGTGCTCGCGCGTTGCCCGAGGTCGGTTACGGCTGTGTCGCGACGGCTCCGTCGCGATTTCGTCAACGAGAACGCTAACAAGAATTCCTTCGCCACTTGTTGACCGTAGGTCAGAGTCAAGCGGCACTTTTACGCTCCGTTCTATCGAGGCCTTCGACCGAGGAAAAAAATGGAATCGCGTATCGAGCGCGATTGTCGCGAACCGAGCGTCCGTGATACGGAGGCTCGCTACTTTTCAGGGCATTTAGGCGGGGATGATCTTTCTTGGATCGTTAGCCTTGAATTCTTTAACGCGGAGTCCTTGAGTGGCAGCGTCTTGATAATGGATGGCGGTGAATAATATGGTTCAACGGTAATATCTCGGATAGAGGAAGACTGGAGTTGTCGATAATAATCGGATAACAATAGTAACCGAATTGCAGTTCGAAAGCATCTTGAAGGTGCGAATCGAAGGTGAAATTTTACACGAGACTTTTCTATCACGAGGCAAAAGTCTCAGCAACAATTAAACGTAAACGATGGAAATAATCGCGAGAGATTAAATACTCGCAAGAGCCTAGTTTCATGACTCTAATGACAAAATAATTGAACAATAATAAAACAATGAAATAATTATCTCGTGAGATTAAAGTCTCGTTTGAGGCGCGATATTTTTGTCTCGTCGTGGATTTGCACCTTTATTTTCCCACCCCAGGATACGTAGTTGCCTATATTTGTGCAAATCTTTAGACCTTAATAAAAAAAACTTTTAAATTTGATGAATTTCAACAAAAAAGTTGCTTCCACCTACAACTATCTTTTCAAACGCAAATTTCAACCTATCAAAATTTACATTTCTACAAAAAGACTATTAGATTATGATTGTTTTAGTATTACGATTGTATAATTATCACTCAAAGGTTAAAAAATTCAAAAATACGAAAATGGCTACTCAAAGATGACACTAGGGTTCAGCGAACCCCACGTGACCAATTTGCGATTATAGAAAGTTGTGACCACGAAGGGCTACGGTAACAAAATACAATGGAACTTTCTCTTTTCCTTTTTCACCTATAACAACTGATGAAATAAATTTGAGCGGTAGTATATCTCGAACACGAGTCACGAATCACAAAGGCGCCCTAACTCGTCGCGATGTCTCCAGACGCTGTTCATTCACCTTCACCCGAAACTTTTCCACGCGTAACCCACTGACAGGCGTGAGGGTGTTCGACGATAACGTGCTCGCCATTCAGATTCCGCACTAGATCTTGAACAGTTTCAATGACAAGGCGAGAGGACGCGGTGACCGCGCGGGGGTGCGAAACGTACTCGCGCGAAATTGCCAGGCCGCTGGCCCGCGAGGCCCGCTAAGACTAAGGCGATAAGGAGAAGTAGGTCGGCGAAAAATTCGCCGATACCTCGGTGAACTGGGTGGAAAAATGGACGGTCGCGCGATAGCGAGGCGTTCGAGCCGCGCGCGTAGGGCCGACTTACGTAACGCGGCAGAAGGCGAACGATCGCGCGTATTCCTTCGGCTTAATTGCTCGGGATATTTCCATCGCGCCTCCGCGTCGACCTTCCGCGCCGCGTAGACGCGATCGGCGGGGCCGGATCGCGCGTTTTTCACAGACCCGCGCGCGGTCAAACGCTCGCGTAGGTGTCGCGGTGCCATCGCGACGACAATTGGACGGGACCAGTTCCACGCTCTATTTCGAGATTATCGCGGCTAGACGCGACTGTCGCGATTAAGCGGATAGTAGGTGGGAATTGTTGAGCAGTGAAAGCGAGAAAACGGCATTGTTCTCAGGAGATTGAAGATCGCGCGAGAAGAACAGGGCTCTCTCGGCTCGAGTAAATTGCATGATCCGACGTGGTGGATTATATTATTCATGTTTGATGGCCACACGATTGTCAGGACTGAATTGCATTAAGGGGACTGATTGATAAGAGTTGTGTGATAGTTCGTTGTAAAATTTAGCAGATTTACTGTTGCAATTGGGGGACCCAGCGGAACAAAAAAGCACATACCACTGTTTTATGATTTTTTTTCTTTTTGCGTTACATTTCAAGAACGAATTATGTAATGCTACAAAGAAACGACAATTTAGGCATATGCGGCATGTGCCTGTTTTCCACCGAGCCCCTCAATTGTTGCAACGTTCGAACTCGTTCAAATGAGATCCCGTTAACTGGGGGACATTGACAAGTTTTTGTAACATTTTGTTATATAATATAAAAATTGACATTTTTACATTTTCTTTATCCTATTGTAATGTTGCACCTTTTGGGATTGTACTACAAGCGTCATAATACCTCAAATTTTTGCCCCTTTCCTTCTTTAATACATGTTATGAACACTCTTGTATTACCTTTTGCATGCAAAGAAAACACAGAGAAAGGTGAGTAAATAACTAAATGCACTAAACACTCAATTAAAATTGAAATCATCTGAATTCGATGAACTAATGAGACCTTAGAAGGGAACTTCGGTTTCCCAGATATTCCGATTTTTTGAAACTGTGCAGATTTGTAGAGGATTTCAGTGGAATTGTCAGTGAATTTTTCGTTTCTCCCTATTTCCGGTTTCTCGGGCTGAGAACAGCCCTTAAAAGTAAATGTGTGATTTTCTACTTTCCTGTATCTTGAAAACTATATTAGATATAAAAAAGAAATGATTATAATAAAAACTTAGCGGCTTTTTATCACCTATAAAACTGTGTAATCAAATTGTTCGAAATTTGTAGTTTAAACAGCAAAGCAGCCCCCACCAAAAACTTTAAACAATTCGGTTACATAGTTTTATAAAGTATGAAAAAACCATTAAATTTTCTTTATAGCTACTATAGTTTTCGAGACATACTGTAAAATAGGATAACACTCGTTATTCTTTAGGGAGTGTTATCACCCTGAAGAACCGAGAATGGGCACAAACGAAAAATTGCCCGATACTTCTTTTTAGCACCTCTACAAACCTGCAGAGTTTAAAAAATAAATGGGAATGTCCGGGTAACCGAACTTCCCTTGTTAAAATCTATGAGCGCTCAGCTCACCTTACTTTACCTCGATCTAGCCTAGAAAACTCTAACTGCAACCTTCTATATTAACCCTGCTACGGCTTCCAGTTCAGCTATACACGTAACAATGTCAAAGAGCGAGAAATACACGTATACACCTTCCTTAAATATTCCTCAAAATTAGAGACCTCAACGAAATAAGAGACCCGTATTTCTACAGCTGTACGCTGCAATGTTAACATAAACTTCTCACATTTATCAGAACTTCTACGTTTGAAACAACAAGGACTTGAACTTCTTCGCAAGCTATAGCTCCCACGGATCAACTCAAGTACAAACTTTACATCTATAGTTCCGAGACCACCACTCGCCCCCTCTGTTTCTGCGAGCGCAGATTTCCTCCAGCCTAGTTAAACGTCGCAATAGCTTTTTACCAGCGGAAAGTCATCGTTTCCTGCCTCGATGACCGATCCAGGGGCATCGAATCTAGCGGCCGTATAAACAGTGCAAAGTCGACGAGGCGAGTTCCGAGAGTGCCTAGCTAAGCTCGTGGGTCGATGTATTCTCGGTTGTTTATTTAGGTCACGCGAGGTGAATCGCTTGCTACCGTTTAGAACAGCCGTGTAGCGGACGATAGCGAAGCAGAAAGCGTGTGCCCGCGGCAAACAGTCGCGAAAAACGCAACCCCTTTAAAAGGATAGTGGGCCCACTCCGTTGTATTATCGTCGTTTAAACCGCGCGAAGATCAAAGGGTGGCCTTTTCTTTTTGCCCATAAACGAGAAACTTTAATTCAACCCTGTGAAACCAGTCCCGGTGTCCCTCGCGCCAGAATGCAGGCACTGTGTTTTTCTCTTACCACTTGTTTCGAAATCCAGTGTCTTCTTTCGCGGTTTCTTTAATAAGGACACCCTACAGTTTCATCAATTTCCAGGGAATAATTTTTTGGTGGATTAGATAGCTAAGTTGCTTAGAGTCGAAGTGGAGAATGCAGAAGGGGGTTGACGAAGGAGAGATTTGAAATATTTCTAGACGATTTTTAATTGGCAAAGGGAATAGTTTATTGGGTATAGAAGGCTTTGATATTAATTAGAAAACAGCGGAATGTGTATTGTATTTAGGGGTAGTTCTTAAATTATGTAAGACTATTTAAGGGGCGAGTGGCTCGCGAATTTCTTGCGTTATATTACAAAGGGGGGAGAGGAGTCAGGCGGCGTCTTACTTAATATTTTTTAACCTAATTCTCAATATGGGTAGACTAAAAACCAAGTTAAATGAATTATCTAAACCTATAAAAGAATTTTGAAAAACTAAAATTTGAAAAATGTTACGTAAGGAAAGGTTTGGAATATAAAATCTCAAGAATTCTTGTGCTGGGGGAGGGAGGGGGTTAGAAATCGCCAAAATTACCCTTACGTGTTTTGTGGGTGGCTCTTTAAGTAAACGGGGGTTTAGTCAATCAATCAGAGACAGTCGAATTGATATTCAAACGATCACCGAAGATATTCTTGTTCTATCCGATGCTAGTATCATATTTATTAGAAGCGAAGGAAAATTATGCCAAATATGAATACTACTTTTCCTCCATTCTTGACATTACTATTGTGTTATCGTTATCGGCGTTATTCATACAGCTCGCATGTGAAATACAGGCGCGCATAATAACCGCAGAAGTAAATGTCGCTGTGATAGTAACGGTAGCATTCTCGCCACGTTGCGTTTGGTTAATCACAACTTGGACTTTCATGAAATTTTAGTTAGTAACTAATAGTGGACGGATCTCTTATCGGAGTTGGATATTTTTTTCAAGCACGCCACTTTCACGAAATACAAGAGATAAAAGGCGAATGTAGGTTAGCGGTTGCACGTGAAAAGTTTGCATTCGTGGTCTCTCGAAATTTAGAAATTTCTGGAGGGAAATCTGTGTAACCTATAAACGAAAAATTCACGCTCGTACGCTTTACTTTCATCGATACTCTAATTTTTTATAACTTTTCTGCAGCAAACGGGCGGTAGAACAATTGAAAGCATTGATAGTTTTCATTCGATATCATTATTTTTATTGGTTACCACTTTTCATTGCCACTTAATTCATTGCCACGCCCGGACGCAAGATATTTATTAGAAATAAACACGCTCGCTATCCCTGTTTGACTTTATCAATTTTTTCCCCCTGGCCGAGACTCGTCCCAACAATGATTCTAGTGTCTTAGACATGCAAATGTGCAAATTGAAATTCGACTGTATCATCATAAATTTCGCAAACTCGTACAATTGATCTTTTTATTCTGAATTTTTATGGATTGGATATCTTAGACTGTTTAATATTTAAATAACACATATCGAGAGGTATACTTCTCGATCTGAATTACTGACATTTTGAAAACGAGAATTCTAATTGAAATTGTATAATAGTGAATTATCCGAGAAGTTTTCTTTAAAATGTAATACATTGTCTACCAATGAAGTAGGAAGTTCGCCAACAATAGAAAATAACACCGAAGTACATATGGTCGAATTTGAATTTCATCGATGTTCTCCGTATTGGGGTTTATTTGCATTTAATTGGTTAAAACAGAAATGCTGTCGCATCCAGCAGAATTTAATTCAATTACCGAAAACCGTCTACTTGTTATTTTGAAATGTAATTGTTACCACGGCTGTAATACTAACTCGTTAGTAAAGTCGATATCCAGCCCCTAATAAAATATCTATCGTTCTATATTCGTATGCGACATCTTGCTTATTTTCCAAACTCGACACGGTTCTGTACTTTAATCAAATAACATGGCTACAATGTATTAATTTCGTGAATAATTTTAGTGGAAAAGAAACACGTGAATATCATAAGTTACTTAAGCAAGCAATACTATACAGTTAATTACCATTTCCATTGGGCGAGGTAACCTTGCAGACATCTTCGCGAAATTAACATCGAAAGCGTTCTTCGAGCAAACGAATGTTAAAGGGATATCATACAAATAAAACAACATCAAATAAATTATACCACGACAACATTTTTCTTCTCTATTAACATATCCGAATGCGTGGAATAAATTGAAACAAGTGAGAAGTGTTAAGTCTGCACCAAATATCAAATTTTCTGCAAATACAGCAGGTGCCCCGATACTCGCGAACGCCCGTGTATGCGTATAACGAGGCGCTCGCGTCATTCGCCGTTTTCGTAACGTGACTTTGTATCATGAACTTTTCGATGACGTTTGCGCAACCCTATCGGCCGGCGAGCAGAAAGCAAGCCTGCAGCCGTGCCCCGCGAGCAATGCGCCTCTTGCGTTTGTTAGCGGCGCGGGCACGCGCCTCCTCGCGGGGAGCGCGAGGCCCGTTGCCGTTTTCGTCGGGGCAGCCACCGACTCTCGAAACCTTTCAAAGGTTTTAATCCTTCGTGACGATCGTGCAGGCGGCCAAGATTCCTCGTTCACTGGCGGCGCGCCATCCTTGTCGCGTGCACCAGGCTGCCTGCGTCGCAGGAAGGAAAAGGATCGATCGGATCTCCGGATAGCGAGCTGGGCCGGGATTTCTCGTTTCTTTGAGTAATTGGGCTGTCTCACTCGCTGGCAGCGTTTGCTTTTTGAATTCTTCGGCGGTAACGTGGATTATGATGGTCCGAATCGTACTGTTGGATGCAAGAACAGCCTCGAGACACCCGGGTTCATTAGTTATCGAGCGTGGAAGTAATATAAAGAGATACTTGACGCCAATCAAGTGATATCTGTGAGAGTGCAACTCGTCAAATATATCCTTCGCCTCTGGTTAGAGAGCTATGTAAATCTAAAACGACATATCCGTTTGATTGATACATTTGATGGATTAAATCACACGATGGATTAAAACAGGTGTCCGAAAACTATATAATAATTCATCTGCTCATCTAAATCAGTTACATTATACAAAAGTAATACTTACTAGCACAGTGTTTCCCAAACTTCGCGTCGCGACCCCCTTTAATACTAAATTAATTAAATTTAATAATAATATTCGAATAACCTGCGACTTCCTTCCCCATATTGTAAAGTAAGATAAATTTAATAACGCAAAGAAAGCACATTAAAAATAGGTATTACCGAATATAATTCTAACTTAATAATGTTTAAATGTCCTAATACCTACTTTAAATATACTTCAAGTATATTTAATATATTCAATTATCTTATTTAGTGTGATGGTTGTGCTTGCAACCAGCTTTTCCCTTTTTTTATTTATGAAAAATCAGCGTTACTTCGTTAATAGAATATGGCAATGTAACCATGTTAAATAAATAAGTGCTAAGAATCGCCACCTAAAAATAACCGCGGTGACTCCCCAGAAAACACTTCGCGACTCCCTTGGGTATCACTGTATTAATACATCACACCAACCCAAACTCCTTAAAATAAACGTGCCAAACGCTAAGTAGGTACACATATACTTTCCACCTCGAACAATTTAAAAAAATTAGACCCATCGAATGCTCCTTTTTTTCTGCAGCAACATCGATTCGCGTCTATCAAAGTCACCTCGTTAAGAGAACTTTTTTTGAAGACGATGCGTTTCTCGTCGGCGCGAGCATCTTCGCGGGAATCGAGAGATGAAAAAGGAAACGTAGGAAAGAAACAGGTATTGGAAAGTAGCCGATAAACGTTAAGACGCTCGTTACAGAGAAATCAGCCGTCTCGTCTCGAGGCATGCCGCGATTGTATGGGAAGCTGTTGTTGCATTACAACACGGTCCCGCCGTTTGACAACGTGTAGCGCTGCTGTTCGTTATGCAACTAGTGAAACCGTCGGTTGCCTGTCGATCGGGGATGCACGAAGAACGCTCGGGGAAATCAATCAATTCGCTACCCTTGCTCCCATATTAACACAATTCGTCATTCGCGAAACTACGTTTCCGAGATAGAAACCGAAGGACAGATTGTACGATTTGTACGCGACACTGCTGATAAGATTCAGTTTGAGTTCGATGAATAAATAATGAAGATTAAAAGCTGGGGAATTACCAGAGAGAATGGAATTATTTGTAATTGTATGCGGGACCGCTTAAAGTTTCCTTCTGGAATTCAAGTGACCTCGTAAACTCGGTTCCTAATGCTGCAGACCCAAATGCACGCTGCAGCTTATGACTCACGAGCGTGTATACGATTTGCTAAAACAAAATGGATCGTAAAACCAGGAATGTGCGTACTTAAGTCCGAACGTAGGAAGTGGCACGTTATCGTTGTGGCAGCTCGGTGTTTGGAAAGAAGAGAACGAATGTTTCGGTTTGATTTGTGAGTTGAAAGCTTCCTTGAATGGAAGCTTTGATACTTGAGCTGTGAAATTTATCGAGGTCCACCGTGACACCTAATAAAAATGAAATTAAGTTTTCAGAAACTTTTATGGTTCTTTAAGTGAAAGCTTTCATCTTCCTTGCTGTTGAATTTCTGTCGCGGACGGAGCAGGATGGGAACAGGTAATGGATCGCTGCTGCGGATCATGTAAATTGCATTCAGGTAATTTGCCGATTTTGTTGCAAAGTCTGTCTACGAGAATGCTAGGATTTATGAGCTGGGCCGTCGATAACCGGTGACTAATTACATAAAGAAAAGCGACGTGCAACGAGTCCACTCTTCTTTTCGACTCGGGATTTACGGCTGGTTGCAACTTTCTCGAATTAACTGGCAGCTATCTCGACTGTCTCGATTGCAAGTCGGTCGCAGCGACAGTAGCAGTAGTTAGTAGACAGCCTATTGCACGTTACGCAACTAGTGAAACTACCCAGCGGCGGACATTCGTGAAAAATAAATCTTCTTAGATCATTCTACGTTTTCCAGACGAATCGCGAGAACTGCCTTCGAGATATCACAGTGTAATAAAATACATTGGTTATACGAATGATCATTTACAATTCAACAGTAGTTGTTGACAGTATTTAATAAATCATTGAGTTTCTTCGCTCAATGATTTAATAAGGAAAAAATCAAGTTGATTGGGGTATAATATGGCGTGGTAAAAGGAAGATTGATTTCGAAGTTATATCGGTACTTTTCTATTTTAATAAAATTGCTGGTGATTTAATTATAAAAGATAAACTTAGCAAAGATGGAATCTTATCGACTGATTGGAATATAATTATGAATTTCTGCAGAGTTTCTACTGATTCATTGCTCGGCTTGCATATATTAAATTTCTAATATCATTAGAAAGTGATTAATATTATTTGTAAAAGTTAGAATACTTATGTCAGCTGGTTTGTAGTCCTCTAGAAATTTTTTTTAAGGAACGAGAAAAGAACATATACACCTCGATACTGTTCTCATTACTTTACCGCGTAGAGCAGAGCCTGCAAAAAATATCCCACGTTGTTTAAACATTTTTAACGTACTTAGTGTTTTAATTTTAACCAGTTTAGTTCTCAAACAGGAACGTCCCTTACGAACTTTAGAATTCATAATTGAAAATTATAAAAGCCGAGTTAACTCATCTCAATGACAACACGTGCTACAATGTGTGACATAATAACATACCTACTTTCTCCTGTTGCAGGGGCGTGATTATTAAATTTCCGCAAAAAGATTTCCTGATTTCGCGCAAAGCGAAGGATTAGACAACATTTAAGTACCAACGTGCTTTTTAATAGCCCACTATTTAATAATCACTTAATTCGTTATTTTCAATCACGCAACTCAACCCTAACGTATGCGATCCCCAAGAAATAAAAAAAAACGTCTACGTTCACGAAAAAAGACACAACTCTTACCCCAAGCAAAACCAACAGGTAGAGACTTTTTAACAAAACAACGACCACTCCCTGCGTCGTTTTTAACAAAACATTTCATAAGGAACATGGGTCATTACTGTGTACCAATTATCCCAGATAATACGTTTGTGACATAAAGCTATTGACCAAATATAATATTTGCAAAATTGTGGCAGAAAAATAAAAATCTGCAGAGATCGGTAAATTGGACGAACGTTTATGCTAAAAGAATTTTAAAGAATATCGAACAAAGTTCGCATTGCAGGGTTAAAAATTGTAATAACAAAAAAGTTGCCGACGAGCCATGCAATCGCCGCAGAATGTAAGAAATTCGAACTAATACAAGCGCTGGCGCTGCGCTCGCGCCCATCGCTACGGGTCCCGCCGCTGCAAGTCGGTCGCAGCGACAGTAGTAGCAGCCAGCAGCAACCAGCCTATTAGAATTACGCAACTAGTGAAACTATCCCGGCAGCGCGTAGCCGCTGCCGGCCACCGTGTTCTTTCCATCGTCCCGTCCTATCGTTCTATCGTGTTCCGTCGATGGGTCGCGCGCGGGCGCGCGTATTCCCGCGGTCGGCTCGAGAACCCCCCCGCGGCGGCTCCACGGCGTAAGTTTATTGCCAAAGTTTTTGGACACAACGACCGCGGGTAACCCTGGGCACGAGGAATAGGCCATTGCGCACTCGCACTGCGAACCTTTCGACGTGCATGCACGAAACGACGTAATCTCGCCCAGGGTTACCCCTCCTTGGACCCCCCTTTTTCCGTCTCTTACGTGTACCCCCCCCCCCCCTCCACCCCCCCAGCCCTCCACCCTCAGCGCCGCGACGTTTCCCCGGCGAGAGTGACTCTCGATTTATCGTGCCCCGTGTCATACGCGTATATATAAAGACAGCCTCTCATCGATTGCGCAACCAGCGTGCCCCACGCCCGAAAGATCGTCGCCCAGCGATTGCTCCCGATCTCTATGGTAATGACAGGGCTACTTTTTCCCAGCTAGCCTGGCCTAGCCCCCTCGCTGCGTAAAATCGTCTGGTCCGTTTCGACGTTGCCCGTGCACCCCGGCGTTCCGCCACCGTATCCTCGGGCGCCGGGACGTCGATGGTGGCGATTCGACGTCGACGCCACCAGGAAAGCAGGCGGGAAAGTAGGTGAGAAGGTGATCGGCGGGAGGGAAAGCGGAGTAATGGCTAGAGCGGCGAGGAAGAGCGGGGCGAGCGATAGCTAGCGCTGCTAAGGAGCGTTAAATAATCGCTTTAATTGGGTTATGCACGAGGAAATGACCTATGCGAGAGAGGCTCAACATCGCGGCTCGAGACCTTCTGCCTTGCTTCGCCCGCCGACACCGTGCAAGCACTCTCTTATCGGCTGCCAGCCATCGGTTTTCTGGCTGCTGAATAACACCCGCCCTCTCTTCTTCCTCCCCCCCTGGCAACGCGACCCGCGCCGATCGTTCGAACTACCCTAATGACGTGCACGGGAATTTATTTGTCTCGAAGCAGTGGCTCTCAGTGGGTACGCTTCTTAACGAGCTGTGATCGGGGTGAAGCTCGTTTCAGTGCACCGGAGCTTTGTTTTATGTAACGATAATTAGGGGGTGTTATACAGGAGGATGCAATTTCTTTGGATTGCACAGTGACCGATGATTGGATAATTTTAACTGGGGTCTCCGACAGTTTTCAGAGACGTTCAGCCAGGTTTCTTTTTTGAAGTTTCCGCGGGCGATGGGACGCGAGGGGTTCGTCAGTTCCTCCCCCCAAATTATCCGGCGGGAACGAGGGAACGACGCGGCAATCGATGCTAATTTTCGCGTAACGCGATCCCTTCGTGCAGATAATGCAGGAGCTTTCCACTCGCGGGCTTTTACTTTCGCCTCCTTTTTTTTCTTTCCACCAGTCGATTCCTCCGAGCCGCGCGCTTACTATTACTATGGTTTGCGGTCGACGTGGCGGTATTAAATAAGCGGTTAATTGGGTTACGCAACGGGAAGTGAAATGACACGATCGCTCCAGCGAAATGTAGGCGTCGTCGCCCGCGATATTACTCCCTTTTAGCGTGCCAGCGTGCCTCCCTCGGTCGGCTGGATCGCGAAATTCGGGAAAGCGAGGGAAACAAACCGATGGCTGAATAATAGCTCGATACGTTTTCACCCTCGATTGCTCGCTGGCTTCCGAGAGAATAGACAATAAGCCCGCGTCCACTCCTACAGCTACCGCCCACTCTATTCCGTTTGAATCATCGTGCGCGTATGAAATATTACACAAAGGAGCCAGCCGCGTTACCAAAATAGGACTACGCCGCATCGCCTTTTGCCTATGCTTTCTCCGCGAAAGGATTTCGAGTTGGAGGAGCTCGATTATAACTTCTCCCGGTGGCTCCGCACTTTCGTCCGCGAACGCTCCGAGCAGTTGGTAACTTTATGATAATCGCGGGGGAACCGGCGGCAAATCCGCGAAAAGATTTATTACACAGCTGAATTTTCATTTAAGTACCTTCCCCGCTCGACGATGTTAATATACTTCTACATTTTATGCTTCAAACTTATTTTGTAGGATCGGGACATTTTAAGAAATCTCCTTTATTATGTAATAAAGAATGTAGAAGAGAAAAGTGTTGCTTGAAAATAAGCTGGGGATATTTTGTGTAAAGAACCATTTTGAAATCCACACATTTAATTCTAAAATAAAAGAGGCTACTTTTAATAAACTATATCTAACAAATTCGTTATACAACGTACTAAATTTAATCTTACATTTCAATGAAATTCCAGCAAATATGTTAAACAAGACGCCAACTATCCTAAACTGTATCGGCAGTTTCTGTCACCTTTAATCGTCCTTGAAAAATTCAATAGTGCAAATTACGCAATGCAGCGACTGAAAGGAACCCCAGCTAGCTATTCGAGCTGTCGGGCGAATTTTTATGTAACGACCGTCGCTCGTTTTCCTAGTTCGATCGTGGAATTGCGACTGGTCTGCATGTTCAGGAAGTAAGTCTCCCGCTAAGTGAAAGTCGTTAGTTCGCAGTGTTAAAGTAACCGTGTAAAAGACGACGGTTGCGAGGAAGGGGAGGGGGTGGGAGTAGGGGGGGGGGCACGATCTAAACTGCATGTTTGAATCGCGCCCGCTGGAATCTGCTGAAAAGAGAGGCCGAGAAAGAAAGGAAAGATCGTCGAATTTCTCCTCGATCCGAAGTCGCAGACTTCCCTGACAGTCCGCCCGTCGCACCTTTCAATTACGTTCATTTTTCTTTTTCATTCCTCCGCTTGCCTAGGACATAGACACGCGTAAGAGGGCCCCGCGTGTTTCGTAATCGTTGCATCATCCGTCTCAACGGATGCATGAATTATAATACTGGTTGTTAATCGGTTAACGAGCCACGGAAATCGATACGCTGCAACGTAGGTTGCCAGTGCTCAGCCTGCAACGCGAAGCGTCTCTATTCCTATATTAATTGTTCAATAAATGTCCCCGGTTAGTTGGGCCTAGTTACGCGGAAACGTACCAACCCTCAAAATGACAAAAAATTAGTTGAACAGGATTCCATAATTTTGTGATCTTTATTTTGCAAAAAATTATCGACCCGTAGAAAAACTTTTAAATTATAGAATTATTAATAATACCAAGACAAAGTTCCATTTTAGGCTTCACGAAGAAAAACTACGGACAATTTGAAATAATAGTAATTATACTACGCGCTATTAAATAACCCATTAAAAAGACATTGCGAAACAATAGCAAGTAAAATATACCCAATAGAAATAAAGCTACTTTTCTTTAACGATTAAAATCTTCAAACTAAATTTACTCGATTTCAGATCGACGAGGGTCGGTAGCTTTCTACATAACTAGACCCACTTGTACCTACTAGTGTTTATAGAATTAAATAACATTTCGCGGTGTACATTAATATTGATAAAAATTCATTTTCAGCATTACAAAGTCCATTGTAAAGAAATTTTAATTGAAGATGAAGATATGTACCTTTTAAATAAAGATCGTAATAGTGGAATTTAAGGCGCCTGTTTTAATTCTATGAAATATTGAATGAAGGTACGTTGGGAGAAAGTAGAAGGAATTCGCAAAGTTCAAGACCGCAACGTCCGCGCAGGAAAATTGAAGATTCGATACGACTGATTTGGGAACCGATCGAATGCAAGTTCTGCACAAGTGTTGCGTCGATCGGGTGAGTCGATGAGAACCACTGCGGAAGAGAGAGCGATCGGTCCGCGCGGGACTTTCGTGCGAACCCGCGCGCAGATATGCGTGATCGGTTGTATAACCGCATAAGAAGCACGGATAATGGTGCGTGCGCGCGTATAACATTATTTCCCCCGTTCAAGTCCAGCCAGTCCACAGCCCATTGTCAAGTTTAAGCGCCAAATTAGCCGAGGCCGATCGCCAGTTCGATATCGAAGGCTTCTGTCCCCTGCCGCACGGCTCCTGCCTTCGGTCATCCGCGATCACGTGGATCTATGTCGTCGATCATTAACGTGAAAGCCAATACACGCGGATGGAAGATTTCAAATTGCAGAAATCTATTTCCTCTGCAATACTTTTGCTCTGTTACAACTAGAATATTAGGTGCCATGATACACGGAGCCCCCTTTGAAATATCACAATTTTTCAATTACCAAAGCTTCCTCGCAAGATACTTTCTTCGCCGTAGATTCTTCCATCGTCCCCCTTACGAGGTAGAATCTCTCGAAGCACCCCTCTCACAGCCTCGGCTACCCAAGCTAGCCACCGAATCCTTTGCAAATCCCAGTATCACCCTACCCCGCAACCATCCCGGTGAAAGTATCGCGGTTAATTCTAATTTTAGTGTAAGCGCAGTCGACCATTTCCCTTCCAACGATTATGCAGCACGATCCACGGGAAAAATCCAGCCCTGCGAGTCTCTAAGTAGAACACTTCGGTCCCATAGCTCGCCTGGGATCACGAACTCCAGAGACAAACCTCCTTGAGGGGTTAGGTCGCCTAGACCGGATCAACAAGTATATGTACACCATTTCTTCAAGAATTTATTTTCGAAGTAACGGGAACAGTTTCGGATGTTTCGGAACATTCTGCAAACAAATATGGCGGTTCAAGGGATGCAAGGGTGTGCGTGATTTCTAATGAGCAGGTTTCACAAAGGAAATTTCAGCAACGGAATAATAAATAAAACTAAATCTTCCGATGTACCTAAGATTTTATCCTCGGTTGAAATATAACATAAATTGAAAAGCACCTTCAAGCAAAAGCTTTATTTCCTCGCAAGAAAATGGCCCTTTATTTAAACATACGTCGGGGGAAACACTATGACATCGAGAAACCCTGCTCCTTAGAAATCACGTACACCGTTTCATCCCCTGGACCACTATCTTTCTCTCTACAAAAGAAAATCGAAAATAAAATTATTTTCTTACCGTTCAAGCCTGCCTCTATCCCCAATAAACGCTTCCCCCGCGAAACTGTTTCCGTCGCCTCGAAATAAATTCTTAAAGAACCGGTGCTTCTTGGTCCCGTCGAGGGGACCCGACGCCTTAAACGAACCATCCCCCGTCCACCCGCCGAGGCAGCTTTCCCGCGATTCTCCGCCTCGGCGGGCCAAGTGGCCAGCTGTCGAACCTGGTCGGGCCGGCGTTTCGCGGAACCGGAAATTTCGTAGCTCTCTCTATTTCGAGTGCGCGTTACGGCTATCTCCAACGGCGAAGCGTATCGCCTCGGATGGTTCGGCCTACGGACCGAGGAGGCGAAAGCGAGACTCCGGCGGAGGTGGGACGGCGAGGGACGACGGAGGTGGCAGAGAAGGAGCGAGATCGAAGGTTGGCGCGGCATGGAAGTGTAGGTGCAGCTCCGTAGGTGGTGTAGGTAGAGGATCGAGCGATATAGGGGCGGAGGAACGCGCGGGGCAGGGGAGAGGGGCGGGGGGGAGGTGGGGGGTGGATGGCGGTGGGACGGGGTACAGGGAGAGGAGGTGAGGCAGGAGAAGCTCGCAGGGGTTTATAGATAGCAGCGCATGGCCTAGAAACCGTGCCGCTCGGTGTTTTTGACCCTTCGCCTAGCTACCGCTTCTGGGCCATTGCAACACGGCACTCATGCTCGTTAAGCCACGTCCACAACGAGTCCTCCGCGAGATACAAATACTTGGAACCCTGGGCGGAACGAGGGTAGTCAGCGGGGGGGGGGGTGATGTTGACGAACGACAAGGGGAGGGGATAGATTGACAGTGGGCTTGATAGGATTTTTGTTGTCTTTGGTAGGGCTCGGAGATTAATGGGTTACCTTTTGAAAGTCGAACGACAATTTCGGGGGTTGGTTTGCTTACGGGAGGCGGAATCGTGAGGGGGGAGGGATGGTTCTTACGTTTTACAGGGGAACCTTCGTTTTCGGGGAAAGTGTCAAGGCTTGTTAAACCACCGCAAATATAGCAGCAATGGAATTAATGGAGAGATACCGAACGTTTATTTCAGACGAGTTTGAACGGGGTGGAAACTATTATAAGCGGTGCCTGGCGTCGCTTCTAATTGAAGCCGACGAGGATGTTCCTTATCAGCAGGTATACTTAGGTATTCAGCTTAGAAATTTCTAAACACGGACCAGGCACCTAACGTCGAACTCAACGAGGCGAAAGAAAACAGGGTGATACCAAAGAGTTGCAACAAGTAACAAGGGTTTAATCCCACCCTCGGAGGGATCGTAGCTCCCAGCATTCCCAACGAATTATTACGATCAATTCTCTGTTCCCATCTGGAGGGAGCAAGATGCATCCCCACTCTTAGCACTTACTTGTTCTTTTCGGTTCGGCGCATTGCAGGCGAGTCACTTCTACGCTGACAGTAAATTACAAACGACCGAGTTATCTCCGTTCCCTCTGAACGCTCGTCGGCGTAAAAAAAGCAGGAGACAAAAGGCAGAAGAAAAGGCAAAGCGACAAGAAGGGGGGGGCTCCGTTGAATCTAACCGAAGCGAATTCCTTCGCTGCTTTAATGGGTGTGTTGAGCAATTTTCAAGGATGTAGGGTCGTATACATTACATTGTTCGATGTTTCTCACCCTCCGCCTAGTTACTGCTTCTAGGCCATTGCAACATATCGCGAGTACCTGTTAAGTGATATTCACGCTGCGACATGCCTATGTCGCAATGTTCTCACTTCGCGTCGCAGGCGAATTTTCAACCATGCACGATCTGCCGCAGGGAACGTAGGGGGAATTCAAAATTTCTCTTCAGCGAACACGCTGGCTATCAACTAAGAAGGGTAGCCACGCGGTCTCGCGTTCCCCGACGAAGTAGAAACTTGACCGAGATCATCGTTATTAGAAACCTACGCAATCAACCCTTCGACTCGCAGAAGCCATAGAAGAGTGGGGGATAAAATTCTAAGAAAACCGAGTTAACAAAATTCCTCCAAATAACTCGACTCTAATAACAATAAAAAAGCAAAGGCTTACCCTCGTACACTGAGCGACAAATAAAATGGAAACATTGGTGCACGCATCGGCACCTACTTTTCCTAAAACACAAAGGGCTCTCTGCCAAATTGTATTCTATATTTTCACCCGCGTGATTGTACCGCTCATTAGAGGGCGCCACTAGGCAGCATTCCCTAAAATTTTCGTAGTTCCTCGAATTTACTGGCGCCTCTGCCTTGGAAAGTGGTGTTTCGCCGCGTTCCCCGGTCGGTCGCGTGAAAAATCCTAATGCATCAAGCCCCGTGCCGTGACGCGATCGCGATACGCGAGGAACGCATCGGTGTTGTCTCAGATTGCTTTCGATTAGCCATGTCCACACGGACGGATCCCAGCCTGGAGAAGTGACGAGCTGGTGTGCGACCGACCTCCTTATCGACCGTGGTTTCGACCTCGCGCACGGTTATCGCTTCCGGGTCGTTGCTTCGTGACGGGTCATTTTAAGCGCGCCTCACAACGCTTCCGCCCCGCGGCCCACAGAAATCTGCATTTTTATCGAGTCCCGCGAACTGGGACCCGCGAGCCCGCCTCCCACCGCGAAACCAACGAGTTCCACGAACCTCGATAATTAGGCTCGAGTTACCGGTTACGCTAAGAAAGAGAAGAAAAACAAAACGGCGGGTGGGGGGGTGGGGGGGAGGGAAAGAATTATCCTAGTTCCGTGTCCACTTTCTAAGGAACTTTTGTAAGCCAGGCTGCCGGGCACGGCTCCAACTTCCTCGATTAATCTCCGATTAATCGGCGCCCCGGTCGAGTTCGCCGGTAGCGGCTCGTATCGTGTGTAAACGGCAAGTGCGCCGTTACAGTTTTTAACGCGGATTCGCTTCCCGGTCGCCAACGTCCCCTTTGCCGAGCGGACGGACGGGAATCGGAGCGGTCCGTTTGCATAAACACGCGTGGACGTGGCGAACGAAAGGAAAAACGTGGAGCTGCGGAGGAGAAGCGGGCAGACGCGAGAGTGCGCGGTGCCGCCGCGCATAGAGCACGCCATGGGATCGGAGCGGAGCTCCTTGGTGCCAAGAGCCCGCCGTGCGCACGCACACGCTCGCCGGCGACCGGTGACGTAAGAGAAACTTTCGCTCACCTCTACCGGTTACCGGCCGCCGCCGCACTACCTTGCACTTGCATTCGCGGCTATGCAACGAGCGAATAAGATGAGTGCACGGGCGAGATATGCGCGGCGCAACCGAGCCCGTGACTGGTAATTCGCGCGGACAAGTCAGGGCCAGTTGTTAACTGCCGCGGCGCGGATTGATAATGACATCGTGCCGTCTTCTGGGGTCACTGCGTTTCCAGCTTGTATGGAGGCGCTTAAAGGCCCCCATGCAGATTTATTCCGAGCCGTGCGAAATCAGTTATTCCCGTATTATTCCTTCATCGCGATACCGAGCTATTGTCCAGCGGTTGAAAAGCCACCAACGAGGCAGGCAGCGACCACTGCGCTCTGTCTCTCTGTGAATGCTCGTGCATCCAGGCCGGGGTGTTTCCTTCAGTTTCGTGCCGGGTCCCGTTCGCACGTGGAAAAAACAACGGTCGCACGTGCTCCATATACGCGGCGAATTATTTTCTTCGGTAGGCTTAATGACGACCCCGTATGCGCGTCACGCGTCGAAGCGCGTACGCAGTACTTATGTCGGCACGCAGCGTCGTGGGACGAGAATGGCGGGCCGAAGCGCGGCGAAAGTGAGGGCAGACTCTTGGTATCGTCACAAAGACCCGCTCGGCTAGAAATCGCGAATTTCCTACCGCCGCTCGCGGAGCATGGTCGGCTTCGACGTTTCGTCAGCTTTTAGTCAATGTCGGCGTACTTTCCACGGAGATACAGGCTGCTGGCGGGGCGGGACGTGTGGGAACCGTCCGGGGGGATACCTGGCAACTTCGAAGGGAAACTAATTGGACTCCGTTTAGCAGCGGTGGTAACGGTTTTATAAAAGGGTGTAGTATATGGAATTAAGGGGAGTAGGGTATCGTTCGAAGATCAAGTATTTTGCTGCGAATTAATTACTAGCAGATGAATACAAATTATAACTAATACTTTTGGGTAATGTTTGTTAATATTGTAAATTGTAAAGAATTCTTTTTTTTTGGTAATATATACACGTATATGAGGGCGCTACAGTTTCCTGGTGTGGAAGCATTATTTCTGTGGTTTTGCCCTGATTGTGAAAAACCGAGGTTCGGTTCGAATTGAACTTTTTACAGCATGCTCGAAATATATTCCATTCTGTACTGTACTTCCACATTAAAGTGCAAAAGCTCTGGTTTCCGAGATAGAAAAATGAACAGGCATATTTGCACCCCGAAAATCGACATTTGTCGTACAAATCGGCTTCTCCCAGTCGCTACTTTAAGAAATTTGGTCCAATTCTTTTTTTGGAGGTCCACTCCGAAATTACTGGCTCTAGGAGAGATATATTCCATGGAAACCGTATTATATCTTTATTTCTAAGCTCAATATCAGGGCAAAAACAAAGATACTATTTCTAAGACTCTGTCTAATTAACCTCGCGCGACGCTATTTGTGAAATAGATATGTAGACAAACAAAATATTTGTTCACTCTACGCGATAGTAATAAATATTGTGCGAAAGGAAAAATCAGTGCTTTTTTGAATCTCCTTGTAATTAATTCGGAAAAATATTTGATTTTTCAACGATTAAGGACATGCCAGCGTTTTGATCAGCTGAGACATGTAGGTTTGTAGTGAATAGAGGAAAGAGAAGTTACTAATTGTAAGTGCATAGTTAAGTTGTAAGACCAGATGTAGCTTTCTGAAAATTTACCACATCTATCGGTTTAGATATAGCTAATGAAAAAAATGCAAATTTATTATTATCTACTGTCAGCTCTATTGCTTATGAACGAGTTTGACTTCGCGAGCTTTAAATCCATAGAAATTCTATCTTGCATAATGCAAACGTTAGTTGACAGGCATTTCGTTGTAAAATCATGAACTGGAAATGGCAAATTTCCATGACTGACAGTTGAAGCTGCTCAGCTTTGAATGTTGTTAATTTTTAGTCATACACAGACTACTTTGCTGATATTTTTAAATTTTATCTTACTATGCCACTTATAATTACAAAGTACAGGGTATGAATTTCATCTAATAACGATTTACGCGAATCCTTCGTGTATGTAATCCGTTGGGAGACATTTTCTTGAGTTTCGCCTACGAATAGGGTGGCGAGGCAGAAATCACATACTTCTTATCGTTATCAGTCGAACTACATATCAGCTTTCCTACTTCCTGCGTCGGTGTAAAGTTTCGTTGTGTTCTGCGGGATATTTCGCAGATTATACTCTAACTCTTTTAATTTATGACGCTGGATTATCTGTCCCTTTTAACAAATACGTTATCCCTGCAACTTCGGTTATAATTCATTAAAAAGTACGTAGAAAATGACTAGGTATGTCGGCCGTGTTCGCGTGAAAAGAACAGTCGAACGAAAACTTGTTGAGTTCTCCGAACAAGTTATCTAATGGCCATTTTAGCCACAAATTAAAAAGGACCTTGGTCTTCGAATTTGAACGCCTGAAGGGTAATCAGATTTTGAGAAAATAATCCCCTGCATTGCCATTGCTTCATCTAATGTTCATGGCGCTACGTTTCAAGCGCTGCCACGCCAGATCGAGACACTCGTACTCGTCAAACGAGGATATCGGTCGAAGCGAAAGTGACTGCGAGCATCGCCGCGCGTCATGGCGCATCACTTTGCTCGGCCGCATGGAAACTTGCGTTGCAGGTTTCCTCTTCCTGAGTTCGAACCGTTTGCAAATTGGACGTGCATGCGTACGAACCTTGGACGACTCCTCGGCCATTTCTGTGAACCAATACTCGAGTGAATGGGATTCCAGCCTAGCTGCAGAGTCTTCCATGGCCTGGTCACCACCGTGAGAAGTTGCTTCCGCTTTCCGCTTAGAGGACCTGCAAAAAATGAAATGCAAACGTTGTGGTTGGAACCCAACAGTGTTGACTGTTAAGTTTCTGAGACAGGAGTTTTCTTGTTTTGTAAAAAGGTGATTTGTAATTCAGGAGATTAGTGGGTGAAGTTAGTTTGTATAATGTATTTCACGGGGGCCAATGTGTATGTTATGTCTATTTGCCTAATATGCGAATAAAATATTAAACATAATTTAATAGAAAGGAGCACTTTTTTATTTTGACTATTCTGACCCGTTGATTTTTAAACATAGAAACTTGAGACAATTTTAAAAAATCACTCTTTTCATGTAGCAAAATAACAAAAACTCATATATGAGTTGTCATATTGAATAAATTTTAAAATTGTCTGAACTCGATTGAATTAAAATATTTGATAATATTACTCAAAAACAGCGGTAGAAATTCTTAATCTAGGCGCGCCAAATTTATTAATAAGGCCATGACATTTTAATGAATCTTTTGTAATATATTCGTGAAATGATTACTTTTTACTGCGAACGTGACTGTTGCCAGTGATATGTTTGCCTATAAAACAGGGATGACGTTGAGTGACGGTTGAATTCTTTGATGTCGTTCACCGTGGTGAATATAATCGACGTGTGCGAAACGTGAGTCAGTTCTGGACGCGATATTACGATGAGACATTACATAAGAGATGTTTTTAATCGACGCGCGGCGATTGGTAGAAAGTCTGCTATGTTCCGTGTGACCATAATGATATGTTCGGAAACAGAAAATATTTTATCACGCCGTTCTCTTTCCTAGATTTAATTAAAGCCAGATGTGCAGTAAATTGAATTTTGAAATGAAGAAACGATTCATTACTAATATAAACGACAGAAATGTCTAATTGCCTCCACGAACGTTACAATTAATTTCAAAATAAAATTAAAAGTGATATTTTCAAGAACGATATATCAAAATCTAGAGATGGGCAAAAATTTGATTTAATTAGACATTTGGAATAACCAATTAAATTTTTACCTATCTCTGTCAGAATCCCCAAAATATCGCAGTAAATACTAAAATATTAGAAACCAACGCACGAACTATACATAATTACACATAAACAACTGAGAATTAAAACCACCCCTTCCACCCCACATATTACTATATTCCAAACGAATTCAGATCTCCCGGGTACAAGATTTCCTAAGCAACGAATTTCTACTGCAACTCTAAAGCCTATCTCACTCGTGCAATCACACGCTCCATCTGGGACATTTCCTCTCAACCCCATCCAGCCCACTTCCCAATTACCAAACATACCCAACCACTCGACGGAAGTCAATATTCCGCTGCAAACCCATCGAAATCTCCACGAAGAAGAGAGATCGGCGACTGGCAAGCTATCATCGCCACCATCTAAGGGAGTCCTTCAGCTTCTCCCAGCAAGAAAGCAAACGGGGGAAGCGTTTCGTAGCGTTTGGCTCGCGCGGTCATGTAAAAAGGAATTCCACTCGATCGCCGCAAATGGCGCGTACGCGGCTCCGCTCGTAACACCTTAATTGATGCCTTGGCAGGGCTGCTTTCCACGGTAGCAAATGAAGCTATTACCACCGAGCGCTCTGTCCTTTTCTCTCCTACGCCCCGTCCTCCTCGAGTCAGCGAGCGTCTTCCACGCTAACGGGCCACCTAACGTATACATCGCACGGTTGCGCGAACGCAAAATATGTCGGTCGCAACTTTCTCTCTGGCCAGAGGTTCTCAGACACACTTCCTGCTTTTGCGATCCACGCCGCGTGCGTGCGCCTGTTTGGCAACTAGCGCTGTCTGCCCCTCCAGCAACGCGGAAAATATGATGCGGCGCTCTAAGAATCTCTAAGAACTCGAAATCTTGATACCAGACTGGTTATTATCACTTCGAGCGGCAATTTAAATTTTCTATTAAGCCTACAGAGATTCGCAGCTCTGAAGATTTTCGCCAATCTCTTTTTGTAATGGTCTCGAAATGGTAACGAGGTTCCCGAGGTTCGCTGGACGTGAAGTTGAACAGGAGTTGGGCCTGATATGGCGAAATATTTTTGGCTTACGAGTATGCGTTTTCGCCAATCGAATTTTAGTTGCAAGCGAAGTGGATGTTAAATGATCTTTGACTCGAAAGCTCATGAATACAGACCAAGAGAACGAACAAGTTCCTAGGTTACCCATTTCGAAACTCCCACCTGCCGAATACCGTGCCACGAATTTGCATTTCATGTTGCAACAGAAGAAAGCGTTCTCTGAATCTTGGGAATAACAGAGGAAATAGCAGAGAACCCAACAACTTCCTCCTCGAACTACATCTCCCCCCTGAAATCTCATTCATTACTTTCCCAACGCTGTAAAGGCCCGTTAACATCAAAACATTCCCAACAACAGACTGCTCCGCGGAAAGATACAAGCTTCGGAAACGGTTACATTTCCCGATGCTGTCAAGAGTGAACAGATTAATATCATTCGCGCTTGCACGCGTAACTCCATCATCCCCGCGCGGATGACGTGCCGGCCGGAGAGTCGAAACGCCAGCGCAGACAGCACGTCGCGATTTTTCGTGGGCATCCCCCCCTCCGCGTGATCAGCTCGAAGCGCTGGAAGCAGCTCTCTCCTCCGCAAGACACTAGGAGCAGCATTTCCAATCCGGCTGTATCGCGCGGAGAGGAGCGAGGCCCGCGGCCGCTTCGGCTCTGCTCGGTTTACGTAATGGTAGAAACATCATCGTTAGTCGCAAGACAGTATAAAGTCGGGTACGTTAACCCCGTGAAGCCGAACACGGCTTTCTCCGCTGTCGAGTGTCCCCTCCCCCCTTCTGCCACCTTCCTCGTGCAACACTTTCCCCTTTCCTCCCCGCCGCGCCCGATTAAATTCACCTTCTCCCTGCCCCCCTGCGGCGGCTCTCAGCCGCCCTCCCCGGTTCCCGATCCTCCTGCTTCTTTTTCCCTTTACACGTCTATTTATACAACTATTTTTCATCCACTTGCTCGGGGAGGCGACGGTATCCCGCCTGTGCGATTTCCAACGCCTCCCGGCATCGACCGGAAGCCCTCGCGCCTCGCCGGGGTGACTTCGCGGACACGGATGCGGCTGAGCGGGGAACTCGCGGGGGGGGGGGGGCGGCGGTGGGTGGAGGAAGCCGGGGGCGAATGTGGGATAGCTGACCTGCCGCTGGGATTTATGGATCACCGATCCGGCCTGCATAATTCTGCGACGCGAGCCGCGACTTCGGGGGGAGTCGCGATGAAAGTGTAACGGGCAATGTGTCGTAGAGGGTGGTTCTGGTGGTGAACGCCGAGACTGGCGTTGGGGGTTGAAGAGTGGGTGGCAGTTAAGGATTAGATTCTTGATTGGTGATAGCATTTTTTATGACGTCGCAGGGGTACATGTAGAATTGGGTGGTTAAGATTCTTAATTAATTAGGCGTTTTGTCACAGAGGTGGGGCGTTTTACCTGACGACTGTGTTACAAAACGCCCCATGTAAGGTTCAGGAAAATGATTATTTCCAGTTATTTCCAGTTATGTTTTTATCACAATTTCGGTGTAGTTGTGAAGAGTAAAGAACACTTAATGTGTTCACACAAAAAATTTAAAGAATTATTAAAAAATATTGGTTTTATAGATGTTTCCTTAAAAGTGGGGCGTATTGTATAGTTTTACCCTAGTTTTGAGAATCTTGATAAAAAGCACACGTCGAAAAACTTTCATTAGGTGCTTAAATATTATATTATACAAATATACTGCTGTTTTTAACTGTGTTGTTTCTTTAGCAATGGGGTTCACACTCAGTGTAGCTTCCAGATACATCGTTTGCATTCAGTATGTAAAAAAGAGGGGAAAGAAAATTAAATTGGTTGCTTTATATTTTCGTCGTATACTATGAAGTAATGTTAATGCTCGTTTAGATCTGTATTCGTTGAGTGTTAATGAAGAGTCGCGAACACACTGACTTTTCTATATCCTGGTGAATAAATGTTACTTTTCACTGGGGGCCCACGAGCATCCCACGCGGATACCCACTCGTTTTCCCAAAGTTCACGCGTGCACTGCCGGGTTAAAAACAGGACACGACACGATATATTCCCTATGCACCTAATTCTAAGAACTTGGACACTCGGTCCCAGAATTCATCATCGAACCTCCAAGTTCAACCCTCCCCTCCTTGAATCACCCTATTACATACCTCCTCTAAAATGTTCCTCTTCACTCAGCGTTAATATTCCCAGCAAAAAAATAATTACCAAGTATCCCCATAATTTGAACGCAATGATTCTACTACTTACTACTAAACATTATTTAGAATCATCCCTTAGAACAGCGACGACGAACCTAAAATTTTCCACGACCATAAAACCAACCCTTGTTCTGTTTATTTATTCCAAACTCCCCCGAAGCGATTCCATTGGTGCCACCTGCGTTAAACCCGTAATACAGTCGCCGCGCGTCGACCCTCCTCTCCGCGAATCATCCCTATCTCCGATCAAGACCGAATCGCCACGGTTGGCTGCGCCACGCAGAAAACAAGGCTGTCGGCGTGTTCGGGAGTGCGTGCCCCACAGCCTGTTGTGCGTGTATTCGACGGAAGAGGAAGAGAACGAGGAAGAGAAACGGGGATGCGGAGGGCCGTTGGAGGGATGGGAGAAGGGCGCCCTTGCCCTTGGCATTGCCGCTCGATACGAATAGTCAGGGCTGTCCAAAACGGCGCCGTGGCGATTTAACGTGCGCGTAAGCCTGGCGCACGAATGCCGGCCGGAAATGAGCTGGAAAGAGGACACCAATTTCCGTTTCTGCGACGAGCCGCACGACTGCCGCTTCCGTGATCGGCCACGCGACACTTTTCTACGTAACAGTCGGGGCACCCTGCAATCATCGAACATTCTTCGAGGCCCCTCCGCTTTCGCTGGGAAATTATCAGGGGGTCCCTCGGAGCCGTGTGCATAAATCTGAACTCTAAGATCTTCTAAGTTGAAGGTGATTGGTTTACAATGTTTACATAAACACAAATTCTCCTTTAAATTTCGGGGAAAGACACTAGAGATATGTAATATCTGTGGGAAAATCGAGACTCCGTCACAGAACGGTTCTATTGATATTTATCAAAGAACGTTCGGGCATAATAATTCAGAAAAGATTGCGTGAGAGAGTCGAGCTCCACCGCTATAGCTTCTAGTGAACGCGAGCGAAATGAATTTCGATCCGCGTTCTCGAGGGGGCGATAAGTTTAAACGTCTTCGGCTGGAGTTTTAGGAAGGCAGTGCGTCGTATACGCATGCCCTCGCCCTTGCCCTTGGTCGATACTCATCCCCTCGAAGGCTTTTTTCCCCGGAATGAACGCCACCCCTGTGACCAACCGTCGGCTGCTTTTATTCGGCGACCACGTGGCGGCCACGTGGGTGCTGCGGCGGCGTGCTGCGCAGGTGCAGCCCTAGGAAGAGTCCCAGTGGGGGGCGAGCGCAACCCCTCGGCGAGGTGAACGCACCCGGCGAAAGTAGGCTAGGCGTGGTCTAATTGCGAATCTCCGTTGCTTAATCGAATCATTAGAATAATTTTCACGCAACGTTCTCGCATAACGAGCTTGCAGCGGCGCTGATCACCGCCAGCGAAATAATCCACTTTAAAGTAACGAACAACTTGCCTTTTACCTTATGGAAAATGGGAACGTTATCGAAATTGATACGATGAAACAGGAAATTTCAAAGTGCCTCTGCTGGACTCATAAATATCATAGTTTCTTTTCTCAGTGAAATTTATTTAACTGGAATTAAAAGTAAACGCGTAAATGTCATGCACGATAGCGACAGTATTGATTCAGCAGTGAATTGCATTCACGAAGCCACGGTTAATCGGCATCGTTCTCATCAGGTTTAACTACAACGAAAACTCATCCCCTCCGAAGGTCAATGACCTTGATCGTGTCTCCCGCTGGGGTCGAAGCCCTCCATTCGCCCGTGAGCTATGTATGAATCAGGATGCTCTTTAGGGTTGCTTCACTGACATCTGGTTACTCCGGCAGCATCATCTGATTAGTCGATACAGGAATCATCGAATGTATTACGAAGCACCGTTTACACGTGTGATTGCAACACACCCTTTTTATCGAGCTCAGGACTAACTTCCTTTTTGCACATGCCACTCGTGTTTTGTACTTCGAAGACCGAGTCCAACTCGAAAAAAAATCGTTCGTTGACTTTGATGGAACAAGCATTTCAAATTACACGCGAATAAAAAGTTACCCTTAATGATTCTGCGTAACAGATTTTGGTGATTGATTATAAATTAATGAGTGCGATTAATAATCAGTGTTTACGCAAATATTTCTCGTAGGGTGGAAGAGGTGATCACATACTCCTGCTAGATTCGCGCTCATCCGAAAGTATCCCGGCGCCTCCGCGTATTTTACCCCCGTCGCGAGGGGTGCCACGAAACGTGTTAACCGAACCCCCGCGTTTAAGTTCTCCCGAGAGTGGCACTCTGTTTAACCTACGCCAGTCACAGGAAATGTTTCGGTTGCTTCGGCGCGGGTGCCACGGAAAACGCGGAAAGTTGCACTCACGTTGCATGAAAAGTGCATTCCTGAGTTGCCGAAGAGCAACGTGCTCGACAGCCTGTTTTAAAATTCGTTCACTTCACGCCGCTCGTTCCCCCTTCGGTTATGTGTCCGCGCGGAAATTGCGAACGCCACGGTATTTGCTAGACGTTAAGTAACAAGGGAAGGGGATATCAGTGATCGTTACGAATTTTTTGTGAGACTCGTATGACACCACCGAAGGTATTCAAATTCTCGATATCACTGTGTATTTAAAAATTATGAAAATAAACATGCAAATTCCGACTTAAGAACGCTACTTGACTATGTATTATTATTCCGCGGCTTGTGATTTTGTTTAATTCAAGTGAAGTGAAATCTCCTTAATAGTTCTGGAAATTTATTAATGTATCGCGAAGTCAAATCCAAGATAAATAATTATTGAGCGCGCAGAATTCGGCCAACGATCGTCAGTCAGTTGTTATCTCACGCGAGCTGTTAGATTAAAATATTAGAGTCGTCCAGGATCGTGTGAAACAGCAAAACGTCATAGAATTCAACACTTTCACGACCATCGGACAAACAAGGCCGAAGAAAACTGCTTCCTGAGCGACGTTATATCACGGCACGCACGAACTTTTAGCGAGGAACCGGTGCGCGTGTGTGTAAACCTTTCGCAACGTCTTGACGGTCCCCCGAAGACCTTAACCTCTTTCGGGGGGGCGAGGTCACGACGCAAAACCAAGCGCGACGATTTCACGGAAATCTAGTCGATCGAAAAATTCACCACGATCTTCTCTTTCTGTTTCAGGTAAGCCAGCATCTAATTTGCGATCTCAGCCGTAAGCCGTCGAAATAATTGTAAGTAACGCTAATCACTGCTTCCACCCCTCCACTAAATCAACTAATCATAACAACCACTTTCAAACAAAAAAAGAAAAATACAGAAAAACCGACGAGCTTCCTTAATTCCACGAACTTATCCAAAGAGACTTATTCGCGGATTCCTAAGCGCCTCGCAACAATCTTTAACCCCCGAGCAGCCGATCGTAAACAGCGACGCGCCAAGCCGCTGGCGGGTCACTTTTGACCCCCGTCGGGATTTTTACTGCGCGTGCCTTGGAACTAGTTTTCAGATATAAATATCATCTAATAGTTATATCGGTGAGTGGAAATAGTCGTTGCTTAACCGTAAACAAGGGTCAAAGGTGACCCACCATCGGCTGTTCGAGGTACCGAGTCTCTAGAATATCTACTCTTGTAGCACAACCGAGTATCGAAGCACGAAACCCACGTTCTCCGAAGATTTCTCTGAAACTCGTCGAGGAAAGAATTCGCCAAAAACC